>CM026271.1:10146787-10876333 GCA_014851425.1 Senna tora
ATTTAAATTTATGTTGAGAGCGGTACAAATGCTCTCATTTAATATTGACAATGCCTCGAATAATAAAAAGATACCTATAAAAAAAGTATGGTAAAAATATAAACTTCTTTATTTTATTCTTTCCTTTTTTTTTTGGGTCGCATGAAATTTGAACATAGTGCCACGTCAGATTTATTCATACACATTAAAAACGTATAAATGACTACATGTGAAACTTCCTTCCCATACAAACAAATAATTTTGCCAGCGAATTCTAGGCGGACATCTGACTGTGTTGTTTTTTTTTTAATAGAGAAAATGAGATAAAATGATTAAATGCCTCGTAGTAATTAATTACTTCTACTTACTCTTTCTATATTAATTTTATTTTAAAAATAAGTATTAAGTAGAGATAAAATTGTAAAAAAATAAATAACGTTCTTTTGATTTTGTAAAACAGCATATATTTAAAAAAAAATTAAAACCTCCAATAAAGAAGATATTGTAAATCGGAGGGAGTAATTTTTTTATATTATCCCTCTATCATAATTAGTAGGGGTGTTTAGAACCGAACAAAACCGCCGCACTTGAACCAAACTAAACCGAACAAAACCGATCAATGTTTGGTTTGGTTCGATTTGGTATGTTGAAAAATCGAACCAAACTGCATATACATACATGTATATATATATATATGTACATATTATGTTAAAATTTTTAAATAATAAAGTTTAAAATTTGTTTTTAGAATATTAGATTAAATTTAGTCAATCTAAAAATTTAATTTCAGAACTAAGTTGATTGTATATTGTAAGTAAATGAAATATTACTATACTTTTTTATTATTTATATTGAATAAAATTATATTTTTTATTAATAAACTTAAATATGTAAGTTTGATGACATAAAGGTCCTAAACCGCCAAACCGAACCGATCAAAACAGCTTGTTTATGGTTTGGTTTGATGCTATCAACTTAAACCGATATGTACACTAAATTTTCCCAAAAAATCGCCCAAACCGCCCGCCAAAGACCCCTAATAATTTGTCATACATAAACTTGTTATTATGTGTCTTTTTTGTATTGCAGAACCTTATAAAAGTATATATAAAAGTATAATAAAGATATAAAAATTTTACCTAATTTTAATCCTTATTTATTATATACCGCTTTTAAAATGTTATTCTCTAAAATTAATTTTGTCTTTTAAATATTTCAACACTCGAGTATACATTAATTTTTTAGGCATAAAATATTACAAATATGGTATATAATTGTTATAATACCAATAAGATTGGGTCTAACATAAAATTCACTTAACTGCCTTATAATGCACATTTGATATTAGAGTATTTTAAATTCTTTTCTTATTAAAGACTTAATACTAAAATCTAACATGCTTACCACATATAAAAGTAACTATGATCATTGAATTTAAACCTATATAGAATCATATTATATTATAATATTAACATCAACTTATCATAGAAGCAAACCTTAAGTTTTATATAGGATTAAAGTTAAGTAAAATTTTTTTATATTTTTTGTTTGAAGGTTCTCTACTAAAAAAAAAATGTGGCAAGAAAATTTAGCTCTTTTACTCTTTTAGTTGTCTATAAGCTAAGAGCATGTTTGGTTGCTTGCAAAAATTATTGTAATCTATCTTATAATTTAATATTCATTCTAACATTCTTCCTACTAAACATACCTTACTTTTTGTAATATGATGAAATTATATTTTTGCCCTTACTTTTTTTTACACACGTTTATTCTATTCTCACTTTTAATATAAGGATAAAATGGTCATTTTATCCACTTTTATTCCATTCACATCACTTTTACATTTCCTTCAACATTTTCATTTTCATTCTCTTTACATCCAATATTCACGTAACCAAACGTACCTTAAGGAGGGAATTAGTCTCCGTATTCAATAGTGAATACTCTGATTTTGATTAAAAAATAATTATATTTAGATGAAATAAAAGATAAGATTATGAAGAATTCAACCTTTAAATATTTTTTCTCCGTCTCTTTTATTTTTTTGTTTGAAAGATTCATTAAAATAAAAGAGAAGATAGATAAACATAAAAATTCAACCTCTTTGCATTGAACTTTCAATAGAAAAGTCATAAAATAAAAATTTGTATTATTTTAAAAATAAAACAATTATAAAAAAAAAACAAAACAGTAATATACTGAAAAAACACAATTAAGACATAATTACCATCTCAGGCCCAAAAAAAAGACATAATTTCCATCAAACTCAATATAAATAAATAAATAAAGAGTAAAGTACTTTTGCTGCCCCCAAACTTTACTGCAATGTTCATTCCTGCACTTAAATTTTTTTTAGTTCATGTATACCCCCAAACTTTCGATTTTATTCATGCCTACCCCCAAACTTTCAGTTTTGTTCATGCCTGCCCTTTTTGCCAACACCGTTAACTTGCTTGACAGAATTTGCTGACGTGTATGATGAATGTGTTTTTTTTGCCATGTCATTGTCCACCTCACCTTTAACTTTTTATTTTTATTAAAAAATTAATCTAATCTAAATAAAAAAAATATTTTAGGATAAAAGTTTGATTTTTTTATTTGGATTAGGTTAATTTTTTTAAAATAAAAGTAAAATTTTAAATATGAGATGTAAAATGAGGTGGACAATGAGGTGTCAAAAGAGATACACATTCATAGTCTACGTCAGCAAATTCCGTCAAACAAGTTAACGGTGTTAGCAAAAAAGGCAGACATGAACAAATTTGAAAGTTTGGGGTAGGTATAAACCAAAAAAAAGTTTAGGAACAAGAATGAACATTGCAACAAAGTTTGAGAACGACAAGGTATTTTACCCGTAAATAAATAAATAAAAGGAATTGAGGGTGATTTCGTTAATAACAGAAAAAGTCTGTCTTAAAACACGCGGAAGAAAAAGAGTTGAATTGAAGTATTGAACATGTTCGTCGTTCAAAACGCCGTTTTCGTGGAGACCACGAAGCCAAACGACCACACGAATTCCCGTCCCGTTCCTCTTCTTCCAAAGCAAACCAACATGGTTACCTGAACGAGAAAAAGAGTGAGAAACACCAAAACTACGTTTGGCCCCAACTTTTTTTTTTTACTTATTTTATATTCATCCTCTATCTTTCAAAAATTATAAATTAGTATTTTATCTTTGTAACTTATTTCAAATTAATCCTTTTGTGTATCACCTAGGTGGCGTTTGGTAGGGATGTGCAAAACCGATCTAAACCGAACCAACCGATCTGATCCAAACCAAACCGATCAAAACCGACTACATAATCGGATGGATTGGTTTATTTTTTTGACAACCAATTTGGTTCGGTTCGGTTGATGAATTAAGTCCAATCCCAACCGAACCGAACCAAACTAACCGATTATAAATTTTTTAAATATATTAAAAATATTTTATAATGTTGATTTTTATGGTTTTATGATGTTGAATTCTAATTTTAAGTTTGTAATGTTGAAATATTGTACTAATAACTTTAGTTTATTGGTTTCATGGTTAGTAATAGCTATTTTTATTTTTTAGGGTTTAAATTGAAGAGAAAAAAATAGTAAAATTTTTTTTTAAAATTTTGTCAAAAAACCGATCAAACCAAACCGACTATAATCGGTTTGGTTTGGTTCGGTTGATGTCCAAAGAGCGGATTGGATTGGATGACTTTTTTAGTCATCAGATTGGATTGGTTCGGTTATGTAAATCGTCAAAACCGAACCAATCCGCACTTTGCTCACCCCTAGCGTTTGGTATCTGGTGAGTGTTTTAGTGAGAAGTGGAAGTGGAAGTAAGTAATAAAAAGTATGATTGGTATATATGCAGGAAAATAGAAGTGGAATGTAGTAGTAATATTGTTTGGTATGGTAGAAAAAAGATAAAGAAATAAAAGATAAAAGTATGAAAAACCTTTTTTGCCCTTACTTTTTTAAAAGCGGCATATTTTTTAAGGGTATTTTGGTCTTTAAACCTCACCTCACCTTCCCTCTACTTCCCTCCCCATCATGAGGGAAGGAAGTTTCCCTCTATAAAGGAAGCTCACACTCACCTTTCTTCCTCCTAAACTATACCAAACATGCTCATACCTCACCTTTCCTCTCAGCTTTCCTTTACCAAAGATACTAAACGAGTCCCTAGATCGATCAACTATATTGTCATTGATTTGCATGATACAAATTTTTAAAAAAATTATATTTTCATCTCTTTAAATTTGTATTTTAATTTCTATATTCTCTCTCTTTTTGAGGTCAAAGAATAAGAAAAGTATAATTTTTTTAAAAAATTTGTAAGATTATTAACTAACGAAACAAATTAATGTTTTATATAAAAGAATTAATTTAAAATAAGTTATTAATATATATATAATTAATTTAAAATTTTTAAAAAATAAAAATTAACATAAAATTAAACAAGTGAAGCTTATAAAAAAACAAGTGAAAAAAAAATAGGGAGGAACAAAATAAATTATGGATCGATGAAAAAACATAAAAGAAGAAAAATAATTAATTTTAATATAATTTTCTTTAAACAACAACGAATAGTGAGAGAGAGAGAGAAAGACAGAGTAACTCGTTAGAGAGAGAGAAGCTCAAACTTGCTTTTTCCAATTACTTTCATTTCTTTAGAGAGAGAAACACTGTCCAAAAAAAAAAGTTTCAGAAGAGAGAGAGAGAGAGAGATTGAAAGAACGATAAAGAGAAAGAGAAAGAGAGAGAAACAATCTCTCTCGAAAGCTTTGGTTTCTTCAGATTATCGTTTTTTCTCTATCTTAAGATTTTTGCTCTTTTCTTGTGTGTTTAGAATTTCCGTTGAAGCTTCCGAAGCTGCCGTCCTCCGATCCGACTCGCCGAGTTCTGGTCTCTGCTCGACTCGGTCGTGCCTCGGATGAGTTGGCGTTGAAGATCGCTGCGCATTAATCGCCATGGTAACGTTGGATTAAGTATTTCGTGTTGCTGTTGTCTGTGTGTTGATTTTCCCTTGACTCTTTTTTGAGCTGCTTCGTTGAATCTGTTGGACTTGGAGATTTTGGATTGCACTCTCTGATTGAGATATTTATGTTTTAGGATATAATTGAGTTTCTAAATTAGTCACTTGGTCGTCTCTTTTTTTTTTTTTTTTTTGGATGAAATTTGAATTTGCGGGGCGAGCATGGGGTTTGCATATTTGTTTCAGTCCACCATGCATTGCTAAAAGATCGTGAGCAATGAAATTTGACGGATATAAATAGGTGCTAGATAAGATTCGGGAATTTTGGGTAAGCTATTGGAGGGAAATTTAGAGGGGACGAAAGTATGCACAACTCGGCACATTTTCCTATAAATATGATGCTAGTATTCAATAGTCAATGGTCCTGTTCTCGACGTTCTACTGTAAGAACTAAGTTGTAGAAGTAATTTTGGAAGCTGGAGGTGGCAATTTATGTTATTCATCTATGCTTATTGATAATTGTATAATCAAGGTAAGACGTCATAAGGAATGAATGTTTGGTTAAAGAGGGAACTAATTAGCTGAAAGAAAGACTGGTGTGAGGTTTTGGGTTATTTTCCTGCAAATTCCATTGAATATAACAATTTTTTTTAAAAAAATTAATTTGGGAAGGATGTTCCTGTATCATACTAAATTAAAAGAAATTCAGTGTCCAGTTTTTAAAATCCTTCCATTTGAGGATTTGCACATATTTGTTCATGGATGGCCCCATCTCATGAGTTTATGAGGGAAAACTATGGGGATAGGTCAGGCAGCAATTCTACTGCACATGGCGGTTGCTTGACTGGCGATGGTTCTCTTAATAAGTTGAAGCAACTTGGTGGTCCAGTGACATGAACATGATAATGACCACTGAATGCCAACTCTGTTGCTTGTATGTGCACATCATGATTAACCAATGTAAAAGAAAATGACATTAAAACTGCTAAAAGTTGAAAATCTTGTATACATCATCATCTGTCAAGATTGATGTTTTGCTCTTGAAGATATGACGGCACGTTCTCATTCCTCGTTGCCAAAAATTCGTTCTTAAATTCTTAAATTGACTTACTGTTTTACATTCTTGTCAAATTCAGTATTATTATTTATGTTTAAACTAAGTTAAGGCAAAAGTCCCTCTTTCGACCCTTAGGTTTGGGCTGAGATTCAATTTGGTTCTACATGTTTTTTTTGGCTCAACTTTGTCCTTTATGTTTTTAAAACTCTCAATTTCATTGTTTTCCTTTACTATCATATGCATAAGTGGATTTTTTTTTTCTCTTCCTATTTGGAAATTTGACAATGGAGACTTGCCAAGATGTATAGAAAAGTCAAATTATACTCTTAGGGATCGAGACGATATAAGAATTTGGTGAGACAAATTTAAAAACACAAATAACGAAATTGAGCCCAAAAAAAAAACATGTAGGATAAAATTGGATCTCAATTCTCAACCCAGGTCTAAGGTAGAAAAAAATACATCTGTCGTAAGTTAAATGCAGAGTGCATAGCGTACACAATTAAATTAAGGTTTTAGGGTTGCTATGCCTACATCTCCTCTTGTGAATTTTTTTTTTTCATAATTACTTGTGAAACGACTTTACTTGCTTACATATATGTCTGTATTAGCTGTTGTTGCTTACTGTAAACAACACAAGTAGTTGATCTTTACCATTTTGTTTGTGTCTTAATGTGAAATTGTATAACTTGTAGAAAATGCCATTTTTCGTATATCATTTTTTCCTAAAACAAACCTACGTGTTGATACTGTTTAATGGAGTGTTCAATGTGGTTATCTTCGCAGTCTGCACCTGTGGACATCATTGTAGGTTCTCATGTCTGGGTTGAAGATCCAGTGCAAGCATGGATTGATGGAGAAGTTTTCAAAATCAACGGTGAAGAAATCCATGTTCACACCACAGAAGGGAAAACAGTGAGTCAGACTTAACTATCTTCACTGAAAATTTTCGAATGTGAATGAAATGCCTATAAATGTACCTTGATCCTACCATTTGAGCAATCCTTGTTGGCTTTTTAAATCTTTAGCTTTGAAATTCCTGCATTCTTCCTTAATTATTATCTGCCTCCTCTTTTGTTTGACTGGTGAGTAATGAAGGGAGGTGCTACTTTCGATTTTGGTTTCAACAGCTTGACATTCTGGTTTCAGGTTGCCACAAATAAGTCAAAGGTTTTTCCCAAGGATAATGAAGCTCCTCCTGGAGGTGTTGATGACATGACAAAACTATCATACTTGCATGAGCCAGGAGTTCTGCACAACTTGGCAGCTAGATATGAACTCAACGAAATCTATGTAAGATATTTACATGCTAACTTGCTAGTAAGAATAGAGATTTTCTAACAATATAACCATGCTATTCCTTCAACATTGCTGCAGACCTACACTGGAAATATCCTGATTGCCATAAACCCATTTCAAAGATTACCACATCTATATGATACTCACATGATGGAACAGTACAAAGGAGCTGCCTTTGGAGAGTTGAGTCCCCATGTTTTTGCAGTTGCAGATGTTGCTTACAGGTAACTTATGGGTGACAATTGATATGTTTCCTTTATAATCTCTTATGGTTCACTTATTTCCATGCTTATAATTGTTAGAGCAATGATCAATGAGGGAAAAAGCAACTCAATCTTGGTTAGCGGTGAAAGTGGTGCTGGTAAGACAGAGACAACAAAGATGCTCATGCGTTATCTTGCATACCTAGGAGGCCGATCTGGAGTAGAAGGGCGAACAGTTGAACAACAAGTTCTAGAAGTATGTTGGAGCTGCATTTGTTTTTTTTACTTGGATATCCCATCTTTAATAGTCCATGTTTTTGAGGATGGACGGCCTAAGAAACCAAAAATTTATTTCCTTATTCTTGCTTATATATTGATATTTTGCAGTCTAACCCAGTTCTTGAAGCATTTGGCAATGCAAAAACAGTTAGAAACAATAACTCAAGGTGAGTTTTGACAGCTGCAATATGAATATAGATAAATGTTGTCATAAAATGGTTCGGCAAAGTATTGAGAAATTGTGACTATTTTACTTGATTTATGTATGTGTGTGTATGTATATCATTTTAAATTCTGACAGAAATGGTATTTCATCTTTTTTTTATTCCCACTTCAATTGTGGTCAGATAAATGGATGGTCCTAGGATTATCTTTCATTAATCAGTTAATCAAGTGAAAAGTATTCATAAAAAATGGGTTCTATTTATTTTCTATTTCTCTTTCATAACTAATAAAATTTTCTCCTCCTAATGCTGAGATGCAGTCGATTTGGTAAATTTGTTGAGATCCAATTTGACAAGAAGGGAAGGATCTCAGGGGCAGCTATACGTACTTACTTGCTTGAGAGGTCTCGTGTTTGCCAAATTTCAGATCCTGAAAGAAATTACCATTGCTTTTACCTTCTCTGTGCAGCACCAGCTGAGGTAATAATCCTTTTTTCTGGATATAGAAACTCACCGTTATATTCACAAGGATTCACCTGTGCTACTATAGTATTATACGGTATACACTGTATTAAACTCTTTGTTTTGTAGGAAAAAGAGAAGTATAAGCTGGGAAGCCCTAGCTGCTTCCATTACTTAAATCAATCAAAGTGCTATGAACTGGATGGAGTTGATGATGCACATGAATATCTTGCTACTCGAAGGGCAATGGATATTGTTGGCATCAGTGAGGAAGAGCAGGTTGGTCTTGCTGAATCCTAGTTGCTAATAGAAGTGAATTAATTTCGTGTAAGCCTACTTTTATGATAAATGGCAATGTATTCCAGGAAGCTATTTTTAGGGTTGTAGCAGCAATTCTGCACCTTGGAAATATTGAATTTGCAAAAGGAGAGGAGATTGACTCTTCTGTCATTAAAGATGAGCAGTCTAGATTCCATCTTAATACGACTGCTGAACTTCTGAAGTATGCCCTACTTGATCCTCTTCTGCTTTTCAGATGCAATATTCTATTATGGTTTTGACATTCTGTAGTCTGTACATATAATTTAACATAAATTTATCGTAGGTGTGATGCTAAGAGCTTGGAAGATGCACTGATCAAACGTGTTATGGTAACACCTGAGGAGGTTATTACAAGAACCCTTGATCCTGTTGCAGCTCTTGGTAGCAGGGATGCATTAGCTAAAACCATTTATTCGCGCTTATTTGATTGGTAATGAACCTATAGGCTATACCCTAATTCTATATGAAATGTTGCCATATCCTTCACAAAAAACCCTCTCAGCAATCAAATGAACTACAAAGAAGGGGACAACCTTGAAACATACCAATAATTCAAATGTTTTCTTATGAAAAAGGCAATCAAATTTGTATTTTCTGAATGACTGAATATTGACATTTGAATATAGCTGTCAATTTTGAATTTAAATAACTGCTAATAAATGCTTTTGGAAGGTCCACAGTTCCACATGAAAACACATTTAATACTATTTTTTTTAGCAGGGATGCATTAGCTAAAACCATTTATTCGCGCTTATTTGATTGGTAATGAACCTATAGGCTATACCCTAATTCTATATGAAATGTTGCCATATCCTTCACAAAAAACCCTCTCAGCAATCAAATGAACTACAAAGAAGGGGACAACCTTGAAACATACCAATAATTCAAATGTTTTTTATGAAAAAGGCAATCAAATTTGTATTTTCTGAATGACTGAATATTGACATTTGAATATAGCTGTCAATTTTGAATTTAAATAACTGCTAATAAATGCTTTTGGAAGGTCCACAGTTCCACATGAAAACACATTTAATACTATTTTTTATCAGTACATCTCCAGGAAAAAAAAGGACGTTATTGAATCAACATTTTTATAGTTTTTTTCCCTTTCCTTCAAGTTTTCAAATTCTGTCATTCTGACAAGTTTTTATTATTTCTTTTAGGCTTGTGGAGAAAATTAACAATTCAATTGGGCAAGATCCAAATTCAAAATCGATCATCGGAGTTCTTGATATCTATGGATTTGAAAGTTTTAAGTTCAATAGGTAGGACAGTGAATTCAAATGCCATCTATGTTAACTATTTAGCCTCATATCTGATGAGTTTCTTTATATAAAAGTTTTGAGCAGTTCTGTATTAATTTCACTAATGAAAAGCTGCAACAACATTTTAATCAGGTATGTTAGTTTTGGGGACAACTTGTGAATTGTGACCTAGCTTCTATAATTTTTTTTAACCCTGATAATTAAGGTTTTTCTGACTGGGTGATTGCAGCATGTCTTTAAAATGGAACAAGAAGAATACACCAAAGAAGAGATCAATTGGAGTTACATAGAGTTTGTTGATAACCAAGATGTCTTGGATCTTATTGAGAAGGTGTTTCACTGTTGCTACATTATTTATTCCTTGTCTTATCTGAAATATGTGACTTGGTTATTTAAAGTTATTGGTATTAAATGCATTTCTTTGGGATTTTTTGTAATATGTATAGTTAATTTAATGTCATCCAACTGTAGTATTTCGTATAGGCATATGCGAATGTATGTGTTTTGTGTAAAATCAATAGAGGTAATGGTGATTATTTTATGTTTATTCTTTTGCAGAAACCTGGAGGGATAATTGCACTTCTTGATGAAGCCTGGTATGCAGCTGATAGTTTAAGTTAAATTGAAGTTAACAGCTTTTAACGGTTTTGAAGTTACCTACCTGATTTTACTTATATTTATAATTATATGCTATTTTCATTTTGTTGAGAGCAGGCTATGTAGTGGAATTATAATCAGGCATTGCCTGAACTTTGTGTTTTGGTTGGACTCATATTTGCTAGGTTGCTTGATGCAGTATGTTTCCCAAGTCTACACATGAAACATTTGCTCAGAAGTTGTATCAGACATTCAAAAACAACAAGCGCTTTGTCAAACCTAAACTTTCTCGGACTAGTTTCACCATATGTCATTATGCTGGGGAGGTAGATTTATTTAGCCTATTCATTTTATGTGCACCAATTAATTACGTTTTTAATTGTAAACTGTTTCTTCAACATCTTTCTTCTCACTTATCTTTCATCTTTTTTTCTTTGCCCAGGTTTTATACCAGGCTGATATGTTTCTTGACAAAAACAAGGATTATGTGGTTGCAGAACATCAGGCCCTACTGACTGCCTCAACATGCTCATTTGTGGCAGCTCTATTCCCCCCTTCTCCAGAGGAGTCATCAAAATCATCCAAGTTTTCTTCAATTGGATCTCGCTTTAAGGTATTATCACAACACATTTTTGGGCTCTCTTGAAATGGATAAAGGTAATAAGGTATACTTTAAAGATTTGTCATCTCACTTTGTGGAAAGCTAAATACTCTATGCTTCCCTTGCTTTAGGATGAAAGAGAAAAAAAAAAAAACGGGAGCCCGATGTTTAATGGTGATGACCTTTGACATCTGTTCTGATGATAGAAGTACAAGAAGGATTAGAAATTTTCTTGTTAAAAAGATAAAATAGCAAAATGAATAGATAAAGCAAAATGAGCTGGTTGAAATGAACATATGCATAACCTAAAAAATTACCTCCTATTCCAGATCCCTGGTTGAAGTGAGCTGGTATATTCATTTTCAGAACATTAAATTGTTGCCATGTAAACAACTAGTTTCAGAACATTAAAATTACCTAAAAGGCTTTTTGACTGGGTCACATTCTGCATGGAAATTTGGTCTTTATTTTTATGATGAATTTCTTACATGAGATTACTTCTTGAGTTGGTGTCTACATGGAATTAGAATAGGGAAATGTTTTCCCTGCTGATTACAAAAGTTAATGTGGTCTGTGCATGTTCTTGGTAATAGATTACTCAGTTACTTGGTTTGACAATTGTATATGCCCACACTAAGAAGCCATAGGAATTTGACTACCCTTTAAATGTAAGACTTGCAGCTGGTAAATTCCACAATACAAATCATTATGTGAAGAAAAAATAATTGATATGGCAATTTGATTCTGCAAGTGCTTTAGCTTTCTGTACATTTTTTGGTTCTGATCTCCCTCTTTGACATGGTGATACCTGGGAGACATGTGTGGGATTTATTTGCAACTCTTGTCTTTATCATAAATGACTTATTAATTATGACATTCTTTGTCATCCCATTGTCAACCCTCAAGTATTTGGGCCATTATATTTTGCCACAAGTGAGTGACTTGTGTTTTTAAAAATGCAGTTACAACTTCAATCTTTGATGGAGACCCTAAGTTCAACAGAACCTCACTATATCAGATGTGTGAAGCCCAACAATGTCCTCAAGCCTGCTATTTTTGAAAACCTCAACATTATCCAACAATTACGCTGTGGTGTGAGTATATTGTGGTCTATCTTTGTTTTCATTGGCCTTTATATCAGGCATTCAAAGTAACAACATATTTGACACCTATGTACAATTGTATGTTGGTGATTGGTTATCACATTATTATTTTCTATAGGGTGTACTTGAGGCAATTAGAATCAGCTGTGCTGGATATCCTACTAGACGGACATTTTATGAGTTTCTTAATCGATTTGGTGTTCTTGCCCCCGAAGTTCTGGATGGAAAGTAAGTCTCATATCCTTTGTTGGCTGTTTTCTTCATCATCTTGGTAAATGCATGTTTTCCAAGCAAAACTTAAATGTCTGGTATATGTGATTTTTAGAGCGACAACTGTACTGCTTTATCTCTGATTTAACTCTCACTGTTGCTTTTCTTCCCTATACTTGTTAATTGTTTCTACTTGTTCCTTTTCAGTTATGATGACAAAGTGGCATGCCAAATGATCCTAGATAAAATGGGGTTGAAAGGCTACCAGGTGATTTCAGTACTTCTTGTAAATTGATATGTTGATAATTGCACATGGGAGGGACAATATTTGAAAAATGAGAATAAGCAAAACCCTGTTATTTGCCTAAGTGAATGGCTTCCTTCATATGTATACCAATCTATGAATTGTTCTTTAATTAATACATGGGAAACAGAGTTAGTCTGCTGCAGAGGTTATGCAGCTAAAATTATTTTTCCAGTTAGCCATAGATTGGTTGTGATGTGCATCACAAGTAACCAAAGAGCTGAGAGTCCTATGGAAGACTTTCAAATTATGTTTTACTATTTCATGTAGATTCACCTTGAGGGATAAAATATGGAAAGAAGAAATATAATAAAAAGTACAAACTTTTTGGCATCGGAATACCCTGTTCACAACTTCATTTAAAGTTGTAGATCCTTCTACAAAACTTCTATACATGTTCCGTCAGCTCTTGATGTCAAATGTTGCATGAAGGAAATCTCAAGTTGAAAAATTTATTATCTTTTAAAGGTTTCTTTTGCATCAATTTAGTTGACATGTACTACTCCTATACCAATGCACTTTAATAATTCCAAATCTTTACACCGTTTATGATGGTTTGACAGATAGGGAAGACAAAGGTTTTCCTCAGAGCTGGTCAGATGGCTGAGTTGGATGCTAGAAGAGCTGTGGTTCTTGGAAATGCAGCCAGAACCATCCAAAGGCAAATACGTACCCATATTGCACGCAAGGAATTCATTGAATTGCGTCAAGCTGCAATTCATTTGCAATCTTACTTGCGAGGTATCCAGAGTTTTGTCTTAAAGTGCTTCATTCAATTTTTATAGCTTCATTGTTTGGTAGATTCCAAACCTTAAGCCTATTTATGGTAAACTTGTTAAAAAATAGAACTTTGATGGTGTATATCAATCATATCAATTTGGTTACTCAACAATATCTATTTGACCTAACAGGCAACCCAAATTAGAATCTTGGGAAACATACTACTTGGTATAGCTGTGTGTTTATGTTCATGGTTATTAAATGTGCACACTTATTAGGAGAGTAAATGATTATAAAATGATCTCCGACTTTTATTGCTTGTAAGTATAGTATGTCATTGATGAATTGTGCCATGTGATTATAGAAAATGCAATGGCATAATCATTAGTGGAATTCAGAAAGGAGCCTTAGTTTTTAACAGCTTAAGCTTTTGTGATGAAATAATTTTTAACATGACATTGGAGCCTCTATGACCAAGTGTTAGGAGTTGATCATTAGCGCCTGGAAGATGGGTCATATATGTAATGGTCATAATTCAAGATAGCAGAAAATGCGTAGTTGTGTTCCTTTGCACTTAAGAAAGATCCCTGTAGTCGAACTCTGAGCAGTATCCACTACCCACAAATAATAGAACTATATATTTCGCTGTCTTGGAGGCTTGATGATGAATTAGTAATTAAGGCATTGAGCCTTGAGGTTCTTGTAGGCAGACAAATATAAGGGTTTATGTAGGTCAAAAATCCAGAGTCAGGAAGTTGTCAAGTGTCAACTGAAATTCAACTTGAAAACAAGCAGCTGTGGCAATTTACATAGCTCTAGATTCTCTAAAACTCATTCCTTCATGATATAGGGGCCTGGCCTGAACTACTAACATGGAAACTACTAGAGCTGAAATGAGGTTTGGAGATTGTAGAAAGATCCACAGGTCGGTCTATGAAGCTCAAAAGGAGAAAATATCAAAATTATCCAAATTCCATTATACTAACTTTTAAGCTTAGAAAAAAATACATTATATCTTAATCAGGCTTCTTGTTGATAAAGTATTCATGCCATTCTATAATTCATGCATCATTAAATAGGCTTGTTTCTGCGTATGGGCTGGTTCTATATAAACTAATTATCTTAATCTGAAATTCTCTTTGTGCTATTCAATAATGAATAGGCATATTGGCTCGGAAACTCTACAACCAGTTGCGGCGTGAAGCAGCAGCCGTGAAAATAGAAAAGATCTTCAGAGGATATATTGCTAAGAAATCTTACTTAACAATACGATCATCTGCAATCACATTACAGACAGGTTTAAGGGCTATGAAGGCTCGTGATGAATTTAGATTTAGAAAGCAGACAAACGCTGCTATTCATATGCAGGTGCTCTTGCCAATCACTTAATATTTCAGACCATGATATTTTATTTTTTAACATTTCCTTGCATTAATGATCTTCTGTGAAAATCTCTACAGGCTCATGTTCGTCGGCTTATTGCATATTCTTATTATAAAAGATTGCAGAAGGCTGCAATTGTCACTCAATGTGGTTGGAGGGGAAGGGTTGCTCGGAGGGAACTCAGAAAGCTTAAAATGGTTTGAATGATAGTTTAACTTGTATGTTGTTTGTGTTAGCATATGAAATAACTTCCGGAAGTAATAATTTTCGCAACTCTGTTCAGGCTGCAAGAGAGACTGGGGCCCTTCAAGAAGCTAAAAACAAGTTAGAAAAGCGTGTTGAAGAACTTACCTGGCGATTGCAAATTGAGAAGCGATTAAGAGTAACTTAATTATGATATTCTTATATTTATAAAAACATTTCTTGATTGGTGACAGAAAAGTTGCCAATAATATGCAATAAACTAATATTTTTTTCTTACAAATAGACTGATTTGGAAGAGGAAAAAGCACAAGAAGTTGCCAAGTTGAAGGATGCATTGCAAGCAATGCAAATACAAGTAGAAGAAGCAAATGCCAAGGTCATCAAAGAACGCGAGGCAGCTCGAAAAGCAATTGAAGAAGCACCTCCAGTTATTAAGGAAACACCTGTTATAATTCAAGATACTGAAAAGCTTAATTCCTTGATGGCTGAGGTCAATAGTTTGAAGGTACAAAATCTCTGTTGTATAGCTAATACTGTAATACACCATTGATTCATCACAATTTTTCCCATGAAATTTTTGAAAGTTTCATATAAAAAACTTCTGATAAAAAGACAAAAGATTACTTACTATAACCAAAACATATGACTACTGATTGACATTACATGAGTGCTTTAATTTTATTTCTCCTTGATTCTGTTAATGTCTAAGAATTCCTCGGACTTTATGCATCTTCCCGGACATGTTGATGTATATAGTTGTAATTAATTCATCTTGTAGACGACCATTCCTGTAACTCAATGGGTGATTTCAATTAAACTAGAATTGAAGTTATCTAACTTATTTTAACTCACACACTTTGATAATTGGATTGAAAATTTTGATTTTGGATTTAGATATCAACTTCTCTAAAAGCGAAAAAGGAAAGCAGTTATTGTTAGCTTTTTAAGTATGATTTCACATGGGTACTTAAAGTTTACCTGCAATGAAAGATTGAGAACATATTGATTTCCTGATTTATTCTCCTTTTAACCATACAGGAAACACTCTTAATGGAAAGAGAGGCTAAAGAAGAGGCCAGGAAAGCTCATGCAGATGCTGAGGCTAGAAATGCTGAGCTGGTTAAAAAAGTTGAAGAGTCTGATCGCAAAGTGGATCAACTTCAGGAATTGGTTCAGAGGTTAGTAAAAAGCTTGAGGGGCCATAAGGAAGATCTACATAGTTTTTGCTAATTTCATAGTAATTATATCCAGCTTACAATAGAAGATTTTGGGCCCATCTGCACCCTCAACCTCGTTCTTTGCTCTTCATACATTGAATTGAAAGTCAAATAATAGTTGATAAATATCCATTCTTTACTTGGGTCTTGATCTTAGTGCTTCGGTTTTTTTTTTTTTTTATAACAGTGCTTTGGTTTCTTATGTGGTCATGTTTGTTTTGTTTTGATACTGCTCTTGACAGTGCTATATGTTCAATTTCTTGTACTTTCTGGCACATCAGCCTTTTTTGCGTCTTAACAGTTCAATCCTTTTCATTATTGTCTAACTTTCCTTTTTGAGATGTCCCAAAACGAAAATTAATATCTCATTTTGCATAAATTGAGCAATTCTTAGAATTTGATGGCTATACAAATGTCTCCATTTCATATCTGACTAGGTGTGTGTTGATTCTCTATTCCTGAAATCTTTTCCCTGCAACGCATCTAATGATTCCTTGTATAGTTGGTCCTTTGGTTGTCACTGTCATCGGTCATTATCTTGTAGTTGTACTTAAATTATGCACTTTTTCTCTGGAACCACTATGTATGATTCCTCTCTCTCTCTCTCTCTTTCCCCAAATAATAACTGTCTTCAACTTCCTCAATACATTTTTTAAAAAAAGTATCTTTCTATGCATTAGATTGGAGGACAAAGTTTCCAATACAGAGTCGGAAAATCAAGTTCTTCGCCAGCAAGCATTGGCTGTATCACCAACTGCGAAAGCTCTATCTGCAAGACCAAAGTCGGTGATTATACAGGTAAGTGAACCAAATAAACACGTGATCATTGCTCATATTGGAGCACATGAATACAAATTTACAATGTGATTTTGTGCACAACTTGCAGAGGACGCCAGAAAATGGAAATGCTGTAAATGGAGAATCAAAAATTGTATCCGTAAGAGGACATTATTGCTTTTGATGAATCTATATTAGCAATATTTTTGGGAATGGATGGCTTTTTTATTTTTCATTTTAGTAATTTATAAACTTCCTTTCTTCTACTCTTTTAGGACATGACTCTTGCTTTATCAAATGTACGTGAACCTGAATCTGAGGGAAAGCCACAAAAATCGCTCAACGAAAAGCAGCAAGTGAGTGGCCGGTTAATATGCTCTGAAAATTCTGAATTTTTGTTAAATACTTAAAATCATCTTTTAAATTTTTCATCATTTTTCTCAATCTTGCTATTTCTTCTGACAATCTGATTTTCTGGATCAGGAAAACCAGGACCTTTTGATTAAGTGCATATCACAAGATTTGGGATTTTCTGGGGGCAAACCTATTGCTGCATGCATGATATATAAATGCCTTCTTCATTGGAGGTCATTTGAAGTAGAAAGAACAAGTGTGTTTGACCGTATTATTCAAACAATATCTTCAGCTGTTGAGGTATTCTTACGTTTTTAGGTTGTTTAAGTATATTGTTAATGATGGGTGACTTTGCATAAGTGCTTAAAAATCAAATTCTAAATACCACAAATATTTTACTGATGTATATTAACTTCTGAACAATTGTAGGGCCAGGATAATGCTGATGTATTATCCTACTGGTTGTCTAATACATCCACTTTGTTATTGCTGCTTCAACGCACTCTCAAAGCAACTGGAGCAGCTAGCTTAACACCACAACGGCGGAGAACAGCATCGGCTTCTCTGTTTGGAAGAATGTCCCAAGTATGAAGCAACTGCATATATTTTCTGAAGCAACTTTCATCAGTTCATTATAATTTCAATTATCTTTCCTATGAACTTTTGTACCTTTATTAGGGGCTAAGGGCATCTCCTCAAACTGCTGGGTTACCGTTTCTAAATGGTCGAGGGCTTAGTAGATTGGATGATTTGAGGCAAGTGGAGGCAAAATATCCAGCACTGCTTTTTAAGCAGCAGCTAACTGCTTTCCTGGAAAAAATATATGGAATGATAAGAGACAACCTTAAGAAGGAGATATCTCCATTACTTGGATTGTGTATACAGGTAGATTTTACAAGTTACTATTCTTGAATTCTATGGTTTTATAGCCATTGGCAATACCAATATGTGTTGAATGAATAACATGTTATTTTTTATGTTTTATAAGAATTATAACTGATATAGTATGTTTGTCCTCATATCAGACTATTAAAATATTTTTTAATAGGATATCAATCATGAGTTGTATATGGAAAGAAGGCAGTATGGGAACAGTGAGTCAGTGACTGTTTACTAGGAAAAAAAACAATAATTCCCCTCTTTAAATGATAAATCAAATAACATCACAGAAATAATAAATTCTCATATGCTTGTTTGCACCCACGAGCAATCCCAAAATCACTAGTAGGTTCATGTGATGTTCTTGGTATATGCAACAGGTCACTTTTGGGTTAGACTACCAAGTATCGACAAGCATAGTTCTCTGGTTTTATTTCTCTGTTTAAACTTTATCTTCTTGATAAAACAAATGCAGGCTCCTAGGACTTCGCGTCAAGGTTTAGTGAAAGGACGCTCACATGCTAATGCAGTTGCACAGCAAGCTTTAATTGCTCACTGGCAAAGTATTGTGAAAAGCTTAAACAACTCTCTGAAGATAATGAAAGCAAACTATGTGAGTTCTGAAAGTTGCACTTAAAATGTCTACCGTGCCATTGTTGGCTTGCCCAAACGTAATATTGGATTTAACAAGCTCTGTGTTTACAGGTGCCCCCTTTCTTGGTCTGTAAAGTGTTTACTCAGATATTCTCATTCATTAATGTTCAACTATTCAACAGGTTTGCTCTCCCTCCTTCCTTCTCATTTTCTTCTACCTGCATTACTTATATGTTTTATTGCTGCAACAAGAATGCAGTCATTTTGATTGACTTAATATGATCTCTACTGCAGTCTTCTGTTGCGTCGCGAGTGTTGTTCATTCAGTAATGGAGAATACGTAAAGACAGGTTTGGCTGAATTAGAACAGTGGTGCAATGAGGCAACAGAGGAGGTGAGCAACATGCAATCCTTTAGATCTTTAACTTTTATGTTTTGAATTCTATGTCTAGAATGTTGCGTTGGATGAGTGATCACACTAGAAATGATAGGATTGAGAATGATTGCATTAAAGAGAAAGTTGACGTAGCACTTATAAGTTAGTTGAAACTAACTTTAGGTGGTTTAGTCATGTACAAAGGGTCGTTAGAGGCTCTTATACGTAGGGTTGATGAGATGGAAGATAGTCCAATGACTAAAGGTAGGGGAAAATCAAAGAAAACAATAGGATAAACTATTAGGATCGATTTAACTATTAATAACCTAACTATAGAAGTATGTTGGTGCCGCTTCATCCATGTAGCCGACGACCCCACCTAGTGGTTAGTGGAAAAAAAACTTTGATTGTTGTTGTTGTTGTTGCAAGTCTATACCTGAAATCTGTTGTTTATTACAGTATGCTGGCTCAGCTTGGGAGGAACTGAAGCATATCAGGCAGGCTGTTGGATTCCTGGTACAAGTCATATTTATAGAAATTGAAATTCAAGTTTGATATTGATTCTCCCCGCTTAATTAACTTATTGCCATTCTTAATCTCAGGTTATACATCAAAAACCCAAAAAGACCTTGAATGAAATAACAAAGGAGCTTTGCCCGGTGAGTGCCTTTTCTTCTGTTTTTTTTTTTTCCAACTATTAGTTTTCACTGAACTTTTGATTCACTTATGAAGCATATATATTTTTGGTACTGCAGGTTCTCAGTATACAACAGTTATACAGGATCAGTACAATGTACTGGGACGATAAATATGGCACACACAGCGTGTCTTCTGATGTAAGCAAATACTGCTAATTTTGGACTTCTGTTTATATTATTTATAGTTTATACATGCCAAATGGTTGCATTTTTTGTGCCAATCCCAAGGTAGAACTCCTTTGATAAATCTCAACATTGAACTTCTCTCCTTATCATACAGGTTATAGCAAAAATGAGAACTATGATGTCCGAAGACTCTGGCAATGCCGTCAGCAGTTCCTTCCTTCTGGACGATGACTCGAGGTACCACATAATCAACTTCTTCATTAAGCAATTTACATCTGATTCCCTTCTCTCAGTTCTGGCCTTAGCCTTTAATCTTTGTATCTGAATGCAGTATCCCCTTCTCGGTGGATGACATTTCCAAATCCATGCAACAAGTAGACGTAGCCGATGTGGATCCTCCTCCGTTGATACGTGAAAACTCGGGATTCACGTTCCTATTATCGCGCTCGGAGTGACGCGTGCCCATTACTTACGCTTCATGTGGGTATCAACCGACACAAAAACGAAGCTGCAGGTGCTGAAAACTGTCTATATATTCTCTTTGGTGGTAATGTGTATAGTATATTTTCACCAACCCAGACTTCTGATATTGGTTTGTTGTCTGGGTTAGTTTAATTTCACCCCTCAAGTTTCATCAACAGTAGGGGTTTTTTGGTAAAGAAGCCATGGTCACAGACGTTGTGATACATGGCGATTTTAGTAGGGTTTGGTGTCCAGCCATATCTGTCACACCTGCCCAAGTTTTTTCTTTCTTTGTTATTATTTTATTTGTTTTTATTTTTTTTGGATGGAAAAGGGTTTTTCTTTCCTCATTGTTGGTGGTTTTTAAGTGTTATTTATAGGTGGTGGGTGTAAGTAGCGACATTAGATATATTTTTTAGGGAATTTTTTTTAATTTCTTTTATAAATTTGGATGTAATTTGTATTAATTAATGTGATAGTTTTTTTTGGGTTAAATTTAAACGTAAGATAGGTTTTTTTTTTGCACGCCAGAGTTATCATGAAAAATGACTCAATGCAGTATAGACTTCAGAATCCGGATGTTTCATTTAAAATTTAAAGCTTACCAATATAATTAAAATAAGTGGTAAATTTTTTTTTTTGTATAACCAATCGTGATAGTGAGAAAAAATAAAAAGCAATAAATTACACTAGAGGCTTCGCATGCACTTACGTGCATACATGTAATTTATTTTTAAATTTTTTAAAAATATAATATAAAATAGTTGTTATATTTTTAAATAGAATTTTTATCATAATTTAAAATAAAAAAATTAAAAAAAATGGAGAAGTTATGTTCTTCTCCATTTTTTTAGTAATCACCTATCATACTTGGTTATTTATTGAAAACACATTTTATTTGTGTGACATCAAAAAGTCCAAAGCCAATATATATAGATACTTGGTTATTTATTGGAAAGTTGAGGGGCGAGTTATTTTTTTGGTATCACACTTTGTTTGTGTGACATCAAAAAGTCTAAAGCCATATATATATAGATAATCAATCAAATATGAGAGAGAATATAAATGTTTATAATTAATGAATTTTATATCAAGCACTTAAATAACTTTACCTTAATTTTTTGCATTCACAATTTCGTCGGCTTAGGCTTGAAACCACTGTTCTCAGAACCGGACCGGACCGGCCGGTCGGACCGGAAAATCGGTAAACCGGCTGCCAGTCCGGTTCGGAATAACCAAAGAATCGGTCAAGAACCGTCCAAACCGGTCAGAAACGGTGGTTTAGACGGTTTGACCGGTTTTTTCCTTTTTAAAAAAAAAAAAATTTTGTTGTTGTTTATAATTTAGTATTTATTGAGAATTTGTTGTGACTTGTAGTTGTAAGGATTGTTCTATTTCAATATTTATTGTTTGGTTTGTGATAAGACTTGAGACTTAAATATGTTGATCCTTGAATTTATTTGAAGAGTTTAATATGATATTGTGATAATTTGAAACTTGTTCTATTTCTTATCATGTTTAGATCGAGGTGGAAACATATAATTATGAAGTATATAATTTTTTATGATATATTTTAGTATATTTAATTAAAAATATATATTTTAAATGCCACCAGTTCGTCCATTGAACCGTGAACCAATGCCTCGACCGGTTCAATGACCGATCCGATTTTAAAAACATTGCTTGAAACTTGAGTGGCATGTTTCCCTTCAAAAACATAAACGACCACTTTTTCCTTCTCGCAATTATGAATTCTTGTGAGTTGTGACTAACGTGTTAGGAAGGGTTTGAATAAAATAGATATCTCTTGATCAAAATAAATTATATATACTTATATGTCTATCTATATATTATGTTAGTTCAATAACAAGGTTTACAATTTATTTTTAAAAAATTGACTTAAGAACTAATTAGATTTTATACTGATAAATAAAATATTATATTTTCTCATTATTTTGAATAGAATTATATTTTTTATTAATAAATTTAAATATATAAATTTAATAATGAGTAAAATATCAAGTTGATCCTTTTTAGATGGCAGTTTTTTCGATTTGGTCCTTATTAAATGTGGCTTCTCAATTTAGTTCTTTTTAGATCATTCCGTTATCAATTTAATGCTTACCGTCAAAATTACTAACTGTGGGCTAACTTTACAATTTTTAAACATTAATAGGGTCTTTTAGTAAACTTATTTGGGCTAGTTTTATAATTTTAACAAATTAAAATAATAAAGACATTGCTCACAACTTTCCAGCGTCTCTTCAGCTTCCTATCTTTATTCAAGCATCTCTCAACAATGTCTATGTATAATTTTCAACACATAACTGAATCAAGTTCGAGGATCCGTTGAAAGAACACTGAACATCACCATATCCCTACTCTTCCCTTTGATATACAAATACTTCCTCAACACTCCCTCCCTCACAAACCCACACTTCTGAAGCACTCTCTGAGACCCCACATTCTCCACATCCACCAAAGCCTCCACCCTCTCCAACTCACGCATTTCATCGAACACAACGCCTACGCTCTCTTTCACGGCCTTCGTCGCTATCCCCTTTCCCCAATACTTTGACCCCAAAACATACCCGATCTCCCCCGATTTCCCTCTGCACTTATCGCCACCCGCGTAGGAGCACACCGAGATCGATCCAATCGTGCGATCGTTGAGGCAAATCGTTCTGAACCATAGGAATTGGGTCGCGATGTTGGCGATGAAGTTCACGGCATCGTCCCTGCTGGAAGGAAAGGCGAATCGTCTCCATCTTCATCTTCATCTTCATATATATCCCTATCCCTTCCCATCTCTTTTGCCACTTCATACGGTGTCTTTCCACATACCAATTCCACCAAAACCGCCCCAAAGGAATGAACATATGATTTATCCGAGACTCTGCCTTCATTCATGAACTCTGGGGCAGAGTGTTGGAAATTATACATAGACATTGTTGAGAGATGCTTGAATAAAGACGAGGAAGGGGAAGAGACGCTGAAAAGTTGTGAGCAATGTGTTTATTATTTTAATTTGTTAAAATTACAAAATTAGCCCAAATAAGTTTACTAAAAGACTCTATTAATATTTAAAAATTGCAAAGTTAGCCCACAGTTAGTAATTTTGACGGTAAGCACTAAATTGATAACGGAATGATCTAAAAAGGACTAAATTGAGAAGCCACATTTAATAAGGACCAAATTGAAAAAGCTGCCATCTAAAAAGGATCAACTTGATACTTTACTCATTTAATAATCTAAAAGTTTCAGTTAAAATCGATCATTTATTATTTAATTTGATAATACAAATTTAAATTAATAAGTGTATTTTGTCATTTAAAATCGTTAAATCATTCGTCAAACACTCTTAATGTTTGTTACTTTTTTTTGCCTTATGTATTTAGGTTGGTTAATATAGTATTTTTTTATGTAAGAGTTGAGAATAATTCTTTTTAAAACGTTCATATTTCTCAAAATCTCCTTGTTGTCTATCCATATTTCAGAAATCAGGACTGTTCCTCTTCCAAACAATTTTACTATTTCTTATAGAAGTTTTAAAAATAGAGAGAACGGAAGTAGGCCTCGTAGCTCAACATCATAGTCTCAATAAAGGCATTTAGGTGGCGTTTGGTATTCGTGAGTGTTTTAGTGGGAAGTGGAAGTAAGTGATAAAAAGTATGTTTAGTATGCAAAAAAATGAAAGTGGAATGTAAAAGTAATATTGTTTGGTAAGGTGGGAAGAAGATAAGGAAATAGAAGATAAAAGTATGAAATACCCTTTTTGCCCTTACTTTTTTAAAAGCCACAAATTTTTTAAGGGCATTTTAGTCTTTAAATCAAATCTCACCTCATTTTTCCTCCACTTCTTCATGGCAGCAACCTTTCCACTTAGCTAGGAACCTTCAACTCACCTCACCACTTCCAAAACTATACTAAACACACTTTAATCTCACATTCCCTCTAACATCACCTACCAAACGGGCCATTAAAGTTTTGGGGGACAGTTTAACCTGATTAGTGATCACTACCAGATTCATCACTTCTAATTCTATTTTGGTAGTCAATATTCTCATTTCTTTGCATAAAGCTCAAGAGGCAACACAAGAAAAACAATAGTTCAATTATTAGTTTATTTTTAAAAAAAAAAATTACATGATATGGGTAAACATTGTTTTGAAGGACTAAAACACGATTTGATACTTCATTTTAAAGTTACACCTAAACTTAGTTATTTTATTCCGTGTTGGTCTCGAGTTCTTCATCCATCACTTTTCTTGTGATTGTACATGTTTAGTGGTGTTGTGGTTTGTGAATTTGTTTCCCCTGTGCTACAATCATTTAGTATATTAACATATAGAATTTTCTTTTAGCTTTTTAACTATTTCAACTCAATGATTGATAAATTAATAATTATACATTTATACTAGTTGTCACTCTAGATAGTATTATTGATTACAACATAAATAAGTCTCCATTCAAAGTCCAATAAGGTTTTTTTTTTTTTTGAAGGCAAAGTCCAATAATCTTAGATATTGGTTTTTGAAACCAGATTTTTTTTCAGACAAAAATTTTACAACTATGAGCTAGATATTCAGATTAACTGTAATGAGAGACAAAACATGTTAAGTATGAAGGATATAATTAAAGGCTATGCCTAAATTGAAGAGAATGAGAAGGAAGGAGGACGAAGATATGATTTTAATACTCCTGTTTTAGATTTAAATAAAGTGTTTTTCTTCCTTTTCTTCTGCATTATCCTTATGGTCAATATGGCTAAATTGGACTAAAAGCCTAGGAATTAGAGTTGAAAATCACAGACTCAACCTTTTTCAGGAGAAAAGAAAAGCTTAACACACATATGAACACTTGTGCAGAGACAAAGTATGCATTTGTAGAAATGAAGTGGAAAGAGTAAAAAAAAAAAAGGTAAGCATACATTAAAGTATACCTCTCAAAGTTGCATTTCCAAAACAAATACAACTTCAACTACAAGGTGTAACTGTTTGGTACAATTTTAGTTATTACCAAGTCAATCTGATTGACTTTGATTTTGAAGAGGTGGCATCTCTGACTTCTTTTTCTCCTTGAGGATTACCTGCCTAGGCATTACATCTAACAGGAAGCTCCCTCCATTCCATATAGATGCGGAAACCTTGAGTATTTGGAAAACTACATGCAACTCATATGACAAGAAGATGGGTACAGTTAGTGCCATGGTTGCCACTGTGAATATGCCTTGAAAAACGATGTACATTAGCATGCGGTTTTGATCTCCAAGCACCCCGCTTAAGCGCCACCATACATTGTTTGCTTTCTGAGCTTTTTTCGAGAGTTCCCTGAGAAACAAAGAAGTCATTATGCACATAGCCTGAATCTTAATTATTGTCAAAAGTGCTATTTGAATGAATGTACACTTTCTGTTAAACTTAAGAGAAAGAAATTTGAACTATGTTGGGATGGGTGTGAATGTTTGTCGTCGTCGATTACCTGTAAGAAGTCATGACCTCAGGATCTCTTAAGAGCCTTTGTCGGCGTAAGACATTCACAATGAGGAAGTACAAGACCTGCCACAAAGTATAAGCTACTAAAGGAACCAGAAAGAGCCATGTCCAGAGATAGGATTTATCCTCCACATATGGCCATGTAGGTCTTTGAGCACTTCCCTCTGGATGCATGGCTTCAAAGGTTGCAGGATTCCACCACCGAATGGTGAAGAAAACCAATCCTGAAAACAATAAGAGTTAAAAGGCATAATGCAATCAAATTGGATAAATTAATCAACATAAAGGTGGCCTATCAATCAGAAGTCTAGTCCACTGGTAGCTTGTCTTTGACAATGAATAATAGAGATATTCATTTAGAGAAGTTCAAGCTGAATGCTGGTCCACAGACTAGTAAATGTTAAAATAACATATCTATACTATTATATATGACTTTTGGGATCTTTTGGTCATTGGTCCAAAAGCCATATATCTTTGAGTATATTAATATATTAGTATACTATAAATAATAGTGAGAAACCTTACCACTTCTTTCTATTATATTTGAAATATACAAAGTTATTATAATTTAATTTTTAATAAAGAAGTACATGTCAAGACCAGTAGTGTTCAAAATACACAAAGGACACATATATAGTGAACAAAGATTAGAAGAAAAAAAAGTTACAAAGAAAATGGAAATAAGAAGATGGTTCAGTAGAATATAGGATAAGGGAGAATTTACGAATATGGTGAATCAACAACGTAGAAATCCAAATGCCCCAATGATTCAATGAAGATAGTTTAAAAAAAATTAGCAAGTTGGAAGCAGGAAATAAGAAAAAGTAGCATTGCCAAAGGAATAATATACATCAGAGATTGTTTTTTTAAATCGATATGATAAGATTGATCCCAAATAACTGGAATTTAAGTTTATTTCTAGTTATTAACTCCTTAATAAGAAGATATTTTGACATCTCTAGCTTTTTCATAAGCGTGAGTTGTGAGCTCTACACATGTAGGATATTAGAAGACACATTTCATAAAAGTCAAGCTTAAATGTCTATCCAGAGAAACTCATTGCTATTATCACTGAAAAAATCTATGAAATTTTACTGCTATCAAAAGTTATTAGAACATAAAACACATACGCTCACTAATAGATATTTATACCATTGAAGTAAGAAGAAAGAAGTTAACAATCATCAGAATGGAAGCCTTTGGCTTTCCAAATATTTTACTGTCATGTGTACTAGAAAAGAGAAATGCTGAAAAACGTGGGTCTAACTCACCAGGTAAAAGATGGATTAGAACACTAACAATTTTGTCAACGGAACTGAAAACCAAGCTGCAGCGCCATACAATCAAAGCCCAAGCCAATGGCCCCTGCAACAACACTTGAATATGTGACAAAGTGGACACATGAACTGTTCCTCTATGAAGGTATCAAGTTACCAAAGATTGCATCCCTACCTCAGCAAAAGAAAAGCAAACCATGAAAAGCTTTTCATGCTTTGGATAACAAAGCAGGTCAACCAAGAAGATTGTATTGGCATAATAGCAAAAATCCTGAAACACAAAAACATCATGTCACTTCTTTATTTGACTGCTTAGATTTCTTTAGAGGCAACTCAAACTAGTAATAACAATATTGTTACAGTAATAGAAATATTTTGAGCAGTTCAGATAATTCTAATTGTCAAGAGCATGGAAACACGGTTGAAAAACCTCTCTTCACTAATAAATATTAATGAGGCTTGCTTATGTAAGAGTTCCCACCAGTCAGATCACATGTTTAGAAAATTCATCCTTTTAAATTTCTCTACAACACATCACAATTCTAATGGTATTTGATTATCCTATCCTCATCTGTTATATACTTAACCAAATAAGAGAGAATGATAAAAGGGAAAACAAGGAAATATATAGAATGCAACCAATCCTTCATTGGATCAAGATCCCCTCATGAGAGAGAATAACATGGTGGTAGAAGACTAGAAGAGAGATTAACACAGAGGGAATATACCATTCACACAGGGTCTCCATTATATAAATGGGGACTACTACTCAATCAATTTTGTGTCTGTCTCTATAATATGGTCATGTTATTTTCTCACATGGGAGGATCCAAATCCTCCTTCATTTGAGTTATTTGGGGACAGCAAGAAGGAATTCATAATCAATGGTATCCCTCCTCTGTCTAAGGTTACATGGTCAGCTAGATACATGCCTAATAAGTAATAACCCCTGGTTTTGAAACTCACACATGTTTCGCTTATACTATGCTTCCTTCTCACTAAAGTGCCTATGCGAACGAGTCAATATCCATATGAGAAGATAACAAGGGCAGTGCCAATGCAACAACTAAAACTCATTCCACAAACCAATATGTGCTGTACAAAGCACGTATTGAACTAAAAGACGTACAAGTGTCAGACATGAAAATGAGATATCTTATAGCTTACCAGAAGATAGTAATGCCATTTCTTATACCTATAGTATATCCACCGGAGAGGAACAAAGGTGACGTAGAACACACAATATACATAGGGAATGTCTTGGGGTCCTGGTAAACAAATAGAAAAGAAATAAATAAACTAAAAAAGGAATAAAGGTAACTCTGAACTGGTTTAACAAAAAGCATTTGAATGTATTTTATTAGTCATACTTATCTAACTTACTTGCCCCCAATAGGAAGCAAAAGCCACCAAATCCAAGAACCCCCAAAAAATGCGTCACCTGAACATCAAGATAAACAATCGAAAATTAGTATTGTGACACACATCATATGGCATTGAATTCACCAGAGGCAGACAGAGAAACCAATGTTGCCACCAATTTCCACATCAGAAAACAAAAAACAGCCTACCTTGTTGATGAACCTCTCGTGTTCTTCAGCTTGCTTGGCGATCTTATCCGCTTGCTTGGAAAGCATCTGCTTCGTCTGAACAGCTTGTTTGGATAGCATCTCCTAAAATCAAGCAGCCAAACCCAACGCATAAATTAAAAACAACAAAAACAAAATCAATCGCAGGAAAGTCAAAATCGAATTAAAAAAAAAAAATCACGATTCCGCCGAAAACATACCTTTGATCTATCCCTGAGCCTCTGTCTCACCTTCCCGGACGATTCGCCATTTGAATAATAGTCCACCACGTGATCGTCGTTGTCGGACATTTTTGCTGCTCGCTATCTATGGGACCCGCGTTTCTGGAAGAAGAAGAAGAAGAAGAAAGACGGTGGGTGGGTAAAGGGAAATGGAGTTTGAAGATTGTATTTTGTAAGGATGCAAGAAAATGTGAGGGAAGAAGCTTCTTTCGTCTTCCACGAATAATATTAATAGCTGCTACAAAACCACCTCCTGTTTTGCCTCACACAACTTTCAATTATGTACTTTTTTTTTTTTTATGGAAAATTATGTACTTTTATAATTGCCATATATGTGTGTATGTATTAATTTATATATATATATATATATATATAATTTTTTTCGTATGTATTTTTTATCAGAGATAATTATGTTTAAATTATTAAAATTCCATAATAGGAGCAAAATTTTTCATAAAACTAAAAAATTCAAAATCTTATTTTTTGGTTTCTCATGTGTGTTTTTTATTGAAAACAATCTTATTTGAGCTAGGTGACGGAGGTTTTCTTGACAAAAGACTCAAATCCAAGACTTTATTAAGAAAAATAAAATACCTATCACTCTAATTAAGTAATCTAAAATTTTATATAAGAGAAATAAAGCATGTATCACTAAAATTAACCATTATTGGTGTGAGATATCACACTCAAATGTTATATAAGTATTTCTATTTAAGATTATTATTAGTTAGTACTACTTGGTAATAAATTAGTAAATAATGTTCATTTTTGGTTAAATGCCTCTTCTTCCATGCCAAATAATACGATTTTTATTTCTTTTAAGAATAATCATTTTTTTCAATAATTTTCTTGAGATTATTAAGGACGTAATTGATAGAAAACAAAATGTAAGAGCAAAATTGATTGAAATTTAATAGATTAAGGACTAAAATGACCGAAAACCCATGATCAAAGTAGACTTTTTTTTAAAATTAATTCATTTCCTAAACTTTATTTTAAAAAATATGAAATAATAAAAGAATTAGCCTTGTTAAAAAACAGAAAAATGGTCCAAATATAATCTATTTACTAAAACTTAATTATTAGTTTTAAAATTTTAAGTCGTTGTTTGTAAACGATCCAAATTTAAGACACATATTTGCATATTTTTCTTCTCTTTTAAAACAAGTTGTAGATGATTCTAGAAAGATCAAAATATTATTATTATTATTATTATTATTATTATTATTACTTTTAAATAATATTTTTGTGGTGTGTGAGATTGGCACTTGGCAGTTCTTCACGTTAATTATAATTTATGTTCAATATTCATATGTTGACGTGTGAGAATGGTACTACTCATCTCATAATAGTAATACACAACAAAACAAAATTGGGATGAATTAACTTTTGACCAATTTTTACATGTAATAATTGTTGATATCTGTTTTTCATTTTTATATAGTAACAAAATTAGAAATATATTTTTCTAATAAAAGAGGATGAAAATTAACATAAGGTTATTTGGCTGGGGGGGGGGGGTTTGAGACTTTGAGAATGAAAAATTAGTGTATTTATCGGTTTAAGTTTATAGTGTTAAACTAAATTGTATGTAATTAATTTTGAACGATTTGATTTGACGATTTGGGAGTTTTAAGTTATCATATTTACATATTTAAGTTTATTAATAAAAATATAATTCTATTCATTATAAATAAAAAAAAGTATAGTAATATATCATTTATTTATAATATACAATCAAATTAGTTTTAAAATTAAATTTTTAGATTGACTAAATTTAAGCTAACCGTCAGAAAATAAATTTTAAACCTTATTATTTAAAAATTTTAACATAATATGTACATATATATACATATGAGTATATGCGATGTGGTTCGATTTTCCAGCATATCAAATCGAACCAAACCGAACATTAATCAATTTTATTTAGTATATACTATGTTTGATTTGGTTTGGTTCCAAGACATCGCTTTTGTTCGATTAAAAACACATCTAATTCAACATACGTAACATTTAATGCAATATAAAGAAGGTATTAAATGCCTTGAGATTTTCATGCAATAGGAGAAGAGGCTAAGAGCCATAAGCCCATAACCCATAATATAAACTTTACAAAAATATTTAGCAGTATAATAGTATTAAATTTTAATATATTTTTCAATCAGTTGATTTTTAATTCATTCAATGTATGTCTTTATTAATGTGAGTTTTTATTAATATTAATAAATAACACTATATAATTAAAAAGATATACTAAAATTCAATAATATTAATACCATTTGTATTGAACTTTTATCCATAAACTTCATTTCAAATTCCCAATTTAGTGAATTGGCTTGAAAAGAGAAGACTTTTGACACTGGGAAAATGTTTCTTTTGAAACTTTTAGATTATGTAGTCATTAAACCAGAAGTACTAATATAATTGATATTTATTTGAGTTTTTAAATATCTAATTAAGAATTTGATTTATAGCCGTTTGTGTGAAGAGAGTTTTGTAGCTAATATTAAAACTCCTTTTGAATGTTAAAAGATTAGTCAATGTTATTAATGGTGGATACTTTAGGCTCACAAACAAAAATATTATATAGTCATTACTCTTTATTTATTGATCAATATTATATTGTCAAACCTAAAAGTAATGATTGAGAGAAATCTTACTATTTGTGCCACACTACGCTAATGTAGTCACTACTTTATCTATCACTTGTAACTATTATTGGTACCCAAAAAAACTAATATCAATTAGTTCAAAATTGCCTCTCGTATAGGAGGATACTTGTGGAAAACAAAAATACACATATAAAGCCTTTTTTGTTTTATATTCATATACATGAAATATATCAAGTGAGAGCACTCTTCTTATGTAAAAGATGAGATGAGTTCTTTTTAACCGTTCAAATTAAATTGAATGGTTGAGGTTAAAATATTAGTTTAAACTTCACATGATATAATTTAGGTCAAATATTCACACTGGTCCCAACATAATGGAGTGAATTTCAAATTGGTCCTTAATATTTAATTTGTTTTATATTGGTTCTAAATATTTTTATCATGTGCTTCAGATTAGTACAGTCGTTACAATAAATTAAATTTCTTCATTAACAATGATGATGTGGCATCATTCTCTCTCCTATCTGTCATAATCTCTCTCTCAGGTGATTAATAACATGAGGTAGCAATTAAGAATATAAAACTTCTCTTTTAAAACACCTAAATGACATTGTGCGGAGAAGTCCATCAAATCATCGTACTTTTTTTTTAAATTGTTAATGGCCACCTCATGTTATTAGCCACTTAAAAGAAAGATTATGAGGTGGCAGGTTAACTATGCCACGTCACCTCATACTAACGTGACACATATGAGAGATAATTATACCGCGTTAGTATGTCACGTCACCGTTAATAGACAAAACTAATGGATTATAACAACTAAACTAATCTGAAACATGATGAAAACATACAGGACCAATGCGAAACAAATGAAATATTTAAGACCAATTTAAAACTCAGTCTATACTTTTAGAACCAATATGAATATTTGACCTCTAATTTAAAACTCACATATTTATAACCGTTTAATTTAATTTATACAATTGAAAATAAGTCCTTTCGTCTCCTATACAACACTCATACTTGATTCGTTCTTTTATATACACTTTGGTTAGAAAGTCAAAATATAAAAACACAGGTTTTTGGTTTATATTCATGTATTCCTTAGAAAAAAAATACGTATAAAAGTATAAAATGTGGGTCTATGATACAATTTTGTTACATCATGTAATGTAATTTCAGCCAATAAGATTGTGACACTTGTTATTTTGTTGCATCATACAATGCAATTGAATCACATCAATAGTTACAATTATACTACATAACCCATTACATGATGCAACAAGTTACATCGTAGATTCATTCACCCAAATATAAAACCATTGAAAAATCTTCCATATCCCATCTAAAAGCTAGTCTCACTCGCAGAAAATTATAGAAAGGAAAGACAAAAGACAAAGACAAAAAAGACAAAGACAAAGATATAAATTCATAGAAGAAGACTAATATTAATAAGAAGATAAAAAGAAGAGATTCAATTTTCAAAATTCAAATTTCATAATACTTTGTAATTTGTACTATGCTCTTTTTTTTTTTATAGCAATGAGAATAATTGTGGATTGTGTTGTGGAGATGGCGCCTCAATTTCAAAATTGCAATGTGGGCCAACATTGGGCCCAACTAATTGTTAATAATACAACAGCAACGGCCCACAATCCCACATGGAATCAAATATTTCAAAAAAAAAATCACAATTTTATCATAGTAAATTAGTAATTGGATAAAAAAACTTTTGACCAAAATAAATGGACAAAAAACTTTTAATTTGATTTTTTTCTCAATTCCATCCATTTTTAAAGATAAAAATGTATTTCTAGCCATAAAAAGTTATGTTAGTTAAGGAAATTGTTTTTCAAGGACACAAATTATACATACATTGCGACAAGCATGTTAATAATTAAATAAATAAAATTGACAATAATAATGATTGTCAACGACGTTGAATCTAATGAAAGAGATTAGTCCTCACAATATGATGAACTTGAATTTGAATACAACTGGCAATGTTGTAAGAACTGAACTGGACAAAGACTCGGACAAGTGTTCGGTTCATGGTTTGATCGGTTTAACCGGTCGAACCGGATGACGCAATAACTAATAAATAATAATTATTCTTAATATATAAAATAACATCACTCAAAATTTAGGATTCAATATACATAATTTTGAAGTTTTAAATTACATAACTTCTCAAAGTTTTAATTTTTAAGACTTGTCAAGCTTCGAAAGAACTTAATCAAACCCAATATGAAATTATTGATAATAATGACTTTTAAATTTTAATTTTCAAGACTTTTCTAATTTTAATTTTTAAGATTTCTCTAATTTCTTTTTTTTATGTAATTTTTCCTTTTTATTTTTAATTTTTTATTTTTTTTAAAAAAATAAATTTGGACCGGTTGACCGGTCCAACTAGAAAAACGGTTTTTTGGTCCAACCGACTCGCCTTTGTATTCGGTTGGCGGTTGAACCGGTTGGACCGTCCGGTCCGGTCCGGTTCTTACAACATTGACAACTGGAAGAGGTGTCCACATATAATGCTACAGTGCCTCGAACACAATTGCCTTTAATAAAAAGATACTTGTGAGAAAAAAATCACTATTACATTAGTTAAAGGACAAAACTTATATGTTGTTGCTTACATGCTTTTCCTAAGCTTAACCAATTAAAAAAAGACATGTGTCAATTTTTTTGATGTCATCTTCTCACATTTAACACATGTCTTTCTTTAATTGGTTAACCTTAAGGGTTTGTTTGGGAATTAAGAGGAGAAGGAAAGGGGAGAGATTAGAGGAGAAGGGAGTGGAGGGGAGGGGAAGGTTAACCTTATATATGTCCTCTCCTTGTTTGGGTGTTGATACCTTCTCCAAAATACCACAATTTAGGGTATTTTGAATTTGTGAAGGAGAAGGATAATGGAGGATTAAGACTTGATCTTCCATTATCTTCTCCTTTAATTTTCATCTTCCCAAACAAGGAGAACATATCTTGAAAGTCTCCCCTTCCCTTCCCTTCTCCCCCTTAATCCCCAATCCAAACATACCCTAAGAAAAGCATGTAAGCAACAATATATAAGTTTTGTCCTTAATTAGTTAAATCATGTCAAACACTCCTTAAATAAAAGGCTAGTGTTTGAAAATATTTTTGTTAAGAGAATTCTATTTTTATTATAAGATTTATGTTATTTCGAGTTAAATTTTTCAGAATCCAGTGATTTTTTTTTAAAAGATGGCATTGACAAAAAATATCTGTATTTCTATAACTAATAACAATGAAACAAGTATTACATTTTTTTAAAAAAAAGGCAAAAGTACCTTTCCTACCCCAATGTTTGAGGGTCCTGTCAGTTTCGCCCCTAACATTTTTTTGCTGTCAATTGTACCCCTAACGTTTTACGTTTCTGCCAATGTCATCCTTTTCACTAACACCGTCAAATATTTAACAATATTTGCTGACGTGGCATCCTATGTGGCAAAACATTTTTTTTCTGTCAATTGTACCCCTAACGTTTTACATTTCTGCCAATGTCACCCTTTTCACTAGCACCATCAAATATTTAATAGTTTTTTGCTTACGTGGCATCCTATGTGGCAAAAATATCTGACTTGGTATATTTTTTTCCACATCAAATTTCTTACTCATCTTTTCCTCATCAAAGTTGTGTCGTTTTGACCTTGGTACATTCCTTCTAAAATATTACTCAAACGCACGCGCTATTTTGCCCATAAAAACATCGAAGACGTTATCCATTCTCTATTTTAGGGTAACGTCTCCGACAAAGTAGAGAATGGGTAATGTCTCTTATGTTTTTGTCTGCAAAATGGCACGTGCGTTTGAGTTATATTTTAAAAGGAATATGGTGAGGCTAAAACGACACGGTTTTGATGGGAAAAAGATGAATAAAAAATCTGGTGTGGAAAAAAATATGTCAAGTCAGATATTTTTGTCACATAGGATGCCACGTAAACAAAAACTATTAAATATTTGATGGTGCTAGTGAAAAGGGTGACATTGGCATAAATGTAAAACGTTAGGGATACAATTGATAGAAAAAAAAAGTTTTGTCACATAGGATGCCACGTCAGCAAAAACTGTTAAATATTTGACGGTGTTAGCGAAAATGGTAACATTGATAGAAACGTAAAACGTTAGGGGTACAATTGACAGCGAAAAAATGTTAGGGGCGAAACTGACAAGACCCCCAAACGTTGGGGGTAGGAAAGGTACTTTTGCCTTTTAAAAAAATTAAATCATATTAAATTAACATAAAATTTAAGTAAATAAAATCATTTTTTTCATATTAAAACAGTAATATTAAATGTATTGAATAAATTTCTGTATATATATTAAAGTGGAGACTGGAGAGGGTTTTTTTTTTTTTTACCAATAAGACTGGAGAGGGTTTAAACATGAATGAAAGAAATGTTTTTTCCAACAATACAACAAATAAAATTATAATGTGTAACAAAAATACTTTTTAAATATTTATCTAGGTGAAAGTATTAAAAAGGCAACCACTTTTAATAAAAAAATGAAAAAAAAACCATAATAAATAGATTAAAGGCAAAAGAATAAGTTAAAAATCATAAATATTTAACACATGATCCTTGCTGGATATAAAATAATAGATATACCTATATATGAAAAGTAGGCAAACCAAAAAGAGATGGGAAATGTGAAAACATTGATAAGGAACCTTCTAATTAAAATCTAGAATATTATTTATCATTTATTACTATTTTAAAATTTTAAAATTTATTTGACCATGTGCATAAAAGAATTAAAATATAACACAATTACACAAACAACAAAGTGCAATATTTAATTTGAAAATCGAAATTTTAAACTTTTTAGACATGATGAAAAATAAAATTAAAAACTAATAATGATCAACTTTAATTATAAACACAAATAATTATTTGAATCAATATTTTAATACATACTTTTAGAACAAACATATTAAATAATTTGAATGATTGATGCAGCTGCATGCCTATACATGATCATGAGAATGAAATTAAAAAAAAATGTAGAAAAGAGATATAACTAATGAATAATGAGGGGATCGAAGGGAGTGAAGAGAGAAAAATATTTACAAAATAGAAATGTTCAGTATAATTAAAATTTATATTTTGAAGAAAAAATAATCCTCATTAAAAATTTAAATTTATCTCAATATCATGATATAACTAAATTAAATGAAATTTGAAAAGTAAGTTAACTCACCTGATAAATTATAAATTATAAATAATAAATAACAATATTAAGTATTTTTTTATGAACAATAAAAAATATTAAGTATCGATATTAGATAAGTATTTTTTTTGTTTGAAAATATTACGTAAGTATTGAAATTAAAGTTTGTGTTGTTTTTTTTAATTCATTGTAAATAACTAAATATAATTTAAAAAATAATTAAAAATTTACACTATTTTTCAGTATTCCCTAATTTCTTCTTTCATAACTACTCTTCACTATTTTATATCTCTAGAAACAAAATATTTAATATTATTGCAATATTAAATTTTGTTTCTATTTAAGAAAATAATACCCACTACATATATATATATATATTTAAAAAATGTTTTCATGCACTTGAATTTATCAAATCCTATATTAACTTGTTACCCATTACATATTATTTTAGTTGGATGGATTAAATTACAAATAATTTGGTTTACAAAAATTTATTTTTTATAACTTTCAATTTTAACTTTATGTTGATTTTTTTTATTAAAGTCTTAACATTCATGTATAATTTTATATGAATTTGAATAATGAAAATAGGAGTCTATATATATATATATATATATATATATATATTTCTTTATGGAGATGGAAGAGTAAGACAATATTAAAGTGTAGAGACAAAGTTAAGTATAAAATAAAAAGCACATTCTAGAATGGAGTGGGCATATGAGACAGCTAGGAGCCTAAAGCCTTGTGTTTGTGTATTATGTAATCAATGTTATGTATGTTGAAAATTATTATGTTATGGTCAAACATTTTATAAAATTATTTTGGTATATTTCAATTCTGCCCCTCTATCTTGCTTTTATCTATCATTTTCCCATTCCTCTATGTGTTAACTTATTTGCAATTTTGCACACATATTGCTTAGAGTAAATTACACCCTCATTCCCTTTATTTTGAAAATTTACACTCCCACCTCTTGAAATACCTTTAATAAATATTACTTTTTGTTTATAAAAAAACATAATTACTTTTTAAATAACTATAATTTATTAAAAAACTATTTAGTTTTCAAACTATTATTTCACTATTATTTTTTTAATTAGAACTAATTATTTTATATTTTTTTTAAAAAATATTTCTTATTTTAGTCAAATATATTTTTAATTATATAAATAATAAATATAAGGATATTCTAGTCAAAATAAATACAATTGTAGACTTCTTATCTCTCAATGAAAAAGAGTATAGTTTTTTAAAACAAAAAGAGAATATAATTTAAATATAAGAGAATAAAATGTAATTTACTCTATTTCTTATATACTTTCAAATGTATGTGTATTCTGTCTAATTTATTTAGTTTTACATGTGGGGGATCACATGTTATTTTTTATGTTTTAAAAAAAATTCAGGTGCATTTTTTTAAAAATTTTTGTAATCTTTAAGTTTTTTAATAAGAAATTAACACATATATAGTATATACAACTAATTTCTCTTATGATTTTTTTTTGAAAAAAATATTTTGTTCACATATTTTGTTTCAATTGAAAATTTTGATAGTCTAAAAATAACAAATATTATGATCTTCATACTTGTTTTAACAAGCTAATGTGAAATTTTATTTTTCTTTCTTCACACATTTGTAAATCTAAACTAGGTAGTTAGTTAAAATAGTAAGCATTTTTATTTTTTAAGTAAGATATTAAATTTGAGAATTGAGAAGATATCGGTACTACGACTCTCTCCACTCATTACTTATCAATATCATATGTTAATATTAAAAACTTTACTCATTAATCTATTCAAAATAAATTAATATTAATATTAATAAATGATATTGAATGAATTGAGAGATGCACTGAACATTTATTACTTCTGGAGTATTATATATATTTTTGTTTCTCAAATTTATAGTTCTGTGTATAAAAAATGTATCCTATTATAAGATTTTAATTAACTTTTTATCAAAAAAAAATTTTAATTAACTTAAATCAAATTAGTCAGACTTTATCTTGATAATTACAAAGAAAAAATAGAAAGAATTAGCCGCAGTCATTGATACCCTCTATACTATATTATATTTTCATTAAAAAAACAAAACACCTTTATATAATTTTTCATTAGATTAAATTGGCATATATCTTGTGTCAATGTTTTAATCATTACTATTTCCTTTTTTCTAAAAAAAAAATTCTAAACCTAAATCAAAATCTTCCGTTGACAAAAGAACATTGGCAAGAAAGGTGGAAAAGGAAAAATGTTGACCAAGAAAAGACGATGTTTGATTTTGATACTACAATAATATTGGACTTAGAATTTTCTATATTAGTTATATATTATTTATTAATATTAATACAAATTTAATTATTAATTTATTTACGAGTTTTTATAAAAGAATTAATAAATAATATTAAATTAATAGACAAAATTCAATGTATTTTTATACTAACTGGACTTTTATGACACATGATGAGAAAATTGAAATTTGAAAAAAAGGACTAGAATGAAAACATTTGAAAACCATAAGGTAAAGAACGCGAATAGACACAAATACAATGGTACAAAACAAAGTTTCATGTAAATTATTGGGGCATCAATCGGAATTATTGTGCTTTAATAGTTATGCTATGCTTTATTCGGTTTTGAAAGAAGCAGCGGCAAGAGAGAGAGAGAGAAGGGTTGGTGAAGATAACAAGTTTTGTTCAGAAAAATTGAAAGTCTCTGTAAGATTTCTCTCTCGCTGTCCATTTCATCATTTCTCTGTGATTCTCGTCTCTCTTCAATCCTTCTCTCTCTGTATATATATATATATATATATAAACATCAGTTTCTTTGGAGTGGAAGGTGTGTGGATTATCGTTTTCAATTTTGAATTTCAGAAGGAGGGTGGCGATTTCTCGGATTTGGGTAATCTAGGGTTTTAGCTCCAGCTTCTTCTGATGCTTTAGTTCCTCGATAACTCAGTCCGGTAAATCAATTTTATAGTTTTTTTTTTTTGTTTTCGGTAGAATTTATTTATTTATTATTTTTTTCATGTGCACGAATAGAAACAATCCTATAGATGCTGATTCCGTTTAGTTTTTAATGGTTTGGGCTATGTGTAGGTTGATTTGATGTGATTTTCTTTTGGAGAATAGATGATGTTGTCAAGAGTTGAAGCTGGTAAGAAGACTGGCGAAAGTTCAGGAGATGGGAAGTTGTTGAAAGAGATTGAAACTATAAGCAAAGCTCTGTATTTGGATAAGAGGTTTTCGAGGAATCCAGTGTCTACTGCTAATGTTCGATCCAAATCTGCTGGGAAAGCACACTTACCTGACCCCAAATCGAAGCATACAGCTAGTAATGAAGACCCTTCACGCAAGGATAAGAAGTCCATTTGGAATTGGAGGCCATTAAAGGCCTTATCTCATATCCGTAATCGGAGGTTTAACTGTAGTTTTTCTCTCCAAGTCCATTTGATTGAAAAGTTGCCTTCGACTTTCAATGATGCTAGCCTTCGTGTATATTGGAAGAGGCGTGATGGGGTTTTGGTGACCCGTCCAGCTAAGGTAGTAGAAGGGGTTGCCCAATTTGAAGAGAAGTTGAATTACACTTGCTCAGTGTATGGCAGTAGGAGTGGACCTCACCATTCAGCAAAATATGAAGCAAAGCATTTTTTACTCTATGCTTCTATTCTCAGCGCACCGGAGCTTGATTTGGGGAAACACCGGGTAGACCTCACAAGGTTGCTTCCTCTTACTCTGGAAGAGCTTGAGGAGGAGAAGAGCACAGGGACATGGACTACAAGTTTTAGATTATCAGGAATGGCCAGGGGTGCTGTAATAAATGTCAGTTTTGGGTATTTGGTGGTTGGTGATAATGCTAATGCTACTAGAGACAACCATAATGTTAACAACGCATTGACTTCAAGGCGTGTTGGAAGTGTGCCAAGTTTTACCAAACAGTATTCTCCTCGAACTGTAGATGAGGTTAAGGATCTTCATGAGGTTTTGCCAACGTCAAAGTCGGCACTGGCAAGCTCAATAGACATCTTATATCAGAAATTTGATGAGGAAAAGGCTAATAGTCCAGAGCACGACAAACCTGAACTTGATTCGTTCACAGAGAATCTTGAGCCAATCAAGCCTAATGCATTTCCATTGTCTGATCCTGGAAGAGAAGCATCCGAAGAGAGTGTAGGTGATGAAGAAAAGAACTGTAGTACCGTGCCTGAAGAAACTGAACTTCACACATTTCAAGAAAACCTGGAGCCAATTGAATCTGATGCCTACCCTCTATCTGATTTGAATGAAAATCCTGAAGAGTGTGAAGGTAGGTTTTCTGTTGTTGATCAGGGCATAGAATTGTCATTGAATGAACCTCTTCACTTAGAGGAATCCACCATAAAGGCTCCTGATTCTGCTGTTGATAGTACCGATGCCCTTGATACTGGTGGCATACAGTCATCTTCTGAATCTGAAGTTAAACATGATTCCCTGGATGAAGAAAATGATACTTCTAAGGAGAAGGCTACAGTAAACAAATGCACATCTGAAGAGGATGACTCATTTGCTAAAGAGCTGCTCATGCAAGAATTAGAATTGGCTTTAAATAGCATTTCAGATTTGGAGGCAGAAGCACTAGATTCTCCCAAAGGTGAGAATTATATGGAAGCCAAATCTGAATATAAAATGAGAAAATCACATAGCTTGGATGATATCACCGAATCAGTTGCAAGTGAATTTTTAAGCATGCTAGGTGCAGACCATAGTCCATTGGGCTTGAGTTCTGAAAGTGAAGCTGAGTCCCCAAGAGAGCGCCTTTTAAGACAATTTGAGATGGAGGCTCTGGCCGAGGGTTTCTCTTTATTTGATTTTGAAACTGGCGATGATGATGAAAATCACGAAACAGAAGGTAGCTATAATGCTCCCATTGCATCTGAACAGTGGAACTTCTCCGAGGACCTGAAGTGTTCATCCTCCTTGCAAGATCTGCTGCGTGAGGGGCGTCCAGTTGAGTCTCAGGAAGTGAGGAGCAAACAGAGGGCTCAGATGGTAGAGGACTTGGAAACGGAAGCCTTGATGCGTCAGTGGGGTTTGAATGAAGATGCTTTTCAGTATTCTCCACCAAAAGAGCCTGCTGGTTTTGGAAGTCCCATTCACTTTCCCCCCGAAGAGCCTCTTACTTTGCCTCCTCTTGCAGAGGGTTTAGGTCCCTTTCTACAGACAAAAGATGGGGGATTTCTACGTTCCATGGATCCCTCATTTTTCAGGAATGCTAAAAGTGGTGGGAGCTTGATTATGCAAGTTTCCACTCCAGTTGTGGTACCTGCAGAAATGGGTTCTGGGATAATGGAGATTTTGCAGCGTTTGGCTTCATTGGGAATTGAAAAGCTCTCAATGCAAGCAAATAAGTTAATGCCTCTGGAGGATATCACAGGGAAGACGATGCAACAAGTGGCGTGGGAAGCAATGCCTCTCTTAGAGGGAACAGAGAGGTTTGCCAATCCTGTTTCTATCACTGTCTTGGAGTTAGAATTCTACAATAGCTATTTCTTTAAGTATATTTCTATTAAATGACTTTTACTTTGTTTTTGTAGGCAAAATGTGTTGCAGCTCGATTTAATGGCAGGGCAAGATACTGGTGTCCAAAGGGGCTTGACAGGAACATCATCTGGACCAAAGGCTAATAAGTTTAGTTCAAGTTCACTAGGCAATCAGACAAACTCTGAATTTGCTTCACTGGAAGATCTTGCTCCATTGGCTATGGATAAAATTGAAGCACTTTCAGTGGAGGGTTTGAGAATACAATCTGGGATGTCAGATCAGGATGCACCGTCGAACATCGTTGCACAATCCATTGGAGATGTTTCAGCTCTTCAGGGTAAAGGGGCTAATATTGGCGGATCCCTCGGCCTCGATGGAGCTGCAGGTTTGCAACTGTTGGATATGAAAGACAGTGGTGATGGTGTAGAGTCTGTCGATGGGATAATGGGCCTGTCATTAACTCTGGATGAATGGATGAGGTTGGATTCTGGCGAAATTGATGATATGGAAAATATCAGTGAACATACTTCCAAAATTCTAGCTGCCCATCATGCCAACTCTTTCGACTTCTTTCGTGGGAGTTCTAAGGGCGAGAAGAAAAGAGGCAAAGGTAGAAAATGTGGTTTGCTGGGAAATAATTTTACAGTAGCATTAATGGTGCAACTTCGTGATCCTTTGAGAGATTACGAGCCTGTTGGAACACCGATGCTTGCTCTTATACAAGTCGAGAGGGTGTTCGTCCCACCAAAGCCAAAGATTTACTGTAATGTGTCTGAGATCAAGAACAATAACGACGAAGATGACGAGAGTGAAACTAGAGCAAAGGTGGAATCAAAGGATGACAATAAAGAGGAGAAAACTTCTCAAGAGGAGGAAGTTCCTCAGTTCAGAATCACAGAAGTACATGTTGCCGGTCTGACAACCGAACCTCGGAAAAAGAAGCTTTGGGGTACTTCAACCAACGAAAAGTCCGGTTCGCGCTGGTTGCTTGCTAATGGAATGGGGAAGAACAATAAACCTCCATTAATGAAGTCAAAGGCGGCTGCATCTAAATCTAATAACACTTTGGCTACTACAAAAGTTCAACCTGGAGATACATTATGGAGCATATCATCTCGTGTATATGGTACTGGAGCAAAATGGAAGGAATTAGCAGCACTAAATCCACATATAAGAAACCCTAACGTCATTATTCGAGACGAAAACATAAGATTGAGGTGAATAATGTAAGGTAGAGTGAGCTATTGTTCAGGTTTCTTGGATAGGTCTTATTCTTGTTTGTCAGATCACGAATCCAAAGGAGCTTCCTTTGAAAAATTGTAAGAGATAAATGTGGAAATGAAAACAGGTTGAATCGAAGTTAGCACTAGGCTCAACTTTCTTTTGTAGAGCGTTTGTAGTATATTCTTGTGCATGCTTCTCTGTTGTATCAATGTCCTTTGGATGTTGTGTGTGTATATGGCATTCCCATAAATTATATTGCCGTTAAGTGTTAACAAATTATTTAACAAATTATATTGCAGGGAAGTTTGTGAGACCATAGGGCTCGTTTGGTTATCCGAATGTTGGGGAGAATGAGAATGAGAATGTTGAAGGGAATGAAAATGGGAATGGGAATAGAAATGTGATATAAATGAAATAAAAGTGAGTAAAATGATACATTTTTTCCTTATATTAAAAGTGAGTAAAAAAGTAAAAGTAAAAATATAGTTTCATCACAAGTAGATGTTCAGTAGTACGGTAGACGGTAGTAGGGAACTTTAGTACATTTCTCCATTCAGTTGGTTCCTAAACCATTTAAAGTGAGTCTTTATTAACGTGAATTTATATTAATATTAACAAATGGCTCTATATGATTGGAGAGATGTATTGAACTTCAATAGTACGATACCATTGAACTTTTATTTTTTCATCACATTTCAAAAAATAAGATACATTTAGTAAAAAAATGTTTGAGATTACAAGACACATTATATACGCCAGCAACCAAACGTGGTCATAGCCTTTTGCTTTCTTCTTTTATTGTACTTCTTCTCTTCCCAACTACATTTTTGGTTTTGCTTTGCTTTGAACGTAAATGCTATATATTTAACGATTGATAGTTTTGCAACTTTCAGAAAAACTATGTTTAGAAATATATGCTAGCCGCATGCTATATATCTCATATGCTGAATTTGATGAGTCACCAAGGTGGTTTGTTGATGATTTTATGTGGTAAAAGGGAATAAGTTTGCAGTAGTAAAATAATTAATTTTATTATTGACCTAAAAATATTTAAGTTATATACTTATATTAACAAATTTAATGAATAATCTAGCAAGAGAAGAAGGTTTTCACTGATCAGAATAATAATGTGCCAGTTTAATTGTCATTGTTTTTCTCCTTTTAACAATAGTTGTATCATTAATGAAAACACTTAATTTTTTTTCAATATTTTTATTACATTCCATTTCTTAAATTTGTAGTTAAAAACACGCAAATAAATCTTTTTTATATAACCAAGATGGGGTGTGGTTCAGTATAAATGACTCACTTCAATCAAATTTCAAACATCCTTTAAAAAAATTAAGAATTCAAGCTCTGATTTTGAGTATGAAACAACTTTAAATCTTTGAACCAGTTATCCCACTTTTGAAGTGCCTAACAACTAACAGAGATTAGTCACCATGCAAATTTCAAAAAGAAAATCCATCTCTTCTATAGATATATTTTCACACCTTTGACCATTGAACCACAACAAACCAGTATGGACATAATGTCCTAGATTTTATAGATCCAGTCTTCGTCCTAATTTTTCATAGATTTCAAGACATGAGATATTCTATTGACCAATAAAAAAAACCTTAAAATATGCTGGGTATATGTTAGATAAATCCATTTATCAAAACCCTAAAATGATGAGACAAACTTGACCCACATGGTTTTGCAGAGGCATGTGTGCTTTTACCAACATAACCTTATAAGGTACGATGCAAGGAAAATATTTCTTTCTTAAGCTGAAAGCAATCCCTTGATAGAAAAATTGGCAGCATAAAGTTAAGAAGGAACAAAAGATCCCCCACTCCCAGTAATTCCTACCACAATATTGACATGTGAATTAATGTCACAATTTCCAGGAAAACTAGAGCTAGTGAGAGCATGAATTGAAGATATCTTACAATGTTCTCAATTCTCATTCTTTTGGCTTCTCAAGAAGTAGCAAAGGTACTATCAGATAATTTGCCATGTTTGAGTGGCTCATCAGTTCACCTTAAGCCAACTCTTGTTTTTCTGAAGCAAAGATGATATGCTGCCATTGCAAGGTGGGGCAGATTATAATTCTGATCAATATAGTGCAAAATGATAGCAAAAAACATTAAAGATAGAGAAGGAGTCATTAAGCACATTTGAAGGCTTCTGCACAGACAAATATACTAGTAACATAAATATTTCAGTTCAGGATGAAGATTTGGAGACATGTTCAGAACCTGCAAACTATCAAACATTAATGATATATCCACATTGGAAGTTCCCAAGACTGAAGTACTGAATACATATGCCGTGCCAACGTGGCTCGACACAGAACCTTACCTAAGCAACTAAATAGAGTTAGCTGTCCAACGTGACGTGATAGAGTTACACTAACCCACGTCCCTACGGTATTAAGGCCGTGCTCTCTTATTGCTGCACGAGGGGCACTTATACTGCTTGATGTGCTCGGCCCGGGCAGGAGTGATCTTCACACACTTGCCGTGAAACCACTTCTCACATATGTCGCAGCAAATCCAGAATTCATCAGATGCATAGTTCTCCCCACATGCGCCACACAAGGTCTCCCCATGCTCTTCATCCTCTTCTTCATCCAAAACCTCATCCTCGTCCTTCGCTGGCTTCGCATACTTTCCTGATTCAGACCCTCGCTATTTTGTTCCAATAAGGGAAACAACAAATGCAGAAGGGACATTAACAATGAGATTAATAAGTGATCAACCTTACCATGTAGTTATTTAGCTCTACAATCTTTTAAGTTAAGAAATTATCAGAAACAGTAGATCATTTGACTCTTATGACCAGAAAAACCACTAAGTTTCTTGAATTTGTTAATAACTGGTTAAGCCAACTTATCAATTATCATGCTTCCCTTTATAATAATTTGAACACAGCCTTTTTCATAGGCATGGCTTATATAGTTCAAATTTCTGAGAAAAATTATCTCCACCTGAATAATGGCATAATCTAAAATCTAAATCATTTATAATAAATAAAAAGAATAGTGAGAACAGCATCTCTGCCGTCACTGTGAAGTATATGATGATTACGACCTAATTATGAATATTCTTTACCCAGATCAAGGATTTATATTGTTGAAGTCACTTCTTGATCAGCAATATATGATTAACTAAACAATAACCTAAAGCAGCAATCCTCTCAGAGATGACCAACCCATTTTAAGAAAACAGAAAATAAGATGTGAAGAGAGAGTTTACCCCCTTTGAGCCAGACTTTGACTTGCTGCTGATGTGGTTTGAATTTGATGACTTTTCCTTTGATTGTTTCTTTGCAGTTCCAGTCACAACCTCAAAAATTGTAGGCAGATCATTAATCATGGTAAACAGGCGCTTCCTGCATCAAGATTAGCATTCTAGCTATTACTGCCCAGTATATCAGCACAAATCTGCCACAACCATGTCACATTCTTCCAGGGAATCTTAAAAGGGGAAAACCCTCCACTTGCAGTAAACAAAAAGTGCTGAACAATCCACATACTACTAATCCAGGATGAGAGGCCTTTCTTTCCTAACAAGTACATATGAACAACTATGAAAGCAGAGAGCTACTATTTTGAATAAATTGTTAGTAAGGGCCAATTGGATCCATCAAAAACCAAAGGATATATTAAAAGGTCCTAGTTCATGCTTCTCTCAGATAAACTTTTTACACAACACAAATAGTCAGATAGCCATAAGTCCAGTAGCAGATGAAATATCAGAGATACAAATTTCAGCAGCCATACTTTATAAAGAAATTATAATCACCAATCACTATTATAACATTTCATCAATTAATTGAATCAGCTTATAAAGGACTACAGAGTAATAATGCAGACAAACTAAAGGAAAACTATATTACCACAAAATAAAACATAAATTCAAGAAGTAAAAGTGAATGGAAAACATCCAGACAATTTTTCCATTGAACGCAGAAAAATGATTGCTCACAGAACAATGTGGAATTGGATAATGGAACAAAAAACGAACCTGTCTGCTTTATCAAAACCAAATCTTGCCCCAAAATAGAATGCCACTGCAAGTAACCATGCATCACTGTGAACAGCAACCAAAGACAGCCAGTCCTTCTCCTGCATTCCATCCCTCGCAAAGTTTATGCCCAATGCAGGCTCCGGAAGTTCAGGAGGAACTTCTTCAGCAGGTAAGTTAACTTCCCATTGCTCATTAGGGGATCCATACAGGCAAAGATTCTCCTTTTCTGATGTATAATGATTCAAACAATTAAGTATAAACATGTAACATCATGTTTCCCTCACATCAGAGAGAGAGGCGGGGGGAAGCAACAAGCACATACATAGCAAGAAACAAGATTAAACATTGGAATCACATTCTTGAGATACATGCATAAGGTAATTACTTCGTACAAGACAACTAGACAATACCACACAATTCGAGAAACTCAGCATCAAAATTCAACTGAGCAATTACTGAGATAAAGAGCAGCTTGATCTTGAAGGTATCCCACAAAGAAAAAGAAAGGTTAGCAATATCATAACTTTCAATACTAATCAACGGAAAAAATAACATTCACATGGAAACATGCAACAATGGGCGTAGATGTGTTGGTTTCATGATTATCACTCATTAACAAATTAACAATACAGATTCAGCATGATTTTTGCCTTTAAAACAGTTGATTCTGCAACCAGAAAATATAATCTAGATTAGACTGGAGTAAACGTTTCTGTTTCTGTTTCAAAGGTTGGTTAAAAGAACCCTCCATAAAGACTTAGAAGGAGGCAAAGCAAGTCCCAGCAGCAAGCTGCCAAAGTATCTCAGCCACTAAACTTTAGCTTGCCAGAGTTCTCGAAGCTACTACCAGCTCTACTGGGTCTCCACCAACTCAAATTAGTATTTTCACAAACATAATAGAGCTACCTCAAATGCTTAACAAGTTCAAACATAAAGGTGTGGAAGGCACTCCATCATCTTCAATATATATATTATTAAAAGCCTAATTACTATCATTGACACAAGCAGAACAACGAAGTAATCATAGATTCATAATACAAGCAACTGCCCTAAATTATCATCACATACATACATCTTTTACTTCCTTAGAACGTGGGGCTACAGTACTAGATAGGCAAAGCAACAACAATATCCTTCAACAAACACAACAAAAACCCCATACACGAACCCCGACAAATCACCATCACAAACCCAATAAACGCAAAAACAACACAGAACAAAATGAGCGCGAAACGAAACGAGAGAACAAAGTCAGAAACCCTAACCGGGGTCGCACTGCTGGTAGAATTCCTCCACATCTGCATAAACATCACACAATTAAAGCTCAGAAGCCTAAAAGCAGCAAATTTCGAAAGCAAATCCTAAACCCCCGACGACCCATAATTCGAACAACAAGTATACACACACACACACACACACTCTCCCTCTCTCGCGCGCACACACGCACACACTCTCTCTCACACAGAGTTCAAGCAGAAGGAGAAGGACCAAAAAAAAAGTGAGGGAGAGACGAGACGAGACCAGTAGTGAGAGCCTTGATCATGCCAGCCCTACGACCCTTGAAGTCTCTGAAAACCTCCTCGACGGTGCGAGGGTTGTACTGGGCTCCTCCTCCGTCCATGACCGTACGGCTCAGAGCTTTTGTCAGTGGAGAATGAAAAATGCAAGGAGGTAAAGAAAGTGGAAGGGAGTTTGAGAAGAGGAAGCGGAGATGGGGATTGAGTGGGAAATAGCGAAGATGTGGAGGGATATTTTGGTAAAATCAAAGAGCGTGCGTGAATTGATGATAAACGGAAAAACAAACGTAGGCTCTCACTAGGCAGTAATATAAGAGAAGTAGCAGCAGAAAAGAAAAAAGAGAGGGAAGACGAAAGGGAGAAAATTGAGGGAGCGATTCGAGCGGATGAGGAAGATACTAGTCTAATTACTTAATTAGGGTATTTATTTTAGAAATACCGGGTGTTAGTTAGAGTGGTAAGTACTTTATTTCTTAAGTAAGATCTCAAGTTCGAGACTTTTGTATGAAAGAATCTCAACTAGTTTGAATAAAAAAATATTACATTCAATAAGAAAATACATGCGATAAAAAAAATATTTATTTTAGGGTAGAGTACACTCTTTTGCCTAGTAGATATCAAAATGTACTTTTTATATGTTGTTTTGAAAATTTATATTCACCTCCTTTAAAAACATTTTTTTTAAAATATTTATAGTACGTCAAAGTCTCAAAGGTTTATTTTGGTTCTCTATGTTTTACTCAAGTTTTAAATTAGTCTTTTATATTTCAAAAGTTTTAAATGAGTCCTTTATCTTTTCCATAAGTTCTAGATTGGTCATTTTGTCCATATCCGTCAATTTTTTAAGTTAACTGCTGGTGTGGCGTGCCGAGGTGGACACATAATCTCTCATACGTGTATCAAATAGTTGACATGGCCTTACACACACAAAAAACACCCAAACGACATCGTTTAAGCCAAAATTAAAATCATGCTGAACGGACCAATATGAAACTCTAATGAAACATGAAAGACCAATATAGAACTTCAATGAAACATAAAGAACCAATATAGAACCTTAATGAAACCTAAAGGACAAATATAAAACTTTGGAGAAACATAAAGGATCAATATAGAATTTTTGAAAGATAAATGACCAATTTATAACTTGGATAAAACATAGAGGACCAGAATGGACATTTGACCGTTATAATATCAACGAGAAGTTGGTTCAAATAATAAACAATTTGATATAGTTTAAACAAGATTGTGAATTCAAAATCTTGTGAATACAACTATGAGAGACTCTTCCATTATAGTCAAATGCACGACTCATATTGAATCTGAATTAGTTGAGGTAATACTTTAAAGATTGGGTGGGTAAAAAAACAAACTTATAATTTCACTTTTGTAATTAAAGTTTCTTAATAGTAATATTAATTTTTTAATAGATATCCAACAAAAGATTTTTTAAAAAATATTATTTTACTATTATTTTTTAGTTGAAATAAATTATTTTATAAATTAATATATACTTAATTATATAATTTTATATATATATATATATATATATATATTTTTTTTTTTCAAGAGAGAAGAGTATAGCCCATAAAAAAAATAGAAGAGTATAACTTAAGAATCTTTAAAAAAAAAGGTATAATTTACTCTTTATTTTGTTTATCACATTCTTTAAATAAAAACAATTAATAATCATATTCAAATTGATAAATAAGAGAAGTCAAACATTAAACATTAGAGTATTCAATATTCTTATTAGGTAAAAGAACTTTCTACTATCTTATCTTTACCTTAGGATTTTTTTTTGGTAACTATCTTTACCTTAGGATTTAATATTGTCATAAACATATATTTTTGTGAATTTTTTTTATATTTTAAAATATCTTTATTTTGTTCTTAGTGTTTCATAGTATCTAAATTTTTAATGAGATCGTCAAATTTAAATGTGTATCTTTGTAAACATATTTTCGACTTATTTAAAATTTTAGTAGTAAAAATTTGCCAAAATGTATAAGACAAGTCAAATGTTTTATTTAAAAAATGAAATAGTATGAGAGTTTATGAAGAAATTGAGACGCTTTAAAAATGTAGAAGATAAAATTAAGTAAAATATATATACAACAATAATAATAAACAAATTTTCTTCTACTGAGGGTGAGGTGAATGCTTCACTACATGGATTAAATAGTACGAACCATTTTGAAATATTAAATTTGAACACTTTTTTCAAAAAAAAAATTCAAATTCATTACGTTGTTAGTGACTAGTTTCTTATACTAAACCTAATACTTGTTGATACTTCGTACTGGGAGATTTATTCTAATTGTTGTTTTAGGACATTTTTTAAAATTTTTTGATTGGTTGACAGATAATTTATTATTTTTAATTTGATAAAAAATTAACAAAAATATTTTTATAAACCCTCTCGTTGATTGAGAGCAATCTTTAGGACACATATTAGCAAAACTGTATTTTTTTTAGTCTTTGTATTTTTAATTATTGGATTATTGATTAACTTTTTGTACAAGAGTCTAAATCTTCGATAGATGTTCAAACTACTAAGACGTGTTTTTTACCATTTTCTATGATACAAAATTAAGCCATAAATATATAGAGGATAAAACTAAATCTCAACCCAAATGGCCAAATGTAAAGGAAAAAATAACTTGTATTTTTTTTCTATTTTTGATAATAAGATAAATACTAAGAATAAATTAGTATTTTAGTTGAAAAATAGGCTACTCTCTCTTAATAATAACATACCTCGAATCAAATAAGGAATAAATCTCACAGTAAATGACCTAATTATAAAAATAAGGGACTTAATGAATAAATTATGAATGATTTTTAATTCCCAATTGAAGTTACTCATTTAGCCTCTCAACAATTAAAACTTTTTGGATAAGGTTGACAAATAGGACTATTAGTTGAATGGATTAGTTAGTGGACTAAACTAAGGTAAATCTACTTAGGTGCTTATTATAAAGTTCATTAATATAATTAAAATACGTGGCAAAAAATTTTTGTATAATCAATCATGGTAGAGAAAGAAAATAAAAAGCAATAAATTACATAACCAATCAAATATGATAGAGAATATAAATAAAGTTTAGGGTAAAGTACCCTTGCCGCCCTCAAACTTTGTTGTAATGTTCATTCCTGCCCTCAAACTTTTTTTTTGTTCATGCCTACCCCCAAACTTTCAATTTTGTTCAGCCTGCCCTTTTTGCTAACACTGTTAACTTGCTTGATGGAATTTGCTGACGTGGACGATGAATGTGTATCTCTTTTGCCACCTCATTATCCACTTCATTTTACATCTCATATTTAACTTTGTACTTTTATTAAAAAAAAAAAACCTAATCCAAAATTTTTAAAAAAATCAAACTTTTATCCTAAATTTTTATTTAGATTAGGTTATTTTTTTAATAAAAGTAAAAAGTTAAAGGTGAAATGGCCAATGATGTGGCAAAAAAAATACACATTCATCATTCACGTCAGCAAATTCCGTCAAGCAAATTAACGGTGTTAGCAAAAAGGGTAGGCATGAACAAAACTAAAAGTTTGGGGGTAGGCATGAACCAAAAAAAAGTTTGGGGACAGGAATGAACATTGCAGTAAAATTTGGGGGCAGCAATGGTACTTTACCCTAAAGTTTATGATTGGTGAACTTTATAGCAAGCACTTAAGCAACTTTACCTTAGTTTTTTCCTTAGTTAAAACTTGTAAAAAGATTATATTGATATAGTTCTTACTTACAAAAATAAAAATTAAATTGTAAATGTAAGTCACATAAAATCTAAAAGAAAAATTTAGGTGTAATTTTTATATCTTGTCATGAGATTATTCAATCACAGACGTGTATGATTTATACAACTCATCTATCTTAATATTAATTTAAAAAAAAAATTCACTTATTTTATTTTAATTATAGAATTTCATAGTAAATAAGGAACTGAGTTTTTTTTTCCATAAAATAGTGCGTTTAAAGGTTAAATTATTAAATAAAAAAAGAATATTAGGATATTCTTCTTGATTATGATTTAAAAAAATTAGAAATAACTTAGAGACATAAGAGTTAATTCAAATATGTTAAGTTTATAATGCGGTAAAGGGATAAAAGTTCAGTATTACCGTACTTTTAAACTTCAGTACATCCCTCCAATCATGTACTGCTATTTGTTAATATTAATAAAAACTTACATTAATTAGACTCACCTTAAATGGATTAGGGACTAACTGATTGGAGGGATGTACTGAAGTTCAGTGCTACCGTACCACTGAACATCTACTCGTGGTCAAGCCTTTAATTTTTAAAATGTAAAAATGGTACATAGTTAATTATGTTAATATAGTTTAACAAAATATTAAAAGAAGTTTAATGATATGAATTAATTTAAAATTTAAAAATTATAAAAACTAAATTAAGAATTTATAAAACTAGTTCTAGAAAAAAGAATTTATAAAACTAAAAAAAGAATAATTTTTTTAGATTGAATAATTGACATTAATTGTCCATTATTATGTTGTTATCAAGTCTTAATGTGACAATCCGATAGCAATAAAAAAAGGAAAAAATTCAGGTCGATTTCCTTATGTCCATTACATGAAGTTCTCTAATATAAGTATGACACGTGACAAAAAGTGTTTAAATGACCAATCACAGTAGAGAGAGAATATAGAAGATCACCTTTTATATGACCAATCATAAAAGAGAGAGTGTAAATACAATATATGATTGGTAGAACTTGATGTAATGGACATAAGAAAATGAACCTAAGTTTTTTTCTAAAAAAAAATGTGACAATCCGATAAATATGTAATTGCCAGATCAACTAACGCAAGTACAATTGGTTCTAAAAAAATCACACACACAAGTACAATTTAATCCTTTTCATTTATCTTTTAACCAAGAATAAGTGATAAATGATAGTGAAACTATAATTATTTATCTGAATGGATAATTAGAATTTTAACTCACTTAATATTAATACAAATTTTGGTACTAAAAATTCGGTATCCCCTCTATTTTTTACTTAACATTTGTCAATATTAATACAAATTTAATCCCCAATTCATTTCATATAAGTCCCTATTAATATTAATAACGTGAATAGAGTTATAACAATACAGGACTTTTATCCCATAAATAATTGGTACTAGGTCATCACTTTTGTTGAATTTAAGTTATTAACATTAATATAAGAACTAATTTGTTTTTTTTTTTGCTGCAAGAACTAAATTGATTGGGCTTCAATTTTAGAGGACAAAATTGATTATTCTAATCTTTTAAAAATTAAATTGATACTATATATATATATATATATATATATATATATACTAATTTGCTAACTTTAATAGCTATTAAAGATTTAACATATCATAGGCCCCTTTTTGTGGGATCATCATAAATAGAGTTTCATCCTTGGCCATATATAGGGGAGTCTATGAACTATGATATTCAAGACAAATTAATTTGTGTTTCAAAGAGTGGAAACATTTGAGCAATTGGCTGAATGAACCATTGGGTCCACACAAAAAAAAAATAGCAAAAAACAAAATTAAATCAAAATAATTGATTTAAATTAGAAAACAAGAGTTAATGTTGCTATTTATTCATAACTTGGATTTGTACATTTGTATGTATTATACTTTCCACTAACAGCCATCCGTACAAGTGTATTTCGACCCAAAATACATAATAATAATAATTGATTTCTAAATTTGCTTAAATAATGTTGAATTAAGAAAAAATGTTACCTAGAAAGTTTAAATTATAAGTTAATAATCACGTACTAATTCATTTTAATTTTAAAAATGAATTAAAAATAGACTATTTTGATTAAGAAAAAAATCTTTGAGAAATTAAATTAAAAGGTTGTTTCTTTAAAGGACAAAAATGAAAAAAAAAAATTGTTAATTTACTGTATAAAAAAGTTTATGGTTTATAAGAATCAATCAAAATGATAAAAAAATAGAACCTTGGCTCAATTTCTTTGGAGAGAATTTAGCTCCAACGAAGTCCGAAAATACTCCTCACACAATAACTTTAAAAAGGGGGCTAAACTGTAAGAAACTATAAATCCATAATTTACTTTTCTCAACTTTAAGTGCTGATAAAATACTCTTTCAAATTTACATTTTTGTGCAATATACCCCTTTTACACATATTTTCCAATCTATTCATATTTTTATCCCTACACTTGTCCACATCAACAAAATTGAGAGAGATATTTTGCACTAATTGTAAATTTGAAAACATCTTCTGCACAAAATTTAAAGTTTGAGAAGTTTATTTGTCACATTCTTTTAAAGTTAAGGGAAGTAAATTACACAATTTTCATAACACTTGTTGGCAAAAATGTTAAACAAAAGAGTGTATTACACAAAATTAAGAAGTTGGTGGGATTCCTTGCAATTTACCCTAAAGAAATATATGACAGTCTAAGCTTTCACTGGAATCCAAGGCATGAAGATATTAAGTCAAGAAAATTTACAGTAGACAAGCTTGAGGCAGAGGGATATATTAGGTTGGGCAAAAATTTTATATATTTATATATGTCACCTGTCAGAAATATTGTTGAGGTATCTAGAATGTATCATCAAGTTGTAGTACACTATATAAAAGGGGAATCACAAATTGCCCTCCATCTTCCATGTTCTGTAAAATACAATCCAAATTGTCTAAATAACAATGTCTGATTTTGATGCGGTGCAGCAGGATGCATGTCCCTCAGAGAGAGCTTGTAAGGGCTGCAACTTCAGAGGGCAGAAACTGTTTGAATCCTTAGTTAGCGAATTACTATGATCGAAAAAATCTAGTTCTAGCCAATCACCTCGCCCCAATATCTGGCAGCAGTATAAAACAACGATTAAGAATTCAAGACACAAAGTGTTGGTTTTGGTGGTAAATGGGGGAGAAATTTGTTCATAACAATGGTTTCATTTATTAAGAATAGAAACAGACAATGAAATGGACACACACAACATGACACAAACATGTTATCATATCAAAGTTCAAAAGGTATAAGATTTCTAGCCTCTCATTTGTACTGTTTTTGGTTTGTTTTCTCTTTAATTGGCGAATCTGTGTCTAACATGTGTTGTCTGTGCTTTATAGGGTTTCATGAAGTTTGAGATGAACACAAAAGGGACACATGGAAGAGCCTTATAAAATATAAAGGGAAATATTTGAGAAATTCATTCAACTATTTATATTCAGCAAAAGTTATCCCAAATTCTATTTATATTCAGCAAAAGTTATCCCAAATTTTCCTAACTTTTGAGTAGACAGAAAAATTATTACCGTTCTCATTTGGAGATGATCTATTTTCGTTTTTCTCAGGGGCATGTTGTTCAAGGAACTCCTGAATTGTTCTCCAGTAGGTATCACCACCAGCCAACCATGTGTCCATATGCATGCCAGTAGGAAATTCCACAAAGCTACACCGATTGTTGCGAGCAGCTGCCTTAGCATAGAGCATTTGCATATGTGGTGGTGGGACCATCTCATCTTGCAACCCAGAGAGAAAAAGGATGGGCTGCTTAATCTGCAATTAAGACAGTAACAAAAAAAAAAGCGACACAGACTTGTAAATCCAGCAAGAGATGCATAAAAGAAAAATGGCTAAGTGGCAAAACAATAAATTAACCTTTTACAGAAAAAGAAATTCCAGAAGTTAAGAATTAACATCCCTCATGGATAAAGGCCAGTCAACGTTTGATAACCTACTATTCTAATAAAAACATATATATTATTAGGATGGAAAAGAAGCTTTATTTGAATGGAAGAGAATTACAAAAGAGGAGGATAAGACAGCCTCAGAAAGAGAAAAAAACCCAAAACCAAGGGAAAGGGAAAGGACAAATCCTCACCTGACCAACAATATCGATAGTATTCCATGGAGAGCGCACAAGAAAATTGAGTATTTTAGGACCTTTTGTACTGCTTCCTCCAATAAACCACTTCAGAAAAGGTAATAATACTCCAGCCATATCCAATATAGACGTGAAAGTATTTTCCAATATCAGCGCAGCAACCTATAATGCAGAAAGAATGACAAAAGAGCACATAGATTACAGGTGCACCAAGTCAAACAACCTATTCTTGAAAATAACAAGGAGGAGCCTAGCTAAATCTCAAAATACAAGATTGCATCAGTTATTAGTTTTGACTACTAACTTGCTCTAAAATGAGTTATAAATACGTCTTCACTCTTCATACAAGACATGTCAGATAGGCTTTATATATTAACATGCTGCAAAGTAAAGCCTCCGCTTGAAATCTGACTTCATGAAGATATTTTGCCACAAAATTGACAGCTCTGACTTTATAATAATTTCTTGATTGCATGTCAAACAACTAAAGTAGAATACATCCTGAAAGTTTTGAAATGGATTCTTCTCCAAAATAGGTTTAACATACTGACCCCTTGTAAACTCTTGTAACCTTTATATATTCTTCATACCCCTAGAGGATAAAGCTGGTAAAGTGTTTCATTATAAAAATTCTATCATAAAGTAAGCATGCTAAAGGAAGGATACCAGTATCATTTCAACATGAGATGGCAATAAACTTAGATGCTTAATTTTGGAATAAGATTTTCAACACTTTCACTAAATAGTAAATAGTTGATTCTGAGACAGCATACTTAGACAACACAGTTATCCTTAGGGTATAAATGAAAGTATATATATAATGAACATTCCTTCTATGTATATATTTTTTGTATTTGTTATGTTTTTGTATAGCCGACTCCACCTAGTGGGAAAAGGCTTTGATTGTTGTTGTATGTTTTTGAATACAAATTTCCTTTTGTTACTAAAATATTTGAAAGGATAAAATTCATAGATCAGTGTAACATATAAATTAACTAGTATATGATTAATTTACATTTAAATTATATTTTATGATATAAATTTTTAGATGTTTAATTTTGGAATCATAGTTTATATTTTTTTAATTAATTATAATTTATTAAAATAATTTACTTATTTTTTTTTTTATAATTTTATGCGATCTATACGAGCCGAGCACGAGCTCTCATTTAACAAAATGAACCAAGCCTGATCCAATTTTAAGTTTGTTTAATTAAACGAGCTGAGCCCAAGCCCACTAAAGCGCGGTTCGATTCGTTCACAGCCCTAGTTATCCTCAAGTAGTACCACTACCACTCTGTTGTGTGTGTCAGTGTGTGGTTGTTGGGAGAGGGGAGGTAGGGGAGCAACAGGGTACGAGCAATAAAATTTCCATATACAAGGATATGATAATAATCTTGACATATGTATGAATCAATAATTTCAAGGTCAGACACTGGTAGCTACTTTATAGAGACTTACTATATGCTTTCTCTTGTGAATCTAACAGGGTAAGTAAATAATATTAACATATCAAGATCCGGGGTTACAACCAAAATCCAACAAAAATCAATTGCAGTGAAGACACTCAATGGCATCACTATGTAAAACCTAAAAACTAAAAGCTCATGAAATTGGGAGAAGTACAAAACAAAAGAAAAATGCAAAATTTACCCGAGGGATACCTTATCAGGGTTGTTTTTGGTTAGTACAGATCCAACTGCACCTCCAAGTGACCTTCCAAATACAACTATTCTAGATGTGTCAATATCAGACCTTTGGGAAAGATGATCCAAAGCAGCCTGGCCGCGAATAAAAAGTCACAACATTTTTTAGGAAGAGTTTGACAACTAAAATAAGGGTATTGCTAAAATATAAAAATAAATACATGCATGCACTCACCTGGGCATCCATGGTAATTCCATGCTGAGAAGGATAGCCATCACTCGCTCCATAACTGTTTTAGTTATATAGATACATTATCACCAATGAGAAAGTTGCATGCGCATTTTATCAAGCATGAATCTGTTAAAAAATACAGTGACTAAAATAATAATACTAAGGCCGGCACATACCCTCGGTATGAAAGCATGAAAACATTGCAATTTAACCTCTGCAACATTATGCGCACCATTTCGAGACGATGAGCAATATCTAAAGTCAGTAGTCAAGGCCTCTAATAGCATATTGAACCTGATCAAGTGAAGAGATCAAAAGTAAAAAAAATACATCCTAACCTAACCTAAAAGGCTATAACTAGGATACTTCCAGCATTTTCTTGAAAAAACAAAAGTGTAGGACCTGTCAATGAAACATAAGGGGCAAAAACCTTTATAAGAATAACATCCATAAAACAGAAAAATTGTGAATATAAAAAAACTGCAAAATGATTCCATTAAGAGAAACATATCAAATGCAAGCCTATATGGGTCATAGCGCAATAAAACTTACTTAACCACAACTAATAATTTGTACTTTCAAAATTTGAGCATTGATTTGACCATTCTGATGTTTAGCTCACTTTCTGCTTATTATTCTGCAACTAGTTTGGTTAACTATAGCTATATAAAGAACACAACCAAAACACTAAATTTATTCAGCACAAACAAACCCATTTTAGCTTGTACTATTCTGCACCAAGCACACTGCAAGTGTTGCGTGAGTGTCTGTAATGAGTTAATCATAACGGAGTACTATAAGAGGTGCCCCTAGATGCTAGACTCATATGTCATTGGCATTGCAAGTAAAATTTGAATTCCCCAAGAAGCCTTGCCAAATCAAAGCAGAAGGTAAATTACTCAACAAACTAGGACTACAACAGAATAAGCCATCCTTCTCTAACTCAGTGTCTTGATAAAATCAATCAAGACATCCAAATTCTGACAAATTCCAGAAAAACGCTAATCAAAATCGATTAGGTATGGTATCCCCAAATTAAGCTCAAAGGGGGCAAGTTTAAGGCAAAGGCAAAGGCAACCCAAACTCCAAACCCCAACGGCGTCCAAAAACCCACATCCTCCTTAACTCACTGAATCAAGAAGTCGAAATCCCTCATCCTCCAAGGCAAGAGAAAAGGGGTAAGTGAGAATTGAAGAAGCGGGGAAGTCAGATCGAACCTCGGCAGTCAGGGAAGAGCTTGATGAACCAGGCGTGAAGACGCACGCCATCGGAGGATCTGAGCCAGACGTCCTCGTAGGTGAGGCGGAGGCGAGCGGGAGTGATGGCGTAGGACTTGGTGAGGCCAGGCAAGACGGGGACGTAGACCAGCTTCTCCTGAAAGGCGACGAGCAATGCCATGCCGGCGACCACTAGGCCTCCGACTCCGTAGAGGAGAGCGTTAAAATAAGAGACCATCCTCCGATTCTCTCTAATCTTCGCGTGCGTGCGTCGTACACTATACACTCTCGCTGCTTTCTTTCTCACTTGGTTTGGGAATTATAGAGAGCAGAAGAAAACTGTGGTGTGTATGTGTGTGTGTGTGTGAAGTAGAAAAGCGAGAAGAGAAATTGCGTGGATTGGAGTTTTCAAGCTGATTTCTCGGGAACGCAAATCGAATGAGGTGAAATGGAAATGGATTGTAGTTTTGTAATTGTAAACTTGTAAGCTTATGTTTGGTTGAAATGGAGCTCTTTATTATCTTTGTATTTTGTTTGGTTAGGGACCACAGAAATAGAAAAGTTTTATTGTTCCTAGATACGAAAGATTTGTAACTTGTTTGATAAATAGTGAGTAATTATATTTGGTAGATAGTAAGACGGTAACCTAAGAGGTAATGAGTGAAGAGTTTCCCTTGTGAAAGGGGAGAAAGTTGTTTGCGTGAGCTGAGAGAGAAGAAGAGAGTAATTTTTTAAGATTAAAATGTCTTAAAAAAATTTATAGTAGATAATAAAAGTAAAGATAAAAATAATATTTTATATTTTTATTTTTTATTTTATATTTTCTCATCTAGAGATGATCAAAATACATTTATTCATTTTAAAATTTTGTCTTGTGGGTATGAGTATAGATCTAAGACGGATAAAGCGGTACCCAATCCGTTAAAATAATTATTTATTTTTATATATAAAAAAGTAATACTTTTAAACTTTTTTAAAAAATATATAATAGTAAAGAAAAATATTAAATATTTTATATATATATTCCAGTAATGTATATTTATATTTATAATTTAATTTTTTTTTATTTTTTGTACTTACTGAAGAAAAAATTGATAAAAATAAATTTTATATTAATAAAATAATAATTTATTTTAAAATTTTTACGAGTCTGAGTTCGAATTGAGGATTCGATTATTCGTAGGGTCCGAGAATTAACTTTGATATCCACTCATAATGAGTCTAGTGATAGGAAACATAATATTCTATCCAAATCCTACTTATAATCATCTCTATTCTTATCATCATACCAAACAATGTTAGGCACATTTAGTTGCAACATTTCACAAGGAAAGGAAAATGATGACTAATCATGTTTAATTTGATTTTTGAGACGGGATTGTTAGAAAAGTGTAGGTTAAAGGATTGTTACGCTCTTATCAAAATAATTAATATTTACAAATACTTCTCACTTTAATTAGAAACCAAAATGTTGTGATTTGTGAAGGAGAAAAAGGGAAATCCTAGGTATATGAAGGATGACAAAATGAGAAATATAAAATTTTAGTAAAATAGTTTGTCCAAAAGGATTTAAATTTACAGAAAAGAGAAACACTATATGCATATTTGTAAGATTATCAATTTAATGTCAAGTTATGGTAGCTAAATTAATTATATATCAATTTAACCACAATTATCTTTGTCCTAAATTCTTTAATAAGAAATGATCTTTAATCTTTATAAGATTTTTTTTTTGTCTATGACCAGGTATCTATTAGAGCAGATCCCTTACCATATGTGCCACACCACGTTAATATCTTCATTGAAAATGTTTTTTTATATATTTTATTTTAATTAAAGAACCTTGTAATAAAGATATATTGATTTAAATTTCAGTGCTAGCTCAAAATATTTTGGTAAAAAAATTTCTAAACAAAGCATGATAATTTATAATAAAATGTTTTTAACTATTCGTTGTTTAACTTATTCTAACATTTATTAAATGATTTTTCTATTTTAAATCAGTGACTGTTTTTCTACCCCCAAAAAAAAAAATCAATGACTGTTTTGATTAATATTAAAATTACTTTTCCACTCCGTTTCTGATTTTTGTGTGCAATATTAATTGAATAATACATAATTTGAAAGAACTTGTATAAATTAAAGAAGCTTATTGTTCTTGTTAGCAGTGAACATAATGGACATCAGACGAAACTCCCAATACGATTAAAATGAAATACTTCAAGCAAAGGCATATGGTTCCTAAAGTACTGTGATAAGTAAAGACAAAAAGAGAGAAAACTACCTGGTTCCTGTATGAATAAAATTCATTAAACCCCAAAATTATGATGTCAAGACCTGCAAGAGTAATCTAATCAGGAAATTGCGAGTTTGAAGCTCTCCTTTATTATTCATGAAAATGTCAAGAAACATAAATCATATACTTCACCTCGTAAAAGTAGTTTGTGCAATACGTTCTTTGATGAATCCTCCTCTCCACGACCCGACCTCCGGCGGCCCGTAAGCAACCTGCAAGCAACCCACGGCGGGAAGTAGCTCCTGCGGTAGGACTTCGCTCAAATCAGGTACTGAAGAATAGAGTAATAAAAGTATGTTAGATTCAGTGAACATACCTGGGAGGTCTGTTGGGTATATATGGGCTCTGATAGAGGGGTATGGATCGGCTATCCACCATATCCATGAAGCAATAACTTAAAAATTTTGGCAATTGTTGGCTCTTTACCTTAATAAACAGATAAGTGGACTAGAGAGGCAAAACCATACCAATAATTTTTTTTCATTTAATTATCTTTCTAAATTGGACAATGAAAACCACATAAAATTTCTTCATATTCAAGATAACTATTGTATAATGAAAGGAAAACAAAGTCCGACACGTATATTTATACACAGCTGAAAAGATGCAAAATTTTCACTGTCAAGCAGCCCTTAAAACAGAATGGAAGAGAAACAAATCATCTCATCTTCTTTGTCAAGACTAAACCCTAAGTCTTTCCTTGAAAATGTCAGTAAACTTGTAGGCTCTACCACTTGTAGCCTTTGTCACAAAATCAATGCATTAATGAAGAGGACATTAACTGTACTAACAGAGGAAACAATCAGTTATACACTATACCACTAAACAATTAGAGATTTAGAGCAACAAAGAACTTTTAGTTGCTCATTAAGTAAACATTTTGACAAAGCTTGCAGGGCAAAAAATTCATAAACATTAAATTGATATTAATAATTTGAAAGAACTATAGCCTCAGGCATGCAATATGAAATAAATAAGTAAATAGGAGATATTTTGGGCATCCAATATGATCCATACAGCCAAAGAAAATATATGCATCTTTGAAGATGCTAAAAGCAGTCAGCAACACAAAATAAATCATTCAATAAAATAATTTGCAAAACTATTTTAACTGATATTTCATTTTCATGTATCACACCTTAATACCTTATATATATATTTCCTCCTCCTCAATAGTATGAATATGTTGCATTGTGTATTCAGGGTGAAAGCTTTTTGTAGAGGTTGTAGGCAAGTAGTTAATGCACCAACAGTACAAATATTTCTGTTCTTACAAAAAACAAAATGACGAGAAAAAGGAAGAGAAAGAGGAGGAGGAGGAGCAAGACCAATGCTCTTGTCTTTCATTTTGGTCTTCCTCTTCCTCATCCTTTGCTCATCCTTTTTCTCTTGTCCTTCCTTTTGCTCTTCTTCTTCCTCTTGCTGTTGCTCTTCTTCTTCCTCTTGCTGTTGCTCTTGTTCTTCCATCTATCCAATTTAAAATATAATTATGTTCATTGACCAAAGTTAATAAAATAACTCTTTCCAAGACATAACAAGAAAATGCACTAGCATTCCACTGATTAACAAGATAGAATCATAGAATCAGGTGGTTCAGAAGGTGCCAAAATCTATAATTAAATAACAGAATCAAACAATAATCGCATGAATTTCAGTTCCTTTTTTCTCTCTTTCCAAATAGCAACCTGAGGACAGAGCAAGATGACAAATTCAGCCAATTTTAGGTCAATTCTTTCAGTGTTTGAAGAAATTAGCTCTCAAATCCAATTTGGAGGTGTAGCAGCTAAAATGTTCCCAAAACCACAGAGGCACACAGAACCAAACGATTTAAGGTCTGTATTTAAAAAATGGTGGAAATTTGAGTTTACCTTGCGGCGGAGAGAGGGATAACGGAAGAGACCACATGCGGCGGCGGAGACGAAGGTCACGGCGGTGAAGACGATGGTCGGCGTTCGTTCCGCGGCGGGGAGAGAAGTATCTCTTCTTGCAGCCATGCAAGCTGCAAATGACTCTTATATATATATATATATATATAAGCTGTGAGAAATGTAAAATTATCCATAAATATTTTAGAGTTAAAAATTATTAAAATTCCTTACGGTTAATTTGATTTTTTTTACTGAAGATATAAAATATTTTTTAAAAAAATATTTGAATATTGATTTTTTTCTAACAATAATATTTTAAATAAAAATAGTTATATATATATATATTTAATAGTACTTAAAGAGACTAATGGACTAATGGATAGAGAAAATGTTGATTTTTTTTTAAAATGAAATAAAACCTATAAAATTCATTTTTGGAGAACTAAATTAAGAGAATATGTATTTTCTTAGAAACCATATCAATAATTTTCTCTAAATATAAATATGTTTTATTTTACATAATTAATTTCTTACTGAGAGATGTTAATACAGTAGATTTTTAAATTAAAAGAGAATTTATCATGATACATTGAAGTAAAAATATCTTGGTAACTTTTTATTAAAAAATAAAATTTATCAACAATCATAATAGTTAGTGATTGTGACGGAAATACAACAATATCGCTAAACATAAATAAATAAATAAATAAATAAAATTGCAAGAATAAAAATTCTTATAATTTTTTTAATATTTAAATCTCCAAATAAGACATTTCTACGAAAAAATTTTGCCATCCCAAAACCCACACATATCCCATGAACTTCTGACGAGTCCAAGAGGGTATCTCAGTAAGTACAGTAGTACACTCATGCATTCCTTTTTTTAACTAGAAAATATTATTGAAAATACCGAATTCTAAAAATATTAGAATTTTAAATTTTTAAACAAGACTTAAAGTGGGAGAAGTAGGAATGAGGCCTTAATTTTTTTTTTTATTAACTTAAAAATTTATCTACTTATTTTTTTAAAATTAATTAATATAAATAATAAAAAGAGAAAACACAAAAAGAAGATATATAAATTAGTATATGTAAATATACTTTTAAAAAAACTTACACGAATTTTCAGATTAAGACAAATATCCAATAATTAAGTCATTAATTCCCACCAAAATCTTCAAGATACTTAATTAACTTTTTAAGATAATTAATTTTTATTGAGAGATGTTATAATATAGTAGATATTTAAAAAATAAAAACTAGCCCAAATGCAATAAGCACATATAGTCAATTAGCACCATATACATATATAGTCAAAATTTTAAATTAATCCTTTATGTTTGTACGAAGTTTTATATTGTTCTTTTATATTTCAAAAAGTTTAAATTGGTCCTTTATATTTGCAAGAAGTTCTAAATTGGTTCTTCCGTCCAAGTTTATTTATTTCTTCCGTTAAGTACTGATGTGATGTGCTGAGGTGGACATATCATCTCTCCTATGTGTCCATTTAAGATGATGTATCATGCCACGTCATCGACATGTCATCACCACATCATCATCCACTATCATATGCAATGACGTGGTGATGACGTAGAATGACACGTCAGTTTAGATGGACACGTCAGCACGTAATTTAAGAAATTGATGGAAATAGATATAAGAACCAATTTGGAACTTCTTACAAACATAAAGAACCAATTTAAATTTTTGAAACATAAAAGACCAATATAAAACCCAGTGTTACAGTAAAACCCAGTGAGATTCACATGGAGAGGAGGGTATCTATAGATAATGTGTCACAAACATGTAGAAATTTCAAGCACAAACTTTCTTGAGACAGTTCAAGAGTCTCTTTGTGTGTCAAAGGAAGAAGTAATAGCAACTTTTAAGATACAGAACAAAGTAGTTACTACACAAAAGGTCTTATAGTGCTAATGCAAGAGTCTAACATATATCATAAAAACACCATTTCTGTTGTAACACATGAGATGGCATGAAACACAGAAAGTAAAGTGATGAAGCCAAGGATGATTTGCCTGACCGGCTGGCCGGTTGGTTGGTCGGTCAACTCTCACCGGACAATCGATGCGCGATGCTGGGTCCCGCCAAAGGTGAGTCCCCCGCTGCACTGCGATGCACCGCTCATGTTTGGTGAGTTCCCCAAGAACTTGCGCTCCGGCTGCCGGAAATTGACATTGTTGATACTGGACACACTTGTCATGTCGGAGCAGGTTGAGACGGAAGATGCATTTTCGCCGATTCTCGAGGGATGGGCCTCCGCCTCTGATGCATCTATCTTTTGGTACAAGTTGACGGAGTCCGAGCCGGAATTGGCACTGGGGACAAAGTCTGTTTTGGATGGCTGAAGCTGTTTGGTGCTGAGAAAGCGTCCCCCGGTTCCCCTAACCCGGTTCAAAGCATGGCGGTGCCGAGACTCGTGAAGATATGGCTGCAAACATTTTTCAAAAGGAGCAAAATCAGTGAAGCCAAGGCATACTTTTTCCTATAATAGAAAAAAAAATGTTCATCAGTTCATGATTGATATAATGCAAACACAATTTCATTTTAAAGTTCTATTCCTTCCCTTCTGATATTTGAGCCATTTCAATATTCCCTTGTGATAGTTACAAAACATTTCACCTAATTTTGCAATAGCACAGGCTCTGATTTTATTCTATCCTTACCATGCAAAGCGACACGGGTTTTCGGTATCTAATTTCTCTAGAGTACTAAAGAAACCTATTTATTAAATTGAGCTAGAGAAAGAGGGCGGCTCAGTTGACAAGGTCAGATGTACGCAGCCTAACCCTTGCAAGCAGAGAAGCTGTTTCCAGGATTTGATCACATGACTTCCAGGTCACATGGTAGCAAACCTATGGTTTCTCTAAGTCTCACCCTCTAAATTGAGCTAGAAAAATTAAAAGAAATGTATACTAACATTCATATATTATTTAGGACAATTACATATCAAATTTGTCCTCTTGTTGTATCCAAACAACTTATAAATATTTTTTTTGATAGAAATCCAAACAACTTATAAATAAAATTAAGATTCCCATTTACCAAATAAACAGCACCACCTATTTCCTTCTCAAAGCATCACATAGATATTGCAGCACTTACACATTCTGTGTAGAGGGTACTACTTATTGACAAAACTAGAGAGTTCAAAACATCGTCTCATGGAACAAACCTTTCGATTTTTGATGAGTTTGTTTTGAGCCTCAAGCTTTGCTCGTGACTGTCGCCTCCTAAGTATTCCATGGTATTGTTTTGCATTGACATAAATGGGCCCGTCTTCTGCAAGATCGAGAGGTAATGCAACTCTGGCGGATTGTAATCCCAGCATCTGAGGCACAATTTGGGGTTGAATCTAGATTATGCAGAAATGTAATCAAAATATAGAAACATTATATTAACAAATAGTGTAATACAATTTTCAAATTAAAAAAAAAAATGCACTAGACAGAACTTACCATAGCCTGCGGTCCGTAAGAAACTAATGAACCATTAAAAAAAGGATCGCCATATGGATAAGGAACTCGAGCCTAACACAAGACGAGAAATTGTTGTTAATGACTAAAACTGCAAGCAACAAATCTATGTACTTCAGCTAGACTTACCATTGAGTGATTATGATCAAGGTGTGAGCAATTGAAGTCGGTATCAGCGTGATTCGACAAGAGAAATGGTTTCATTCAGATTTCAAAATAGCCATTACTAAGATATTGACCTGTGAGAATTGTTTCATGTTAGAACAGCCTAGAGGTGAAGTATAATAGTACCAACACTAGAGGAAGTCCATTGATGCAGAACCAAACAAGGATAGTCAAAGGATACTTGAATACAACAACAACAATCAAAGCCTTTTCCTATTAGGTGGGGTTGACTATACGGATCAAGCGACGCCAACATGTTTTGTCTCAAAGGATACTTGAAAACAAGACTCAAATTTTAGATTTATTCATAACAATAAGAAAGGGTAACTAGTGGAGTCGCCAAATTGTCACACCTGAAACGTAACACCAATGACAAATTTTAAAAAAACCAAGGAAAATTTTGAAGTTTAAAAAAAACAGATTTCGAAAATGTTTTTGAAAACTAGTTACGTTTCTTAATTCCATTGGCGTTGCATTTTATGTGTGACAAGGTCCAATATATTAAAAATCCCAATGAGCAACATCAAATTACACACGGTTATTTAAGAAACATTTGCATCAAGAACAAGGGGAGAATAACTTAAGATATTTTGTAGAATCTAAACAAGGGGAGGATAACTTATCATTTAACCTCCCTTCCAATCTCTCCCCTTCCCTCCCCTCTTTACAATTTTATTTTTTGGCCTGAATATTCTTTACAATTTTAAAATATCCCAATTTGGGGCTTTCTGGGATATCCAAATAAGGGAGAGAAAAAGGAGTCTTGACATCATACATAGTAGGCCTTGGATTTTAATAATGTTTTTTCATTGAGAAATTTCTCTTCGATTAGGGCGTGGGTAAGAAATTGACAAAAAGGACTTGGGAGAACAATCAAAAGAAGAATCAATAGTCCAAATCCTCTCACAAACAAGAAAAAGGCATGAGCAAAAGGAAGTCCATTTTGGATGTTTCTTATCATTCAAATTTCAATAAAACCAAGTTCCAACTACCAAGAGAATGGATATTGTTTGCATAATGTAGTGAAAAAATGTATATATAACAACAACAATCAAAGCCTTTTCCCACTAGGTGGAGTCAGCTATACTGATTAGTGAAAAAACATTTATATTAAACAAAAAAAGTAATATGACATGCAAGCCATTGCCAATAAATAAGAAGTGACTGTTGGTTTGGCAATCCACATGTTCTAATGCTAACTCTACAACAACAATCAAATTTCAATACCAAGATCAAAGTATACAATACATTCAGGCCATGGAAGGCACAAACATGTAGAAGTAGAACATCAACCAAGTAAATTTAAGGCCAAAATACAGAAGACCCCCCTAAACTTTATAAGTCTTGTGTAGAAAATCCCTCCAATTTTACTTGATGTGTCATTCTTCCATTAGAGTTTTAGATGAGAAACTCACCGGAAGGAGTTTTTCGCTTTTCGCCCGATTTGGAAATTCTAGCCCAAGTTTGCTAGTTGAGGAAAGTTTTCTGCACAAGACCTAACGTTCAAGGGATTTGTTTTGCACTTAATCCTAAATATTAATACCATAAGACTAAAAACATTCAATCTCCAACTCCGAACTCGAATTCAAATTCAAATTCTTTGTGTTTGAGCATTGGGAAACAGAGAAATGTTTTTAAAAATAAAATAAAATTCCTAGTGTAAATGTTTGAAATTTCATATTCTTACATCATTTATACAAATGACCAAGAAAACTAAAAAAATTGGTCTCCCAGCAGATAATGTACAGTATAAGAAATCCATAACAGAACATAAAACTTGATTTCATGACATAAATCAGAAAACCAATCTGAATTACAAAAATCCACTTCACAAATAGCAAAAGTATTTTACCATAATCACAGCAAATTTTTAAGCATACAAATAAGAAAAATCCCAAGATTGACTAGAAACTCAAACAAGATTTATAATCATAGGATCATTCATAGAATACCTATGAAATGGGACAGAAATTTGAAAGAAAGACTTATAAATGATAGATCAACACCTTTTTATTTCCAAATAATGAGAATAGAAGATAAGCTGAACAAGAACAGCAACAACTTCAGCCAATATTGAAAAAAAATCTTGAGACCTTAACAACATCAGACCTCAAACTTCACATGCAAATATGAAACAGAAATCCTAAACCTCACAACTAGGATCCCACATATATACCATTCATAAATACACCAGAAAGAGATGAAAAGAGAAGGAACAAACAATTACAGCAATGTAAAAAAGGAAAAGAAGGTAGAAATAGTATGAAACAAAAATAAAGGAACCAAAAGAAAAAGATTAAAAGAGATAGATATAAAGGGAGGAAGAATACAAAAGAAGAGGTTAATTGTGAAGCAACATAAAAAAAGGTGATGACTTGTGAAGTGTGAAGAAGTGAGAATATGATATGAAGCAGAATGAGCAAGAAAGAAAGAGAGAAAAAGAAAGAGAAAGAGAAAGAGATAGAGATAGAGATACCTTTGGGATCTGATTAATGGTTAAGACATGAAGAAGCAAGAAATAGAGCTGCTGGGTTCAAATTGGGCATGTCTCCTCCCTTGAAACCCTCACCATCCCCCAAGCCATTCTCTCTCTCTCTCTATATATATATATCTCACTCTCACTCACAGAAGCTTTACTTTTGTCTCTCTCTCTCTCTCTCTCTCTATATTTCTCTCTGACTCTTTCTTTCTTTCTTCTTGCTCTTTTGGCTTTGCTGAAAAATACTCACTCACCCCATAAATACTCCCAATTAAGAGATTACAGCACAGTATTCAGGTCCACCATCATTCATCACCATTTTCACCTTTGTTTGTAATTTTTCTAAGACAAAAAATTCGGATAGAATTTCTATACTAATAATGCAACATGTCATAGTACTATATAATATATTGAGGTGTACTATAAAGAATATTTAATTATAGAATCCACCAACAATAGTTTTTTTATTATGAAAAAAATCATATAAAACCTTTTGCCTTCCTGTCAACATTTTTAATAAAAACCTAATAAATGTATTGACATAGGTGGCGTCTCTTCTACATATAAATAAAATAACAAACAATTCTAATGCAGATCTTTTAATTTTTTTAAATTAATTCATAGAATTCATATTAGTATTATTTTGATATATATATATATATATATATATATATAATTTACAAAAAGGCTTCTTTTTTTAAAAAAAATTAGAGTATTTGTAAAAATTGATTTTTTATTTTTAAAATACAAAATTAAAAAAATCTTTATACAAAATTTATGTAAAATATTATATATATTTTTTTAAAGTTTTATAATACAAAAAAAATACGTGATAATACATAATCAATTATAATAAAGAAAATATTAAAAATTACCTTTTACATAATCAAACATAAAAGAGATAATATAAATAAAATTTATAATTAGAAAATAAAAATATAAGAAATTTTAATTAAATTTTTTACTTATTTTATAAGTCTTTATTTATTGTAATTTTTAATTAATTAAAATAATAATAATAATAATAAATAATACACACAAAATAAATACTGGGAAATTCTTTTTATTGGATGTCTTTTTCCGAGGGGCCCACATACAACCTTCCTCAACCCTTGGGTCTGGATCCTTCGTTTTCTTCACTCAGCTCCCAGCCGCCCTTGACTGTACACACTTTCCCCACCTTCAGGTTAAGCGCGTGTATTCCAAACTCCGATCCATGCAAATCTAACCGTCGGATCCATTCCCTCCGACAAAAACTAAACCACGTGCGGGTAACTAGCGTGGGATCTATTCCCAGTGGGTCTTGGAAAAACCACGCCTTAAGTTTCTTGCAATTTAACCACAATTCTTGCTTTAATTTCGAAAATGTCCTACCACCTTCCGTTTCTTCTGATCACGAGACACGTGGCAGAGTATCATGTGAAATAACAAATTTGCCCCTATTTTTTTATTATTATATTGACTAAAATGCAAAGAAGATACTAAGAGTACGTTTAATTGACAGTTTTGTCAATGTAATCATAAGTATAATCCCTTTACATCCTTCTAACCAAATAAACTTTATTTTTTGTAATGTGATAAAATTATATTTTTGCCCTTAGTTTTTACCTATTTTATCCCATTCTCACTTTTATTCTATTCACACATCACTTTCATATTACTTTTTTCATTCCGTTCTACAATCTCATTATATTCTCCATTCTCATTACCATTCCCATTACATCCTCAACTTCATTAACCAAACACACCATAAGTCTTTCATATTCAATTCCTAAAAGGACCATGATAAAGTATCATTTGTTTGTGAGTCCTGATGGAAGTGGATCAAATGAAGTACAAAATGTGTAAAGTGTATGAAGTGCATCATCTAGATCGTTAAATAAAAATTCAGATTCGTATCTGTACTGTAATAGTTTCATCTAACGGTTCATGTTGTGCACTTTATATACTTTATCGGATCTACTAAAGTGCTGATCCAGATCCGAGTGCTAATCCCAATGAATTTCCTAGTATTTGATAGATTTGTCATCAAACCTATTTTGCTGAATACCCTAATTATAAACAAAAATATCACAGAGAGAATCCTAAATTTTAAGTTGGAGTTTAAAATTTTGTAATTAACCATCAACATTTCAATTTCAACGCTCAACTTCATTTCTTCACATTTTTGTCTATTATTTAACACATTTTAACCGCATCAACATTTTTATACAGATTATATAAAGGTGTTTTGGTAATTATGCTTAAAACACTTATAAATAAAAAGATAAAGTATTTTTTAGTCCCTAAATTGTTGGTCAAACTATTATTTAATTTTCTAATTTTGAAAAAAAAACTATTTAATACTCAAATTTGCAACTATGTCAACTATTTAGTCCCCTCGATGTTACCTATTATATAACTGACTGACATGGCGCGATTAATGACGACGATGTGGATGTCGCCGTCAGAGAGAATTTTGTCATGAAGACAAGGCATGATGTGGCCACAATAATTGCACGTCAAACAGAGCTTGGTTTCAGGAGCAAGGGGAAAGGGACGTATCCAATGATCTAAATAGTTGACAAAGTTATCACTTCGAGAATCAAATAGTATTTTTAAAATTTATAAACTAAATAGTAATTTGACGGATTATTCAATGACTAAAAAAATAAAAATTACTCATGTGATGAAAAATTAATTTGAATAAAAATATTAACATAACTAAAAAAAATATTACAAAATAAACAAAATTATTACGTAAAAGAATTGAGTACAAAATTTTAACTCATATATTATATACTTATCCACTATTCATTTTAGCAAGATATATTTTGTCGTAGTCTTTGCTCTTTGGAATCTCAGACTATAACTAAAAACTTTGGGATTGTGGGAAACGATCCGGGATGACCAAAAACAGGTCCTTTAATCTTTCTTTTTTTTAAAAAAAATTTTATTTTTGGTGTTTTTTAATATTATATTTTTAAATCTTCATGGTAATGATGTAAAGTGTCCATATTGGATGCCACTTGATTATTTAATTATGCATTAAGCTTATCTCATCTACAATTATCAAATGTTTAATATGGGTTTTGATCAAGTCTTATCACAATTAGATTGCTAAGATATTTTACTTTAAATAATATTTTTTTTTCTAATCTTGTTTGTAGTATACCTTTTCCTTTAATAAAAAATGAAAAAAAAATATATATAGAATTGAGTAAATTATATCAATTTTTTTAAAAAAAGTTTGATAAAATCATACTTAATATCCCTCTTATTTTAAAAAATTATATATGGTGTCCTTAAGCTTAAGACAATGTATACAAAATACAAATTTCTCTTCTAATTTAGTTAACATTTTATATATGGTGTGACATGTAGTAGGAAATGGAAGTAAAAAAGGAAACGAATAAGAGAAAGATGGAATAGAAAGTAACAAAAGTATATTTTATAGGGTGAAAAATGGAATTAGATTATTGTTTGGTAGAGTGGAATGAAGTTAAAGGAAGGAAAGATAAAAATGTTAAAAGGTCTATTTTATCCTTGCTTAGAATGGACTTTACGGGTATGTTCATTAGCAAAAATCATCAATGGAAAAGTCAATGAAAATGGTGGGGACCACTGGCACCACTTACTTGTTCACTTTTTCATTTCCATCAACTTAAAAAAAAGAAAAAAATTATAAAATATCTATTATACCCCTCTGATTTGATATGATTTGACACAATTATAACTCTCTTTTCTTTTTATTATTTTAATATAAGGGGCAAAATGGTTATTTTAATACATTCCCTTTTCATTTCTATTACTAAACTTTTACTACTAAACACATCAAATGCATTCAGTTTCCATTTCCGTTTCTATTTCTATTTCTATTTCTGCCTAATGAACGTGTCGAGTCCCATCTTTTATATCTATTGGGGGAAAAATGTCTTTCCCACTCAACTTTCCTGCAATCCTATTCCCCTTCTCTACTCGCTAATAGAAAAGTTAACTTCTTTTTTCGGTTTTTCAAAGGTATTTTTTTATTGGAGGTAATCATGTTCGAGTTAGCGGAGGTCTCACAATGGAGATAGGGCTCTCCCAGCAAAAATTTTTCTATACACAAATCTCGAATTTAAAATCTTACTTAAAAAAAATAAAATACCTACCATTCCAATTGATTACCGATCAATTAACTTCTTTGAACAGAGGAAAACCAGCTTCTCTCTCCCTCTATTGTATTCGTACCAAACACAAAGCCAAAGACCTATGTTTTCCTCCCCGTACTTCTTATTGATTGAAAATAAATTATTTCTGTGAGTGTAATTTTTAAATTAGAAGGAAAATAAATGTAATTAACAAAAATTTAGGGAATGTTACTGTAATTTACTCTAATTAATTTAATTGAAGTAATTTAATGATGGAAAAAAGTTATGTCCATTTCCTCCAATTCCACCAATCATATATTGTATTTACACTCTTTTTCTTCTATGATTGGTCATATAAAATGTGGTCTTCTATATTCTCTCTCTACTGTGATTGGTCATTTAAATACTTTTTGCCACGTGTCATAATTATATTGGGGAATTGGATGAAATGGACATAAGGAAATGGACATAAGTTTTATCCTTTAATGATTGATGAGGTGCACTCTCATGTTCAAACCTGATGTTATGAGTAGAGTTAATCATTAATTAAAGACACAAAAATAAGTTTTTCTTAAGAAGCTCAGAATAATAAATTAGAGTAAATTATTCCTTTAATTTCTCAAAATACAAATTTTTATTTCAAATTAGTTATTAAAAAATTAAAATAATCAACTTTTTTAATAAAAAAATAACAATTAGCATGCTTGACAGGACACATCAATGTGATTAATATGAAGAATTAATTATTTCAAAAAAAAAATTATAATAAAGTTTAAGATTTTAACCTAGAGACAAAAATTGAGACAATGTGTAATTTTAATCGGTAACAATAAATTACTAAAAATTATTTAAATTAATTATGTGAATGCTTTTATAAAAACTTCATTATATCTAATAATGCAATTCACTTTTAAATTGTACCAATGTTAGGCTTTTAACACACAAAAAATTGTTGAAATTAATTATGTGGAAACTTTAAAAATAAAACTCAATTATGAGCAAATATCTAATAATGCAATCCATTATCCACTTTTATATTGAACCTACTAAGAAAATGGTTATACAATGTTAGGCTTTTCTCACTAAAAATTGTTAAAATTAATTATGTGAGAAGTTTAAAAATACAACTTAATTATAAGCAAATATCTATTAATTACTAAAAAAATGGTTATACAATGCTTAGCTTTTCACACTTATATCATGCATTGCATTGACATTGCAAAATAAATAAATAAATATATAAGTAATAATAGAAAGGTTGGAATTGTGTGGGGATAAGAGTGCCACTACATATAAGAGATGGGATGGAATCTCTACCAAAGTTAATTAAATAATTAAAAAAATTAGTTTAGTACGAGAATGTCGGTTATCACAAAATTAAACAAATTGCAAAGCACTTAAAGTGAAAAAGATAAGCACAAAAGAAGTTGAATTAATAAATAGTGAGCACCTAATTAAGAATTATTAATTTGGATTATTTATAATTTGGAACCTATCAAGTATCAAGTATATCTCAACCAAACTTGTCTTTAATCAAATAGAAAGAAAAGCACTACAAGTAAAATAAAAACGAACAAGTTTAATTAAATAATGGAGTTTTTTAATCATCATTCTTCTTCTGAAAATAAAAGATACTGAAATTGCTTATATCACTTGATCTTGCGGATAGATGGATATTTTATTATTTTAGGTGCTTTGTTCTGTTGGTTTTAATTTTAGTAAAAATAAAAAATATGATTGAAAAACGTATGTTGTGTGTATTTTAAATAACATCTTCATATGTACATCGCACATGTCGAATATTAATAATCTTTTAAACTATAAGTCATGTATAAATAACCTCCTTATTTATAATAACTCACATAAGACACCTCAAACCACAATTTATGCAAAAACAAAAACCATTTTGTTCACTTTTATATTGAAAACCCTAATAAAAGGTGAATATGTCAAATTATTTAGGAGGTTTTTGTGTATAAAGAAAAAAGTTTAAAAGAGTATTTTTGTACAAGACCTAAAGTTCAGAGAGATCTTGTGCACAATCACTAAAATTCACGGGTACTTTTTACACTTTAGTACTATTTCGTTAAAATTTTGGATGAAAAAACAATTAAATGAGAGATTTTCATACAAATTGCAAAGTTTAAGAGGAATTTATACCAACTTTTATAACACTTGAATAAATTGTTAACCTCTTTTAAAAAAAATTATCTCACAAAAAAAAAAAAGAAGAACAAATAGTTTATGTATTAAAATATCTTCTTTGTTCTTTCTTTTTTCCTTTTTCATCGCATTTCTCGATTATAGAAGTTTGTGAATCCTACAACTACCTAAAATAAGCTGGTCCCTTCCAATAAAGTTGGAAACTACTACAAATTTGAAGCTGTTTTTGAGTTATTCTTCATCAAGTTATCATTCTTCTTTTTTGGCTTTGAAAATTTTTCTTTAATAAATTTTCAAGTCTATCATAATTAAAGTCTTTCAAATAAACTTTTTGGGCAAACTAGTGATGGCTATTGGTGGTTGTTACTGTATTGAGACCAAACAAACAAGGCCCATTCATTACTAAACAAAACACTACTTCTCAAAATATGGGGAAAAAGAAAAATAATAGGGAAAAAACACCAATACGCGACACAGATAATAAAGAGTTGGTGTTTTTTTAATTATTTCTCATTGAGTTTCATCCTGGAGGGATGAAAATAAAGAGTCGTCTCTAACAATGAATTATATTATTGTATCTTACAGATTAATCATCAGATCTGCTTTAATAGATACTCTAATAAAGATAAATAAAAGGGAGGTGGGCCCCTTCAAATAACTAATACTAGAATTTGTATAAAATTAAAGAGATAAATATGAGGATTATTCGATCAAAGTAAAAAAAAAAATCAAACAGTATACAATTGAAGCTTCAAGGTTCATTCTGTTTTGATGGTGATCGGTTTAGCATTCCTTCTCTTCTTCCTCTTGTGTCAATGTTCAATTTGCTTGAAATTTACATAAGCACTCAATCCCATAGTTCGAACCCAACCCTAACGAGTTAATTGCCGTAGATTGTTGGCTAAAGTGTAATAGCAATTGTCATATGAGGCTCATGTAAGGATCGAGTCATAATAGTGTTTGGGCTTGGCCAACACTCCAAAAATTGGACTCTGGATTATACTAGGTGGCTTATATTTACTAAAGAAGTTTTATAATCCGAGAGAGGAAAAGAGAAGTAAGGAGGAGCAACAAATTTTAATGTGACTGAAAAATCAAAAGTTTCAATTAAAGATTTAGGCCAGGTAAAAAAGAAAAGGGAGAAGGAATGGGTTTGATAGTAAAAATTTAGAATGAAAACGGATTGAGAATGTATTAAAATTACTACTTTACTCCTTATATTAAAAAAAAAATTTGGGTATAATAAACATTTTATATTTTATTTTATTTTTTAAAAAAATTCTAACAAAGGAAAAAAAAGAAGTCAAAGTAGGTGGGGCTTATTTTTGCTTTCCATTGTAGTTTCCATGTAACCTTAGGGTCCGTTCAGTAGGGATAGAAGAAATGAAAAAGAGAGTAAAAAGTGAGATTTTTGCTTTCCTGTCAGAATTTAAAAAAAATAAAAAATATCTATTATACCCTTTGATTTGACACAATCTTAACTTTTTTTTAATTATTTTAATATAAAGGGTAAAATAATAATTTTAATACATTCCCCTTCTATTCCAAATTTTTACTACAAAACACAGTAAACCCATACCCATTCCCTTTCCCTTTCCTTTTCTGCGTAAAGAACATACTAGTGAACACTTTTTTTCTTCTAAAAAAAGATAAAACTTATTCACATATGTATACCTATGGGGAAAATTTTCTTCTTCTCAAAATTTGTCCTAGCAGGGAATACATCGATGACAAATTAAAATGTTTACCTGGAATGAGAATCTTTTGAAGTCATTGTCTTTCTTCTTTTCCAAATAGTCATGGTTGATACTCAATCTCTCTGTCATTGTGTGTGTGTATATATATATATGATTATATGTAGAAATTATTTCTAGTAAATTTAGAAAGCTATAAACTAAAAGATTATATAACAGTCTACCATAAACGAGACCAAGAGAATTATCACAACCTCCTCTAGTAGAACTAGTGACCATATAAATTCAACTAACACTATTTAAAACTCCTCATTCAACTATCATTGAAGCTTACAGAAAATAAAAGTAACATTAGTACATTACTCGAATTTAAAAGTCATTGTAATTTGATTCTCAAATCGTGTGGCCTCCCCAATTGTTCAGATGAGAAGACAATAGAAACTACAAGGTTCAAAACAAAAGGTCATTGGTTAGTAGCAAACAAGCAAATGGTGAAGTCAATAAGTAGATTGTAAGAACAAAAAGCACTAGAGAAAACCATACAACTGATACAAGGCACTATAATATCATTGACAATAGTTTGTAAACAAATTAATGGAATGAACAAAATTCTCGTCATTCAATCATCTAACTGCACTCAAATTAGGAGCTTAATGGCTTTTTCTTTTTCTTTTTAACCTTTTTTTGGGGTAATCTTTTTAAACAGATCCAGGACTTCCCAAAAGAATGAACAGGCTAAAGCAAGCTACCACCATCTCAGCTCTGTAGCCTGCATCACCAGCTCCATCTAAATGTACAATGGTAACTGCAAATTGGGTTGCGGCTTCTCCTGAAATGATGATGAGAATTTGTAGACCCGATTAATTAAGAACAAACTTGTAGAAATCTTGAATACACAGTTTAGTGAATTTCCCTTCTAGATGTATTTATAAGTTTATTTATAACTAACTTAGTCCATATTCATAAAGATTCGACAAATTTTACTCTGGCTGTCGACTACTAACACATTTTAGGCTTTGATTGTTGTTTATTTATAACTAACTTGGTCTATGCATTTTTTGTAAGTCTACCTAAGAATTTTTCTACATTAATACAGTGGTATCAGGTATGAACATCAATTTAAGTTAAAAACATCGACTGGGTCTGCACTATTACAGCCAAAGATTTGGCAGAGATAGATCAGGGCATAAAGAACGTTCAGAGTATAATGTTAGCGTAGTTTAACAATCAAGCTTACATGAAGAGGAACATAAATTTTTGCACAAAAAACTAAAATCATCAAAACAATATGCTGAAGTTAACAAAGATTCGTTATCTAAGTCAAATCACTCATGACACAGTAAACTAGTAGTTCAAAAACTTATGCTGTATTTTAGCAAGGGCCCAAAGTTCAAATGCCAAAAATCCAGGGAGGGAGTAACTCACAATGTGAATCTAGAGCTTTAAGTTGATCTTTTCAGACCATTTGAAGATATCTGAGTGCACTCTATCTCCACCCAACTCATCACCAGTGGCTCCTGCTGCTACTCTTATAATATCTTCAATTAATGCAAAATTCCCCAATATGTCAACATGATTGCCACTCTGGGTTCCCCGGCCCTCTAGAAGATTAGCTGGAGGGGCATGATCATATTCCCTTATGTAAGTACGGATTCCTGAAGGATTGAAACGGGTTTTTCCCCGCCAGCCTTTTGCACACATGAATCCAGCACTCAAAACAGGAACAGTTTCATCTCCGTCAACAGAATAAACTCCACCCCTTAGACAAGAATATTCATTTCCACCATCTGCTGATGCGTCAATCTGAAAGGGAATGTAACATTCAGATTGAGCAGTCAACTTGTAGACGTATGCCCTTTCAGTAGGGATCCCAACCCCATACATTGAGTAGATCTCGATATCTGGAGCATTTGGTAATCTGCGGCAGCAAAAGCATAGAAAATTTAAAGGAACACAAATAGCAATCACAGATAGAAACACAGATTTTCACATATATCAGGACAGAATATTACAGGCAAAATTGTATTTCAATGACAAGACTTTGATGAATAGCAAAAGCAGCATTCTATTGGTGCCATTATTCTCGGTAATAAAATAACAATGTGACAGCCAAGTGTATGGAAATAGTCTTATTCTTTACCTGCCAGATTTAAAAAAGATTGGTGCACTTGTTTCAAAAAGCTTATACAATTTGTTCATGGAAACCTTTAGTTCGCTTTGAAACTTTTATAGGGAAACAACTATAAAAATGTAAGTTTTTTTTTTTTTTAATCTTACGTTGTTTCTAAGGGATTAGACCAATATTTGTAATGTTTATATTTTGGGTCATCCAAATTGTCAGCAATCCCATGTGAAAAATGCTCATTTCCACGCTTCATCATCTTTGGAGCAACATAATCAAGCAGATGCAAAATTGAATCAGCTGTGAAAGCTTTGTAATCTGATACAGCTTTAACTCCCTCATCACCCATTTCATGGTACTCTGTCCAGACATCACAGTGGGAAATGTTTGCAAGGTTCCTACCCTTATGTGCACCCTGTCAAGTACAACAAAGAAAACAACATAAAAACTCTATTCATAAAAGAAACTGATGTGCATATTTTTTTTTTTGGCCAGAGAACTGATGTGCATATGGGTAGCAAGTATTTGTGGTTTGAGAATATAAATAGACAAACAAAGAATTATTCAACTGTCACTGTCTAAGAAACACATTAAACTTGAGGGCAATTGAACAGTGACAGACTGAAAGCTATACCATTTCACTTGTTAGAAAGTAACTGAACCCACACTCACAAGAGTAATATCTGCTATATTAATTCCCAAACAGTCACGACAATACAGCACAGTACAGCAGCACAGCAAAGTAAACAAAACAGAACACTAAGCAGTCAACAGAGTACTACCACAAGAAGAAACAAAATGCAGAAAGATAACATAGGCCTAGCTTTCGAGAGGCTACCACCAAAATTCTTTTCTGACTTCTCTTACCAATCCCCATCCCATAAACCAGATCCCTTCTCCCCACCCCAGCGTGGCACTCCTGCCCACTAAGTGTCAGAATTGATTATTCCCATACCTAGTTCCTTTTCTGCCTTGTCACCTTTTGCCTTATAGCATATGTGATCGGCTCATTTTCTCTCAGCCTACTTTGATTTACCCTGTTACCCTTTCATTGTTAAGTTTTGGAGATAGTGAGTCTATGATCTATACACTTGGTGCTAAAAGTCAGAATAAGTTCAAAGAACAGTAGCTTCAAGATATACAGTCCAAACACATAATTCAAGATAGCTTAACTGAAATTATGTAACTAATTGTTAATATAGAAAAAGGGAAAATCAGGGAAATTATTTGTTTTATGACCATTACAGACAGAATGCAAATGTTATATTATTCAGCCATAGGAAACAGAGAGAGAGAGAGAGAAAGGTAAGAACATTACCCTAAAATCCAACAACTCAAGTCTGGAGGAATGTAACTCAGCTACATCTTTCCCAAATGATATAATTCTTCCATAATTCGGATTTTTCACAAGTCCATGACTTTCTTTGCCATTTTGAATTGCACTGTCTGTAATATTACTCTTGTGCTTCTTTGCACTGCAGTTATAGTATCCTTCAGGAGACCAATCAAGGCCACCCCATATGGTGTCCCCACCTTTTGGTATCATTGACATAGTTGAGTCCCAAGTTCGTGTCATCCGCATCAAATGTTGTAGAGTTTGAAGTCCAAAAACATCCTTATCCAAAAATCCTGGTGCTAAAGCCCTGTATAAGGATTAGCAGTTCATTAACTGTGTAAAGCATGATGGAAATAAGCTTGTTTTAGACTCTAATTACAGAGGAATCAATTTTAGGTGTTAATGCAAAAGACGAAATTGATTCGCATTTTAGGTATTCAAGAAATTGGTTTTCTATTTGTGAGTAAGGACTTTATTCAAGAGAAAAGGTATATACAGTTTAAAGGTACAATGCAAAAAAAAAAAAAAATAGAGATTATATGACATTATGATAAAACGCTTAAAATATAAGGATCTCTTTTTATCTCAATGAAGTGAAAGCATAGATATTCATTTTTAAATGATCCATAAATTTAACATGAATCCAAATGAATTTTCCAATTGCAAATTATATTCTGACATAAATATTAATCGAAAATAGTCAAAATACTATTACAGTCACCAAATGTCAATCAAACAAAATTTCAGAGATCTTGAGAAGTTGATGAACAGCATTTAATTGTTTTTTTGGTGGAATAAAAAGTAACCATCTTAGCATTTTTTTTAGATATCTGTGATAACTTCTGTAGATACACATATAATATGTTTGCATAGAGTCCTAAAAATCTTCAAGCGGAAACAGAAAAGTAGATACTCTAATGGGGTTTTATTCATCTGGTGTGTACTATTTAGCATTTTGACAGAGAACTCGAGCACTTGAGAGGTTGAGTTTTTCTACTGTTAGATCACCTTGGGATGTGTATGTTAATTAAGAATTACTTTACCCAAATTTTGAGAAGATCCAATAGTGAAGAGCTTAACTTCTTAAAAGTTCAAGCTTAATAGCTTTACCCTATTATTTGTTGCTTAACTTTCTGATGCTTTCAGAAGGGAGAGAAGAATTTACACAAACATATCATATAGATTGAAAATATTAATGTATTTGCTTAAGGAAAGACCATCCAAAACCTACTTATCCAGACAATTTAAAAGAAAAAATTACAAAAAGCATATACATGATCAAGAATTCACATTACAGTAGTTAAAAGAAGAACCTGGCAACAGCGATATCCCTGCCTTCTATAGAGAAAAGTCCAGCAACTGATTTTGGAACACCGAGAAAGGGTCCCCCAATGTTCATGACTGCTTTTATATGCTTGGCACACCAATCTGGCCCGCCCCCTCCACCCATTGGAGCAGGTGCTTCAACCCATTTCATAAAATGAAGGAAATATAGAACACCCATTGAATGTGGAATAACAACCACCTTTTTACCATTGTTCGTAGCCACCATCAGTTCTATATTACTTTTCATTCTGCTCAAAGTTTGATCTCTGACCTGGTCAAATTAAGCAGAGAATGACAAAACCTTGTATTCAATTCTATCAACAGAAAATGTCAGTAAAGCAGACACAAGAACTAAGAAATTACAAAACTTAAATTACCTCTGTATTCTGAAATGAAATTCTCCAATCATATGCAGCCATATACATGCTTTTCTCCTCATATCCAATGCGGGCTAAATTAGCTATTAGAACAGCCCAGACAAAATAACCAGGTGCAAAGTAATCAGCTGCTACAAGTCCAGATACAGGCCTAACTCTTATGCCTGGACGATCTAGTCCTGTTTCATTATCTAATGACATGTGTTCAACCCAGCATAATGGTCTGCAGAAATTGAAAAGAGACAACCAAAATGTACCATTATATACAACTTGAATGTGTCATTTAACAATGATAAAACGAGAATTTGACACCAAATAAAGACTGCTATGAAAGAATGATACAGTAAAATACACAGAAAGATAAATGTTGGCCATACTACTAAATATTTAACATTCAATTAAAGTCCTGAAAAACTTTCATGAATCATGACAATGGGACTTCAACAGAAATCATTAAGTTCCAGCACCAAGTAGTATTAAATAATAAAATAAACTATCTGTCAAACCTCAATTAAAGGCATTAAGGAGAGGATATCCAATAATCCCACCAAATGAAGAACTTGTCATTACAAGAATGTATTCTATTTTTCTAAGCATATATATGATGTCATGCTAACATGTCGAACAAGTATGTGGCAGAAATGAGAATGTTGCGTTGGATGAGTGGTCACTAGAATGGATAGGATTATGAATGATTATATTAGAGAGAAAGTGGGGGTAGCACCTATTGTCGAAAAATTAGTTGAAACACGCTTTAAGTGGTTTGGTCATGTACAAAGACGGCCGGTAGAGGCTCCTGTACTTAGAGTTGACTAAATGGAAGATAGCCTAATAACTAAAGGTAGGGGAAGACAGAAAAAAAAAACAATAGGAGAAACGATTAAGAGGAATCTAGCCGTAAATAACCTAACCATAGAAATGTGCAAAGACAGAACATGTTGGCGTCATTTGATCTATATAGCCGACCCCACCTAGTGGGAAAAGGCTTTGATTGTTGTTGTTGTTGTTTTGGTGCCATCAGTATTTACTGAAGATCAGTAAATTATAATGGGTAGAAACAATGAAAACTTAAAAGGGAATTTTACTATCTAATTAATGTTATGTCTTTTTGGATAATAAGTTACAGGCTTCTTACCAACAACCCATTCTGGAACAGCAAAAGGAAATTTAACTATGTCTCAGTTAAAGTCGCTTTTCTTTCCAACAATTAAGAATTGGTAGTTCGCACTTCAAATACGTTAGTCTCATTTCAGTGAGTAGAAGCTACTCCCTGAATACATTTCCCGTTCTTGTTATACCAATAAAAGTACATATAACAACAAACAAAACTTTTTTTTCCCACCAGGTAGGTTTGTAGCTAGGGTAGGCTATAAGCACGTGTTCTTAGCTCATTTCTATGGAAAAGTACATATAACAGAAATTCCAATAAAAAGTTATCTCTTTAAACTTCCAGATCAAGAAAGACTACGTATACATAGCTTTTAGCATTGTGGAAAACACCCATTTGAACCTTTTCACATATTAAAATACTCATCATCACATTCTTAATTTAACCAGGAAGGTCAACTTTCGATGATTAAAAACGAGAAACGTGAAAATTGCACTACCTCTTATACAACTCTCCAAAATTACCGCCCCACAACCTCTTCCTGAACAATCCTTCGGCACAATGACGACCCTCCCAAAGTTCCAATCCACCCGTCACAATACCGGGCACGAAAACCACCGGGTGCTTCACCGTCAAGCCCTCCTTCCTCAATTTCACGCCGGGCGGATCTGGCAATGGCCCTCCAATCGCCTCCGCCACATACTGAGGAAACGACGCCGGCATTGCATTATACAGGAACAGCAAAAACCACCAAAGTGAGCATATAAAACCGACAAACCAACAACAGCTATCAACGCAGCCCCATTTCTTTGTCTTGTCGGATTCTTTTGGCGCCTTCCTCTTACTTCTCTCCTCCTTCTTCTCATCGTCACGATCAGCATCCGCGTGCACGGGTCTCCCACCGCCCCTTCTGCGTCTTAAAAACGACATCGTATCCCGACGACTTTCGCAAGAACCAAAGAAAAAGGGATAATAAGAAAGCAAAAAAAGATAAAAAGCAGCTTTAAAAGCTCAGAAAGTAAGAGATGCTCATTAATGCAGTCTGAGGTTGAGGCGGCGAGCAAGGACGTATGGTTGCTCACAAAAAGTAAGAACAAAATATATTACAATAAAGTAGAATCTAGTCCTCGTCGGAACCCTAGATTCCGGTGGCCGGAGAGGAGAAGGGATCGCCGGCGACGAGTGGTGGAAATGGGAGCACGTGATTGACCATCGTCGTCGTCGTCGTGGTGTGTGTATATATGTTGAGCTTGTGTCTCGTGTAATGTAATGATGAATTGTGCTTGTGTGTAGCTTCTCAGATCTGGGGAGGTGTGGGTCCCGCGGTGAGGGACGGCCTTTAGGTATGACACGTGGCATGTTACAGTTGAGGGAAACAACATGCAAATAAAATAATGCTATTTACAAATTCACCCCTCAATTTTGAGAGGTGAAATATCTATTTTGATATTTTATATTTTATCTGAGTTTTATATTTATCTTTTATTTTTTAGAAATTTTAAATTACTCTTTTATTTTTTTTAGAAGTTTTAAATTGGTCATTCCGTTTATTTTTCCGTCCATTTCTTAAGTTAACTGTTGACAATGGTGTATTGAAGTGGGCACATCATCTCTCTTATGTGTCCATTTAAGCTAACGTGTCATGTCACATCATTGACACGTCATCATCTCTCTTATAAATGCTCTCAGTGAGGGCGTTTTTCTGGAAATAGGTCACGTTTGATCACTAGCGTTAAAAACGTCCTCACTGAGAACATTTATAGAGTTGATAATTTGACCCTATAAACACTCTCATTGGGGGCGTTTTCCTTGTCAAAAATTCATTGAGGGAGTTTTTAATTGTGCAGAATAAATATTATATATTTTTATAAATAATTTTTAAAGGTGAATAAATTTATGTATATTGTTTTAAAATTGCATATTCACGTGCAAATTCCTGAATTATTTGTAGTGTTATTAGAATTATAATAGTTGAAGGGGTATATTTGTAATTTGAAGGTGCGGCGCAGATTAGAGATGAAAGAAGGGAGATGAGGGCGGGGAATACGAGGAAGATGAAGGGTGAGGATGATGGGAGGAGTGACGCAACGTGCTGTGGAATTCTAAAACTGCCTCTCCATTTTCAAAGTCATGTTTGTTTGTTTGGTTTGAATTTGGATTTTGGCTTTTCTCAATTGTGAGTGATTGTGATTTGTGAGAGGAAGGTTTCTTGTTGCTTCCTTTCATCCAATCAAACTTCAAAACCTCACTATTTCAAATATATATTCTAGTCTTTTATCTTTTACTTATGTTTTATATTTATCTTTTATTTTTTAAAAATTTTAATTGTTTTTTATCTTTTTCAAAAGTACTATATTAGTCCTTTCGTCCAATTCCGTCAAATTTTTTTGTTAACTGATGTGGCATGCTGAGGTGGACACATCATCTCTTTTACGTGTCCATTTTAAGTTAACATGTCACTCAACGTCAGCACTACGTCATCTTCTATTTCATTGTTTGTGATGACGTGGTGCTTAAATGAACACGTAGGAGAGATGATGCACCCACCTCAGCATGCTACGCCAACAGTTAACTTAAGAAATGGACGAAAGAACCATTTTAAAACTTTTAAGAAAGATAAATGCAAATTTAAAACTTCTAAAAGATAAAGAACAAATACAAAATTTTGATAAAAGATAAAAGAAGAAAATAGAAATTTAATAATAAGACTATGAGGACAAGTTTCTGGTTGTTTCCAGCGGGCTCAACAACCAAAATTCTTCTAGTTGCACGAAACTTTATTCAAGAGTGTCTTAACAAGTGCGAGTTGTTTATGGGTAGATATATCTTATTTATATTAAGGTGGTTTTGCACACAAGATAAGATATATGTATTTATTTAAGTTCAACCATGAAAGAAAGAAAGAAAGAAAGAGAATAGATTCTCATTCATTGGGAGAATCATCATTCACAATGAATTTTAGAAGACCCAATAAACTTGAAGAGTGAATCTTCTTTAATAATTTTTTGTAATTGTTAGTGAGATAGATAAAAAAATTAAGGAAAAAGAAATTTTTTTTAGTGTAGATCGTATGTAGTAATTATTGTAGTTGTTGGTGAAATTAATTCTCCTATCTATTTCTCTCATAAATTTACTAACAATTACATATCATTACTACAGAGAATCCACTCTTAAAATTTTTCTTCTCTCTATTTCTTTCCTAACTTCACACTACAGATAATTCACTTTCATAAATTATTCATCATACCTGTTCCACTTAATACCTAAGACAATATATATATATATCTTATTTATTTAATATTTATGGGAAATATAAATTATTTTTTGTTTTAAATGAATATATATTGAAAATCTATGAAATCAAATTAATCTTGTAAAATTGGAGAATTTATTGTATTTTTTTTTTTTTTTTGAGTTTAGACTTCACAGCTTTGCAATCTCTTTGAAAATATTAAAATACAAAGAATTTTAAATATCTCAGAGTTTTCCATAACTGACTAACACTGTCGCATCTTATGTTATAGAGATTAGACAAACCCGCAGATTTATGTGATAATTTTATTAGGAAAAAATAAAATGCAACACTAGTATCACTCAGATTAAATAGAAACTCCATTCCATATTTAACATGAAAAACTTTTTATGGTGGAGAAAAACTAATAATCTAGAATACTTTTACTATATAGAAGAATAATATTACAACTTCTCTATGAGAGAACAACTATTTCTCTTGAAGAATATAGTATACCTCTCACTGTTTCTGAGAGAAAATACTAATTAAAACTCAATCTAACAATTGCTCATTTGAAGGAAGATATGAAGAGAATGAATGGAGAGGTTTCATTTTATAGAAAAAAATGAGAGGGACAAAAATGACTTTATTCTCCCACCAAAACCACCATGTAATCCCACCATTGGAAAACCATTTTGTATGGCCCACAATATTAACAAATTTCTTCTCTATTGAATGTTATTACTTATTAAATGCTATTATTTATTACACATTATCAAAATGAGAGAGAAATTGAAATTTATATTCCTTGATGCAACACAAGTTTTTGAGTAACTAGTTTAATCCCTAGTACACTCATTCTGGTTATATAGATTACAGTTCTATTATTAACGAAGCACACAACACTGAAAGGAATAAAAGAAACTTATTTCATAATCTGATGTACTTCTGATTATAGCCTTGTCCAGACTTCTTTTTTTCACATTTGGATGCTAACAAGAAGCAACAAAAATCTAATAACAAGCCAGCCAAAAGCACATGTACTAATGGCCCAAATACAGTTGGGATTTCACTGGGAGTCTGAGCAAGGAAAAAGAAAAAAAGAACTCAAGTAGAACTGCCAACTTTGAAGCTCCTCCTCCACCTGGGATCCAATGTAAGCAATATGATAAGTTGAGGATGATTGAGATCACAACAAAAGGAACCAAAACAAATTTTCATGCACATACAGGAACCCTAGCAACAGTGATAGAATCTTTCGGACAGAACATAAAAGCTCTGCAAATGATTGTGCAGATGAGACGGGTTTAGGGTTAGAATGGACTTAACTATTAATAACCTAACAAAGACACAACAAGTTGGCGTCGCTAAATTCATATAGCTAAGCAAACTCCACTTAGTGGGAAAAGGCTTTGTTTGTTGTATGAGATGGGAAATTTAAGGTTTTGCTATAATCAAAATATGTACCTATATGGAGTTTTATACTAAATTATACTCAATACCCTTTTGATTAATGAAAAAACTTAGGTCCATTTCCTTATGTCCATTTCATCCAATTCCACCAATCATATATTGTATTTACACTCTCTTTCTTCTATGATTGGTCATATAAAAGGTAGTCTTCTATATTCTCTCTCTACTGTGATTGGTCATTTAAACACTTTTTGCCACGTGTCATAATTATATTGGGAAATTGAATGAAATAGACATAAAGAAATGGACCTAAGTTTTTTCCTTTGATTAATTAATTACACTGAACTTTCCTCTTATTTTCTATCAATAATGATAACTTCCTATGAAGCATGAGACTATGCTTTTATTTCTAATATAACAAAAAAGAGAATTAAGTTGCTGTTAAGCTCCAACATGAGATTTTCAATAACAATATAGACAATTAAGTAATTTTATTGTTTTAAAAGGAATACATATTGTGTAGAAAAGTAAGGTTAGAAGTAAGGTTTTTGCAACAACGTACCAAATGTCATGGTCAGGAGAGTCAAGTATAAATTTTGAAATAGGAGTGCTATGAAGTGTAAACTAACTAAATCTCAAAGAAGGTTAGAATAATTTTCTCTATCAGAAATTACAATCAAACCAGAGACTATACAACTACAATAACTCACAGGTAAAAAATATACATGATCCTTATAGATATCCAACAGTCATTTACTAAAATAAAACAATTTTGGAAGTCGCTTTTTAACTCTATGTAGCTTGGCTTTATTCATATGGTTAGCACTGCAGACTTACTAAGCAACCAAAGCAAGAGATGCTCAATAAGAACAAGCAATTGAAATTTGAGACGTTGGAGACAATGAAACATGAAATGTCCATACCAACCAAGGTGACGAGATTTCTAGCTCACACAGCCTGTTTTTTTTAATAGAAATAGCTCATAAAGGCTTCTTTTAAATAGAAATAGCTCATAAAGTCTTTTTACTATAAGATATGATGTCTAAGGGTGTGTTATAGTATGGGGAGTTATTTGGGAAAATAAAATTTCTATGTTCGGCATAAGTTTTTCTAATGGAGTTTCCTGGGAATTTTATATTACATGGGATTTTATATTTCTCATCCAATTTCCTTATAATTCCTTTTGCGCTTGAACAAATACCCTTTGCACTATTTGGAAACTTCAACTAAACTAAACACAATATTTAGTAATTGTAATTTTCTAGGAAAGTTAAACATAGGTATAAGTTTCATGGGTCACTATTTTTAAAAATTTCCATTCCAAACACAATCTAAGTACTTTTCAATTCATTTACAATTATGCATGTCTTTACCCTTCTTTACATCCAACAGAAAGCCTTCCTCCATTCCCTTAGTTTCAGAGTTCGATTTATTTTTATCATGTAAGCAGTTCTTCCAGATTATAATTTATAAGATTTTCTAGAACATGGAAAAATGCACACATTTTCTTTAGAATATTAAAGCACTATTTAGAGTTCATGTTCCTTTTTGCAAAAATGTTGGTTTTAAGCAATTGTACCAAAGAATGGTATGAATAAATCTCCACGTCCAAGTATTTTCAAACTTTGAATTGATTCCCCATTAATATGATACCTCAGGCCTACAACAGTAGGAAACTTGATCAACATCATATGTTGAATGAAGATTAACAACTTTTGCACAACGCAACAACAATGCTTAATTGGACCTATTGGAAGACCACGAGTGTTTTATACAAGATTGCAGCCAAACTGCAAGCTATTTATTAATGAAGATGAGAAATTTAACAGTGAAATTATCTAAAAGTTCAATATAACAAATTGTCCACCAACTGTAACAACTAACAAGCATATTATTTATTTATTCTTTTTTGCCATTTGTGTAACAGTCATATTTGAAGATGCATAGAACTTAATGGAAAAAGAAGCATAAAATAATTAACAAAACTATACATGTAATGTAATTACATATTTTTTGTTGGAAATGGATAGTAGAGAGTAGAGACATGTAAGACCTACCTTTAATTTATCCATGAAACAGTCATTCAGACTCAACATCCTCAGCATTCTCAACCTTGGGACCTAATTCATAAAATAAAACAAGACAGAAGAATTTATAAGAAAAAGCAGAAAGACAGAGAAGACAATTAGGCCCCAGAAGATTATTGAGAACAGCACCCCATGGCTCATACCTAAGTCCATAAGGCCCAATGACAGAATTTTACAGACATAAAACAATTCAATTTTTTTAAAAAATTTCTTGAATTTCAATTTAACAAAAGAGAAATAAATTTCTTCTTTGGTTCTTTTCAAAACTATTTTCGGCTGAAATACTAAATGAACTACTCGTATACACCCACCCACCCTCCCCCCACTTTTTTTAAGTTCATAAAACAAGAGAGTCAATCATGGCTTAGTGGAAGCATTTCATTCACTTACTATTTCAACTTATAGTGCATTATGAACTATATTCAGGTTCTCTTCATCATTCCAGAGCTAAAACAGATTATGTAAGCATGCTATAATGTAATGATGTAGGAAATGCGGACTAATGGCAACAAATAACACTTCATCAACACCATTTCAAATTCTATAAAATAACGCAATAAAATCTCCTTTCCGCGGACTTAAACACCCACAATCAACATTAATCACCAATCAATTCCAATTCAAACAATCTTTCCCTTCACGATCAATAATTTTCCGGGGAACCAAACAAATAGGGGGAAAAAGTAGGAGCAAACCGTGGAGAGAGGGGTGACGACCGTCCTTGCCCCATCCAATACCGCGGGTGGCTTCGAGGTACTGGGTGACGAGGTGGCGACACTTCTGGAGGTGGTTGATGCCTTCGATGCGGTAGCACCATCGGAGCTTCTCTCTGAGAATCTTGGCCTTCTCAATGTCGATCCACTTCTCCCTCACAAGGTGCTCCCGCATCTCCAGCATCGCCACCGGGTCCTTGTACGGATTCTCCGGATCGAAGTCGTCCGGCGGCGATTCATCGAACTCCACATATCCCTTCTTCCTTCCCATTCTTCTCTTCTTTTTTCGGTGTTACTCGGTGTTTCTGCGATTTCAGTGCATAGAGTGGATGGGTGCGGGTGTAGGTGTAGTTGTTGGAGTATGTGGAGTTTGGGCCTTCTTAGTGGTTGGGCCAGGCTTCATTCTCATATGGGCTGGATTCAAGTTTTTTGGGCCAATCGGCTGTATATTTTCCAATTTATGGGCACGTTTGCTTGCTAGAAAGGGAAAGAGAGAGGGAGAGGGAAAGAGAAAGGGAATGGATTCGATGTGTTTGGTAGTAAAAATTTGGGATGGAAATGGAATGGGAATGTATTAAAATTACCACTTTGTCCCTTATATTAAAATAATAAAAAGAAAAGAAAGTTATGATTGTGTCAAATCAAAGGGTATAATAGACATTTTGTATTTTATTTTATTTTTTCTTTTTTTTTTAAAAAAAGCAAGAAGGAGACTAAAAAGTAAAAGTGGGTGGGGCTCACCCGGCCCCACCCACTTTTAACATTCCATTCCATTGCCTAATCCAGCAACCGAACATCACCTATCAGTTCAAGAAAAAGCTTTTTTTTCTCAGATAAACTAAATAAATATATATATACTAGAGGTTTCACATGCAGCATACATGTAATTTATTCTTAAATTTTTTAAAAATATAATATAAAATAATTATTATATTTTAAAATCATTAAAAATTAAATATTTGATCATTTTAAAATTTTAAAATAGAATTTTTATCATAATTTAAAATATAAAAAATTTAAAAAATGAGAAGTTATACACTTCTCCATTTTTTTAGTAACCACATATCATACTTGTTTTCTCTCTCCTACATCCTCCAATCATACTTGGGAAGTTGAGGGGGAAGTTATTTTTTGGTGTCACACCTTGCTTGTGTGACACCAAAAACTCCAAAGCCATTTATATATAGATATATAGGCAAAATACTATTTAGTCTCTAAATTGTTGGTCAAACTACTATTTAGTCTGTAAATTTATCAAAATACTATTTAGTCCCCGAAATTTTTAACTATATCAATTATTTAGTCCCCGAATTTGAAAAAATACTATTTAGTCCCCGAATTTGTAACTATGTCAAATATTTAGTCCCCAAACTTAACAAAAGTACTATTTAATTATCGAATTTGCAACTCTGTCAACTATTTAGTCTCCTGAATGTTACCCGTTATAGTTGACAGAGTTGCAAATTCGATGATTAAATAATATTTTTGCCAAGTTTGGAGATTAAATAGTTGACATAATTACAAATTCGGGGATTAAATAGTATTTTGTCAAATTCGAGAACTAAATAGTTGACATAGTTAAACATTTCGGGGACTAAATAATAGTTTGACCAACAATTCAAGGACTAAATAATATTTTGCCTCTATATATATATTTATATATATAAAGCTTTTCTTTGTTGTTTGGGTAGGAAATGGATTATCTAGAGTAATTATCAGTATTTGCCTTCTAATGCCACTGCAAAAATACTATCAAAATGAAAATCTCAGTTTTTAATGTCAATAAGGCACAAGGATTGGACTTGTGATCATAAATTACCTCGGTAATTTTGAGCAAAATTATATAAAATTAATATAGTGATTATGCCATTGTTTTGATGTTGATTTGTTTCAAAATAGAATATTTGTCGAAATAAACTCTTGCAAGATACATTTTGATGTGTGTTCAAGAAACGTGAAAGCGGATGAGTAAAACAAATTTATCTATTTTTAAAATGTTAGGGATTTGATCGATGAATTTAAATATGTAATAGTTTTAAATCATTAGATAAGTTATTTTACTTTTCAAGACAAATCAACGAGAGGATTAATTGTGTGCTCGATGATAAATACTTTGGTATAAAGATGATGGAAACTGAGGTGAGAGATAAACCGATAGACACAAGCCAAATGGTTAGTTTGAAGTCGATTCTCAGCTTGCGCATGATCTGATTTACAAAGATATTAGTGATCTTCATTCTCACTTCTCGATAGTGAAGAGCATTGAAGGCTTGATTAAACGTGAGTGGAGGGTGATCTTAGCATTAAGGATAATAACTCTTGATCGCTTCCCGTAGTGTGTAGCCTTTGTGGCTTAGTCTGATTCACTGTGGGTACGTTTATTAGGCAGAAATAGAAATGGAAATGAAAACGGAAATGGAACTGGAATGCCATTTGATATGTTTAATAGTAAAAGTTTGGTAATGAAAATGGAAATAGAAAGGAAATGTATTAAAATGACCATTTTATCCCTTATATTAAAATAAAAAAGAAAATAAGGTTATAATTGTGTCAAATCAGAAAAGTATAATAGATATTTTATATTTTTTTCTTTCTTTTTTAAAAGTTGATAAAATGAAAAAGTGAAAATGTAAGTGGGGCCCGATAAGCACTACCATTTCCATTTCCATTTTCATAAATATTTTTTGCAAATGAACATACCCTATATATATATATATACTACTAGCATTCAACACGGACTTTTGTGCGTGTTGTTTGTTTGTTTTTATGTGCGTAGTTTATTTCTTTAAATATGTGCACGTATAAAAAGCATACATTTTATATAAGTTCTTCCTAAGTGCGTTAGGGTGAGCAAACTTGCAGATTGATTTGGTTTGGACAATTTAGATAATCGAACCAATCCAATTCGATGACTAAAAAATTCATTCAATCCAATCCGTTCATTGGACATCAACCAAACCGATCATAGTCGGTTTGATCGGTTTTTTGACAAAATTAAAAAAAAAAGACTATTTTTTTCTCTTCAATTTAAATCTTAAAAAAAAAATAAAAATAGCTATTTCTAATCTTGAAAACCAATAAACTAAAGTTATTAGTATAATATTCTAACATTACAAACTTAAAATTACAACCCAACATCATAAAACCATAAAAACCAACATGATAAATTATTTTTAATATTTTTTAAAAATTATAATCGATTGGTTTGGTTCGGTTGAGATTGGACCTCATTCATCAACCGAACCGAACCGAACCAAATCGATTATCAAGAAAATAAACCAATGTTGAAGTTATGGTTGAGCATTACTTTTCATTAATTTACACTTAAAAAAACAATTTAATTTCCTCATAAGTTACCCTTCTCACAAGCCTTTCAATTTTATAACGTAAAAAATTTAGAGGCGCAGAAAGATTTCCATTGGCTACGAATAAGGAGGATGTAAGATTTCACTCATCACTTAATTATATCCATCAATGAAGAAGCAAAGAAGACGGATCGTCGCTCTCGTGTCCATGGACACGTGGCAGCAATCCACGCAAGCCGTTCTTCTCTTTTCTTTGGCGGGGGAATGCCCAAGGCGCTAGCTAAACCATTGTGATTCCTCTCCTTTTTTTCTTCTTCCCCCAAAATTTTAATTTAATTTTTCGAAAATTGAAAAATTATTTTTACTTTAATTTCGGTTTATAGTTTTTATTCCTATGAATTAATCTTCTCAGGTGACCACCATCAATCAATCAAGCTCGATCGATTCGACGTTATCTTCATCTCGCTTCGGTAATCTTCTCACCTTCAAAGTTTGGGAGCAACAAAGATACTTTATCCTAGTATCCCTAATATTAACAATGTCGCTTCATCACTTAAACAACGTTTCTTCTTCGTATTAAGAAGAAATGACATCCTTTTGATTTTCTCAAAGATTATGAGCGATGATGATGATGAGTCATTAATGTCACATGTGTGTTTTCACGCCATCATTTGTCGTTAATAATTTTGACAACATTAGGAATTGTGACGAAATTGATTGTAATTCGTAATTTTGAAATAAATTTTACGGTAAAAAAGTTTAGTGATGAAACTAAAAATAAGTGTAAACTTTGGTGATATAGAAGTGTTTTTACCTATAAAAATTGTATTCAAGTTTTTATTTTTCCTATGTATGATTTTAGAGCCTTCCATTACCCTTCTTTCTTCTTGACCTTGAGATTTCCTTAATTTTCTAATTTACTTTTGTGAAATGCAGAGACAATGCTATACTTTTTCTTAAGTGCATGAAAAGTTTGTACCTTTTGATTTGCCTAAAAGGATATAATAAGCCTATTACTTTCTTCTCCTCCCACAGTCCCACTTGGTGGCTGCAATATTATTTAATGTAATTCAGAACATTTATATCATGATTCTAACTTCTATCTTTGATGGGGTGATTTTTAATTACTTCAGCTTCCAAGAGTTAAGTTTTGGTGAGACAATGGAGGTTTGTTTGAAACATATCTCCATGAACTAGAAAACCAGTAATGGATCCACCATTTGATAGACGCACCACGAAGCCCAAAGATGGTGTGGGAGATAATGCTTCTGTCGTCAATAACTATAAACCAGCAAGCTCCCATAGGAACGCTTCTTCCGGCGTCCATTTCTCTATGCAATCTCTAGGAGCGCCGAGGAGATTTTTGTCTAGCTCGAAGATTCATCGCGTTTCGCGTACCCCGCCTATGGCAGGTATGCTGAATTATCCCTCTTTGTGTTTTTCAGAAGTTTTAAATTGGTCCTTTCGTTCAAGTTCGTCCATTTCTTCCCTTCAGTGACACGTCAGCACACCACGCCAGCAATTAGCTTAAGAATTGACGAAAGTGGACGGAAGGAACAATTTGAAACTTTTGTGCAACATAAAAGACCAATTTAAAACTTTTGAAACATAAAGTACTAATTTGAAACTTGGGTGAAACATAGAGACCAAAATGAACCTTTGACCTACTTTAATATAAGGGAAAAAACATTTTATTCCTTTGAAAACTATAGCCTAATAATTGCAATATTAGTACCCGAACTTTAAAACACAACATTTAACCCCTTAATTATTACAAAAGGTGAAGCAGCTTGCAATCATCTTGTGTTATTTGTTTTATGAAAAGTATGCATTTTTTGAAGTGATATTAAAATAAGTTTTCATTCAAAACATATTATTTCTATCTAAACAAATAACATAAGTTGACTTTTTTTTGAACATCCATTTTATGAAAAATGACTTATTTTTCATAGAAACACATAGCAACATAAGTCAATTTTTGAAACCCAAAATCTCAATTCATGAAGCTATTAGACATTAAAGTTAGTAGATGGCTAAATGTTTCACTTTTTATGGTAGTTAAGGGGTGTAAAGTGTTACATTTTAAAGTTCATGAACTATTGTTGTAATTAAGTTATAGTTTTCTACCCTCTGCAAGAAGAAATCATCTTTATGCGAACATAAGTGCATTGGGAAAGAGCAAAGTATAGAGAAAGAAGGAAGGAAGGAAAAGAAGACTTATATGTATCTTCTGTTTTGTGATCTGTGAAATACTGACCCTTAAATAAAACTAATTTACATCCTTTCTTGTTAATATTAGATGGTGTTTTTCTTGTGCAGATCCATCATCTCTCTATCATGTGGATCATACATTCCAGGAGGTTTTCCAACTGAAACGTGGAGGCTATGCAGATCTTTCTGCTGCAAAAATCTCAGAGATGATGAAATCAAAAGCTTTAGATGTGAGTCCTCGCGGTCTTCCACCAACACTCAAATTTACATCCTTCCTTGTTCATATTCTTTCCTGCTTAATGCATCATTGATTTGTCTCAGCATCTGTTGTTGCAGAATGCTCCCACTCAGTCACTCTTGAGTGTTGTGAATGGAATTCTGGAAGAGAGTGTTGAGAGAAGACATGGAGAAATACCTCACGTAAGCTAAAATTACATTCTTTAGGAGTGCATGTCATCTGTATATATAACTTGTATATAGGCATGTAAGTTACCGAGAATGGATCTTATGCTGCTTAGCATAGAAAAGCAAGGAGAGAGAGTGACACATAAGTGGGTCCCACATACTCACTTATGTGTCACTCTCTGTCCTTGCTTTTCTGTGCTGGGCAGCATAGGATCCAATCTCGTAAGTTACCTGCACAGACACAAATAACACATAGTTTCGTAAGCATCTGATGACTAAATCTTTGTTGATCAGCGTGTGGCTTGCTTGTTGAGAAAAGTTGTGCAGGAGATTGAACGCCGTATCGCAACTCAAGCAGACCATTTGCGAACTGTATGCCATTTACATTATTTTCTCGAAAGGGACAAAACTTAGGTAAAGTTCCTTAAGTATTTGCTATCAGGCGTGGATGCTATCACAGCTCCACCACATAGGGTTGGTTTTTTTAATTCTAAAAGAGAACCTGATAGCAAGACTATAACTAAATTTTGTCCTTTCACAAAAGCTAGCTACTTTTGGTTTTGTCTCAGTTGGTTTCTTCATATCACTTTCTTGCCTTCTTCCTATAGCAAAACAATCTTTTCAAGGCTCGTGAAGAGAAATTTCAATCGAGAATTAAAGTGCTTGAGGCACTTGCATCTGGAACTAGGGAAGAGAGTGAGGTATATATATCAGAAAATAGTAAGTCAGTTCATTTTAAATTCCTCAAACTTCACATATTGGTGCAAATCTTGTTCTTAATAAGGGAAATTTTATAACAGGTGGTTTCCAACCGGGTTCATCAATTGAAGGTAATGCTTATATGCTTTTTTTTAAAAAAAGAAAGCAAATATTGATGAGCTTTTAGATAGAGGATAAAGCAAAAGTTTTTAGGTTGGATTATGTTTATATTATCTGTATTATAGGCTCTTTGGCCCCTCAATACAGACTGAGAAGATCAAAGAGGACGATAAGAAGAAGGCTGAAGAGGAAGATAGGAAGAAGAAGATACATGTGGAAGATGTTAATAGGCTGATGAAAGTGCAAGAGCAGAAAGATAAGGAAATCTCAAGGCTGAAGCAAGAAATCAAAAAGATGAAAAGCACATATGAGGAGAATGAGGAGAATAGGAAGAATGATAATGAGGAAGATGTTAATAGGTTGTTGAAAGAACGAGACCAGAAAGACATGGAAATCTCAAGGTTGAAGCGAGAGATGGAAACAATGAGAAGCACATATGAGGAGAATGGGAAGAATGATAATGAGGAAGATGTTAATAGGTTGTTGAAAGAACGAGACCAGAAAGACATGGAAATTTCAAGGTTGAAGCGAGAGATGGAAACAATGAGAAGCACATATGAGGAGAATAGGAAGAAGGCTAATGAGGAAGCTGCTAATGGGTTTCTGCAAGAACAAGACCAGAAAGATATGGAGATCTCAAGGTTGAAGCAAGAGATGGAAAGAATGGAAAGCACATATGAGGAAGATAGGAAGAAGGGTAATGAGGAAGATGTTAATAGACTGTTGAAAGAACAAGACCAGAAAAATACTGAAATCTCAAGGTTGAAGCAAGATATGGAAACAATGAGAAGCACATATGATGAAGATAGGAAGAAGGCTAATGAGGAACATGCTAACAAGTTGGTGACAGAACAAAACCAGAAAAACATGGAAATTTCAAGGTTGAAGCAAGAAATGGAAACAATGAAAACCACATATGATGAAGATAGGAAGAAGGCCATTGGGGAAGATGTTAAAAGGTTGATGAAAGAGCTAGACCAGCAAAACATGGAATTGTCAAGATTGAAGCAAGAAATGGAGACAATGAAAAGCACATATGATTTGCGCTGCTCACAGTTGGAAGCAGAAGCTAAGGGTTATAAGTTAGAGCTGGAAGAGAAGTCACAAGAAATGGAAACAATGAAGAGTTCATATGAACATTTGTTGAAAGATCTAAGAAATAAGGTGAAACAGATTGAGGCTTCTTCTGAGTCAAATTATCAGAAGTGGAAAATGAAAGAGAACCAAGTGCATAATTCCTTGGACTTCCAATTAAGTACACTACAGGTATGCTTGCATATATATTATTATAGAGGTAAAATACTATTTAGTCCCTGAATTTGGCAAAAAAAAACTATTTAGTCCCTAAATTTGTAACTCTGTCAACTATTTAGTCCCCAAATTTGGCAAAAATACTATCTAATCCTCAAATTTAGAACTCTATCAACTATTTAGTCCCCAAACTTGGCAAAAATCCTATTTTGTCCTCGAATTTGCAACTCAGTCAACTATTTAGTCCCCTGACTGTTACCCGTTAGATAACCAACTGATGTGGCATGTGAGGTAGCATGTGCCCAGGCACTTAACGGTGCCACATCAGCATTTAACGGTCACATCAGCTGGTGCCTGGTTATCTAACAGGTATGATCAGGGGACTAAATCATTGGTAGAGTTGCAAATTCGGGACTAAATAGTATTTTTGCCAAATATTGGGACTAAATAGTTGGCAAAGTTGCAAATTCGGGGACTAAAGAGTTGACAAAGTTGCAAATTCGCGGACTAAATAGTATTTTTGCCAAATTCGGGGACTAAATAGTAATTTAACCAACAATTCGGGGACTAAATAGTATTTTGCCTCATTATTCTATTATAATATCAGTTTCACCAATGTGATGTCAAATGTTACACTTTTTATACTGAATTTGCCAATCCAGAAATTGAAATTATCATGGGAATCCATTAAACAAGATGCCATGCAAGAGAAAAGGGTCTACTCAGAGGAATGTAATAAGCTAGGTAGGTTTTTACTTGTATTCTTCTTTTAAATGTCAATAACTTTTTTTCTGATCATTGAATTCTTACTTGTTCAGGCTTAAGTCTCAAGTCACTGGTGAAGGCAGCTGAGAGCCATCATGTGGTTCTTGCTGAAAATAGAAAATTGTTTAATGAAATCCAGGAATTGAAAGGTGCCATTTCATCTCATGTGTGTGTCTTCTGGGTTATTCAAGTAGATGTACTGTTAATTAATTCACATGAAACTAATTTTTTTGATGCAGGAAACATCAGAGTTTATTGTCGAGTCAGACCATTTCTCCCTGGACAAAAGGAAAAGAAATCTATTGTTGAACATTTTGGTGAAATTGATTTGGTTGTGGCGAATCCTGCTAAACAAGGAAAAGATGCCCTTCGATCCTTTAAGTTTAATAAGATCTTTGGTCCAGCTTCAACTCAAGGTTTTTTTTCTATATACCCATCACTGTTATGGTTATGCTTTGGATGGTTAAGCATGTATGAGCTCATTGCACCATAATTCCAGTTAGGGATGGCAATCTTATTCGGATTGACGGGTCTGGGTATTAAAAGAATGGGTCTAGGTTCAAGGACGGGAAATGGTGTATTCACCCCGGCCCCGGACCCAGTGATATAACATATATAAAAATATATTATATATCATATCAAATTAAAAAAATATATATTTACACTTGCCTAACCATCACGTGACACCCACTTACACAAATTCAATCAGATTCTCATCTCACTCACCCACCCCCATTCACGAACCACGATTCAGACATTAACATTTCACACTACATTTTATGTCTGTATTTTTTATTTAAGGATGAACTTAGACTTTTTATATTTATTTTATTACGTGTTTGAAGTTTGTTTTTCTTAAATTTAAAAATAATTAAATTTATGAATGTGTATTCAATATTTGTGATGAAAGTAGCAAATTTTGTAGGAAAAAATAGTAAATTTTTCAGGTCCAAGTATGGGTATCAAATTTCTTACCCGATCGAGTACCGGGAATGCAATATCCTCCGCTGACCCTACCCATTGCACATAATATGCTTCACTCATGTTACTGTTCCAAATGGTGCAGGAGATGTATACTCTGACATCCAACCCTTTATACGATCAGTACTTGATGGGTTTAATGTGTGTATATTTGCTTATGGCCAAACTGGTTCAGGGAAAACTTACACAATGGTATGAACCTTCATTGCATTGTAATTTTGCTCCAAAAATGTTTCTCCTTGAAAGTATATTTTTTTTCATTTTACAATTCGCCAATTATTTTCAGAGTGGCCCAAATGGAGCCACACCAGAGACTTACGGTGTGAATTTTCGAGCCCTAAATGACCTCTTCAGCATTTCCGAGGGCAGAACAAGTTCCATAGTCTACGAGATTGGAGTTCAAATAGTTGAGATATATAATGAACAAGTGCGAGATTTGTTAACCTCTAACAGTTCCCAGAAGAAATATCCTTTTTCTTAAACTAACTATGCACTTTTGAAATTCCTTTTTAATTGGATTGTGATGTGTTTCTTCATGGCTGTGATTTCCTTGATTTGCACACACTTGGGATAACGAGTCAATCTCAACACAAGGGTTTGGCCGTACCTGATGCTAGCATGTTCCCTGTGAAATCAACTTCAGATGTCATGGACCTGATGGACATTGGGCTTAAAAATAGGGCTAGTAGTGCCACTGCTATGAATGAAAGAAGTAGCCGCTCTCACAGGTTAGGCATTTTTGTTCCATGCAGTCCCTGGGTAGGAAGTGAGGACACGAGAAAGCTGTTGGGATGGATTTAAATGTTAATAAACTGACTATAGAAATGAGCTAAGGCGGAATATGTTGGTGTTACTTAATCTATGTAGCCGACTCCACCTAGTGGAAAAATCCTAGTATTTTTCATTTATTAGATATTGACTAAAATGCACATACACTCGCTGAGTTTTCACTTTGGGGCAGAGACACCCCTTAGGGTTCTGTGAAAATTAGGTAAGTGCCACGTCAGCAAACATGTGTAAGGGCAATCAAACCCCCTGAGTTTTCACTTTAGAGCATATACACCCCTGAGTTTTCACTTTAGGGGCACATACACCCCTCACGCATGCTTGCTGACGTGGCACTTAACGCCTAATTTTCACGGAACCCCAACAGAAGGGGTGTTTCTGCCCCCAAAGTAAAAACTCAGGGGGTGTATGTGCATTTTAGTCTTAGATATTCAAGCCCAAAAGTTTTCTAGTATGATGATTTTGAACAAACCTGTGTGAACAGTGTGGTGTCAATCCATGTTCGTGGGACGGATGTGAAGTCTGGTTCTAGTCTGTATGGTAATCTTCATTTGGTAGATTTGGCCGGGAGTGAAAGGGTAGATCGCTCTGAAGTAACTGGGGATAGGCTTAAGGAAGCACAGCATATAAACAAGTCACTATCTGCCCTTGGAGATGTCATCTTTGCTCTTTCTCAGAAGAGCTCCCATATACCATACAGAAACAGCAAGCTTACTCAACTCCTCCAAAGCGCTCTTGGTATATATATTCTCTTAATTTGATGGGAAAAAAAAGAAGAAAAATTGATGAAGTTTCATTTCAAGCACATCCACCACACTTCATGGTTTCAAGATTTTCTTGCCATCTTCTTACCTTTTGTGTTTTTAATCTTTGTTTTTATTGCACAGGTGGTCAAGCAAAAACACTCATGTTTGTCCAACTCAATCCGGATGTAAATTCATTTTCTGAGACTTTGAGTACCTTGAAATTTGCTGAGAGGGTTTCTGGAGTTGAGTTAGGAGCTGCACGAAGCACCAAAGAGGGCAGAGATGTTAGAGAATTAATGGAGCAGGTGATCAACTTTTTCTCTACCAAATTGATAAAGTTTCTTCTTTTACATACTTTCTCAACATTTTAGAAATGAAACAATGCCCTTAGGTTAATAATCTCATGTACACCATCCCACTTTGCAATTGAATGCTTTAAGAGTGAAAACAAAATAACGAAGAAACAGAGGAGGACGTGAATCACAGATTCCAATCTGAGTGAATGAAATGAAGCAAGTCTCAAAACCTCTGCTATGGGACCTCAGCTAGCTAGAACCTCGAATTCAGTGTGAGAGTGGCCAATTTTGAGTGTGCTCTTTAATCCAATTATGGCTTGTGCTTGACCTTGTAGGTGGCTTCTCTGAAGGACACTATCTCAGAAAAAGATGAGGAAATTGAGAGGCTACATATACTTAAAGATCTGAAAAATGGTGGAACAACCGCTCATTGAGGTATGGATCTTCCTTTGTATATCTACAAAATTTTTACTTTTAATCTTATATGATCATAACTAATTATACTAGTTATATGAGTTTAGTATCACTTTAAGAAATTTTTAGTACTATTGTTTTGATTGATTCCAAATTTATCAAAAATACTATTTATTCCCCAAAATTTGTAACTATGTCAACTATTTAATCTCCGAATTTGACAAAAATACTATTTAGTCCCCGAATTATTAGCTATGTCAACTATTTAATCCTCAAACTTGGCAAAAATACTATTTAATCTCCGAATTTGCAACTCTGTCAACTCTAACGGGTAATAGTCAGGAGACTAAATAGTTGACCGAGTTGCAAATTCGGGGATTAAATAGTATTTTTGCCAAGTTTGGGGACTAAATAATTGACTTAGTTACAAATTCGAAGACTAAATAGTATTTTTGTCAAATTCGGGGACTAAATAATTGACATAGTTACAAATTTCGGGGACTAAATAATTGACTTAGTTACAAATTCGAAGACTAAATAGTATTTTTGTCAAATTCGGGGACTAAATAATTGACATAGTTACAAATTTCGGGGACTAAATAGTAGTGTGACCAATAATTTAGGGACTAAATAGTATTTTTCCTAATTATATTATTCAACTATCTTATGAGATATATTGTTGACATGGGAAAGACTAATTTGGATTATTGCATTATGGCTCCTCTCAATTCTAGGAAATCTCATCAATCTTACTGATTTTTTGCATGTAAAATTATTACTATGTTTGCATTAAAAAAAAATAATTCAAGCCTTTTGTTTTTGAACTTTTATGTCTTGTGCAGATCTAAAGTAGCCATTCTTATAGAGCCAAAGAATTCCCTAAAGTCACTGTAAGATTAAGGGTATGTTTGGATTGAAAAGAATGGAGTAGGGCAATAGAATCAATGTTTAATTTAGACGTTTCCTTTAACTTAGATTTGAATCAAATATATTTTTTTCCCCTCTTCCTTTGTTCTCAGTCCAAACATACTCTAAAAGTTTCCATGACTCAAAAGGAAAATAGGAGTTGCATGGAAAGGCTGAGTGAATGAAGAGAGGATATAAATTTGTATTTATAATTTTATTTCAAATTTTGTATAGAACTCTAAATCATATTGGAATTTTGAGAATACAAGAATATTATTTCTACATTTGTACCTGAGCTGCCTTAGAGACTCTTTAGAGAGGACAGAAATAACATTTTTGTTATTATTATTATTTATACAAATTATTCAAGGCAAAACTACTTGTAATCAGCCATTTAAACTTTAAAGTTTAAGTTTCAAGAAACATCCATAAACCGATCCAATGTGATCGATTTTTCTTTTTGTCCATCCAATTGATCCAATAAATAATTGGTTTTGATTAAATTATGGTGAATGAGTTGAAATTGAATGGAATTCCCCTAGCTAGACTTCCCCATATGGATGCTTCATCAATATTGTCTTTTCTTAACAACATCATAATGTGATCATTTCACAAAGTCATATCATTCAAATGTAAATTTTCTTTTGTTATAACAAGAGTATTTTTTTTTTCCTTTTTAAAATTAAGGATTGATGATGTATATATTTATAGCATGAAGCTAGTCTAACTTGGCCCACCACTAGATACAAATTAAAAGAATCGGTCTAAACGGACTTAATTTTAAATGAGTTAAAAATATTCAGTTGAATTACTTTAACATTTGAATGAGTTGACTCGTCAATTCACCCAAAAATAATATTTATTTCCAATTATAAATAATGAATAAAAATGATAAAAGTATAAATTAGTGACTTAAATAGGTCATATAAGTTCAACTTATTTTGACGATTCTAATTTATTTTTCATACTATAGTCTCAAAACTATAAAATTTTTGTTAATTTGATGTCTAAACTTTCTTTATTATTAAATATGTTCTAAAAAATTCAATTCCTAAACAATTTCGCCATTTATTCTACCACTATGGGGATTAATTATTTTAACAAAGTTAAGATAAATAACAAAATTACTTACAAAATGAGAATTTAGAGATGCTATTAATAAAAAAATAAAGATAAATTTAACAAAAACTTTATAGTTTGAGGATTAAAAATTCATTTTTCAAGCAAAAGAATAATAGAACACACTAACAACACTAGTGACCTGTTCAAATGTTAACATTCTATAAAAGATAATCTTTTATATTTTTTTTTATCATAATTAATAGTATATAAATTTTTTGACACACTATTTTTTTTAGAAAAAAACTTAGATCAATTTTTTATTCATTTTCTCAACTTTGTCTATTAAAACATAATATGTGTAAGTTTTTTCCTTAACAGTAGGTTAACAAAGTTAAGAAAAAAAAATACTCACATAAATAAGATGACACATGTCATATTTTAATAGAAAGACTTGAAAAAATGAATATAAAAAAATCAATTTTTCCTTTTTTTTTTATATTAGATAAGTTTAATTCATAAACGGGTCCGCGAAGACATCCAAATCTCATTGGCGAGCAATTTTTCAACAAGGATTATATTAATGCTTAAGACAATTTTTATTTACTCCATAAATAAGGATTAGATTAACTCGAAGACCGTCTTTGTATGAATTTGAATCTGTTAAAGTATAAGTGCACGAAGCGCATGATTTAGATTGTCAAATAAAAATTGAAATTTAGATTTACATTGCAATACTCACATTTAACGATTGATTTATGTGTATTTTATACACTTAAATTATATTGTATTTTAACGTATCCAAGTCCATCACGCCTTTGATCTTGTGATCTAACTTGTCAGCCGAAACACTGGATTCCCAACATAGTGGAGTTCCAAGTTCCAACAATTCTAGGGGGTTAGGTAAAGCTATCTTTCTACTTTCTAGTAATTTCCTGCCTAGATAGATAGTGCATTATACAGTATGTGTATGTAATGGAAAATGATGAAAAAGCATTAACGCACGCACACAATGTGTTTGATGAAATGCGCACATACAGGTTCGTCACTCATTACTTCTCTTGGATTTGCCACAGACAAGTGAATCGGTCAAAGCTGCAGTACCAGTGAGTGTGAGTGAAATTCAGATCAGGATAAGCCGATAAGGTATAACCCCATCACGCTTACTGACACACACGAAAATGCCAAAGGAAATATGCTATGCCGTCTTGAGGAGTTTATTTTAGTATCATAATACCGAATTTTAATATATCCCTTCAATTATTTGAGGTGTAACCCTTAAATCTCTATTAATATTAAAAAAATATACTAAATAATCGAAGAGATATGCTGAACTTTTATCTACTGTCGGGTTTTTTTTAATAATCGTTGCATTCATCATTTAGTGCTTTTGTGGTCAATACAGTGGATGCAGGTGCCAAGTGGGCTCACGTGCGAGAATATTTTTAGATGCATCCAATTTGAATAAATGGTAATAATAAAAGCATTTTATACCATTTTTGAAAGTATTCAACGGCAAAGAGCTCAACTTTCAAAGTTTTAAGAGCTTGAGATTTATTGATGTGTTTCCTTAGTTCTGCTTTATATCAAATTAGTTCTACTTTTAATTCATATTACATGTATTCTAAATTTTCAAAATCTGTTTACAATTGATCTGATATTCCTATAGGTTAGTTTACCTTGTAGGTAGAGCAGTTTGAGTTCATATGATTAAACTGAAAATGGCAAAATACTAAGTTAACCCCAAAAAAAAAATATGGTATGCTTATGTGTACATGTATAATTGGTTTGATCTATAATTTTTAGTGGACCCAATTTTGAAACTTGTCCTGTGGCTGAGGTTGACTCTACAAGTGGATACAATCGTTTCTGACAATTCTTAGTGACCTCACGGAAACTGCCCACTTGTTAGCACTGTACATATGTACTCACAATTTTTATATAAAATCCAAGCAGTAGTAAATGCAATGTTTGAATCAAGATTGCCCAGTTTGATTGCCGATATGAATATGAATGTTATTCTGTGTGTTGTGTTCCTATGCTTCTACCCTTTGGCTATTCCTTTCATTAAAGCATCAGAAATAAATGCAGAACCAACCTATGAGCTTGATAGGGTCATTAATCTTCCTGGCCAACCTTCAAGCCCGCCACTCTCACATTTTTCAGGTTATATCACTGTCAATCATGATCATGGGAGGGCCCTCTTCTACTGGTTCTTTGAAGCTCAATCTGAACCGTCCAAGAAGCCTCTCCTCCTCTGGCTCAATGGAGGTATATATTATAGTCTGGTTATGAATTATTCTATCATTCCTCTGATGTGTGGTTGGTTCTGTTTGCATATGTAGGACCTGGGTGCTCCTCTATTGGGTATGGTGCGGTTGTTGAGATTGGACCTCTTACAGTGAACAAAAATGGTGAAGGACTAGAATTCAATAACTACTCCTGGAATCAAGGTTTATTTTGTATAATGTTTTTCTACATCTCATTCTCATGTGATGTCATATTCAGTAATTTTCTGTGCTAACAAATACTGCAAAACAAGAACAAAAATGATTTAGAAAAGTAATAAGGAGAGAGTTGGTCTATTCTGCTTAATTCAGCTTCAAAATTTGAACTCCTTGCAGAGGCAAACTTGTTATTTGTGGAGTCCCCAGTTGGAGTTGGATTTTCTTACACCAACACTTCTTCTGATCTCACCATACTAGAGGATAGTTTTGTGGGTAAGTTTCCTTGGCTGAATATAAGTTCATCTGCTCTGAACTCACCATATTAAGCAAATTGCTTACATGTAAATCTGCTTGAGAATTAGCTGAGGATGCCTACAATTTCTTGGTGAATTGGCTGGAACGATTCCCACAGTTTAAATCCCGGGATTTCTTTATATCAGGAGAGAGTTATGCAGGTGAGTGCTGAACTTCCATCTAATATCTCTAATGTCAGATCTGGATCCTTCCATGTGATATAATGGTCAAGTGAGGAGAAGAATTAACACACACAAAAAAATTATTTTGGTGTTTTTGTTAATAATTGTCTTGTGTTTATCTCTCTCATTGTCCACATTCTGCAGGTCATTATATCCCTCAGCATGCAGAGCTCATATTTGATTGAAACAAAGATAGAAGCAAATGCCCATTTATCAATCTTAAAGGTTTTATTGTAAGTAAATGTCCCTCTACCAATTTAAAATGCAAAAGTAGTCTAAGATTAGATTTCCTTCTAAATGAGATTGTTTGAACCCTTCAGGTGGGAAATCCAGAAACTGAAGATTACTATGACTACAAAGGCCTTCTGGAATATGCATGGAGCCATGCAGTCATATCAGATCAGCAGTATGATAAAGCAAAACAAGTATGTGATTTTAAGCAATTTGAATGGTCTAAGGAATGCAACGAGGCCATGAATATAGTCTTCCAGGATTACTCAGAGATAGATATCTACAACATTTATGCTCCAGCATGTCGTCTAAATACCACTTCCTCCATAGCTTATGATACTGATAGCAACAGTATTGGCTCTGAATCACTTACTAAGGTAGATAGTTAATGTAATAAATCCATTAATCCTTCTATATGAACACTGATTTGTGATTAAGTACTGCTGGTTTTGATGGGGGGAAAAATGGCTTCTTGCAGGTAAGAAATAGTTATAGACTAGGGAGGATGAGAATTTTTGGAGGCTATGATCCATGTTATTCCACATATGCAGAAGAATATTTCAATAGGATAGATGTTCAGTCATCTTTTCATGCTGGTGTGAAAGGAAAAGGAGGGAACACAAATATAACATGGAAGACATGCAAGTAAGTACTAGAATTCAATCTCTTCATGATCTTTGTTAGGAGTGAATTTTGAAAATTTTCTGATACTGATTGGTTCATCTCATCTCTTAGTGATTCCATATTAAGGACATACAATTTCTCTGTTTTCTCGGTCCTACCCATCTACACCAAACTCATCAAAGGTGGCCTCAAGGTGTGGATTTACAGGTACATCAAAGCATGGAGACTCATATGAACACAAACACATATAGGAAGCAAATACGTGTTTTTTTTTTGGGTGTTTCGTAGTGCGAAATAAATGAGAATAGAATTATTTGCTTTTTGGTGGAAGAGTCACAAGGCTTTTATGCAATAGTTGCAATAATTAATGCCCCTTTTTGCTTCATCATCTTTCCATCATGACTTCCATTAATGAAGCTAATATAATATATTGGTGGATGTTTTATGTGACAGTGGGGACACAGATGGCAGAATACCAGTGATAGGGACAAGATATTGCGTTGAGGCTCTTGGATTACCTATCAAGTCTAGTTGGCGATCTTGGTACCATGATAATCAGGTTCACCTCTATAAACATATCTTTTTTCAAAATTTCAGACTCATATTAAATGTCATTCTCTTTTAGATTTCTTGTTTTTGCTGTGAGTTTTGATAACCAGTGCCCTAAAAATTCTTTTGATTAGTCAATAGAGCAATTTAATAATTTAAAATTGGGTTTATCTAATAAGTGCCTAGGGCACTTGTTAAGGTTTTTTTTTTATTGGTGGAGAGGGAATAATTTTTTTTGAAGTTAGTGAAAAGTCAACTAACACAAGTAATTTGTATTTTGTAGGCAAAAGTACAATTTTTCTTCATAAACTCTGGAATTGCATTAAAATAAAATCAAAGTTCAGAGTTCTTTATCCAATTCATTTTTTTTAGTCTCGAAATAGGGTCTCTCAATTTTGCCCCTAAATTTTATTTGCTGTCAGTCCCTAAACTTTCATTTTGCAAGCAATTTTGCCTTTCATCTTGACTATATGTAAAAAATTAACCGGAGATGCAAATTTGATTGTCCACGAGGCCTCTAATGCTAATTGTGATGCCAAATCATATATGTAGCCATGTTGTTTTGTCAATTTAGCTACAATTATCACTACAAAATAAATGGTATTACCGTGACTAATTAAATTGACAAACTACTGTAGTTAAATATATGACTTGGCATCATATTGTATTGGAAGCCACATGGAGAGTTATATTTAGATCTGCGACTGAAGCGTAAAATTGTTTGCAAATTAAAAGTTTTAAGATGTAATTGACAAGAAATCAAGTTTAGGGACCAAATTGATAGAAACCTTATAGTTTAGGGACTAAAACCATACTTTTGCCAAATTTTAATATTCAAAAACTTAATTAACCTATCAAATAAAACTTTAAACAATAGCCTAGAACACTACCTAACAAAACCCTTATAAGATACCCATTTTCCTTCTTTTATGTGTCCTGTAAATTTTGCGCCTATTTGGTTTCTTGAATGTTATGGTATAAAATTCTTTTAAGTATGAAATATCTTTTAATGAAAATTAGGACTTAATGTATGCTATATGTTTTATTATTGAGTAGTTTCACATTTCACCTAAAAAAGTGGTACATTGTCATAATATAATTTGATATGAAATTATCAAAAATTAATGCAGGTTGGAGGGAGGATGGTGGAGTATGAAGGACTAACATATGTGACAATTAGAGGAGCAGGTCATTTGGTGCCTCTCAATAAGCCCAATGAAGCTCTTTCCCTTATTCATTCTTTCCTAACAGGAGACCATCTTCCTACTACTCGTACATGACACTTATATGCCAACCTTTGGACGAGCGAATTTATGATACAACTTGTTGCATACATGCAATGTAATTTTGGCCGATAGGATTCACATGTCACAATCTTATCGGCCAAAATTGCATTGCATGCATGTAACAAGTTGCATCATAGATCTAGCCAACTCATAATATATAAATGAGTTAATTTTAACAATTGACAAAAACCCTATTTTGGTCCCTAACTTTTAGCACTTTTCTCATTTTGATCCTAACATTTGATCAGTCTCAATTTGGTCCCTCACATTTGCGATTGGTACTAATTTGGTCCCACACATTTCCTTCTTTATCCCTCAATTTTGTTAAGTAATTTTAATACTTGGATAATAGAGGGACTAAATTGGTATCAATTACAAATGTGAAGGATTAAATTGAAACTCAAAAAATCTTGGATCTAAATTAGTATCAATTGCAAACGGGAGGGACCAAATTGAGAAAGGTGCTAAACGTTGGGGGCCAAAATAGAGTTTTTGTCTTTATCAATTTATTATTGGTTCTTATTAGCAGTGCTTCTAAGGAAAAAGAATGATAGTGTAATGTATTTGTAAAACTAAATAAAGTTATTAATGTGAACTAAATAAACTATATGTTCCTTTGTTTCATAATGTAATAAGAATGCCAAATTAATTTAAATGACTCAAGAGGATTATATGTAAGAAGAGGCCATATATATTAGCAACTTGGATTCTGTAGCTCATACCACTAGGAGTATTTTGGAATTAACAAGAAATTTTAAATGCTTTATTTGATTCAATTTAGTTTTCAGGAAAAAACTTATGTGTTGTTGCTTACATATTTTTGGTAAGGTTAATTGATTAAATTGACACATGTCTTTTTTTAATTAGTTAACCTTACCAAAAGCATGCAAACAACAGCATATAAGTTTTGTCCTAACTTAAATCCTACACCCCAAATTCGAAATGCAAGAATGAAGTTACCACACTGATTAAATTTCATAGGTAAAATGTTCATTTTGGTCATTTATCTTTCATTCAAGTTTTATATTTGTCCTTTATCTTTTAGAAGTTTTAAATTGGTCCTTTATCTTTATCAAAAGTTTCAAATTGGTCTTTCCGTCCATTTGTTAAGTTAATTGCTGACGTGGTGTGCTGAGGTGGACACATCATCTCTCCTACGTGTTCATTTAAGCTGTCATGTCACGTCATCACAAACAATTAAATAGAAGATGACATGGCGATGATGTGGTGCTGGCACGTCAGCTTAAATGAACATGCAGGAGAGATGATGTGTCAACCTCAGCACGCCACATTACCAATTAACGGAATTGGACGGAATGACCAATATAGAACTTCTGGGAAAGATAAAGGACCAATTTAGAACTTCTAAAAGATAAAGGACAAATATGAAACTTGGATGAAAGATAAAGGACCAAAATGAACATTTGACCAATTTGATATTTTTATAATTCTTACAATAAATTAAGACATCTATCTAATTAGGTAGTAAGCATTAAATGAAAAATCAATTTAACTTGATAAGCTGGCTTTACAAAATGATACATTTGTTAAGTATAGAGTTCAGGAGAAAATTTAAGTATATTCAGTGCCCTTGTCATCGAGGTTCAAATTTAAATTCTACGAGTTATCAAATGGGATTTTTTTTTTCTTTTATGTCTCTACACCACTATAATATTGTATTGTGGGAATTTTTTAATTTAAATTTAACATTTTTTGTCTCATTTATTTGGATCAATTCAAACAAATTTTATGATCCTAATGGTGAAGGAAATTAGACCCAATAAAATGTAAAAAGTGTAAAGTGTATGAGGTGCATCATCCATTTAAGTAGATAAACAGTAAACTCGTAAAAGAAATTTTATGTATGGAAATGCTAGCCCATCTATTTAAGAAATTTTATGTATGAAAATGCTAGCCCATCTATTTAAGTAGGCCCAATGATATTATTCTAGTCCAATCTTGATGGCAATGGGCTGACCCATGGAAGTTTTTTTCCTAGAAAAGTTACATTTTTTTTTATAATATATATAAAGTAAATTTAAAATAAAAACTTAAACTAATTTATTTCTTTTAAAGAATTCTTGAACAATGGATCTTCTTCAAACACACTTGTTTTTTTTTTTAAAAAAAAAAGAAAGAAAGAAAGGTATTTTAATTCAATATATGATTCTCTAACTTTCATGAATTATTTATTTATGTCACTTTTTAAATATAACTTAGTTTATTAATAAAAATATCTAACTTGACATTATACGTATGTTTTATCTATTGAATAAAATGTTGATAGTTTTACCAAAAAATAAAATAAAATGTTGATAGTGACCCAATCGAGAGATAACTTATAGAAAAAAAATTAGATCAAGTTTTTTTCTTATATATATTTGTCGTCAAATTTTATTAATTATGCTTTATTTACATTTTTTTCTATGATTAGTTAATTATATAAAAGGTGGTGGTATGTTATATTCTTTCTTTACTGTGATTGGTCATTTAGGCACTGTTTGTCATGTGTCTTATTTATATTAAAAAAATTGATGACAAAGATATATAAGCAACTTGACTTAACTTTTTTTCTAACTTATATCAGTCTCAAACTTAATACAACATTACTTATAACCTGAAGTAGCACATATGATAAAAGGGTCTATATTCTCTTAAATATCGCCTCTCGAATTCAATCCATAGAGAAATGAGAATGGAGTGACATCCGTTGAAAGAGTTGTCCCCAGTAATGTGCTATACAATACTTGAGAAATTAGCCATCAAGCTTACTCAGATAAATACTTGCATCCTGAAAAAACTTCGGCCCGTTTGGTTAGTGAATTTATTTTGAGGGAATGAGATTAGAAATGTGAATGAGATTGAGAATGGTAATGATATGGTTATGTTTGTTTGGTATAAAGATAAAATTGAGGATGGAAAGAGAAGATATTAGAGTAAAATGACAAAAATACCCTTTTGAATAACAAATTCATTAAAATTTTTTTAAAAAAAATTCATTTTTAATAAATTTAATATTCTATAATGATATTATTTATTCTTAAGGAAAAATATTTTATTAGAATTTAATATAAATTTAATTATATTATTTTTTAATATTTCCATGTTTAGATAAAAAGAAAAAAAGAAAGGGAACATGGGGGCAATTTTGTAAAAAAAAAATGCTAACCTTGGAGAGGTATTTTTTTTTAAAAAAAAAAACCTTGGAGAGGTATTGTAGCCCTGGGTTGATGGAAGCCATTAACCAAACCCGGGTTTTTGGTTACCAAACCCATTCCCTTTAAAACCTAAACCAAACAGGCGCTTAATACATCATTTGCTTAATAAAAAAGAAAGATTTCTGGAAAAAAAAAGTTACTATTTTTAATTAAGGGTAAAGTAATATTTTGATCCTCAATGTTGGCATAAAATTTAATGTTGGTCTTCAATGTTTTAAAAGTTTGATGTTGGTCCTCACAGTTTTATTTTTTGGTCGATTTTGGTCCTCGAGCGTAACACCGTTAACTTTTTGCCGTTAAATGATGGCGTGGCATGCTTATGTGGCACTCTCTCTCCCCTACGTGACATGATACATCACTACCATGTCACCCCACATTGCCACATCATCTTCTCTCCTTTATCATCATCATCTGGGGTGATGTGGTAGTGATGTGTCATGTCACATCATTAAAATATGACACGTAGAAGAGAAGGTGCGTCACATAAGCATGTCACGTCATCATTTAATGGCAAAAAGTTAACGGTGTTATGCTCGAGGACCAAAATCGACCAAAAAATAAAACTTTGGGGACCAACATTAAACTTTTGAAACATTAAGGATCAACATTAAACTTCATACAAATATTGAGGACCAAAATAATACTTTAGCCTCTTAATTAATATTAACACACACACACACATATATATATATATACTAGAGGTTTCGCATGCACGTACCGTGCATGTAATTTATTTTTTTAATTTTGTAAAAAATATATTATAAAATCATGATTATTATACTTTAAATTAATAAAAAATGAAATATTAAATTATTTTAAAATTTTAAAATATAAAATAAAATAATTATTATATTTAAAATAATAAATGTAATCCTGGGAAGTTATTACTATTTTTATTTTCTCTCACCCATGATCTTCTCACATCATATTTTTATTTTCTTTGTTAATTAACTAATTGGCTATTTTAGGAGACCGGGAAGACCCCACAGCCATATTAATATACACTAAGGTTTCACATGCACCTACGTGCATGTTAAAATTCTTTTTAATTTACAAAATATAAAATAAATTATTATTATTAATTGTAAAATAATAAATTAAAAAGTTATTTTCTTTGATAACTACCACAATTATTATTTTTTAAAAAACAAAATTATCACTATTACTTTTCTCCTATTTTTTCTCTCTCATGTTCTTCTCACATCATCTTTTTATTTATTTTTAATTAATTAAATGGCTATTTTGAGAGACCATTGACGGAAGGAGTCCACAACCATATAAATATAGATATATAATCAAATTAAACGTTTATCCCATTGAATAAAAAAAAGTCAATCATCTAACAATCTAAATGTATAGTCATAATTAATTATAATTAATTGTCTAAATTTTCCTTTATTATATGCATATGGCTAGGTACTTTGGTCCCTAGTATATATTAATCAATACTCATAGGTGAAGGTAACTAGAGGTGTAAAAATATATTAGCCTTGTGAGTCAGTTTGTTTAGCTTATAAAATATATAAAGTTGAGTTAAAAAATTTTTTGTCTTAATTAAAAATGGGCTAATTTAGTCTAATTTAGTCCTAAAAAAATTCTGTCAAATTAAATTAGGATTGGATCGGACTAGTTCATTTTTATTTTTTATTTTATTTTTAATATTTATATATTGAATTAATATTGTGATTTTCATTTTAGTTCAAATTATATTATGTATTTTGGATTTTTATTTAATTTATCTTATTGCGTTAATTCATATTTTATCAATATATATATATATATATATATATATATATTATTTTAAATTTTAAATGGAAATAAATATTATATTATAAACTATTTTGTAATTATTTAATAATTTAAAAATATTATTTTTGAACAAAATTAAAAAGGAGCCAGCCCATCCCTAAACCTTAATCAATGTTGTAAGAATCGAACCGGACAAAGACTCGGACAAGTGTTCGATTCATAGTCTAATCTGTTTAATCGGTCGAATCGTCTGTTGAACCGAATGACACAATAAATAATAAACATTAATTATCTTTAATATATAATGACATCACTGAAGTTTTAGGTTTCAACATAAAGTTTTAAATTACACGACTTCTCAAATTCAAGACTTGTCAAACTCTGAAAGAACTTGATCAAACCAAACATGAAATTCTTTATAATCATGATTTCTTAAATTTTAATTTTCAAGACTTTTATAATTTTAATTTTCAAGATTTTTCTAATTTATTTTCTCTAATGTTATTTTTTTTCAATTTTTTTATTTTTAATTAAAAAAAATTGGGCCAGTTGGACCCCGGTTAAATTCGGTCAAACTAAGAAAATGATTTTTTTTTGGTCCAATCGACTTGTCTTTGTATTCGATCAGACCGTCTGGTCCGGTATAAACAACACTGACCTTAATAAAATTAATAGGATTGAATTGAGTTAGAAAAATCCTAACTCTAATTAAAAAAGGACTATCACAATCTAACTTTAATAAATTAGGGTTAAAACCAATTAGAATCAGTCAGTTACCTTTAAAGTTAGTGTCTCAGTTTGGTGGGCATTCAAAATTCTGGTGGGCATTCCTCCTTAGGGGAGATCCCCTGGCACTCAAGGGCTAGTTGAGTAGTTGCGACTGGGTAAAACTGCTTGCGGTTTAGGCCTGTGCAGTAATTCTTTGGGTTGGGCCTCTGTTGGTCTCTCCAACATGCCACTGGCGCCCTGTCCGATAGTACTTGGGAGTGCCTCCCCTTACTACAATTTTTTGGACCAAATTAAAAAATAATAATTAATTATAATTAATTGTCTCAGTTTTCCTTTATTATATGCATATGGTTAGGTGCTTTGGTCCCAAGTATATATTAATCAATACTCATAGGTGAAGGTAACCAGAGGTGTAAAAATATATTAGCCTTGTGAGTCTGTTTGTTTTGCTTATAAAATATATAAAGTCGAGTTAAATTTTTTTTTGGTCTTAATTAAAAATGGGTTAATTTAGTCTAATTCAATCCTAAAAAATTCTGTCAAATCAGATTATGATTGGGTCGGGCTAGTTCATTTTTTATTTTATTTTTAATATTTATAAATTGAATTAATATTGTAATTTTCATTTTAGTTCAAATTATATTATGCATTTTGGATTTTTATTTAATTTATCTTATCACTTGAATTCATATTTTATCAATATATATATCTTATTATTTTAAATTTTAAATGGAAATAAATTTTATATTATAAACTATTTTGTAATTATTTAATAATTTAAAAATATTATTTTTGAAAAAAATTAAAAAGGAGCCGGCCCAACCCTAAACATTAATCAATATTGTAATAATCGAACCGGACAAAGACTCGGACAAGTGTTCGGTTCATGGTCTGATTGGTTTAACCGGTCGAACCGTCAGTTGAACCGGATGACGCAATAAATAATAAATATTAATGATTCTTAATATATAAAATGACATCACTCAAGTTTTAGGTTTCAATATTATACATTATTTTGAAATTTTAAATTACATGACTTCTCAAACTCTTAAAGAATTTGATCAACCAAAACATAAAATTCTTGATAATCATTTCTTAAATTTTAATTTTGAAGATTTTTCTAATTTCTTTTCTAATGTTTTTTTTCAATTTTTTTATTTTTTAATAAAAAAAATTTGGACCGGTTGGATTCTGGTTAAATTCGGTCAAACTAAGAAAACAATTTTTTTGAGTCCAACCGACTTGCCTTTGTATCCGATCAAATCAGCTGGTCCATTCTAAACGACACTGACCTTAATAGGATTAATAGGATTGAATTGTGTTAGAAAAATCCTAACTCTAATTAAAAATGGACTATCACAGTGTAACTTTAATAAATTAGGGTTAAAAGAAAACGTATTCTAAGGAGAGTGACCACAATAACAAATAGCAATAATTACTAGCTAGGAAAAATTTAGGTATAATTTGATTTCTTTGTTATTAGTTAGGTAAATATGATTTATACAATTTATATTTTTTTAACTAATCTTTTTAAGTTTTTAAAACATATTTTATTCGGATTGAAAATTTTGATGTATATAAAGAATGGAATTTACTTGCCATATGTATCTCAGATTAAAAAGTCCATTTTGGTCCTCTATGTTTCACCCAAGTTTCAAATTAGAAGTTTCAAATTAGTCTTTTATGTTTTTCAAAAGTTTTAAATTGGTCCTTCCGTTCAAATCCGTCAATTTCTTAAGTTAATTTGCTGACATGACGTACCGAAGTGGATACATAATCTCTCCTACGTGTAATACATAGCTAATGTGGCCTTAGGCACTCCAAAAACACCCAAACGGCGTCGTTTAAGCCAAAAATAAAATTATACTGAGAGGATCAATATGAAACTCTAATAAAACATAAAGGACTAATATAAAACTTCAATGAAACGTAAAGGACCAATATAGAACTTGAATAAAACATAAAAGACCAATATAGAACTTGAATGAAACATAAAGAACCAATATGAAATTTTAAAAATGGCGTTTATAGGTCAAATAGTCAAATCTATAAACGCTCTTAAAAATGACGTTTTTTGAAGTACGTCAAATGTTAGAGAACCCATAAAACACATCAATAGGTCCTTTTATGTTTGACTTATTTTGAGAAAAACGTTCTCTTTAAGGGTGTTTATAGAATTGATCATTTGAGTCTATAAACACTCTCGGTAAAAATATTTTTCTTGTCAAATTTTTAACAAAACATCTTTTGTAATGACATTTTTTAGCGTGTACTGTAAAAATTATATATACACGAAATGACATGCTTAATATTAATTTAGTTTATATTTCTGCCACTTTTGATATGCTTCATCAATTTCTCTATTCAGTATCGTTTGTAATATATATATATACACACACACACACAGATTTATCAGAAACATAGTTAATTAATAAAAAATAAGATATGATTTTATATTTTAAAAAATGTTAAAACGTTTTCTATATTTCACACAAATTTTAAATTAATAAATTATATTATCAAAAGTATTAAACCAATCTTCTATATTTGTAAGTTTTTCGAAATAAATCCTTTTATATGACACAATTAGTGTAATCTGTTAAATGATGACGTAGACAACTGATATGGACAAAATTTCTTTCATACGTGTTGTTTAGGAGTGCGTATTGGCTTCTCTCTGAACTCAAGTATTATACTGTTGAAGGTCTTTGAACACGGAGAGAAGCCGATTGGAAGCACAGAGCATTGTGATGCACTTTTGATCAACATGTAGGGAAAGAGATCAGATTTTGTCCAGATCAATTGTCCACCCCATCATTTAACAGAGAACACTGACGGTGTCAGGCAAAATGACTTAATTATTTGGAATAACTTACAAACATAGAAGACATATTTAAAATTTGGATGAAACATAAAAGACTAAAATAAAATTTTGGCCATTTGAAAATATAAGATATCTCTTACTAGAATTAGGGGTGTACAAACCCCGGGTTGGGTTTTGCGTGTTTTTTTTTAAAAAATATATTAATTTAAGAAAAATAAATTTAATTAAGTTAAGGTTATATTTTATATATTTTTAATTAATAATTAATAAAAAACAAAATTATACATACAAATATTATATATTTTACATATAAAAATACTTAAATAATAAAAATAACAAAAATTAAAAAAGAAAATGAGCCTACACCGGGTCGGACCGGGTTTTGGACAGCCCAATCCGAGCCTGCCTAGGACACGACTGACCCGGCCCAATGACCCCAAATATGACCGGGTTAAATCGGGTCGCCGGATTTGGTGTACGCCCCTAACTGGAACTCATAATTTCAGGACCATTTTTCTAATTTGTATACCAAATACCCTACTTAGTAGGTAAGTCTATACATATGTGCCCATTTTAGCCTTCATTTGAATTTGTATATATAAATACATGAAACAAGTAAGAGGGATTATTATTATTATTGTGGCATATCACAAATTAAGAACCAAAATTATAATCAAAGATGGCTCTTCACACACACTTTACGACACTCTCCATTGTCGTTTTGGCCTTATGCCTCATGCAGCCTCTTCTTCTTCCAAAGTCTTATTCTTCTGAGATGCTTGTGAGTGCACAGACTAGTGATCAAGAATTGCTTGCGTTGGCTGTGAATTATGATTACTTGGAAGCTGAGTTCTATCTGTTTGGGTCTACGGGCCTTGGGCTGGACTTTTATGGCCCAGGACTGGCCAATGGAGGCCCATCACCCATTGGTGGCAGAATGGCTGCTTTTCTTGATCCTCTCACAAAGGATATCTTCTTTCAGTTTGGTCTGCAGAAGATTGGGCATTTGAGGTTTCATTTCATCCTCTTCTTCAGCTAATTGCTTTCTAAATTTTTTTTTTTGGTATATTTTGAGTTTTGGAATTGAATTGAATTGAAAAGAAAAATGGAATTGAAATTATAAGATGAAAAGTGTGTTTGGTATATAAAAAAATAGAATAGAAAATTTGTGGAGGAAAGTTTAGTAAAAAGACCAAAATACCCTTTTTTTAAGGGTAATTAAGTCTTTTCACCCTCAATTCCAATTCCATGGGAGCAAGACTGAAATCCAGGGCTACTTTTGGTATGGAATCCATGTATTCTCACGTTTTTCCAATTTAATTAAAAAGAAAAATGGAATTGAAATTTTAAGATGAAAAGTATGTTTGGTATGTACAAAATAGAATAGAAAATTTGTGAAGGAAAGTTTAGTATAAAGACCAAAATACCCTTCTTATTTGAAGGGTAATTAAGTCTTTTCACCCTCAATTCCAATTCTAAAGTCCAATTCCATGGGAGCAGGATTGAAATCCAGGGCTACTTTTGGTATGGAATCCATGTATTCTCACGTTTTTTCTAAAAAATTTTACATCATACTTTTTCTCTCTATCTCTCTCCTCATTTTTCTCTGCAATACTTTCATTTACTCTACAGTACTTTGCATCCATTCTCTTCCCATATGTACATTTGTACCAAACATAGCACAAATTCAAAAATTACTTGAAATTGACAATTTCGAGTACACATTGCCCATACCAAACACTAGACTTTTTTGAGAAGTGTAATTTCAAGGCTTAATTCATATATATATATATGGTAATATTATTGCAGGGCAATAAGGAGTTCATTGGGTGATCAGGCACAGTTTTCATCAAGGCCATTATTGAATTTAAGTGACAATCTTTTTGCACAAATTATGAACGATGCATTTGGGAGAACTCTTAGGCCACCATTCAATCCATATGCCAATACCATTAACTTCTTGATTGCCTCTTATGTCATTCCTTATGTTGGTGTCACTGGCTTAGTTGGAACCATTTCTTCTGTGCAAAGTCCTAATATTACGCAGGTAAAATAATTAATGCCTTTTTTTTCCCGGTGAAAATATTATTTTGGTCTCTATGTTTTAAAAGTTCAAAATTAGTCTATTATATTTTTAAGTTGGTCCAAAATAGTCATTTTGTCTCACATCGTTAACTTTTTTCGTTAAAATATTCCAAATTTTGACAAATAAAGTTTTCGTCAATTTTTTTTACAAAAAAAAAAAGTTTTTGTCAAATTTTTGAATGGAATAATGATGCATCCTGTATCAACAAAATTAGGGTACATTTGGTATAAATGCATAGATGTAAAGTACTGTAGAACAAAGAAAAGTGAAGAGAAAGATAGAGAGAAAAAGTATGATAAAAATATGTTTTGTATGTATAAAATATAATTTAATTTTTTTAAAAAAAAATCGTAAACACACTATAATTTTACTGTGCATAATCTTTACGAAACGAACCCTAGTTAGTCTACAATGCAATTAAAGGATATTGACACATGGAAAAATCAATTTTGTGTATATTTGCAGTTATGCTCTTCAAATTTTTTAACAATTATAATTTTAACATGTCTTATAATTTTATAATTTGAACCCCAAAATATATAATAATAATAGCTTTAACATTTGTAAATTTTTTATATTCTCACCCTTAAACTTATAATTACATTTTTATTATATTTTTTAAATTAAGAATAAAAGTCTAACCTAATTATAACACTTTACAAGGCTTTCTAGAGTAGTTTTTTTTTTTAAAAAAATTTATAAAATATAATAAAAAAATATAAATATTTTTTGTTCTGATCATAAAATTAAAACTCAAACTTTTGACGTTGACTGAATGTACATCTATTTGATCATAATTATAGTGTAGTTAACTTACATATAATCAGTAATCATCTATAAATAAATACTACTCTCACCTTTTATTTATTCGACGTAGCAATTATTAATCACTAATTATTCTAACATTATTATTATTATTATTATTATTATTATTATATACACGCAGCAACTTGCAGGAATTTTGGCAATAGAATCCGGCCAAGATGCGATAATCCGAGCCATGCTATATGAGCGTCGGAACCTCCCGGTGTTTCCGTACACAATCAACGTGGCCGAGTTCACGAACCGTATCTCCATGCTTCGGAACCAGCTAGGAAGGTCGGGTTTGAAAGACGAGGGTCTTGTGGTACCTAGAGAGCTAGGTGCCGAGGGTCGAGTCGAAGGTAACATCCTGTCCGCCGACAACAACTCGATTACGTATGGAAGATCAGGTCAAGAGGTATTGAAGATAGCATATGTAACAGGCAACGAATCAATCCCAGGTGGTTTCTTTCCAAATGGTGCAAATGGTCGGATTGCTCGATCTTTTATTAATTAATAATGCATAGTATGTTCTTAATATTGTTAATGCATACTATATTATGCACATAGTTTAATGCTATGTTCTAGTATTACTCGTTTGTATACTATATATATATATATATATATATATATAAAATATGTTGCCTTTCTTTGGTAGCATATATATAATAAATAAATAAATAAAATGAGAGCACTATTTTACTTCTAGTTTCTTAATAATTTTTGACAAAGTTCACAATTAATTATCTCAAAATTTATTAATTACTCACAATTATATGTGAGTGACATTTTAATTTGGATACTTAATTACATTGGCATTTAAAATATTTGTAGGAAATAACTTCATTTTTTTTTCTTAGATTTGATAACTTACATTTTGTATTTCATTTAGGTTTTAAAAATTGGCCAAAAAAGAGTATGAAGAAGGATTCAATGCATATTTAATGTTAATTTAATCTAAATTTCACTTTTTTTTTGGTCAAAATCACCTGTATCCAACAATTTATTGATCACTCTGTCTAATCAAGCTCAAGTCTCCCTATGAGATGAAATTGCTAAACGAGATTATACCAAGCACAACACTCAAATTAAACATAAAATCGTGTTTAAAAGGCTAATGGAGTATCTACAATATTATTCAAAACCAAGTTTTATTGGTATTTTTATGAGAAAATTATCAATTTAGTCCTTGAGTGATATCGATTGTTTCAATTTAGTTTCTAAATTAAAAGATAAAAATGCATAGTTTAGTCTTTGAAAATTTTTTTGTCCTAATTTGATCTTTTTAGTCCTTGAAAGAAGCCAACATACACGGACCAAAAAAAAAACTAAAAAGACCAAATTGAAACAAAAAAGTATATTTTAATGATTAAATTAAATATTTTCATCTTACAGAGACTAAATTAAAACGCTGTATACTTTTAAGGATTAAATTGATAATTCTCTAAATTAGTTTGTGACATGCATATTGTGCCGTGGAAGTAGCTATCCATTTATAGCTGCCACTTTTGATATTCTTCATGAATGCTTCATCAGTTTCTCTCTTCAGTACTGTTTGTAACGGTGAGTTAATTGAGGGACTACATTGATAACGATTTAATCTGTGAGAGACTAAATTGATAATATCAATCTATAAGAGATCAAATTGATAAAAGAGATATATGTGAAAGACTAAAATAGTATTTTAGTTATAAAAAAAATAATATGAGAGAATAGAATAATAGTAATACTTAATTTAATTTAAATATTTTTAATACAAATGTAATAATATTTTTTGTAACAAAATAATATTTATTGTTTTATTTATTTAACATATTAGTTATATTTATTTTATATATATATATATATAAATAATTATTGACATGAATATCAGTCCGACCACGATTGAATCAGTGAACCGTAAATCAGTACCTCAACCGCTTTAATAACCTATCCAATTTTAAATATAATGGTATTAATCACCCTCTCCATCTGGTGAAATAACTATGTGCGACCTCGTTCAGAAATATTTAACTTCTAAAATGTTGGCATTTCTAACATCCCAAATTAAATACAAAATATAACAGAAACATTTAATAGATGAACTTATGGGCCTTGATCTATTTCTTACTATAAATCTTAAAAATTGGAGGCCCATTTTTTTCTCCTCTATGAATTCACCAGGTTATTTACGCAAAATGGAAAAGAAAAAGAAAATGGGTTTAATGTATTTGGTAGTAAAAATTTAGAATTAAAATGGAATGAGAATGTATTAAACTTATAATTTTACCCTTTATATTAAAATAATAAAAAAAATATTATGATTGTGTCAAATCAAAGTGTATAATAGACATTATATATATATATATATATATATATATATATTTTAAATATGACAATAAAAAAAAAAATTCCACCTACTTTTAATTCTCCATTCTTTTGCTATTTCCGACTAATGAAAGACACCTTAGTATATTAATTTATTCATGTATTCTCACACTCAGTCAATTAATCAATATCTTCAAATTCTCATTAGTTAGCTTTTTTGGTACAGCTAAATTTTTTTTTTGTCATTTTTCTTTATATTTTAATTATTTTTATATCATTTATTTCTTTTGTACTTGATTTGATCTTTGTAATGATTTCATTTTACCTTTTAATTACCATTTTTTTAATTTTGAATAATCTAAAGTGTGATTATCTTTTTTTAGAAATGAAATAAATATTATTTAAAAAACTTCAGTCTAATAATACCGAAGAATAAACCTAATAAATAATAATTATTGAACTACGTAAACAAAGTGTAAGCTCAATTAATTCTATTCCTTCATGATAAACGAGTTGTTAATCTTATACCTCCTAGATCAAAACCGTTTTCCTTCCTTTTTTTTTTTTGCTTTAGTAACTTGTTCATCGTGTTTCCTTTCCTTCATCTTCACCATTGGATTAATGTAATTGCTAAGATTATTATAATGCATTACATACATTTAGGGCATGTTCACTAACAAGAAATCAATTCCATGAAAATTACTGGGTTTCACTTACTTTTTCACTTTTTCATTTCCATCAACTTAAAAAAAAAGAAAAAGAAAATAGAAAATATCTATTATACCCCTTTGATTTGACATGATTCGACACAATTATAACATTCTTTTCTTTTTATTATTTTGATATAAGAGGTAAAATAGTCATTTTAATACATTCTCATTCAATTTTCATTACCAAACTTTTACTACTAAACACATCAAATGTATTTCGTTTTTATTTTCATTTTTATTTCTATCTAATGAACATGCCTTATACAACAAGTGTCATGCTCATATACTCAATGAGGTATATTTAAGTAGGCCCGTTGATATTAATCTAGTCCAATCTTCATGGACCATGGTCATGGGCTAACCCATTGTTCTTTTTCTTAGAAAAGTTACATTTTTATTTTTTTTTATTATAAATCAAGTAAAATTAAAATAAAAACTTAAACTAATTTATTTCTTTTAAAAAATCCTTGAACAATGAGATATGATGAAAGGTGACAAATAGATTAATAAAAAAAAACCTCTATGAGTTATTTATTTATGTCACGTTTTAAATATAACTTAGTTTATTAATAAAAAAATCTAACGTAACTTTATCTAATGAATAAAATATAATGTTGATACTTGATAGTGATTCCTACCGAGGGAAAACTTTAGGGATGATAATGGATAGAGTTTGAGTAGGATCTTGTATTATTCGTCTTCGGCCCTCGTAGTTATTATTTTTTTCATCTCTGGATTCATCTTCGGCCGGGTATGAAATTTGATATCCATTCTTAAACTCATCGAATACTTATATCCTCAGACCCAGTTCCGGACTCGAAACATTTACTATCTTTTTTACAAAATTTGCTATTTTTATCACTAGTATTAAACACACATTCATAAATTTAATTATTTCCAAATTTAAGAAAAACAAACTTCAAACACATAATATAATAAACATAAAAAGTCTAAGTTCATCATTAAATAAACAAATACAGACATAAAATGTGGTGTAAAATGTGAATGTGTGAATCACGATTCGTGAATGAGGTGGGTGGGTGAGTGAGATGAGAGTCTGATTGAGTTTGTGTGAATGAGTGTCACGTGATAGTGAGGTGAGTGTAATTTTTTTTTTAATTTGATATGATATATAATAAATTTTTATATATATTATATCATCGGGTCTGGGCCGGGGTGAATACACCCTTACCCGTCCCCGGAGTCGGACCCAAACTTTTACCTGTTAAAATTTCCAGACCCAGACTCAAACCCAGACCCAACGGGTAAATTTTTTTGGTACCCGTTGAATTCGGGTAAGATTGCAATCCCTAGATAACATTATAGCAAAAGTATCTTTCCTACCCCAAACGTTTGGGGGTCCTGTCAGTTTCGCCCTTAACGTTTTTTCGCTGTCAATTGTACCCCTAACGTTTTACGTTTCTGCCAATGTCACCTTTTTCACTAACACCGTCAAATATTTAACAGTTTTTGCTGACGTGGCATCCTATGTGGCAAAATGTTTTTTTTTCCTGTCAATTGTACCCCTGACATTTTACATTTCTACCAATGTCACCCTTTTCACTAGTACCATCAAATATTTAATAGTTTTTGCTTACGTGGCATCCTATGTGGCAAAAATATTTGACTTGGTATTTTTTTTCCCCATCAGATTTCCTACTCATCTTTTCCCCATCAAAGTTGTGTCATTTTGACCTCGGCCTATTCCTTCTAAAATATAACTCAAACGCACGCGCTATTTTGCTCATAAAAACATCAGAGACGTTATCCATTCTCTATTTTAGGGTAACGTCTCCGACAAAGTAGAGAATGGGTAACGTCTCCGATGTTTTTGTCTGGAAAATGGCACGTGCGTTTGAGTTATATTTTAAAAGGAATATGGTGAGGCTAAAACGACACGGTTTTGATGGGAAAAAGATGAGTATAAAAAATCTGGTGTGGAAAAAATATGCCAAGTCAGATATTTTTGCCACATATGATGCCACGTAAGCAAAAACTATTAAATATTTGGTGGTGTTAGTGAAAAGGGTGACATTGGTAGAAATGTAAAACGTTAGGGGTATAATTGACAGAAAAAAAAATGTTTTGCCACATAGGATGCCACGCCAGCAAAAACCGTTAAATATTTGACGGTGTTAGTGAAAAGGGTGACATTGGCAGAAACGTAAAACGTTAGGGGTACAATTGACAGCGAAAAAACATTAGGGGCAAAACTGACAGGACCCCCAAACGTTGAGGGTAGGAAAGGTACTTTTGCCAATATTTGACGGTGTTAGTGAAAAGGGTGACATTGGCAGAAACGTAAAACGTTAGGGGTATAATTGACAGAAAAAAAAACGTTTTGCCACATAGGATGCCACGCCAGCAAAAACCGTTAAATATTTGACGGTGTTAGTGAAAAGGGTGACATTGGCAGAAACGTAAAACGTTAGGGGTACAATTGACAGCGAAAAAACATTAGGGGCAAAACTGACAGGACCCCCAAACGTTGAGGGTAGGAAAGGTACTTTTGCCAATATTTGACGGTGTTAGTGAAAAGGGTGACATTGGCAGAAACGTAAAACGTTAGGGGTATAATTGACAGAAAAAAAAACGTTTTGCCACATAGGATGCCACGCCAGCAAAAACCGTTAAATATTTGACGGTGTTAGTGAAAAGGGTGACATTGGCAGAAACGTAAAACGTTAGGGGTACAATTGACAGCGAAAAAACATTAGGGGCAAAACTGACAGGACCCCCAAACGTTGAGGGTAGGAAAGGTACTTTTGCCAATATTTGACGGTGTTAGTGAAAAGGGTGACATTGGCAGAAACGTAAAACGTTAGGGGTACAATTGACAGGAAGAAACGTTAGGGGCGAAACTGACAGGATCCCCAAACGTTGGGGGTAGGAAAGGTAATTTTTTTTTATCAGAGAAGATTACAGGAAGCCAAAACTAGCTACCAAGCCTAAAACTAGCTAACACCCTATTATGGTCATCCAAGAAAGTAGCTTTACAAAAGTCAGGAACTCTATCGAAGGAAACAAGGCCAAAGCTATTAAAATGAGCAGAGATTGCCAAAATGTCAGCCAAAAGATTGCTATCCCTGTGCACATGCTTGATATGAACCATCCAATCTTTAGCAAGAAGATCCTTAAAACTCCTCGCCATATTAACAACAGGACTAGAATCACTGCAACCCTTAGTGATGAAGTTGTAAACCAAAGTTGAGTCCGTTTCAAGAATGACGCTAGGTAAATGGAGATCCCATGCAGTCTTGAGCCCTATCAGAGCTCCCCAAAGCTCAGCTTGAAACACCGTTCCCTTACCAAGCTTCTTGGCAAAACCAGTGATCCAATCGCCATGAGAATTACGAATAACACCACCGCAACTTATGTCATCCGAGTTGCACCAGTAGGAGCCATCACAGTTGATTTTGTACCATCCTTCATCAGGAGGTTGCCAAGTCATAGGGTTCCCTGCACTCGGGTTCTGAAGAGAGTTCACTCTCCTATCCATCATGGCAGCCTCCTTGTAGTTGTGGACCTCAGTATAAATCCTGTTCACAAGACCAGAAGCATCAGTATTATGATTATTAAAAATAAAGTCGTGTAAAAGTTGAAAGGTACTTTTGCCTAACATTATTTATGAGAACTTAATACATCACACCTAATTTGGTGTAAAAGTAGAACAGATGATAAAAGGGTCTATATTCTCTTAACTATTATCTCTCAAATTTAATTAAAAAAAAGTAAGAATGGAGGATTATTTGTTGAGAAAATTGCTCTCAATAATGTGTCCTACAATTAATTTTCAATCTTGCTCTAACAAATACCCTTGATCATAAAAAAACTTGATACATCATTTACTTAATAAAAAAAAGACTTCTGGAAAAAAAAAGTTACTATTCTTAGTTAATATTAGCACGCACACACATACGTATAATCAAAACAACGTGTATTCCATTGAATAAAAAAAGTCAATCATCTAACAATCTAAGTGTATAGTCATAATTACTTATAATTAATTGTCTCAGTTTTCCTTTATTATATGCATATGGTTAGGTCCCTAGTATTAATTAATATTCATGGTGAGGGGAAGGTAAGTAGAGGTGCCAAAATAAATTAAGTTCTATGAATCGATCTGTTCGACTAATAAAATATATAAAGTTGTGTTAGAGAATGTGTAACCTTAATTAAAAATGAGTTAGTTCAGTCCAGTCTAACTTAAAAAAATTATGATCAAATCAGATTAGGTTGGGCCGGACTAGTCCAATTTTATTTTTATTTTAAATATTTATATATTAATTTAATCTTATGATTTTTTACTTTATTTCAAATTATGTTACGCATTTTGGATTTTCATTTAATTTATCTTATTACTTTAATTCATATTTTATCAATATATCTTATTATTTTGAATTTTAATGAAAATAAATATCATATTATAAATTATTTTGTAATAATTTAATAATTTAAAAAAAATAAAAAACAAAAAACTGGTCATTCTAGTCATAAACCCTAATAGGATTAGATTGGGCTAGAGAAATCCTTAATCTAATAAAAAATGGGCTAGCCTAACCTAATAGTCTAAGGACTCATTTGGTTGGAGGATTTATTTGAGGGAATGAGAATGGGAACATGAGAGAAATGGAGAAAGAAAATAAAATGAGAGTTATGTAAAATGACAATTATATCCTTCATTAAAAATTATTAATATTTAAAAGGAAGGACAAAATTGATTTTTGTCACTCTCATTCCCTTTCCCTCTAACATTCCTTCATCTATCAAACATGCCCTAATAAATTAAGATTAAAGCGAAAGCGGACTAGGACGAATTAAACTAACCCCTTTTGACACCTCCAATGTAAGTGTATAGCCATAATAATATATAGGCAAAAGTATTTTTTTTGTCTTCAATGTTTGGGGGTCCTGTCTGTTTCGTCCCTAACGTTTTTTTGCTGTCAATTGTACCCCTAACATTTTACGTTTCTACCCATGTCACCCTTTTCACTAACATCGTCAAATATTTAACAGTTGTTGCTGATGTGATATTTTATGTGGCAAAAACATCAAACTGGACAAATTTTTTTACAAGCAAACGTTAGGTTGTTTATTTGACGGTGTTAGTGAAATGAGTGTCATTGGTAGAAACGTAAAACGTTAGTGGTACAATTGATAACAAAAAAAATATTATGAGCGAAATTAACAGAACTCCAAACGTTGTGGACAGAAAAGATGCTTTTGCCTAATACAACATACAAGGCATGAATAAGTGAATTACTCATATTAGGGGAAAAAATCGTAAAATAAATCCAGGAGAGTGACCACAATAGAAAATAGCGGTAGTTACTAGTTAGGAAAAAATTAGGAAAAGAAATTTGTCCTCATGCCCATTTTGAAAAGAAATTTGCAGCACAATTCATATGCAAAAATAATTATTTAGTTAAATATTTATGAAGGGCAATCTTGTCTTTTTATATTAATTTTTTTTACCAATTTTCAATTCTAACTTTTCATATCGAATATATTTTTTAATTCAAATAATTTAATTCTATTTCACAAATTCCAGTTTTAATTTTAATTCAATTCCATTTTTTTTTCAACCAAACGCAGTCTTAGTGCTTTGTTTTCTCCCTCTCTTTGCTAAAGCGTCTTAATTAAAAATGCACTTAGAAGTTTACTTTTTAATTTCCACTTTTAACTAATGAAAATTGTTCTCATGACTCAAGTTATAGTTAGATTTATAATTATATTAAATTGAGTGTATTTTTAAATTTAATGAATTTTAAATGTAATTTTACCAAACTCAAATGTTTAAATGTTGTTCTAAAAAAATGTTTAAATGTTTAATTCATATTAGAAAATGAAAAATGATATGAAGAATTACATGTATGCATGCTTTAATATTAATTTAGTTTACATTTATGCCACTTTTGATATGCTTCATTGATTTCTCTATTCAGCATCGTGATATACTTCTGAACAATATGTAAGAGAGAGATTTTATTCACATTAGTTGTCTATGTCATTATTTAACAGAAAACATTAATGATGTCAGGCAAAATGATTTATTTGAAACAACCTGCAAAGTGCAAACATAGAGGACTGATTCTCCTTTTGAAACATAAATGATTGATTCAGAACTAGATCGTGAATAGAGGACCAAAATGAAATTTTGGCCTTTTGAAAATGTAAGATGTCTCATATCAAAACTCATAATTTCAGGATCAAATTTTCTAATTTGTGTACCAAATACTTCCTAATTACTAGGCAAGTCTATAATTTAGTACTTAAAAAACAGGCAGTGATAAAACGGGCCGGGTCGAGCCGTTTAGTAAGCGGGCTTGGGAAGTGTGCCAAGCCTGCGGGCCAACTTTTTTTTATTTTTAAAAAAATTTAATTAAAAAATAAAAGTAATAATGTTATTTTTTATTTATCTATCAAATAAAAGTCACTAAAATTTATTTTGACTTCATGAAAAAAAATATTCTGACAAAAAATTATATTTAAACTAATGTATTTATTTTAAAAATTAGTATTATTTTTACTTTAAATCAATATTTTATTAAATTTTTATCATTAATTAAATTATTTATACACATTTTAAGAATAAAATTATTATTTAACATATAAAATTATTCAAAACATATATATTTATACACATTTTAAGCAAATTTATATTATTTATTCATTTTCTTTTTAAAAAAAATAATTCACGAGCCGGCCCGCCCCCTATAGCACATGGGCTAAACAAGCCAACCCGTCTAGGCCCGTTTTTAAATGGACCTATTTGTTCATGCTCAAGCCCACCCATTTGCTCATAATTTTGAACCATTTTGACAGCACTAATCTATATACGTTAGCACTGTCAAAATGGGCCGGCCCGTTTATTTGGCGGGCTTGGGAAGTAATGCCCAAGCCCGCCCGTAATGGCCCGCGGGCCAATTTTTTTTATTTTTTTTAAAAATTAATTATAAAATTATATATTTATTTAAAAATTAATAATTTTTTAACTTTAAATTAATATTTTATTAATTTTAATTATTATTTATATACTTTATTATTATTTAACACATAAAATTATCTAATATATATATTTATACGTATTTTAAATAAATATATATTAATTTATTATTTTCTTTTTTTTTTGGCGGGCCGGCCCGCGGGCTTAAACGGGCCAACCCGTTTAGGTCCGTTTTTAAACGGGCCTATTTTTGCTTACCCAAGCCCGCCCATTTAGCGGGCGGGCCGGGCTAGCCCGCGGGCTCCGACCCGTTTTGACAGTGCTAATATACGTTTCTATTTACCGTTCATTTGAATTTGTATATAAATTGATGAACAAGAAGAAGAGGGATAGTGGCATATCACAAATTAAGAACCTAAATCTAAATTAGTTAAAGATGGCACTTCTTCTCACACACTTCACTACACTTTCCATAGCCATTTTGCTTCTATGCCTCATGTAGCCTCTCCTTCTTCCAAAGTCTTATTCTTCTGAGATGCTTGTGAGTGCACAGAATTTCAGTGATCAAGATCTTCTTGCTTTGGCTATAAATTTTAAGTACTTGGAAGCTGAGTTCTATCTGATTGGGTCTACGGGCCGTGGGCTGGACTCTTATGCCCCAGGCCTGGCCCAGGGAGGCCCACCACCCATTGGTGGCAGATTGGCGTTACTTGATTCTCTCACAACTAGGGATATCATCTTCCAGTTTGGTCTGCAGGACATTGGGCAAATGAGGTTTCAATTCATCTTCTACTACCTAATTGCTTTCTTATTTATATATTTTCTTCTTGGTCAAAACCCCGGCCAATATGTTTGCACGAAGTTTTATATTGGTCATTTGTGTTTCGAAAAGTTTAAATTGGTCCTTTATGTTTGCAAGAAGTTCCAAATATTGGTCCTTCCGTCCAAGTCCGTTTATTTCTTCCGTTAAGTGCTGAGGTGGACATATCATCTATCTCTCATGTGTGTCCCTTTAAGTTGACGTGTCATATTGCCACGTCATCGCCATGCCATCATCTACTATCATATGTGATGACGTGGTGCTGATGTGGCAATGACATGTCAGCTTAGATGGACACGTCAACACTTAACTTAAGAAATTGACGGAAGTGGACGGAAGGACCAATTTGGAACTTTTTTGCAAACATAAAGGATCAATTTAAACTTTTTGAAACATAAAGGACTAATATGAAACTTCTTGCAAACATAAAGGACCAATTTGGAGTTTTGACCTTTCTTCTTTTCTTTTTTTTCTAGTTTGCCATGTGGATTAATTCTTTATTAGAGATTAATAATCTAATTTGACATACACTTCTTTTATGGATTTAGATAATATATATTCTCTATCTATCTCTATCTCCTCATAAAACACCGTTATGTTGAAGATCCAAATTCAAATTCGTTGCTCATCACGATTCACGAAACATTAGTTCTCTAATCCGTGTTGATTAATTTTTTTTGCCTTTCTTTCTATAATTTCCACACGTTGAACACCGTCATGCTCATGTCGTGCATGTCGAAGATTCAAATTTAGATTCACAGTCTCATTCTTCTCGTAATTACCCTGTTCATTATCCCCACTTTCTCTCGATCTCCCAACTCATCAGATCATATATATTATATTATATTATATTTTTAATTTATTATTGCAGGGCCATAAGAAGTAGATTGAGTGAGGCAGAGTTTCCATCAAGGCCATTATTGAACATAAGCAACAATCTTTTTGCACAAATTATGAACGATGCATTTGGGAGAACTCTTAGGCCACCATTCAATCCATATGCCAATACCATTAACTTCTTGATTGCCTCTTATGTCATTCCTTATGTTGGCGTCACTGGCTTAGTTGGAACCATTTCTACATTGCAAAGTCCTACTAATAGACAGGTAAAATAATAATAATAATTATTATTATTATTTTTCTCATTACGTGAGATATGTTATATTAGGGGTGGCAATTTTGACCCAAACCCACTAACCCAACTGCATTTTGACCCAACCCAATTAATAAATGGGTCATGTGAGTCGGGTCAGAATTTACCCATGCAAATATGGGTTGGGTTGGGTCAAATCCATGGTTAACCCAATAATCTATCTAATGCATTTTGTATCTTCATTTTTCTCTTGGTCAACTTTTTAAAATTATAGTTTTGCCCCAAGTTGTATTTTAGTCCCGATTTTTCATTCTTTCTTTGATTTTTGACACAGAAAATTTTCATATTCATATTTTCTCCCTTATTCCAAAATTTTCAAAATTATAGTTTGACCCTAATTTTTGTCATAATTATATTTTTGGCTCAAATTGCATTTTAGTTGTTCCATAGAAACTTTTCAAAATTGCATTCTGACCTCAATTTCAAAATTGTGAAAATTACATTTTGACCCCAATTTTTATAATAATTGTATTTGGGCCCAAATTAATGGGTTGGTGGGTTTGACTCATAATTAATAGATCATGAACTGGTAATGTCCCTGAACAGAACTCGGCAATGTCGGTGTCAGCGTCGGAGGATGAAGTAGAGGATGATGAAGGTGAGGAGGACTTTAGCGATTCGGATGCTAGCAGTGAAGGGGATGATGATGGTTCTCCTTTTGTCCCTTGCCCGAAGTTAAAATTCACACAGGAGGAATTGGATGAGTGGTGCAGACCTTGGAAGTTGACTCTTATTGTCCATTTGATGGGTAGGACAGTGGGGGTTACATTTATGAAGAATAGGTTGGAAAAATTGTGGAAAAGGGATGGTGATGTCTCTATTATTGACCTTGAGTAGGGCTTCTTTGCTGTCTCGTTTACCAATCAAAATGACTTTGTGTATGCTTACCAAGAGGGTCCGTGGATGGTGGCGGATCATTATTTAGTGGTCCAACGCTGGCGACCGAATTTTAATCCCAAGGATGCGAATGAAGTGACGAAGATTGCTGCTTGGGTGCGTGTCCCAGGTCTTCCTCTTGAGTTTTATAATGCCCGATGTCTATGGAGGATTGGTGATCTAGTTGGAAAGACGCTTAAAATTGATCCAACCACGTCCCTTACTAGTAGAGGGAAGTTTGCTCGTATTTGCGTCGAAATTAATTTGAAGAAGCAACTCGTTCCACAAGTTGAAGTTAAGGGTCGATGTTATGCGGTAGAATATGAAGGGCTTCACATGGTTTGCTTCCATTGTGGGAGGTATGGTCATACTAGGGATTTTTGTATTCTAAGGAAGGAGACCGAAGGTAAGGAGCCATCTCAACAGGTTGATTTGAATGTAGTTCCTAATGACGGTGAACAGGGGAGGGAACATGGTGGTGGGGCGGCTCCGGTGACGGTGCAAGTTGACGCCCGGCAGGAGGATAATAATGGGAATGACGGAATTTTCGGACCTTGGATGGTGGTGTCTAGAGCTAAACGTGGTAAGAATTTTAACTAAAAAAGAAATGGTTTTAATGGAGGAGGGGCGAAGGTCAACCATGGTGTAATGGAGAAGAGAAAAGAAAGGTTGGTAATGTGGCTAGATCACGTTTTGATGTGCTCAATAATGTTGGGGAGCAAGTGGAGAATTCTGTGGGATCGGGCATTAACGAGTTTGTGGTCCAAGGTTGGACTAAGGATCCAAATGAGAGTAATTTTAGTAGGAAAATTAATGGGAAGGATATTATTGAAGATAGAGCTCCTTGGAAGCCCAATTTGGTTCAAAATCACCCACCAGTCCTCACGCTGGCCCAACCTGCGGCTAGTAATCCAAGAAAGTCACATTTTTCTAATCCTGTCTTTGATTCAAGGCCTAGAAGTTCAAGTGGGCCAAATGGTAACACTAATGGGCCTATTAGAAATATGGTGACTAATACAACTCTTGTTGATAATATTGGGCCTAATGGTTATTTGGGCTCACAAGGCTTGATGATCCAAGATGGCAACGAAGGAAACCCCTTCCAACCTCACGAGAAGAGCGTCTCGTCCCTACTTCGCTCTCAACCACGAGAACCACTAGATCGTGGTCCTCGGCAGCGTGCTCTCCGTGGGCGTGAGGAGGAGAAGGCTGCGAACGGTGGAACGACGAATCATGGTGGCGGTCATGGGGTTGGTGCGTCGGCCTCGGGTTGTGGGAATGAAGCTTCTGCTTCTCGGATGGATGTGGAGCAATCCGTTGGGTCTGGATGAGTGTTTCGGGTATCCCCCTCCTTCTCTTCTCCACTGTTTTTATGAATTTTTTGGTTTGGAATTGTCGTGGTACCGCTTCGAAAAGCTTTCCTAGTTTGATTCGTGATTTGAAGAGGAATTTTAAAGTAGATTTCTTGGCTCTTGTTGAGACACATCAAGAAGGTGTTAATGCGCAACGCATTGTTGATAAACTTGGTTTTAGTCATCGTGTGATGGTTGATGCTGTGGGATATTCTGGTGGAATTTGGTGTATGTGGAATGATTGTGGTTGTCAGTTTCGAGTTGTTCAAAAGCATGCCCAATTTATTCATTTTAATGTTTTGGAAGGGAGCAGTAGTTGGTTTCTCACAGTGGTGTATGGTAGTCCGCGGGTTGCTCTTAGACGGGAATTATGGAATAATCTGAATAGAATTGGTGCTTCGATGGGCGATCCCTGGTGCATTGTTGGTGATTTCAATGCCTTTCTTTTTGACTCAGAAAAAATTGGGGGTAGTTCTCTTGGTAGTCGTCCTGATCGACATTTTCTGAATATGGTGGATATTAATTCTCTTCTTGATCTTGGTTATACAGGACCGGGTTTTACTTGGCAGCGTGGTGGTGTGTCTGTAAGATTGGATAGAGCTCTTGCTAATTTGGGTTGGCGTTATTTGTTTCCTGAGGCTTCGGTTATGCACCTTCCCTGTTTGAAATCCGACCATTCCCCTATTTTGATTCGTCTTCACGAGGTGAATGATTTAGGGGTGGAGAGAGATCGACCTTTCCGTTTTTTAGCTTCATGGCTTCTTCATGACGATTTTCATAACGTTGTGAAAGACTCTTGGCAAGATAATTGGTATTGGTCTTTAAATTGTTTTCAAGAAAAGATTAAGGTGTGGAATCGGGAAGTGTTTGGTAATATCTTTCGTAAGAAGGATAAACTTCTTAGACGCATTCAGGGTATTCATAATAAACTCAGTTTAGGCCCAAATGCTTTTCTTTCTAATCTTCAAGAAGAGCTTTGGGTTGAATATGAGAATGTCCTTACTCAGGAAGAGGTTTTATGGATGCAGAAGTCTAGGGAGCAGTGGATTGTTAATGGGGACAAGAATACTCGGTTTTTTCATACGTCGACCATGATTAGGAAGAGGCGTAATAAAATCGAGGCCTTAAAAGATGATCAAGGTGATTGGGTTTATGATACTGAGGTTCTTAAGAACATGGCAGTGCAGTTCTATGCTACTCTCTATTCTGATGATATGGTTGATAGAAGTGATTATGACTTGTCTGGGTGTTTTCCTGCTCTCTGTGAGAGGGATGTGCTTTCGTGTTCTAGAATGATCTCGGTTGATGAGATTAAGGATGCTATTTTTTGTATGGGGCCTTTTAAGTCGCCCGGACCTGATGGTTTGAATCCTATCTTCTTTCAGAATCAATGGGATGTCATCAAGCAATCTATTTGTCAGCTTGTTATGGATATTTGGTTGAACCCTATGATGGTGGAGGGAATTAATCACACTCTGATTACCCTTATTCCCAAAATTTCGAGCCCGGAGCATTTAAAGGATTTTCGCCCGATTAGCCTGTGTAATGTGTCTTATAAAGCTATTACTAAGGTTCTTGCTAACAGATTGAAGATGCTTATGCCTATTCTTGTCTCTCCCAATCAGTGTAGTTTCGTTCCGGGCCGCCATAGTTCTGACAACATTGTGGTAGCTCAGGAGGTTGTGCACTCCATGAGGAATATGAGAGGTAAGAAGGGTTTTATGGCCATTAAGATTGATTTGGAGAAGGCGTATGATCGGCTTCAGTGGGACTTTGTGATTGAGACCTTATCTGACATTGGCTTAGACCCTACTTTTGTGAGTCTGGTGGGTAGTTGCCTTAGAACGGCTTCTATGCAAGTTCTCTGGAATGGGGATAAGACTTCGACTTTCAGACCTTCTCGAGGTATTAGGCAAGGTGATCCGATTTCGCCTTATCTTTTTGTGCTATGTATAGAGCGTTTAGCTCACGGCATTCAGCTTGCAGTGAATTCCGGGTTGTGGAGGCCTATTAGACTTGGGAAGGAAGGTCCGCCTATTTCGCACCTCTTTTTTGCTGATGATCTCATTCTCTTTGCTGAAGCTTCGCTTGATCAGGTTGATGTGATTAGAACTTGTCTTGATAAATTCTGTGCTAGCTCTGGTCAGAGGATTAATGCTGCCAAGACTCAGGTTTTCTTTTCTAAAAATGTTAACCACACGAGAGTTTTAGAGTTGAGCCAGGCTTTAGGCTTTAATTTCACTGGTGATCTTGGTAAATATTTGGGGGTTCCTTTGCTTCATAACCGAGTCAATAAGGATACCTATAACTACATTGTCGATAGAGTTCGTGGTCGGCTTAGTAGTTGGAAAAGCTCTTCTTTTTCTCTTGCTGGTCGTATTACTTTAGCTAAATCTGTGGCTGCTGCTATCCCGGTCTATTCTATGCAAACGACGGTGCTCCCTAGTAGGGTTTGTGAAGAAGTTGAAAAAAGAAGTCGTGCTTTTATTTGGGGGGACAATGACTCTAGTAAGAAAATCCATCTTGTTTCTTGGTCGGCTATGTGTAGAACCAAACAGTATGGTGGGCTTGGCCTAAGACATGTTAGAGAGCAGAATAAAGCTTTTATGGTTAAGTTAGGATGGGGTCTTATCAAGCAGAAGGATGCTCTTTGGGCTCGTGTTCTTAGAGCCAAGTATAAATGTGGGGATGATTTGGTTCCTGCTATTGATAGAAACAACTCTGCTTCTCGCCTTTGGAAAGGCATTGCAGATGCCTGGAAGTACGTCCAGGATGGTATGGTGTGGCGTTTGGGTGATGGCAGAAAAGTTCGTTTTTGGTCGGACCCGTGGCTTCCGAATGGTAATGCTCTTTGTACCTATGCTCTTGGCCCTCTCTCTGTTTCTGACTTAGCTATGGTGGCTGCTGACTTTGTGTCCTCCTCTGGCGCTTGGGAGTGGTCTAAATTTGACTTCTTGCTTCCTGTTGAGGTTTGTAACCTTATTGCTGCTGTGCCTCCTCCTTCTAACTTTGTCTTGGGGGATCATATTGCTTGGAAACATAGTAGGGATGGAAATTTCTCTACTAAATCTGCTTACCATGCGATTACTAGTGTTGATGAAGGGGAGAAACATAGCTTCTGGAAGCTTCTTTGGAAATGGAAAGGTGTGGAGAAAATCCGTTCCTTCCTTTGGCTTTGTGGTCATGACCGTCTTCTTACTAATGTGGCTAGAAAGAGGCGTGGCATGGCTGCCACGGATATATGTACCCGTTGTAATGCTGCTCCTGAAGATTTGATGCATACTCTGAGAGACTGTCCTAAAGCTAAGTGCATTTGGCTCAAGCTTGTTCACCCGGGTAAGTGGCATATTTTCTTTAGTGCTTCTCGTTTGAACTGGTTCACTATTAACTTGAGTAGCAATCTTGGCTTTTCTGGTAATGATTGGGATGTGGTTTTTACCAATGCTTGTTGGTATATTTGGCGTATGCGGAATGATGAGATTTTTGACGACTCTCGGGGTAGTTATGCTAATCCAGTCATTGCTATTCTTAAGCTGTCCTCTGACTCTATTCGGGCAATGGATAAGAGTATTGTAGGTGGAAGTAGACCTGGTCCTAGTGTTAACCGTTTTATCTGCTGGAATAAACCTGAGAAAGGGTGGATTAAATTTAATGTGGACGGTGCTAGGAAGGATATTTTGAGCCTGACTGCTTGTGGTGGGGTGGCGCGTGATAGTGAAGGGCGTTTCATAACTGGTTTTGTGCGTAAGCTGGGTGATGGGACAGTTTTGAATGCTGAACTTTGGAGTATGCTGAGTGCTTTGGAGGTGGCTTGGCGTGCGGGCTTCAAAAAGGTTGTGGTTGAGTCGGACTGCCTTACTGCTGTGAAATTAGTGAATGATTCTGTTCAGTCTATGCATCCTTGTTCCACTATTATCTCTCAGATTCACCATTGGGTTGCTTTTGATTGGGAGATTAAATTTGTGCATGTGCATCGTGAGGGAAATTTTGCTGCTGATGCTTTGGCTACTTATGCTTTCTCTTGGCCTTTGGGTTTGAATACCTTGGATGATGCTCCTGCTTGTTTACATCAGTTCTTGCTTGCTGATATAGAAGGGAGGGGTTGCCTTCGTATGTGTGGTGGTTAGTTTGTCTCCTTGTTTTCCCTTTGTTCATCGAAAAAAATGACCCATTATAACCCATTTAAAATTTGACCTATTTAAACCCAACCCATTTATGACCAACCCAAATTTAACCCAACCAAACCCACCCAACCCACCTATTTTGCCACCCTTAGGTTATATGGATGGAATGGAATAATGGAAACGCGTTTTGTTTTAACTCATTGTGATTGGGTTGTAAAATGAAAAAAAATGTTTTTGAATTACGGGTAATGTATAGATAATCATAATCAATTATAAAATAGGTTGGAGATGAGTCACAGTCGTTAGATCTACTTTGAGATCTGTGTTACTTTATATTTAAAAATAAAAATTACTTTTTAGCATATATCTCAAAATTTTTTTTAAAAAATAGATCTAACGACTGAAAGTTGATAATATTATCATATAAAATATTGACTAAGAAAACTAGCCGCCAAATTTCGTAATGTGTGTACAAAAAATTTGAGAATTAAATTTTTCCTCAAATTGTCTAATAGAATAGTGATGCATCAACAAAATTACATAGGCTAGCCTACACATGGAAAAAAAAAAATTTGTATATCTGCAGTTATGTCCTTGAAATTTTTTAACAATTATACGTATAACTTGTTTAAAAATTTTATACTTTGACCCCAAAGTTTATAGTAATAATAGTTTTAACATTTATACATTTTTTTTATTCTCGCCCTCAAATTTATGATAATTATATTTTAATATTTTTATTTTTATTATATTTTTAAAATTAAGAATAAAAGTTTAACCTAGTCATAACACTTTACAAGGCTTTCTAGAGTAGATATTTTTTTTAATTTATAAAATATAATAAAAAATATAAGTATTTTTTTATAAAAAGTATTAAACCTCCATTATATTGCAGAAAAAGTCAAACGACACTTACAATAATTTAGAAAATTCCAATATAATAATACTGAAGAATAAACCCTAATAAGTAACAATTGTTGAACTAAGTAAACAAAGTTGTTAATCTTATACCTCCTGCATATTAGATTTGAAGTAATCTTCAAAGTTGAAATTGTCATAGGCTCTTCCAACAACATAATGAACGAATGAAAATTTTTTAACATAGATGATTCGTAGATTTTAAATATGATTATAACAAACATTGAATTCAGAATCACCTGATTGTCAAAAAAATTCACAAAAGAAAACAAATACACACAAAAATAAAACAAGCTCCGGCCACTCACAAGATCTAAATCGATCTAACAATGGGAGACTACACTCTCACAAGGAAGGACTAAAAAACTCATAAGTAAATATGGAAAAAAATTACCACCAAAATTAAAAAAATTAAAATTGACTTTTGACTGAATGTACATCTACTTGATCATAATTATAGTGTAATTAACTTATAAATAATTTAGTAATCATCTATAAATACTACTCTCACCTTTTATTGATGCGACACTTATTAATCACTAATTATTCTAACATTTTTTTATTATATATTCGCAGTTATTTGCAGGAATTTTGGCAGTAGTGTCAGGCCAAGACGCGATAATCCGAGCCATGCTATACGAGCGTCGGAACCTCCCGGTGTTTCCGTACACAATCAATGTGGCCGAGTTCACGAACCGTATCTCCATGCTTCGGAACCGGCTAGGAAGGTCGGGTTTGAAAGACGAGGGTCTTGTGGTGCCTAGAGAGCTAGGTGCCGAGGGTCGAGTCGAAGGTAACATCCTGTCCGCCGACAACTCGATTACGTATGGAAGATCAGGTGAAGAGGTATTGAGGATAGCATATGGACACTACCAGAAAAATTCAATTTAGAGACGGAAAATTCCGTCTCTATGTAGGCCAATTTCCGTCTCTAATGTGTTTAGAGACGGAATCGAGACAGAACGTGTTCCGTCTTTGTTCAGCGCGTCACGAATTGTTAGAGACGGAATTTTTCAATCCGTCTCTAACCCGTCTCGAACAATATATTAAAGAACATTAATTAGAGACGGAATAGAGATGGATTAAGTCCAGTTCCGTCTCTAATCCATCTCGAACACTATATTAAAGAAACTTAAATAGAGACGGAATAGAGATGGATTAAGTCCACTTCCGTCTCTAATCCATCTCGAACACTATGTTAAAGAAACTTAAATAGAGACGGAATAGAGATGGATTAAGTCTATTTCCGTCTCTAAACCGTCTCTACGATATATTAAAGAAACTTAAATAGAGACGGAATAGGGATGGATTAAATTCATTTCCGTCTCTAAACCGTCTCTAACGATATATTAAAACAACTAAATCAGAGACGGAATAGAGATGGATTGAGGACGGTTCCGTCTTTAAATCGTCTCTAAGCATATATTGAAGAAGTTTGATTATAGACGGAATAGAGATGAAATTTTTGGATGGATTAACCGTGGCTAAATTCCGTCTCTGTGGTGACAGTAATATTTTTTATAAAAAACTTTCAAATTGAAATAGATAATAAAATACACAATTAACTAATAAAACTACATAAAATATTAAAACATAAAGTTCACATTTGAAACACCATCCAAAAGGTTCTACACATTTAAAACACATACACAAAAGTCTAAAATTCTAACAGCTATTTAAAGGTTATACATCCATCCAAAAGACTATGTTAAAAGTCTAAAAACATAAAATATAAGTCAACATTAATGTCATATGCATAATATCAATCTTTCTACTTGTTCATGTTGGCATCCTTAGGAATTGTCGCTTGGTGTACCTTGGTTTCCTTGAAACTTGGAAAATAATTGACCAAACAAACGATCATATTCTGCAAACTTATCATTATAGCCAGCTATCACTTCTTTTTGCTCATCAACTGTTTGTTTCAGACTAGCATTTGCTGCTTCTAAGACTTCAGTTTTCTGTGCCACCCGCTTATCTATCTCCTCTTGGAATAGAGGATGAAGCTCATTAGCTTGTGAAGTAGAAGCCCTAGTTGATGAGCTACCAATTTCAGTTGCCGTTGATCCAAGACCAAAAACACGACCCTTCTTATCTTTACCTCCCACCACCTCTAACCAAATTGTTGTCTCTTCATTCAGAGAAATTGTATCATTGGATGCACCATCAACGGGTGGTTGAGAAGATCTAGCTGACTTGGTTCTTGTATATTCAGCCTGCAGATTAAAAATAATTGACAAATTATAATATATCATGTTCAATACCAATAATCATGATCATAATAAGGATCCACCACTTTAGAGAGACTCAACTAAACCAAATGACATACAAAATGCAAAATTTCATTTAAAGTATAATATCACAAAGCCTATCAAGCCCAACCACCAAGGGGATAGAATTTGGAAGAGCTAATGCCTAGGTTCATTTAAAGAAAGCCCACACCACAAAGAAAACCCAATAGCATATTACATGAAACAAAAAACAAAACAAAAAACTTCACTTGAATCTGCCCAAAAAATTCACTTACATAAGCTAAAATAGAAGAAGCCAAAATACTAAGCAAGATAGCCATAAATCAAAGCAGCCCCATGTTTTTAATTAGCCCATAGAACAATGAAACAAGATAGTCAAAAATCTAACAAATTGTGACAAACTTTAATGATACCAACATCATTTGAATCAGCCCCAAAATAGTGAAAAAATGTGGTCAAAATACAATGAAATCATCACAAAACTCAATGCTATCAACCCCATTTTAGTCAGCCCAAAAAGTGGCAAAAACATGATGAAATGCATTCAAGTAAATAGTTAAATCTAATAGAGATTATACACAAAGTTGATATCAACCCAACAGCCTAGTCTAGGATTTCTCTATTAAGCTCAGTCTAGGTGACCTAGTTTAGGTGACATAGTTAAGTTTATGTATTCAATGAATCTGACCAATAAAACAAATTCAGAAATAGTCAAGCCAATAACAGAACCAGTCCAGAAACAGTAACAAAATAAATTTGTCATATAATATGAATTTATATACTTACATATGCATCTGCAGATCTTTGGTAAAGAAATTCACCGTTTTCTTTCCTTGTAGGAGTGCGCTTAAATAAGTCAAAACATGTAGGTTCTCTCCCCAATTCTTGCCTCTACCATTATCACAAAATAATGGTTTGTTAATCAAATAATTAAAATCCAAAATATCATTAAATAAACTAACAAATTTCAATGAATTTAATATTTTACCATCCTCCTTTTATGCTCTGTTACAGGAACAGAGCCACAGCTGTGTATAGTGCCACCCTTAGCAGATGCTCGATTCTTTTTGGCTTGCTCTCCTTTTATCTTAAATTCTTCACTGTTCCATATCTCTTTCAATTGATTCAAAACCTCTTCTGGAATCCACAAAGGTGGGTCAAGACCTTTCTCCACTAGCGAAAATTTTATAATAGAAATGGAATTCTTTCGATAGAAAACTTTTCATAGACAAAATTGAACTCAAGTTATTGTTTAATTAATTTCATAATGAATTAATTTGTAATTAGTAAGTGATAGGGGCAATTATAGATATGAATTAAATGTTGAGTCAAAGGCAATGGTGTAGATGGAATGGAGTGATTGAAAGTGAGTGTGATGCCAAATTGTGTATAGAAAGCAATGTGGCTGCCATTATGTGAACAAGTGTCACATAATGGCACATATACAATGAATGATTGGGTTTGAGCCCTTTTCTTCCGCGGAGGCCCTTGCCTTGCACCTCCATTTTCAAAAAGAAAAAGCTTCAACTATTCTCATATTCTGTTCTCTAAGAAAATTCCCACATATGTTATCTAAGTAATCAATTTCATATATTGAAACCAAGGCAACTAATTACCCACAGCTTCCTCTCTTTTCAACTTCTTTTGAGATTTCTCATCTACTTTTTTGAAAAAAAACAATTCTTTATTTGACAATATATGAAGTGTGAACAACAAAAATTATATTGAACTTCTCAACGTTACATGAATGGAGTATATATTCTCCATCTCTTCTTCCCTGTTCCTTCGTGAGGCAAGGAATGGAAACTGTTACTATGGGGTCCAGGTTCAACGTTTAAAACCCAACTTTGAAGGCTAAAGATAATTCTAAATTGACCTTATTCTGTTCGTTAAAAAAATAAATACTAGTAAATCTAACATCCACCAGCTCATTACTATATACCATGATGGATAACCAGCAGCTTGTGTTTCCAACTGAACAATACAATCTCTTAATAAAATTAGTAAGAGCAGATTTTTGTTGACTTAAATCAAAATCATGCAAATCATTAAACCCAATGACCAGTCAGATTTTGATTGGAGAAAAAGTAATATTCAATGAACTCAAAATCACCCAACCCAAGAAGTCCACCAGTCAGATTATTTCTAAAAGATAGCAATTCAAGGAAAACCTGAACACATTTTAAATTGATAACGTGAAATAATGAAGAATTAGAAAAGAAGAGCAAGGCCATCAAGACCATAATCTTATCGGCTAAAGAGTGTCTAAAACTAATAGATCAAATCATATAGGATCAGATTGAGAAAAAAATTTCATCATTATATATACAGTTACATAAAATTAACGATTAAGTGAATTTGGATTTTTCTTCAAGTGTTAGTTAACTCCACAATTTTGTTTGTTTTTTTATATAGCTAGGTAAGTACCATGGTATATGTTTACTGGATTGGAATGAATAATGTGAGGTACGAAATGGAACCCCAATTCCAAAGAATATGGGTCCTCTTAAGAGGTAAATTGGTGGGAAGGTGTGTCACATGACAGAACAGAGGTTTGGCTAACATCAATATCAGAGGTTGGCTTAAAGTCATCTATGTCAATAGAAAAAGCAAATATATATGTATTGTTCGGTATACCCAATAAATATAATCAAAATGAAATTTGCGTTAGGCACATTGTTTTGCTGGAAGAGACATTTGGTGAGCTTTATTAATGGGGAGGGGAAGTGTGTTTAGAGAATAATAGAGGAAAGGTAGAAAGATTTGAATGGAAAAATAATTGGAGTTAGTGGAGAGTGTTGGTGTAGGATAAGGCAAAGGAATCTGACAAGCGTGAGGAAGGAGGTGTGGGACGTGCATTTGCTCACTAAATCACTGCCGTCCAATCACAGTGCTCACTGTCCTCTCCTCTGTCCTTCAACACTTGAATGCCAAATTTGAACGAACCTTATTTCCCATCTTCATTCACCCAAAACAAAACTCCTCCTCTCTATCTCACTGCAATCCAATCTCATATCTGCACCACCCTTTTACTGGGCCTATCATACTCAAAGGCCCTTCTCATTTACTGCACTAAGCCCACTTCACGCTCATCCGAATGAGTTTCCTCCTTCCACATCAACTGCCTCCATCCAAAGCCACAGCCTAGGCTAACATCATCATACCTTAACCTTAACTGCCTTCCACATCTCAGCCCAATGTTATAATATTATGCTTATTCGTTAATTTTATGTAACTGTATATATAATGATGAAATTTTTTTCCTGAAATACAAGCCAACAAAAATTACCTATTAAATTTCTAATTGATCTAGAAGGAAAAAAGATCATCTTAACTCATAGAAGCTAGCAATCACAAATATTTAGTTGTCCCCCACCCAAAATAAAAATCCCCTGCTTGGAGGTGCACATGTCTTCAAAACAAAACCTTCACAGGTGAGTGCAGAAGGAAGTAAAACGGATTCTCATTACCAATAAAAAAAAAGCCAGAACCTACCCTGCGCAACCAGAAAACCAAGTGGGTAATAATAGTGGTGTGCACATAGGGTAGAAATTCTGCATTTGGCTTGGGCCTCAGCAGAGAGGAAACTGGTTCTGCCTTTTCCTAAATTCTCTCAAGTGAAAGTGTGATTGCATTTTTGAGTGAGGGGATTATAGGTTAATACCCTAAGAAATAATACATTGTTCTAGTTTGGGTAGCTAAGTCAAAGCCAGAATGGTGCATTCCACCTTCTGGCTTTGAAATTAATATATAGAGGATCAAGATAGCAATGGAAACTCATTAACTCGTAATATAAAGGAGAGTTGCAGAAAATAAACAAGCTCAAAATCCTGGATCCTAGAAAAATACAAATACGTTTCAAAAGCCAACACTAATCCCAAACAATAGGACTTGGCATCAAATCAGTGCTACATCAGATCATTAAAAAAAAAACTAAAGACATAGGTAATCCATGCTCCTACTTTGCAAACAAAGATTCGAATTCAAACTCCACAACCAATACATATCATCACATCAACCAACAGACAACGACTACTAGTAAAATTTAAGATTGACATTAACTGATTCTGATAATCAATCTGAAGATCATATTCATATTCATAGTTCATACCTCCTGAATAGGGCTACAAAAGGAGAAGGAAGAACAAGTAAAGCGAAATCTCGCAAACGGCGACCACAACCACTGTTAGGTCACCGTTCTTCTACCTTAATCCGGACGATCCGAGCTGAACCCAAAATCCAGACGACCACAATCCCGAGGGCAAAAAGAACCACAGCACAACGACGGTAGAGACGGAAGAAGGGAATGGCATAAGGGGCAAGCAAGCAACGCACCGGAAACCACACGAAGCAAGCCAAAATAACGTAGAGACGGAAGAAAGGGCAAGTAATTTTTAGGGTTCGAAAAAATGAAAAGGGGTAAGTAATTTTTTTTTTGAAAAAAAATGAGTTTATGTGTTCCGTCTCTAGTCCGTCTCTATCAAGGTCAAAACGACGCCGTTCATCTTAGCGCCTCCTTATTTTTTTTAGACTAATCTGAGATGGAAATTTACGTCTCTATTCCATCTCTAAAAGGCGCGCTAAATTTTTTTTGTTTCGCGCCTCAACTTTTTTGTGCCGCGCGAAAAATATTATTGTATAAAGACGGATTTGGGGCAAATTTGAGACGGAAATTATTAGAGACGGATTATTCCCTCTCTATATTCCGTCTCTAATTCTGAAAATATTGGAAAATTGAAATGGCAGCGTTAGGGACGGACTTGACATGGAATAGAGAGGGATTATTTTCCGTCTTTAAGTTCCGTCTCTAAATACTAATTTTCTGGTAGTGGGAACAAGCAACGAATCAATCCCAGGTGGTTTCTTTCCAAATGGTGCAAATGGTCGGATTGCTCAATCTTTTATTAATTAATGCATAGCATGTTCTTAATATTGTTAATGCATACTATAGTATGCACATATATAGTTTAATGCTATGTTCTACTATTACTCGTTTGTATACTATATATATAATAAATAAATAAATAAATAAATAAATAAAATGAGAGTACTATTTTACCTCTAGTTTCTTAATAATTTTTTTATAAAATTCACAATTATTATATATCTCAAAATTATTAATTACTCACAATTATATGTGAGTCACATTTTAATTTGGATACATTGGACCGGCATTGATGCTTGTGTACTTAGTACTTACATTGATATTTAAAATATTTGTAGGAAATAACTTCATTTTTTCTTCTTCTTAGATTTGATGATAACTTACACTTTGTATTTCATTTAGGTTTTTAAAAATTGGCCAAAAAAAATTTAGGGTTTAAATAGTTGATCTAATTTACTCAAATGTTTAATTCATATTATAATATTATATTAGAAAAAAAAAAGTTTGAATGATTCAATGCATATATATTTCACTATATATATTTTTTTTGTCAAAATCACCCCATTCAATAATTTATTAATCATTCTATCTAATCAAACTCAAGTCTCCTAACGAGATGAAACTAGCAAACAAGATTATACCAAACACGATACTCGAACATAAAATCTTGTTTAAAATGTGAATAGAGTTTCTACAATATCAATCAAAACCATCTTTTATTGATAATTTTATGAGAAAAATTATCAATTTGGTCCTTTAATAATAGGGGTGTGTACATACTCCGAGTCGAGTCGGGTTTTTGGATGACTCGAGACCCGACTCGACATTGACCGGGAGAGTCGGGCCGGGCCGGGTCACTGGTTTGTGAACACCCCTATTGAATAATATGGATTTTTTTAATTTAATTTTTGAAAGATGAAAATGCATAATTTAATTAATCCTTGAAATTTTTTTATCCTAATTTGATCCTTTTAGTCCTTGAAAAAAAATCAACATACACGGACAAAAAAAGCTAAAAGAACCAAATTGAGACAAAAAAGCATCTTTTAGAAACTAAATTAGACATTTTTATCTTTTAAACACTAAATTAAAACAATTTATATCTTTTAGGGACTAAATTGATAATTTTCCTTAATTCTATTTTATTTAGTTTGTTTGTGCCGTGGAAGTAGCTATCCATTTAGATAGCTGCCACTTTTGATATTCTTCATGAATGCTTCATCAGCTACTCTCTTCGGTACCGTTTGTACAGGTTTCTGAGAAACATATTCAAATTAAATAAAATATTTTAATTAACCCTTAGTTTTTTATGAATTAATTTAGTTGATGAGAATAAGATATTATTTTATATTTAATTTAAGGAAAAAGAACACTAATGTATAATATCTCTATAAATAATTTTGTCTTATTGCAACAAGTTATATTAGTTTAATTAGTTGATGCAGAAATTATTTTTATATATTATCATTATTAATGTTGATAAATATATAAAATAGTCTTGATTCACACACACACACATACACATACATATATATATATATATATATATTAACCACATGATAAAATAATTTATTTTAATTAACATCATAGAAAATACCAAGCAATTACCAACCAAGTATATATATTTCTTGAAATAGGAAGCATTTTCAAAGTGAAGAAATAAAAGTCACTTTTACTCATTCAATCCTTCCCCCATCTACATCTAATTTTTCTCACAAGATTAATGCTTCTTTCTATTAGTTTATAGGTTGACTCATTAAATATATTCACCAAACCAATAAAAAAATGGAAATTAATTAAACTCATTGAATATATATATATATATATATACAACTTATCAAGAAGCTAAATCTAAACTAAACATGGCTCTTCTTACACACTTTACGACATTTTCCATTGTCGTTTTGCTTTCCTGCCTCATGCAGCCTCTTCTTCTTCTTCTTCTTCCAAAGTCATATTCTTCTGAGATTCTTGTGAGTGCAAATATGAATATTAATTATGGTGGTGATGATGGTGATGGTGATGTTGATCTTCTTGAGTTTCCTCTGAATTTGGAGTATTTGGAAGCTGAGTTCTTTCTGTTTGGGTCTTTGGGCCGTGGGCTGGACTCTGTTGACCCAAAACTGGCCCAGGGAGGCCCACCACCTCTTGGTGCCAAATTGGCTATGCTTGATCCTCTCACAAAGGATGTCATCTTCCAGTTTGCTCTCCAGGAAGTTGGACATTTGAGGTTTGATATATATTGATCTGGGTGAGTCTATGATGCAACTTGTTACATGCATGTAATTAATGCAATTTCGGCTGACAGGATTGTGACACGTGGAAAATTGCGTTGCATCTCAAGTCATTTTACCCACATGTCACGATCTTATCAGCCGAAATTGCATTGCATGCAAGCAACAAGTTGCATCATAGAATCATCTTCTAATTATTGCTTTAATTTCATGTGCATTTTTTATTAGAAAAATCTAATTTGAGATAGGGTTAGCTATATATATATATATTGTGAGCATTTTCTTTGAGTGGAGATTCGAATTATAATTCGTCATATGTGAATCTGGCTTTATTCCGTTGATTAGATCTAAATTAGGTTGGTTAATTAATGTTTTCCTTTTTAATTTTTAGTCTCACAAAATTATATATTTTATAATATTAAAATAAAATAAAATATGTGAGGTGAGAAGAGAAGAGGAGAGGAGAGGAGAGAAAAAGTGTAGATAATGAATAATTAACAAAAGAATGAAGTATTTGTGTTGTATAGTTTGTTTCTTGAAAAAATTATTCTCTTAATCTATTTATTAATTAGTTCCTAAAAAATTAGTATTGTAAAGTGGTAGAGTTTAATTATATAAACTCTGAAACTTTTAAACCTTATACATATTAATTAACATTTTCATGGACTAAATATTTTAAAGGAAATAGGAATTACATTGTACACAAATCTAGGTTATGTTTGGTAAGAAATCTAAATAGTGAAATCTGTGTATTTTTACAGTTCTCAAAAAAAGTTTACAGTATTCTTTTTACTCTACAGTACTTTTACATCCTTTCTCTTCACATTCGTGCATTTCTACATAGTAGAGAAAAGGGAATGAGATATATTCTCATATTTGGTTCATGTTTTATTCTACTCAGAGCTTGGTCATTCCTTGATACAAGATTTTGGTCTAGGAGTCGAGGGATAGTTAATTTTTTACACATTTGCCCCTACTTTATTACATGAAATTACCAAAATGACTTCCCATTTTGCCTCATACCTCATCCATTCTATATCCACCGCCACCAAAATTTAATTATAGGGATAAATTGGTCATTGTATACTTTTTACGACAAGTAACAAATTTCATGGTCAAATATTGCAGGGCCATAAAGAATAGAGTAAAAGGGTTTCCAAGGCCATTGCTGAATTTAAGCAAGGAAGCTTTTGCAGAAGTAATGGATAGTGCATTTGGGAAACCTCTAAACCCACCATTTGATCCATATGCAAATAGCATTAACTACTTGCTTGCGTCTTACGTTATTCCTTATGTTGGCCTCACTGGCTACGTTGGAGCCAATCCTAAGTTGCAAAATTCCACTTCCAAACAGGTAAAATAAAATAGGTCAAAATTCTAAACTGGTCCCTTATGTTTACACGAAGTTTTATATTGGTCCTTTTTGTTTCAAAAAGTTTAAATTAGTCCTTTTATGTTTGCAAGAAGTTCTAAATTGGTCTTTCCGTCCAAGTCCGTTTATTTCCTCCGTTAAGTGCTGACATGGACATATCATCTCTCCTATGTGTCCCTTTAAGCTGACGTGTCATGCCACGTCATCGCCACAGCATCATGCACAATCATATGCGATGATGTGGCATGACACGTCAGCACGTCACGTTAGCACTTAACTTAAGAAATTGACGGAAGTGGACAGAAGGACCAATTTGGAATTTCTTGCAAACATAAAGGACCAATTTAAACTTTTTGAAACATAAAGGACCAATATGAAACTTCATGCAAACATAAAAGACCAATTTGAGGTTTTGACTAATAAAATAATAATGACTTCTCAAACTCAATTTAGAGATGAGCTGTAGGATTTGGTTTGAGATCTGTTTCAAAAAATATATATTTTCTTTTTTTAATTTTTGAAAATAGATTCAATGGCCTGACATAAAATATCTCTGTGAAATCAAATAATTTGCAAAAAAAACTTGTAACTTAAAAGATTTTTGGTCCTTAAAAAATATAATATAGTTCAATTTAGTCCTTCGAAGATAAAAATATCAAATTTATTCTCCGAAAGATGCACTTTGACTCAGTTCAGCCCCTAAGAATCTCCATTAACATTATTGACAGAAAATTTTACAGTGACTAAATCGAGACAGATTTTATCCTCTACAGATTAAACTTAACATTTTTCATATTTTAAAGACCAAATTAAGACAATTAAATTATATTTTCCATTAATACGTGTGTGTTTTCAGCTAGTGGCGGGACTTTTGGGAGTAGAGTCAGGCCAAGACGCGGTGATTCGAGCCATGCTATACGAGCGCCGAGCCACCACAGTCTTTCCATATGGAGTCACCGTGGCCGAGTTCACGAACCGTATCTCCATGCTCCGCAATGAGCTCGGAAAGTCGGGTTCGAAAGACGAGGGTCTTGTGGTGCCCAAAATGGAAGGGGCAGAGGGCAAAGTTAAGGGCAATGTCCTCTCTGCCGATAATAGCTCTCTCTCATATGCAAGGACACCTGAGGAGATCTTAAGGATAATATATGGATCAGGTGACGAAAGTGTCCCAGGTGGTTTTTACCCAAATGGTGCATATGGTCGGATAGCTAAATCTTATCTTAATTAATTAATACTAGTTCTTAATTTATAATTTATGCATAGGATAATGATATAGTGTTTAATTAGTCTGCTCGTTTATATATATATATATATATAATATAATATGTATGTTATGCCTTTCTTGGGTTACATATATATAATAAATAAATTAAATGAGCACTTTCATTACTTTAGTTTTTACAAGGCACTAATCTTTTTGATAATTCAAATTCTTATAGTAAGAATTTATTATCGTCAAATACGGTGATTAATCTCAACTTGAAGGGTGGACAATTGCTCTAACAGGGACTTAAAGTTACTCTATATCCACTTATTCGGAATTGATATTTGGTTAAAGATGGATATGAGTACTCATTTTCACTCAATAACACCTCCCGGATCGGTAAGAGTACAGTTTATATCCCTAAAATGTACACTATTTTTCAATTTTGTTCTTAAACCCTTTTTTTTAATCAATTTTGTCTCAAAAGTTTCGAATTGCAATCGATTTAATCCCTGTAGTTTTGAGTTTCGTCCTAACACTACGATATAACGTCATATAAATTACTGATGGCAAATAATGACATGGTATCACACATGTTATAATATTAATGATAATTCATTACTTAAAATTGACATTGCTTTGCTTCTTTATATTTATAAGAATATGAAGAAATTAAATGATGTTGTTTTGAGTGATGATTAGTATTAATATTGCATGTTTGATATCATGTCATTGTCATCATTTAACATTTGTAATTCGGACGATTTTAAATGTATGTTATGATGAAATTTGAAACTTTAAAGACGAAATTGATTGCAATTCAAAACTTTTAGTGCAAAATTGACCAAAAAAAAGTTTTGGGACGAATTTGAAAATTAGTATAAAGTTTAAAGACATAATTAAATGATGGAATTTGAAACTTTAAAGACGAAATCGATTGCAATTCAAAACTTTTAGTGCAAAATTCACCAAAAAATGTTTTGTGACGAATTTAAAAATTGATGTAAAGTTTAAAAACATAATTAAATGTATTTTTTTTCCAATTTTCTAAATTGCATTTATAAGTAATTCGTTGGAGTGGTAAACATTTCATTTTCTTTGAATAAACTAAAGTCTTGAATTTTATTCTTATGTATAAAAAAAATCTTTGTTAAGAGAACTAACCTACCAATCATTAGATCTTGCTAACTTGTGCCATATTATATTCTAGAAGCCTCACGTGCACGTACATGCATATCAATTTTTTTAATTTACAAAATATAATATAAATTATTATTATTATTAAAATTAGGAACTTATTTTCTTTCATAACTACCATTGTCATTATGTCTTTTTATTACCACCATTCTTATTTTCTCTCTCCCATGATCTTCTCACATAATATCTTATCAAAATTGACATATGTCATTTTTTTAATTAGTTAATCTTAAAAAAAAACATGTAAGCAACAACATATAAGTTTTTTCCTAACTCAATACTTCCACACTAGCTGGATAACATATTATTTTAGTTTTATATATCAAAAAAATCTATTCAAGATGTTTTCATAAAAACTAAAATATTTTAGTTATTGTGCAAAAATAACCACTTTAATACTCTATGTGATGCGTACTTCACACTTTTTTTGTGCTTTAAATGATAATAAGGGAAGACACTTCTAAGTACTACCGGGCAGGGCACCAAATACTTCACACTTTGTCATAATTGATATAGATAAGATTAAGAGTGCCAATTGTGATCTTTTATAAATTTAGAAACATATTAAAATTTGAAAAAAAAACAAATCAACAAGTGATAATTCAAGTTAATTAGCTTTAATTAAGGTTGAGATAAGCTAGTATCTTGGGTTTGATCTTTATACCCCTTTTCTCAGATTCTCTTAATTTCCTTACCTTGAATCTTAACCCTTCTATATACCAAATAATAAATGGTGATGATTTTTTTTTTTTCATATAATCCATACATTGAATAACATATGTACTTAATAAAATGTAGCAGTTGTGTCTTTTAAAAAATTTTCAGATAAAAACAATAATTATAATTTAAAATAATAATATAAAATGATTTAATTTGTCACTCTCTTAATATCTATTTTAAACTCGCACTTTCTCCAATCTCTTTATTATTATTATTTTTAAATTATATCTTATATCTTATATGTAGTATATAAAATTTAAAATAAATTTGAGTAAATTACACTCTCCTCATTTTTATTTTAAAAAATTACATTCTATTGCTTTGAGAGAAAAGAAAAGTTACAATCTCACCTATTTTGACCAAAATATATTTATGTTTATTATTTATATAATTAAATATATATTTGTCTGACATAAAAATATTATTTTTTAATTTTAAAAACAATATAAATTTTTAAATAAAAATAAATAATAGTGAAATAAAAATTGTAAACAAATAACTTTTATAATGGATTACAATTATCTAAAAAGATTTAAAATTCTATTAAGAGTATTTTAATAAAAAAAAGTAAGATTGTTAATTTTTTTTTAATTTTTAAAAAGATGAGAGCATAGATTTTCAAAATTAAAAAAAAAAAAAGAAGAAGAAAAATATAATTTTAATTTTTAACATATCTTAAGAGGTAAGTAATTTACTCTATAATTTTACATTTACAAGGAGAATCATATTCTTCCAATTGGAGAAAAACCAAATCTTTTTCACCCCATCAAAAATTCATCTACTTCAGATTTTTTTTTTTGAAAAGAAAAAAATACGCATTTAATAATATTTACTCCAGATAGATTTATCTTTTCATTAGTCATCATCTATTCATCTTGATCTATATACCACTCCACCTAAATCCTATATATATATATATATATAATATATGCTTTCACATATCACTAGAGAATACAAGTTTACTATTCCTATGGCACTTCACACACATTTTGCTGTTTTGAGTTTCTTCTTCATCTCTCTGCTTCTTTCTGAGAGTGGTGGAGCCATTGATTCAGAGGACAATGATCTTCTTGAGTTCCCTCTGAATTTGGAGTACTTGGAAGCTGAGTTCTTTCTCTATGGGTCTTTGGGCTATGGGCTGGACACTGTAGGCCCAAAACTGGCCCAGGGAGGCCCAACTCCTGTTGGTGCCAAATTGGCTAGACTTGACCCTTTCACTAAAGATGTCATCTTGCAGTTTGCTCTCCAGGAAGTTGGCCATTTGAGGTTTGATTTGATCTTCCTTTCTTTCTTGACTAAATTATCATTTTAGTCTCTAAAAGATATAATTTATTTCAATTTAGTCCTTACAAAAATGTATTTTGTCTCAATTTAATCCCTGAAATTAAAGATGATAATGCCAAATTTAATCTATGGCAATCTCCGAGAAACTCCATTAATATATATTACTGAGAGATAATTTTTCATGGACTAAACTGAGACAAATTACATCTTATAGGGACTAAATTGATATTTTTATCTTTTTTAGTACTAATAGAGTTTTATAGTTTTATTTTATTATATATATTGCAGGGCCATAAAGAATAGAGTAAAAGGGTTTCCAAGGCCATTATTGAATTTAAGCAAGGAAGCTTTTGCAGAAGTAATGGATAGTGCATTTGGGAAACCTCTAAACCCACCATTTGATCCATATGCAAATAGCATTAACTACTTGCTTGCGTCTTACGTTATTCCTTATGTTGGCCTCACTGGCTACGTTGGAGCCAATCCTAAGTTGCAACATCCCACTTCCAAACAGGTAAAAAGGGTGACTTTTGAAATTTCACAAACTTAACTCGGGGTAAATTACTATTGTAGTCCCTTTTCGGTGATACTATGGTCAGGTAACTTTCATCTGCTAATGAAAAGTGACACAGTTGGTTTAGATTCCGACACTTACCTCATAAGGGTGAGGTCTTGTTGGTGGGAAGTATATAATTTTCCCGTAAGCTCTTCAAAAGAATTGAGAAATTTTATCCTTTAGTGACGAAATTAAGAGCACATACATATGGGCTAGGTAATTAATACATGCATATTTGTGCAGCTAGTTGCAGGACTTTTGGGAGTAGAGTCAGGCCAAGATGCAGTGATTCGAGCCTTACTATACGAGCGTCGAGCCCTCCCGGTGACACCATACGGAGTCACGGTGGCCGAGTTCACGAACCGTATCTCCGAACTTCGTGACAAGCTAGGAAAGTCGGATTTGAAAGACGAGGGTCTTATGGTGCATAAGGCAGAAGGAGCCGAAGGTAATATCACCGGAAACATCCTCTTTGCGGATAAACACTCGCTTTCGTATCATAGGACTCCTCAAGAAATACTAAGGATAGTATATGGAGGAGGAAACGAACATGTCCCAGGTGGTTTTTATCCCAAAGGAGCCGATGGTCACATTGCTAAGTCTTATCTAAAGAGTTAATTACTAATAATGCTTGCTTAATTAGTGGCATATGTATAGTTTGAGTGCGTGTGCCTCTATTGTATAGAGCATATTTCATTGTATTGGCTTCCAAATAATAATAATAATGATGATGATGATGAGCACTTTGTTTGAAGAAAAAAAAAGCTTGTTTTATGCGCAAAAAGTAAACTTAAGGCACGTTCTTTACGCGGAAACGGAAAGGGAAATGAAAAGAGGATGTATTTATTGTGTTTGTTAGTAAAAGTTGAGAATGAAACTAGAATGAGAATATATTAAAATTACCACTTTACCCTTATATTAAAATAATAAAAAGAAAAGATGATTATGATTGTGTCAAATCAAAGAGTATAATAGACATTTATATATTTTTTAATTATACATTTTTTTTAAGATGAAAATTAAAAAATAGGTAACATGTGGGACCCACATATTTTTTTTATTCAATCTTTCCACCCTTATTTATAGGGTACCGAACACGCCCTTAATATATGTCGTTGTATATCTTTATGCTAATTTTTAATTTTGTCTTTCCATTTTTTATTAAGGTTAAATTTTACAAATTGTAATCAGTTTCGTCCTAATCCTCAATATCGTCTCCAATTATTAACAACAAATGATATATAATAGCATTATACATATAAATTAATAACTCCTTATCATTCATAATTTAAAAGATACACATCAAAATGATGTTTTTTCTTCTTTTTCGTTTTCTTCTTCTCATATGAAAAAATAACGTTTGAGTGACAAACATTAGAATGTAGAAGTGACGTTATATTAAATGATAAATTAACAAAATGCATGTAAACTCTTCTTCGATTCACACCACCGAATCCATAAAAATTTTTTTTTTTGACAGAAAACTCCCTGATTTAACTTTCAGCCTTATGAAGAAAAACTCTTTAATAAACTTGGTAGCTTTTAACTCATTTGTTATTATTTTGGGGTTTATAAAGGGGTGAATAATCATGCATCTGTTTCACTCGTTTCAAGATTTAATCTACTTAATTAAGAATTATTTTAAAACAAAAATCATATTGTACACGCATTCAATAATATTATATGAGTAGTAGTTTATGTGTCATGATTCATAGATATCTACTTGTTTATGTGTCATCATCTAGATCTATATTCACCGACTCACCGTTTAAGTCACTTTTGTTTGTATATAATTATATATATTCTTCCACATTGTGAATGGTATCATACTATCATCACTAGAACATATGGCACTTCACGCAAATTTTGGTGTTTTGCTTTTTTGCTTCTGCTTCTTTTTCTTCTTCTTCGTGTCTTTGGTTGTTTCTGAGAGTGAAGCCATAGAAGAATCAAATGATAATGATCTTCTTGAGTTCCCTCTGAATTTGGAGTACTTAGAAGCTGAGTTCTTTCTCTATGGGTCGTTGGGCTATGGGCTGGACACTATCGAACCAGAACTGGCCCAGGGAGGCCCAACTCCTGTTGGTGCCGAATTGGCTAGACTTGACCCTTTCACTAAAGATCTCATCTTGCAGTTTGCTCTCCAGGAAGTTGGCCATTTGAGGTTCCTTCTTCCTTCCTAAATTATCATTTAATTTAATTTTTTAATATATATATATCAAATTTAAATTTAAGAAAAAAATGAATTTTTCTTGATTTAATTTCCAAAAATCTTTATTGATATAACTCACGAAATTTTTTTTGGAGAAATAAATTCATTTGAGGTTGTTCTTCCTTTCTAGCTTTTCTTGATTTAGTCCTCGAAAATTAAAATTATCAAATTTAGTTTTTGAAAATGTAATATGGCTCAATTTAATTTATAATCGTCTCAATCCGTTTACCAACCTTTAAATGATAAGGGGGTTCGTATATCTTAAGTAAAGTCTGGAGTTTAAGACCTTGTGGCTGTAGTTGTAGCGAGACTCTAGGTACGCAACATACACAAGTCGAATTTAGATCAGTTAGGACAGTACTTCAGAGATCGGGAGAGCAATAAAAAAATTATAAATTATCTCAATTTAATATTTGAGAATTTCTATGTGAATTTTTTTTAAGGAATTATACATATTGAAACAAATTGCATATTTACGATAATTAAATTTGATATTTTTAATTTTTTTTTTAGCGATTAAGTCAAGAGATAAATTACATCTTTCACAACCAAAATAATAATTTACCCTTTCTTGCTTGCTTCTCTCTTGAATTATAGTTTTCTTTTATTGAATATTTTGTTTGAGAATTATCATTTCAGGGCCATAAAGAATAGAGTAAAAGGATTTCCAAGGCCATTGTTGAATCTAAGCAAGGAAGCTTTTGCAGAAGTTATGGACAGTGCGTTTGGAAAACCTCTAAACCCACCATTCGACCCATATGCGAATACCATTAACTACTTGCTTGCTTCTTACGTTATTCCTTACGTTGGCCTCACTGGCTATGTTGGAGCCAATCCTAAGTTGCAACATCCCACTTCCAAACAGGTAAAATAAAAATAGTTTTGAAAATCGGACCTGTCTGTTCAATCGGTATTAGACCGTTTTGCATGTATCCCGGTTCAAAAATACAATCAAGCCAATTAACAACAATATGTGATGGATGTTGTGCAGTTAGTTGCAGGACTTCTGGGAGTAGAGTCAGGCCAAGACGCGGTAATTCGAGCCTTATTATACGAGCGTCAAGCCCTCCAAGTGACACCATACGAAGTCACGGTGGCCGAGTTCACGAACCGTATCTCCGAGCTCCGTGACAAGCTAGGAAAGTCGGGTTTGAAAGACGAAGGTCTTGTGGTGCATAAAGTGCACGGAGCCGAAGGCAAAATCACTGGAAACATCCTCTCTGCTGACAAAGACTCGCTTTCGTATCATAGGACTCCTCAAGAAATACTAAGGATAGTATATGGAGGAGGAAATGAACATGTGCCGGGTGGTTTTTTTCCCAAAGGAGCCGATGGTCATATTGCTAAATCATGTCTCAAGAGTTCCCAATGGCTAATGGATGCTTAATTATAAGTAGTATGTATAATTTTGAGTGTGAGTGCCTCTATCCCTAGAGTATGTGTTGTTGTATTTTGCTTTCTAGTTTTTTTTTTGGCCATGTATTTTCCTTTCTAGTAAGGATAATAATAATGTGCACTTTGTTTGATAATGTAATTTTGAGCAAAAAGCTTCTATAAATGACTATATACACAATTTGATCCTTGAAAGATATAAAAATTGACAAATTTCGTCCCTGAAAGATCTGGCCTACCCAACTTGGTCCTTGAAAGATTGTACCGTTACACAATTTGGTTCTTCCGTCATATTAGTTAAATCAACTTAACGGACTTGTTAACGTGGCACGTTAAATTTCCATGTGGGTGATTCAGACTTGCTTACATGGCACCCAGCTCTAACTCATCTTGAAACGCAGCGTATGGAAGATTCAGATTGCACAATAACCCTAAACGCACTCTTTTTGAAAGAATGGGTGGGGACCAAACCATATAGAAGAGAAACAGTAAAGGTGAGTGGCTCAAACCCCATTAGACAACGACAGTGACCGGACCAAGCCTTACCGTGGCTCAAACCCTAGCAGAGATTGCGACGTACGAGTTAGTGCACGAGCATTCTTGAATCTTGACCATCGATTCCATTCGTCTCAAATCTCCATTATTGTTGATTTTCGTCAGATATGCGTCAATGGCTTCGAAGCTTCGTTTTTGATTATTTGGCATTAGTTTATTGCATTCGGCTCAAATTTCCATCGTTTTTTATTGCTTAGTTTATGCTTGTGTTGACCCCATAAATATAGGCCACTCTGAACTCCAAAACACTAACCTATTGTTTATGTGTTGACCCATAATATGCTTGCTTTGAACCAGAAAATATGTGATTATTTTAACTGCAGAGAGTAATGAAGCAAAGAAATAAGAATATATATATATATATACACACACAGACAAAGCTCGATGCAGATGAACTTGACTCTGACATTCGAACGTTCTAATTTAGGCGACTTTCAAATCGTCGAATTTTGTTGCAGCTCATTTTCGTTTCTCCTTCCTCTCCACCTCACCACAGAAAGCACCTCCCTCCATAAACCCTAAAGACCAATTCTTTGTGTTTTTAATGTCTGCTAAGTTTTGTTCCCCCACTATCTCCAAGTGTTGCGTTTCGTGCTGATTTGGAGCTCCGTAACCATTGGTGCCATGTAAGCAAGTCAAAATCACCCACTAACGGGCCACATGAAAATTTAACGTGCCACGTCAGCGTGCCTGTTAAGTTGATTTAACTGACTATGACAGAAGGATTAAATTGTATAACGGTGCAATCTTACAGGGACCAAGTTGGATAGACCAAATCTTTCAAGGACGAATTTGTCAAATTTTTATATCTTTTACCGTCATTATTATTTATTAGATATCAGTCTTCGCCGAAGCCAAAACCATCGTCCATTGAACAGTAAAGAGGGCCAAAAGTTCAGATTTCAGTTCAATTTGCTGGTTCCTACTCGCTAGCTCCATAGTGGCGGCATCAATTCAATCCAATCCGAAGACAATAGTATAGACAATAGATCGAGGTAAACTCTTCTTCGATTCGAGTCGACGAATCTATATTCTATACTTCTCGTTATCTTTACTGTCCAATTTTTTTAGCGATTGTGCGATAGTGATTTTCTTTGTTGCCACAGTGTTTGTGTGTGTGAGTGTGCGTTTTGGTTTCGTGAAAGGTTGAAAATCAATTGCAATTGTAATTTGATATGATTTAGGACGAGGCTGTTGAGTTTGTGATTGTCGATTTGATTGGAGCAACTCAATTGGATTGGAAAATTTCTCCTTCTTTTTGACAAGTTGATCAGAAGTTCTGTGCCTTATGATTAAGCATTGCCCTAGGTTTTGTATAGTTCCGTGTAGAATTAATCTAAAGCATTAGTTATATTGCTTTGTCCGTCCGCTCTTTGGTCTCGTCATATTGAAATTTGTATTCGTGTTTATGCTAGGAGCGAAATACAAGTTTAGCTCATGTTTAGTCCTCTCTCTCCCCAACGTGAAACCCTAAATCATAGTTTGATGTGGAGTTTAGAAATTGTGTTATATACTAATTTGGTTAAGAAAACTCCCACTATGGGACTCACTGGGCAAATTAGTATATGATGGTGATATGATACATTATGCCTCTTAGCCATTGAGCCTATACACTACGTTTCCGCCCCAAATTTGTTTGTCCAGCCCATAATGGATCCAGATTGTTCTTAGTTGTTCGGGTTTCTGTGTTTCACAATTTCACCTCCCATTCTCTTTTCGTTCTCCATCATCTCAATCAGCGAGCAGTGTGTTTTAACAAATGTTAGCTTTTTTAAGAGTGACTTGCCCTCTTCCCTATCTTCTCTCAATTTTTCAGTTCTCTGCTTTTTTAAATAAATATTTTATACTTGTTCTGTAATGAGCTTTCAAATTTGATATTGCCTGATCTCCTCTACAGTCATGTTACAGATACGTATAGTCTAAGCTGTTCATCTTATGCTTTTAAACATACTTTTTTAAAAGATTTCAATGGAATATATTGAATCCACCCAACCCAAGTTATTTAAGGTGTTTAGAATTATTGCTAAACAAATTGAATAAATGGACTGAATTGGGGATTTGCAACTTTTAGTTGTCTTTTAGTGGTTTAAGAGATTAACTGTAGTTTGGATTCATATCATATGTTGTCGTTTACATTTATTGGTCCATTCAAGGATAACCAACAATCAAGTGGGATGGGTAGTGTAGCATTGTTGTATGTATTTTTCTAGTTACTATGTTTACTAAAGTTGGAGTTCTTGCCTTTGTGATCTATCAAGTTTAGTTGATGTCTAATCCTCCTCTTGCCAAAATCCAATTATATTTCCCTTTTCAGAAACAGTATTTAAGTTAGATCAGCCAATCGTCATGGGTGGACATAATGAGTCAAATTCGTCAGAGAAGAAATCAGGCAATGGTGTGAATGACTTACCAACCTTCAATGCGGAAAATTTGCAAAGCAACATGAAGACTATCTATTACAGGTTCGTTTTGACAGAAGATAGATTTAACGCTTTATCTAACACATGCATATGGCTAGAGCCTAGAAGCATCGTGTTTGAGGTGTTGGTTCTAGAGTGAACTATATTGTATGATTTTATCTGCAAGAAACAGCTACTGAAGTGCATGAGATATATATACAGATTACTCATAGAAAAGGTGGAAATAGAAAAAGACACTACTGCTTATTTAGTATAAGGTGACACTACATCCAAGATTTTTGTTTGTCTATTTTGCAGCCGAACATTTATGTCTATAATTGGTGGAGTTGTTGCTGGAATCTTGGGGTTCACCGGGTTGAAAGGATTTGTCTTTTACTTCCTTCTCATGGCATTTACTTCACTTGGGCTCATAGCAAAAGCAAAATTTTCAATACAGTCATACTTTGACTCCTGGAACCGGGTGTTAATTGATGGCTTTCTGGGTGGTCTAATGGTACAATTTCTTGTCATCCCTATCTCTTTGTCAGCATGATTTGTGTTTACGGAAGACACATAAACTAAGCAGAGCTATTTACAATAATGGTTTCATTAATATCTTTGACATTCACCACTGAGACCCCCCCCCCCCCTCCTTTTTTTTCAAACAACTCTAAAAAAGAAAAGTAAAGAAACATTGAAGACATTCTTAGAAATAGAAAGGGAGCTATTCAATTATCTTGAAAATTTGCCACTGGGATGGAGTGATCTCCTTTAGAGATTAGATTTAGTAGTCTCTGTTAGCTCGCCTAAAGTGTTAACTATTCTGTTTGATTTTACTGTGAATGTACTTCCTGGTCACCCGATCATTGTTTTTTGAATACTTCATCTGCCATTCTAATGTCGGAAAATTGCATATTTTTTTCTTTTCCAAAGTGAAATTTAACTTGCTTATCACATCTTTTTAATATGCCCTCTTCTGCATATAATTCTAGTTGAGCGCTGTGCTTGGCCCCGGAAATTGTGATCAACAGAGTAAAATATTGGTCAAATGTCAAACAGAAGGAAAACAACTGTTAGGTTAAGGGTCTATATACGTTGTAAAATTTACTCCGCATTTCCACTTTTCTGTAAATTACATAAATGGACCTTCCTAGAGGTATGATGAAATTAGACCTCTCTTGTTTCAATTTTACACAAATGTCACTTGTTTTAAATTCATTATAAGATTACACCCTTTTTAATGTTATGTTAAAATTTAAATATGGAATGATCATGATCTATTTTTCTATGGGTATGTGTGCTCTTCCCTACACCCCTCAAATCTTTTTGTATTTTTTTTTTTCATTATTTAACATTCTGTTAAAAGGCTTTGTTTGCTGTATTTAACATTCTGTTAAACTTTCTGCAGTCGTTCGTGCTGTTCTGGACGTATCCTTCTCAGTTATAATATTTGGTAAATTATGGCTGCATATTTAAATAATTCAAAATCATAACTCAACTAAGCATGGTTTATCTGTATGTCTAGCACCTAAGAGTAATGGTGTACGTTTTCTAAAACTGGTACTAGAAACTTCAGTCTAATGGTCACATTTTAAAGGGTTATATGCTATAAACTATAGCCTAATTACAAATTTGGTACATAAATTTTGAACTTGAGCCCGCTTAATCCCCTCTAAAATGTTACAAAATGTAGAAACGTTAAAATTGAAGTTTAAAAGCCATGTGATTGTTTCATAAGATCTTATGTCTCCGTTATATTTTTATCACATTGGCATTACTTGATTAATGGAATTGACCCCAATGTTTGGATTGGGGATTAAGAAAGAGAAGGGAAGGGAATGAGAGACTTTTAAGATATCTTCCCCTTGTTTGGGAAGATGGAAATTGGAGGAGAAGATAATGGAAGATCAATCCTTAATCCTCCATTATCCTTTCCCTTCACAAATTCAAGATACCTCAAATTGGAGTATTTTGGAGGAGGTATCAACACCCAAACAAGTGGAAGACATATGGAAGGTTAACCTTCTCTTTCCTCCCCTTCCCTTCCCTTCCCCTCCCCTCCATTCTCTCCCCTTCCCTTCTCCTCCCCATTCCCAAACAAACCCTTAGTGAAAAAAATGCTTTGTTTGTTAATTTTTACGATAGCTCGTGACAATCACTTGGCTCGTAGACTTTAATTTTCATCTTCTTGGGTAGTTTAGAGGAAGTAAAGTGTTATATTTTGAAGTTATTGTATCAAAATTATAGTTAGACTATAGTTTAGAGGCAATGTGCAGTTTTCCACAATTTAAATGCGTAACTTCCCCATTCAACTTGTGCTATGATTGTTCAGACTACGGGCATTTTCGTTTCACTAAAACACAACCTAGCAAAATTTCTAAAATTTCTCTTACTCTTATTCCGAAATCCTTGTTATTGGTTATGTTCTTCTTTGACGTAATAAAGATTTGCATATGACATTGTTCATATATTTTGATGGAGAGCTATGTGCAAGGTCTCAAGAGAAGGAACTTTGGCCTCTGCTTCTTTGTCACGATACTCTTGCACCATTGAGTTTCTAGACAGCTTTTATAATGTTCGCTTTTCTAAACAGTGTAAGCTTTACATTCATTAGTTCTAATTTATCAGAATCTTTTAAGTAGGAAGTAAGAATTGACCGTGAGGTCTCTTTCTTGTGTGGCCATCCATATGGAAAAAAAAGTATCTGGTGTTTGCTTTGTGATATAGACTTCAATTTTGCCAACTTTATTTGGACTGTTATGCAACACTCATCTTGATATTACCATTTACTTGCGGCATCCTATGACCAATAACTCTGATGGACATTTCTTTAGTACTGAAGTGAGCCTGTGCAATGCATGGCCGCGAAGAGATTGGATCCTCTACATTAAACAATAAAATATACGGTGAAGTGAGGAGAGAGAAAGAAAGGAAAAAAAATTGTGGGTTTCACCAACTTTTCTCTCTCTTAAAATTTTTCTCTTTCTCTCTCTCACTTAACCTTACACTCTACTGCTATTTTTATCTCTCTGAATGCATCCGAATGGACATTTCTCTTTCTGAGTATCTATTTTGGTGTTTTTTTAGCTGGATAGGAATTAACTAGTTATTCAATTGCCTATTCCAATTTTCTTAGAGGTGTAGATAGTAAGTGATTCGTCATTAAAGTTCTTACCTTAAATAGAACAGAACTTCACTAGTTTAGATATCTATGTGCTATGTTTCTTGTACATGAAGCTAGATCATTGTAATATTTGAACTAATTTTGTTGGCCTATATCCAAAAAAAAAATGTTGTTGAAGTGTTGTCAACTTTTCATTGCAATAGATTACTTATTTTTAGTTACATATTAAATCACTCAAAGACGCTTAACTCCGAATTTCAGGGTTTAATTAGACTCAAGCTCTCAAACTATTTTTCAAAAATAATTATATACTGGATAAAGTATTCTTATTGCTCCCAAATATTGCTCCAATGTTCATTCCTGCTTCTAAACTTTTTTTGATCCATGTCTACTTTCAAACTTTCAATTTTGTTCATACTTGCCTTTTTTGTTAACACCATTAATATGTTTGATGGAATTTCTTGATGTGGACGATGAATGAATATTTTTTTTCCATGTCATTATTCACCTCATATTTAACTTTGATTTTTATTTTTTTAAAAAAATAAACCTAATTGAAATAAAAAAAATGAAGGTAGTAAAAATGAGTTAGGGAAAAATTTGGTTTTTTTATTTGGATTATATTTTTTTAAATAAAAATTAAATGTGAGGTAGACAAATGTGGTAAGAAAATATCCATTCATCGTCCACATTAATAAAGTTTGTTAACATGTTAACGATGTTAATAAAAAGAATAAGCAAAAATAAAATTAAAAGTTTAAGAGTGAACATAAATAAAAAAATAAAAAAAAATATTACAACAAAGTTTGTCACCGGACTTTAACCTTTATATATTTTTTCAAGACACTCATGAAAAGTGAGTTTGAAATTAACATTCCAATTTGAATTTAAAATTGGGTTTTGTTTCTCCCTTTCTTATCAATTATCACCACAATAATATGATCAACCAAAGAGTTAGCTTCGTCACGCGTGACTTAAATCAAAGGCCCACGTGTTTCCTGGTAAGCCTTTAAGTTTTAACGTTGCCCTCTCTAATACTTGTTTCTATTTTCTGTTTTAACATTCATATTCCCAATTTTTTATTTTGTGGAGATAAGTGACTACAGGACCAACCAAGTCAAAAATTCCTTTAAACAAAGGCGAAGCTGCTTCTGAAAAGTACCAAAAGAGATTTGAAAAACAAAATATCTTAAGAATCATAGTGTAGGACTGTATAGGAGATCATCATCAGAAGATAGCATATATGTCACAAAACTCAGATTATAGACAAAGGCCAAGATGTCGTTCAAGCTGTTAAATTACTTTTTTTCTTTTTGTAGAAAGCTGTTAAATTATAAAACTTGGTTTTAATTTTTTGCCTCAAGAATCATAGTGCAGGTGACCAGTAGTCAGAAGTTAGCAGATATTTGAATTTATTGAAGTGTAAGTGTACATAGTGCACAATTTGAACTGTCAGATAAAAATTGAGATTTGTGTTTGTCCTGTAATAATTTCATCCAACAATTTAAAGTGTGCAATTTATACACCGAATCTTCATCTCAGTACTTAGTAGTGTAAAAATAAGATTAACAACCATTATATAAAACCATAGATTTTACTGACAATTTCAGAGTATCAGAAATTGTAGTACACAAGGACTCTATCTAAAACCCTAGAAGAAGAAAAAAGATCTAACAAATCAAATTTGCAATCCAGTTCTAACACAATTTTCACCACCACTTAGGGAAAAAAAAGAGTTCTCCATAATCCACCATTGACTACTCAGCCAACCAGAAGTAACTGGTAAGCCTAAAAGTACTTTTCTGCATCATAACAATACAAAAGAGAGAGGGGAAATTATATATATTCCATGAACCATGATGTCCTTTCTATGAACAAGAGTGTTCAAAGGAAAAGGGGGAGATGTTGACCTATGTTTGAGTTGTTAAACCCTTGACTTGAATCAGGAATGGACCCAACCCTATCGTTTAGAGGGTCTCTCATCATCTTCTCCACCATCATCACCATCCGAATCATCTTTATCATCAGACCTCTTTCTTTTTGATGGAATCTCAGCTTTCTCATCATCATCACCTTCATCTTCCTCCTCTCCATTCTCCTCAGGCTCAAAATCACTAGATGCTTCCTCATCCTCAGCTGTGCCTACAGGACGGACAAGGTACTCTGTTCCCAAATCCTCCTATAAGTTTCAGTGTTAGAGACTTAAAGAGTTAAGAGTTCAAGTGGGGAATACAGAGTAAAACAGAATAAATTTACAGAAGATAGGAGCTGTAATGATGAAACAACATAAATAAATAAAAATAGAACACGTTGACATCACTTGATCCATATAGCCGACCCATTTAATTAGTGAGAAAAGTGTTTGATTGTACCTATAATTTTTCATTATATTTGATCAAGACAGGAATATTATAGAAGAAATTTTAGAACTCAGTAGATTTTCCATGATTCTCAACATCCCCATAAAAATTAGGAATAGAAAGCATAAAACTTTACACTAGGACTCAGAATCTCAAATGAAAACACCTATTACTTCTATTCTTTGATTTTTTTTCCCCCCTTTCAAACAGCATTGAATTTAAGATTCTCTAGGATAAATAGTTTTGAGACTGACTATAATGAAGGAAAAGGACATGGCAGAGGTAGCTTAAATCCTCCTCCCATCACATCAGGGAGAAACAAAGGACGAATACACAGTGTAATACATAACTAATTGATACTGATATAGCTTCAGCACAAAAGATTCTCATAAAAACTAAGCAAGTCTTGAGGACTTTACCATTAGAAATTATTACAGGAACAAGCTAAACAGAATTCCTTTCTATATTTCCTTCTTGTGCTAATGAATTCTTGGCTTGGAACATATAGAACAGTATACTTGAGGGAAAAAATGGCGAATCAAATGAATAATTGTAAGAAATTCAGATTTGCAAATCCTAGGTTTTTAACAAGATTTACATATACCTCTCCATCGTCTTGCTCGTCGTCATCCTCTCCATCGTCGTCATCGTCATCGTCATCGTTGTCGTCGTCGTCGTCGCCGGCAGCACCATGGCGTGCGGCATCAGCTCCTTCATCATCATCTTCCTCATCCTCTTCTCCGTCGTCGTCGTCGTCGCCGTCGGGAGCGTCATCATCGTCTTCCTCATCTTCGTCCTCGTCATCGCCGTCATCCTCATCTTCATCCTCCTCATCGTCGTCGTCATCTTCTCCTTCTTCCACTTCGTCCTCGGAGTTATACTCGTCGTCTTCTTCGTCATCCAGAACCGTGACCTCATTTTCCTCCACGTGCTCCTTCAATTCCTCAGTAGCCTTCATCTTTCAAATCAAAAGAACAGAAGAAAACAAAAATCACGAGAAATTTTCTCGGGAAAATTCCTTATTTTCTCGGAAGGAAAAGGAAATTAAATCGAAAATCGGAGTATGGGAGGGAGGGAGGAATAGAGGAGAAACAAACATGGAAGATACCACCAGCTTCTTCCTTCGTTCCACCAGTAGCTCTGCAACACCGATCTCAGCCGTTGAAACTTGACTTCACGCGAATCGTTGACGTGGCATCAGATCGGACGGCCCTGGTCAGAGTATTTGCATTTCAGTGTAAGGATAATGTGATTTGCTCATTGCGGCGCTGAGAGGGGACTCCTATTATCACAGTCACGTGCGTATCACGTGATCCTACAGTCTCTAAAGTTAGGGTTTTTCTCTCTCTCTCTCTTTCATGAATCATCTGATTCAACTTGCCGCCCAGCCGCCCAAATCCCAATTAATTTTTTTATTGAATTGATAATATAGTTTTAAAATGACCTAAAATAGTTTGATTAAATTATTATTTAGTCCCTAAATTTATTAAAAATACTATTTAGTCTTCGAAATGTTTAACTATGTCAATTATTTAGTCTCTGAATTTGACAAAATACTATTTAGTCCCTAAATTTGTAACTCTGTCAACTATTTAGTCCCCAAACTTGGCAAAAATACTATTTAATCATTGAATTTGTAACTCTGTCAATTATAACGGGTAACAGTCAAAAGACTAAATAGTTGACAGAGTTGCAAATTCAGTGATTAAATAATTTTTTTGCCAAGCTTGGGGACTAAATAGTTGACACAATTACAAATTCAGGGACTAAATAGTATTTTGTCAAATTCGAGGACTAAATAGTTGACATAGTTAAACATTTCAGGGACTAAATAGTATTTTTGATAAATTTAGGGATTAAATAGTAATTTGACCAATAATTCAGAGACTAAATAGTATTTTGCCTCTTTTTAAACATGGACTAAAATATCATTTAGTCCCTCAAAGATGCTTGTTTTCTCAGTTTGGTCCCTCACAAATAAAAATGTTATTAGTTTGGTCCTTTAGATAGTCGACCGTTTAAATATTAAACAGAGTTAGATTATACGTGTAATTTATTATTGACTAGGCAAATTTTTTGAAAAATTATATAAAATTTGAATTAATTTGCTTAACTAGCAATTGACTATACACGTCATCAACTCTGTTAAGTATTTAGACATTCGGCTAACTGAGAGACCGAGTTGATAACGTTTTTATTTGTGATGCAACAAATTGACAACGCATAATTGGGAGGGAGTTGATAATATTTTGATGAAATTGGATCCAGTGCAATTCTCTTCCGTATAATTTCGGCGCAATTCCTGTAAAATACATATTTTTACTTCATTTGTAAGTACTAATACGGACTCACACTAATAATAATCAACCATGAATAGATTAGAGACCAAATTAATATCAATATTGACAAATATCATCACCTTAAATGGATTAGGGACCAAATTATTATTGATATTAAAAAATAGTCTCACGAGGCTATTTAGTGATGATATTTGTCAAAATTGATAATAATTTCATCTCTAATCCATTCATAGTGGGTTATTGTTAAAGTAAATCTGAATAAGTACTTCAAAAATAAAGTAAGAATATATATTTTATAGGAATTATATCGAAATTGTACAGAAGGGAATTACACTGAATCCAATCTCTATTTTGATATATTAGCGATTAAATTGTCATCACAAATATGTGAGAAATCAAATTAACAAATGACAATGTTTCGATAGAGATTGAATTGATAATGTAAATATGTGACAGAATAAATTAACAAAAGAGATATATGTGAGGGGTCAAAATGACGTTTTAGTCTTAAAAGATATTTTATGAAATTATATTGTACGTCATTCCCTAAAAGATCATATAACTATTTCTCCTCACATATTAGGACACTAAACTAATAATTTTATAATTATTAGCATGTAATTAATTATTTTTATAAAAAAATTAGAAAATGTAAAAAAAATTGAAAATGATAGAGGAAGCTAAATAGTTCTCTAACATTTTATAAAATTATTAATTTTTGTTAATAATTTTATGAAAAAATACTTACAGATTTCTGTTATAAAAATACTATTTATTAATTAGTAGTTTTTTATAAAAAAAATACTAATTACATAATTTATTAATATAGAATTTAGGTCCATTTTCTTATGTCCATTTCATCAAGTTCTCCAATATAAATATGACACGTGGCAAAAAGTGTTTAAATGACCAATCACAATAGAGAGAATATCGAAGACCACATTTTATATGACCAATCATTGAAGAAAGAAAGTGTAAATATAATATATGATTGGTAGAACTTGATGAAATGGACATAAAAAATAAACCTAAGTTTTTTCCATAAAAAATTAACTAACGATCAAATATATATATGCTAATTTTTTTGGTTTTTCAAGGTATCCCTCAGCCCGATAGGCTAAGGACTAATTTGAGTATTATATACTATAATATTTCAAATGTACACTACAAGAAAAGTGCCCTGGCAATTGAACAATGCGACAAAATGAAATAACTTTGTGACATTCATAATTATTATGTGACGTTAGAGTTGGATGAAAGTATTTGGTATAAAAATGTACTCGCGATAACATTGTAACATTGTCAATGATATAGTTGGTTAAGGTTCGGGCTCTTATCCCATAAGGGCGAGGGTTCGAACCCTATGACCGATGTGAATGCTTTATTGGTGGGTGATAAGTAAATTCTCCCTTAAATCCTTAAAGAGGTTGAGACCCTGATGGAATACCGGTACTTACCCCACCTAAACTTTTTCGTAAGATGATAACATTGTAACATTTTTTTTCAGAAGAAAATTTAAGTGAGGGGATGGTGAGAATGTTCTCCCATATATAATTGAGTGGGAGAATTACATTTCAGTTCATCAAAGCTAAACTTAGCTTTTTTAAATCTTTTAAAATATATTAAATAATATGATTTTTTTCTTGAAATATCAAAATATATTTTTCGATTCCTCATAAATCACACTACTCAACTCATTTATCAAAGATAGCCTTAAATTTGTAAGTTGTAACTTAGTATGTGTTCCGGGAACGGGGGTTTGAGCTTGGAAGTCCAGAGCAATACGGGAGCCAGTCACTGGGAAGTACTTAGTAGGCGAGAAGTGAAGCACTCTGGGCAAACTATAAGTAAGACAAGAGAGATTAACGTTAGTAAATAAATTATGTCCTTACCGAGCTCAAGGATTTGGGAATTCTGGATGAAGTTTTCTCTCTTTGTATCTCGCAAGAGTCTCTTTCTATCTCTCCAAAAGTCTCCCCTTTTGAATGTCTCACGGGTCTATTTATAGTGGAGGGTAAGATAAGTCAGTTATGGGCTGATGATGAGTCACATCCTAAAAATATGGGTAGTGCGTGCACGTTTCTTGACATGGTAGTGGTGTCACGTAATGGGCTAAGGTTGAGGAAATGGGAGAACATGGAGCCACATGAGGTAAGTAGTAGGATGAAGTTGAGGGAGTGAGATTAGGCATGTCGATGTGGTTACGTATGTATGAGGTGTCAATTATTAATGACGTGTCTAAGAGAAAGGGGTTATGAGCTCAATAAAAACAATAATAAATTTACTAATATTAAGCTCTTACCTAGTTTACCAGGACGATCATGCCTAAGCACGAAGAACCTTCACCTCAATCCTACTAAGCCACTCCCTAAGATTGTTCCCGGGAAAGGAGGATGAAAATCGCTCCTTCACGACATTCCCAACCTTGTCTAAATTGGGCGTCGCGGGTGGCACTTGGTCTACGTCAAACCCATTCCAAGAGCGTTGCTTCCTCGCGAAGTTGGAATGACCTTGACGTGATTCTTCTCATGTCAACATTGCACTGACCCTGAGGGAGGGGATGACCCCATCACACTTTCCACTACCTCATACTTATTAAAAGAGGGAAAGTGAGGTATCTTAGTTTACTGTCCAAGGGACGGATTCACTGGGCACCCTGAAGCACTTTGCTCAGCAGGGGCACTTATCACTGGGACTCAATTAGCACTTTACTTATGTTTACTGTCCAAGGGACGGATTCACTGGGCACCTTGGAGCACTTCGCTCCGTAACGGAACTTTTCACTGGGACATTAGTACCTTACTTATATTTACTGTCAGAGGGACGGATGACAAGTGGAGGCACCTTCTATGGTTTGAATGACACGTCTATTCATGAAATAAGCCACTCTACATAGTCGTTAAGGTCAAGAAATTTAATTAAGAAAATAAATAAGTAAATAAATAAAATCTATGTAGGGACAGTATGATTCTGCAAGATCTAGCATCCGTTTATCCACCTCAGAATCTTTCTTGAAAACCCCTAATTTTGTGACCAAATAGGTGGTTATCTGTGTTACAAATAACCCACAATTTACTAATAATAATCCCACATCCCAACCTAAAAAGAGAGAGGAAACAAAAGTACAAAATTTTCTATTGCATTTTTTAAGGTTTATTTTCATTAAAAAGAAATTTAGATAGATAGGTATTCCTTAATACTGTCATTTTTCCATCTAAATTCATGATAAGTAAAAATACGGACAAAATCGCAACATCAAAATGGCTATGGACTGAAACTTTGACATCAGAATGATCCATGGACTGAAAATGTGGCATTAAAATGATCCATGGCAGAGCTAAAAGTAGAAATTTTAATTAAACATAAAGCTTTCATTCTTTGGACCAACCCAAACACATAATTTAAAAGAAGTAAAAAGTTTCATAAAGTGGAACAGTCTCGTAAAGATCACAATATGAAGCACAATTTATTTGGTTGAAAACAAAGTGAAATACAAAAAGCATATCACAAAATTGTGTGCAACAATTCAACAGCTCCATCACATTATTAAACAGCTATGTGCAACAATTCAACACAAAATCAAAGACAACAAAATCCAAACTCCAATTTCTCAAACAATCTCATTGGAAAATCAAGGCAAATTTGAGCATTATAATCTTTGTTTTTACCCCTAAAACAAAGTTTTTCGAAATTCCAACAAAGATTTTTTTGCAGCACAGTTATAGATATTCTTTGAGTAATTAACTAACCAAAACATGAAGAAAGAAAGGGGAAAGAAGGAAGAACAAAGTCAGAAAGTAAACAGGGTTTGTGAAATCATGGTGGGAAGAATCATAACATTACCTTGACGTTGATGGCTTATGAGGCACACCCTCTCATCTACGTGTCATATTTAAATGACATGGCACATTCTGTCACTCAAATTCAGTAAAACGATGCCGTTTGATTCATTTAAATGTTCTATTTTGAATCAAAACGACGTCGTTTTGCTGAGTTTGAGTGAGAGAGGGTGCCATGTCATTTAAATATGACACGTATGAGAGAAGGTGTACCACATAAGCCTTCCACGTCAGCATTTAATAGCAAAACAAAACGGATGTTACGCTAGAGGATCAATTTTAACCAAAAAAAACCGTTGAGGACCTAAAATAACTTTTTGAAACGTTGAGTTTATTTACATTTTTAAACCTGTTTATATATAAGGCAAGGAGAATTGGAGAATTGGAGAATTGGAATGCTTGTTCTAATATTGCTTCATTTCGTTGACATGGCACAATTGCTAGTATATATTCTAGGATGAATGGCAAGAATTTACCTTATGTATATTACTTTAGTAATATATATATATATATATATATATATATATATATATATATATATATAGGCCAAATTACTCTTTTGATCCTCAACGTTTGCACGAAGTTTAATATTGGTCCTCAACGTTTCAAAAAGTTATTTTAGGTCCTTAACATTTTTTTTTGTTTAAATTGGTCCTCTAGCGTAACATCTGTTTGGTTTTGCCATTAAATGTTGACGTTGATGGCTTATGAGGCACACCCTCTCATCTACGTGTCATATTTAAATGACATGGCACATTCTGTCACTCAAATTCAGTAAAATGATGCCGTTTTGATTCATTTAAATGTTCTGTTTTGAATCAAAACGACGTCGTTTTGCTGAGTTTGAGTGAGAGAGGGTGCCGTGTCATTTAAATATTACACGTAGGAGAGAAGGTGTACCACATAAGCTTTCCACATCAGCATTTAATAGCAAAACAAAACGGATGTTACGCTAGAGGACCAATTTTAACCAAAAAAAACCGTTGAGGACCTAAAATAACTTTTTGAAACGTTGAGTTTATTTACATTTTTAAACCTGTTTATATATAAGGCAAGGAGAATTGGAGAAATGGAATGCTTGTTCTAATATTGCTTTATTTCGTTGACATGGCACAATTGCTAGTATATATTTTAGGATAAATGGCAAGAACTTACCTTATGTATATTACTTTAGTAATATATATATATATATATATATATATATATATATATATATATATAGATAGATAGATAGATAGATAGATAGATAGATATAGATAGGCCAAATTACTCTTTTGATCCTCAACGTTTGCACGAAATTTAATATTGGTCCTCAACGTTTCAAAAAGTTATTTTAGGTCCTTAACGTTTTTTTTTGTTAAAATTGGTCCTCTAGCGTAACATCTGTCTGGTTTTGCCATTAAATGTTGACGTTGATGGCTTATGTGGCACACCCTCTCATCTACGTGTCATATTTAAATGACATGGCACATTCTGTCACTCAAATTCAGTAAAACGATGCCGTTTTGATTCATTTAAATGTTCTGTTTTGAATTAAAACGACGTCGTTTTGCTGAGTTTGAGTGAGAGAGGGTGCCATGTCATTTAAATATGACACGTAGGAGAGAAGATGTACCACATAAGCCTTCCACGTCAGCATTTAATAGCAAAACAAAACGGATGTTACGCTAGAGGACCAATTTTAACCCAAAAAAAACCGTTGAGGACCTAAAATTACTTTTTGAAACGTTGAGTTTATTTACATTTTTAAACCTGTTTATATATAAGGCAAGGAGAATTGGAGAATTGGAATGCTTGTTCTAATATTGCTTCATTTCGTTGACATGGCACAATTGCTAGTATATATTTTAGGATGAATGGCAAGAATTTACCTTATGTATATTACTTTAGTAATATATATGTATATATATATAGATAGATATAGATAGGCCAAATTACTCTTTTGATCCTCAACGTTTCCACGAAGTTTAATATTCGTCATCAACGTTTCAAAAAGTTATTTTAGGTCCTTAACGTTTTTTTTGTTAAAATTGGTTGTCTAGCGTAACATCTGTCTGGTTTTGCCATTAAATGTTGACGTTGATGGCTTATGAGGCACACCCTCTCATCTACGTGTCATATTTAAATGACATGGCACATTCTCTCACTCAAATTCAGTAAAACGATGCCGTTTTGATTCATTTAAATGTTCTGTTTTGAATCAAAACGACGTCGTTTTGCTGAGTTTGAGTGAGAGAGGGTGCCATGTCATTTAAATATGACACGTAGGAGAGAAGGTGTACCACATAAGCCTTTCAAGTCAGCATTTAATAGCAAAACAAAACGGATGTTGCGCTAGAGGACCAATTTTAACCCAAAAAAAATCGTTGAGGACCTAAAATAACTTTTTGAAACGTTGAGTATCAATATTAAACTTCGTGCAAACGTTAAGGACCAAAAGAGTAATTTGGCCATATAAATATATAGATGATTTCTTTCAATTGTTGATCACAATTAGTGTTCAATAATTTGTGATTTCAGCCTTTAATTAATATAATTAAAACAGGAAATGATATATGGCTAATTAATGAGATTGTAACGCATAAGGCTGCAAATCATGTGAATTAACTGTGATAACTTTTTTGCTGCCAGTTAAATGAGATTGCAATTTTGATCACAAACAAATATGGTGATGCCATTAGTGCTTTCAGCCGGTAATGGGATATATTTGAAAAATGGGATATGGAGTAATTAATATAATTAAAACAATCAATGCTATATGGCTAATTGTGAGTGAGGCGTTGCAGCAGAGGATGAGCAAAACTAATGAAAAATAAAGGGTTTATAAACATTAAAAATCATTTTCTTTAATTTGTTGAATTTTCTAAATTAACATTTAGTGTGGTTTAATTACTTTCTATGAAAACCAACCTCATAACTCATATATATACACACAAAGGGAGGTGGAATATGAAACTCATTCACCATTATATCGCATTACTAACTAAATCTCAATGGTTGCATTCACAAAGTCTCTGATTCCGCCATTATTGTTACTGGCAATAATGGCTTTCTCAACAGTTTTTAAAGGAAGTGAAGCATTTCCGTTTACAAAAGTAACAGTGGGAATTACCAATGATTTAGCTTCAAAAGAAGACCTAACTCTTCACTGCAAGGCCAAGCATGATGACAGAGGAGAACACACCATCAAATATGGGGAATATTACACTTTCAAATTCACTAGAAACCCTATTATAACGGTATCTTTGTATTATTGTAGTTTCAGGTGGCAATCTGATCAGAATCTTCACTTCATTAACATATACAGCCAAAGAAGAGATAGGTGTGTAGGGTGTGGTTGGATTGTGAAGGAAGGAGGCCCATGTGCTTATGATTTTGATACAAAGACTTATGATATTTGCTATGGATGGATCCCAAGTCTAGAAGATGCTCTTGCTGCATCAAATGTTACCAATGCTAATTCTACTATTGAGTTTCACGTTTGATGAATGTATTAGTGTATGACAATATCTATCATTAATAAACTAAAGATTTTAATATATATATATATATATATATGTATGTATATGCTTTGTTTATCTTTCTCTAGAAGAAAATTCCTTCAGGGTGTTTAGAATCGAACAAAATCGACACATTTGAATCAAATCGAACTAAATTAGTACAAACCGAATAAAATAGATCAATGCTTGGTTTGGTTCGGTTTCATATGATTATTATATATTTAATTATAATAACTATATTATGACCCGTGCATATTGCACGGGTATTTTTTTAAATTTATTAAAATATATTATATTAATAATAATAAAGTGTATAAATTATATTTCAGTATTAGTTATAAAAAAATTATTTTAGTATTTAAATAATTCATATATAATATGCAAAAAAAATGTTTTATGTAGTTCAACTCTTTAAATATTTACTTTTGAGATCATAAAATATGTGCTTTAATTTTTCAATATATGATATATTAAATATAAATATTAATATAAATGTTAATTATTTGTTTAAATAAATAGCGGTACTATTTTAAAAATTAAATAGTATAGTAAATTAGATTCCCTAATTTTCTCTATCTTGAAACATTACACTCTATTCTTTAATTAAGAGATAAAAAAATTTATAATTGTACTCATTCTGAGCAAAATAGCCTTATATTTATTATTAAAATAATAAAATAAGTATTTGATGTCAAATATTAAAAAAGTAAAAATACAATAGTAACTTTTTACTAAATATTAATAGCGAAATAATAGTTTTTTAAAATCAAAATCGTATATAAAAAAGATATTTGTAATTAATACACAATCAAACTTGTAACTTTAAAAATTTCTTTACCTTTTTAATATATAATTGATTCAAATTGCAAAAAATAAAAAATAATATCACAATCAAAAGATAAAAAATATACTTTTTATAATAAAAATAGCAAGCTATATGAAAATACACTTATGCCTATTTTTAAATAATTAAATATGTGCTTAAATAATATAAAATATTATCTTATAAAATTTAAAATAAAATAGAATAAAAATTTACAAAATAAATAATATTTTTCATACAAAATAATATTGAAATAATATTTTTAAAAATTAAATAAAAAGTTATATATAAATCAAATATTTATAATAAACTATCACATTATAATGTTTTATTTTTCTTCATGTTTTTTATTTAATTATTTGTAACAGCAAAAGTAAAATATGAAGATGGAAAAAACAAAAAATAAATTTTGATAATTTATTATAAATATCTAAATTTTATTTTAAATTTAATACTAATAAATTAATTTACTTTATAATAAACCTATACATTTCTTCTAAAATTATTTTATTTTTCTTTCTTGTTATATTGAAAATAAATTATTTTCATAAAAAAAAATTATAATATTTCTAAGAATCAATATTAACTTCAGTTTCATTTCTTTTTTGTTTAAATAAATAGGAGCTTGCCAACAAATTATTTTTAAATTAATTGCTAATAAATTTTCATAAATTATATTTTAGTATTTAGATTACACTATGCCAAAATATTTTAGGGTAAAAGTACATTTCCTGCCCCTAACGTTTGAGGGTCCTGTCACTTTCGCCCTTAACGTTTTCTCACAGTCAATTGTACCCCTAATGTTTTGTATTTCTCCCAATGTCGGGTTTTTGGCTAACACTGTCAATTTTTGGACAGTTTTTGATGATGTGGCATCTTATATGGCCAACAATTCTAACTGGACTTTATTTTTTCACATTAGCAATATATATTAGGGGTACAATGGACCCCAAAAACTCAGTATATCTGTAAATCCAATACACCAAATACTCATTACATCAGTAAAATGGACCCCAAAAAGTCAGTACTATTGACTACTGATGTGAAAAAATTTAAGTCCAATCAGAACTGTTGGCCACATAGGATGTCACGTCATAAAAAATCATTCAAAAATTGACGGTGTTAGCCAAAAGCCTGACATTGAGAGAAACACAAAACGTTAGGGGTACAATTGATAGCGGAAATACGTTAGGGGTGAAAGTGGCGACAAAAAGTCGCCACAAAAAACTCAAACTTTTATTGCTGTTTTAGTAATTAAAATTAACCTTCTTTGGTGGCGACTTTTGTCGCCACTGAAAGTACCTTCAGTGGCGACTTCGAAAGTCGTCACTATAGGGCTTCAGTTGCGGACTTTTCAGTGACAACTTTTATGTCGCCACTGAAACCCTTCAATGACGACTTTTGGACTTTCAGTGACGAAAAAAGTCGCAACCGAAACCCTTATTTGTTGTAGTGAGTGGCAGGACCCCCAAACGTTGAGGGCAGGAAATGAAATGTACTTTTACCAATATTTTATGTAGTATTATCTTTGAAATATTTACCTTTGAAGTCATAAAATAAATGTTTTAAACTTTTTTAATAAGTACGTTGTATTTGATATTTTAAATTTTAATTGCGATTAAATTTATTAAGTTATTATAATTAGTTTCATTATAAGAGTTATTAAATACAAATCATTCTTTGAGGGAAAGTTAAATAGTAAAGTAACGCTTGTACGGTAGCTAATGTGACATTAATTAATAATTATATTTATTTTTTGAAAAAAACTAAGGTAAAGTTGCTTAGGTGCTTGCTATAAAGTTCATCAATTATAAACCTTATTTATATTCTCTCTCCAATTTGATTGGTTATGTAATTTATTGCTTTTCATTTTCTCTCTCTACCATGATTGGTTATACAAAAATTTTTGCCACGTGTTTCAATTATATTGGTGAACTTTATAGCAAGCACCTAAGTAACTTTACCTCAGTTTAGTCCTTATTTTTTACTTATATTAATTTTTTAATTATAAATAATATTTTGATCAAATTCTTGGTCTCCTTCAAATAATCTAATTTAAAAAATAAAAATAACTAATAAATAAAAAAGTGTAACATTATGGTTTCGATTCAAGAAAAAAAAATGAAAATGAAAATATAAAGAAACAAACTTAAATTATAAAAGATATATTTTATTTCCAATCTTATTTTTTGTGTCATATGTATTTAGGAATAAATTTTGGTGGTTTTCTCTCAAGTGAAAGCAAATAACTAAATAAGTGATATTGAGGTAATTTTTACCATATAACCTAAATTAATAAAGTTCAGCTACTTGAGTAAAATTAAAATTAATAAAATTATTATTCTAAATTTCTTATTAATATATATTTCCTTTGTTAACCAATTTTTTTTTAATTTTGATTTTTTTCCTGTGATTAATGATTCGTCATAAACAGTTATAATAAAAATTGAAAGATATATTCAAATACTAACTAACACTTAGATGTTGATTTCAAAAAAAAAGAAAACACTTAGATGTTGAAACTTTTTTTTAAAAAAAAATGCTAACGTTTATAAACATTTTCATTCCATAAAAGGCTAAAGGTCTATTTTGGTCCTCAATGTTTGCATGAAGTTTAATGTTGGTCTTTAAAGTTTTTTTTTTGGTCGATTTTGGTCCTTGAGCATAACACTGTTAACTTTTTGCCGTTAAATGATGACGTGACATGTTTATATGGCACATCCTCTCTCCTACATGTCATATTTTAATGACGTGGCATAACACATCACTATCACGTCACCCCAGATTGTCACATCATCATCTTCTCTCCTGCATCAGCATCATTATCATCATCATCTGGGGTGACGTGGCAGTGATGTGTTCACGTCATTATAATATGACATGTAGGAAAGAGGGTATGCTATATAAGCATGCCACGTCATCATTTATCGGCAAAAAGTTAACGGTGTTACGTTCGAGGATCAAAATCGATAAAAAAAAACTTTAAGGACCAACATTAAACTTTATGCAACATTGAGGACCAAAATAATACTTTAGTCTTCCATAAAATATATGTAATCATTTTGTTGAACTTCAATATTTTCTCCTTCGCCATGATATTGTTATTTCTCACTTTACTAAGTAAATTTTGCTAAATTATCATTAAATGAAAATGATAAACACAAAAATATTTTTTTGGGTAACAAATAATAAATAAAGATAAAAGTTAAAAACCTTCAAACAAAAAGAATTCAAATATTAATTTTAAATGAAGCATGAAAAAAAAACACTTACATTGAGTAGAAGTACACAAAATGGATTGAAAAATGGTTAGAAAATATAAATGGAGAGATGAAAGAAGTCAAATTGCTATAACAATGGATGTTGAGTTAGGGCCGAGCTTTTCTAATATTTAGAAATGCTTATTTTTTAAAAAAAAATACTTAATCAATGATAAACAAAAATGTTTTTTTATTCTCTATATAAATATAACTTAGAGTAACAAATAAGTAAAGATAAAAAATTCAAAAAAAAAGGAACTCAATTATTTGTTTAAATAAAGTATAGAAACACATTTAATGAGTAAAAGTATACAAAATGGTTTTGAAAATTATTAAAAATATAAATAAAGAGACAAAAGAAGTTCTATTGCTCTAATAATAAATCAATAATTGTAGCACAAAGTTAATTAATAGAGTAAAAAGATAAATTGTTAGAATGAATTAATTAAGAATTAATTAGTTATTATATATTAGTTTAAATTAATTATAATACATAATGAATGATAAAATTGTAAATTTCATAAAAGTTTATTTTGTTATATTAGGTGATAAAAATTGAAAGGAGAATTATTGAGATTGAGAATAAATAATAAAACGGATTTCAATAAAGTTATAATATATATTAATTAAATTGTCAGTTTTAATAATATAAAAATGAAAGATAAAGTTAAATTTAAAAAAAAATGCTGAGAAAGTAATAGGTAGCATTGTAGCAAGGGTATGTTTGGTGTAAAATCCAAACAGTATAATCTTGGTGTTTTACTATTTTCAAAAAACTTTACATCATATTTTATACATACCAAACATATTTTCTCTCCTAATTTTTCTCTCTATCTCTCTAGTACTTTACATCTGTACATTTATACCAAGCGTACCCCAAGTGTTGGTTGTTGTTTGATTAGATATAATAGATTTTTCATGAAAAAAAAAATATATATATTTTCTTTTTCACTTACGAATTGGGCCTGCTTATGCTATTATATATATATATATATATATATATATATATATATATATATATATATATATATTTGAGAACCATATATATATATATATATTAATAATATAATATATAATCAATCAAAAATATATATTATTAATATATATATATATATATGGTTCTCAAAAAAAAAATATATATATATATATATATTTTAAAGAGAAGTTGGTCTGACTTTCAGACGAACTTCCCTTATAATTTTTTTTAAAAAAATTATTAATCAATCAGATTTAAAAAAACAAAATAATATACTTTGTCTGATCTTATGACGAATTTGTTTATAATAAAGACAAAAAGAAGGTGTTTAGATATTTTTTTGGGAAGGGTTTTTGGGATTTGATATTTTTTTAGGAGGGTTTAGAGTAAAACTGTCGGATAAAGTATCCTTGTTGCCCCTAAACTTTATTGTAATATTTATTCCTGCACCCAAACTTTTTTTTTTATTCATGCCTACCCCAAACTTTTAGTTTTGTTCATGCCTGCCCTTTTTGCTAACACCGTTAACTTGCTTGACGGAATTTATTGATGTGGATGATGAATGTGTATTTTTTTTACACGTCATTGTCCACCTCACCTTTAACTTTTTACTTTTATTAAAAAATTTAACCTAATCTAAATAAAAAACTATTTTAGGATAAAAGTTTGATTTTTTTTTTTAAAAATTGGATTAGGTTAATTTTTTTTTAAATAAAAGTAAAAAGTTAAATATGAGATGTAAAATGAGGTGGACAATGAAGTGGCAAATAAGATACACATTCATAGTCCACGTGAGCAAATTCCGTCAAGCAAGTTAACGGTGTTAGCAAAAAGGACAGGCATGAACAAAATTGAAAGTTTGAGGGTAGGCATGAACCAAAATAAAGTTTGGGGGTAGGAATGAATATTGCAGCAAAGTTTGAGGGCGGGAAGGGTACTCTATCCAAAAGAATATATACATTAAGATTGGCTAAAGTATTATTTTGATCCTCAATGTTTGCATGAAGTTTAATGTTGGTCCTTAATGTTTTGTCATATTTTAAAGATGTGACATGACATATCACTGCCACGTCACCCCAGATGATGATAATAATGATGATGATAAAGGAGAGAAGATGACGATGTGGCAATGTGGAATGAAGTGACAGTGATGTGTCATGCCACGTCTATAAAATATGACACGTAGGGCGGTAGGGAGAGGGTGTGCCACATAAGAATGCCACGTCATCATTTTACGACAAAAAGTTAACGGTGTTACGCTTGATGACCAAAATCGACAAAAAAATAAAACTTTGAGTACCAACATTAAACTTTTGAAACATTGAGGACCAACATTAAATTTCATGCAAAGATTGAGGACCAAAATAGTACTTTAGCCCATTAAGATTTTAAGAAACGTTTTTTTCTTTTATAAAACTTACAATACTTTTCCATTTAATAAATAATAATTGAAGACTAAAATTATAAACATTCTTCTTTGCTTCAGTGGATAAAGCCAATACCCCACTCTATAAGGTAACGCCTTCGAACCGTTGATATGCAGATTTCTCAGCAATAAAGGAAAACACGTCACACACAAAGCCTAGGTGGCAAAATACAAGTCATCAACAAGCTTCCGTGGAAGCGTCACGTCAATAATCAACGTGGCAAACGACACGTCATCAACCAAGAAGCCTATTTGGGAGGAGCCACGCCATCCACTAAGCCTACGTGGCACGTCCCACGTCAGCCACCAAGCCTACGTGGAGGATGCCACGTCATCCACCAAGCCTATGTTGCAATAGCCATGTGATCCACCAAGCCTACGTGGACGATACCACGTCATCCACCAAGCCTACGTGGACGATGCCACGTCATCAACCAAGCCTATGTGGCAGGAGCCATGTCATCCACCAACCCTACGTTGCAATAGCCATGTGATCCACCAAGCCTACGTGTGAATAGCCACGTCATCCATGAAGCCTACGTGGCATGTTCCACGTCAGCCTCTTTGCCAACGTGGCAGGAACCACGTCATCCACCAAGCCTACGTGGAGAACGCCACGTCATCCACCAAGCCTACGTGGCAAGTTCCACGTCATCCACCAAGCCTACGTGGCTATAGCCACGTTATCCACGAAGCCTACGTGGCACGTTCCACGTCAGCTTCTTGCCTACGTGGCAGGAACCACGTCATCCACCAAGCCTACGTGTGAAGTTCCATGTCATCCACCAAGCCTACGTGGCAATAGCCACGTCATCCACCAAGCCTACGTGGAGGATGCCACGTCATGCACAAAGCCTACATGGCAATAGCCACGTCATCCACCAAGCCTACGTTAAGGATGCCACGTCATCCACGAAGCCTACGTGGAGCATACCACGTCATCCACCAAGCGTACCTGGCAAGTTCCACGTCATCCACCAAGCCAACGTGGCAGGAGCCACGTCATCCACCAAGCCTACGTGGCATTAACCACGTCATCCACTAAGCCTACGTGGCATGAGCCACGTCATCCACCAAGCCTACGTGGCACGTGCCATGTCATTCGAAATGCCTTCATGGCGGTGGTCACGTCATCAATTATCCTAGGTGCCGAAGGCCACGTTTTACAAGGATATCACATTGTTAGCAGATGAAAAGTTATGGTGAAAAGTGATATTTTATATTTACACTCAAGTTTTTTTTTTTGTTTTAAAAAATGTCTGTATATTATTTTTATAATTATTTTTAATATGTTTAATAAATTTATAATTTGATATATATAAAATTTATTTTTTTAGAACTTATATAAAATTTATAATATATACCCTTAACATTTATAAACTTTTTATATTCTTACTCTTAAACTTATAATATTGAATTTATGTTCTTAAAGTGTTTTTATATTTATATTTTTAATATGCCTAATATTAAATTTTATAATTTGATCCCTAAAGCTCATAAAAGTTATTTGCTTTCATAGTTAATTGGTCATTTGGGATGATTGGCGCACATAACTAAATATTAATTTATTGCTCGAAACTACAATCTAGAAAACCAAAAATAATAATAACAAATGGTTTATTGTAAACATTAAAAATCATTTTCTTGATTGATTTTTCACAAATAAACCTTCTAAAAAGTAGGCAAGAAACAAAGAAATAATTAATTTAAAACTTATAAAATTAAACCATTAATTGCACCATAAATTAACAATTACTGTGGTATTAATTACTTTCTATAAAGTTCATCTACAGATCCATTTCCCAAAATCCATATATATAGAGAGAAGGAAAATTACTTTATTAAATACATTTTAGGAATTAAAAATTGATTTTGTTTTTTAATATAAAATCAAGTTTTTAATTTACTTTTATCAGGTTTTTTAACACGTTATTTTAAAAAACTTATAACAGTTTATAATTCAAAAAATTAAAGTACTTTTATATTTAATTAAATCAATGTTGTGTGTTAATTCTAAATCAACGTTGTTCTTTGCATCAAAAGAAAATTGTTGTGTGTTATAATTCAACGTATGTTCAAATAAAATCAACGTTGATTTAAAAATAAAATTACTTTTATCAGTTGATTTAAATAAAATACCAATTTTCTAATTTAATTTTATATAAAAAACTGATTCAATGTTGATTCAACGTCTACACATAAAAAACTGATAAAAATAATTAAAAAAAGAAAAACTTAGGTCCATTTTTTTATGTCTATTACATCAAGTTCTCCAATATAAATATGACACGTGGCAAAAAGTGTTTAAATGACCAATTACAGTAGAGAGAGAATATAGAATATCACTTTTTATATAACCAATCATAGAAGAGAGAGTGTAAATACAATATATGATTGGTCGAACTTGATGTAATGGACATAAGGAAATAGACCTAAGTTTTTTCCTTAAAAAAATTGCTTTATATTAAAAATAAAACCAATTTTTAATTCCTAAAATGCTTTTAATAGAAGATAATAAATGTTATGAAAATAAATTGAGAGAAATTGTGTCCTTGAGAAAAGTAAAAATACTCTTTTAATATAATTTAGGCTAAAATGCATTGAAATTCTTTGACTTTTGGATCAAGGGTACATAAATGAGTAGATGTTCAGTGGTACAATAGTACTAAATTTTAGTACATCCCTTCAATCAGTTAGTTCCTAATTCATTAAAGGTGAGTCCTAATTAATATGAGTTTTTATTAATATTAACAAATGACATTACATGATTGGAGTGATGCACTGAAGTTCAGTGGTACGGTAGTATTGAATTTTCATCCTACATACACCTCCTGAGTTTTAAAACTTTACACATAGACCTCCTCAATTTTCATATATGGGCAGATAGTACCCTTCCGTTAGCCTCTGTCCAATTTGAGTCGTTAATTAAGTGTCACATCATCTTTATTTTTTGGGGCATTTTGATCATTTCCTAATTATCTATCCATATTTCACTTACCCACCCACCCGTATCATATACTCACCCACCCACCTACCTGTAACCAAATCCCTAATCTATCTAAGGATAAGGAATCCTTAAACAAAGCAAAGAAAGAACAATGGAATCACTGCAACGTCGAAGTTGAGACTAGGGGTGTACAGGTTGGCCCGTGATCCGGCCAACCCGATCCGATCCGGTCACATTTGGGGCCATAGGACCGGGTCGAGTTGGGCTGCTCAAAATCCGTCCCAACCTGGGGTAGGTCCATTTGCTTTTTTTTTTTTAAAAAAAAAAAATATTTTGTTATTTTTATTATTTAAGTATTTTTATATGTAAAAAAATTAAAATTGATGGTTGAAAATAAGATATCATATCTATTATTTAATATCTTATTAATCTATTCCTAAAAACTAGGTAATAAATCAATTTAAATTTTAAGAAATCTATTCAAAATGTCAACATGTATTAATTACTCTTCATTTTCTATGCCCACTCTCCATTTTCTATGCCTACTCTCAATTTTTCCATAACTCAAACTCAAATTTTCAAAAAAAAAAAAAAATCCGACTGACCTGGCCACTACCCAGATCAAGTCTCGGATCCAGCCAAAACCCGACCCAACCCGTGTACACCCCTAATTGAGACCTTCGAGCAGCATCAAATCCATCCATTCGAGAAGCAGAGAACCGTCGAATCCATCCATTATTAATATATTCAACAAAAGTTCACAAATAAACCTTAAAAGAAATTGGCAAGAAACAAGGAACTAATTAATTTAAAATCCAGTATAAAATTAAAGCATTTATTGCACCAATATAAATGAACCATTATTGTGGTATAATTACTTTCACGACAAACCTCATATATATATATATAAAGGGAGGTGAGAACAGATGATTTGAAACTACTCATTCACAATCTTGCATTACTAAATCTCATGGCTCCATCCACAAAGTCTCTGATTTTGCCATTATTACTATTAACAATGGCTTTCTCATCAATATTATTCAAAGGAAGTGAAGCAATTTATCCATTTGATAAAGTAGTAGTGGAAATTTTCAATGATTTAGCTTCAAAAGAGGACCTAACTCTTCACTGCAAAGCCAAGCATGATGATCGAGGAGAGCACACCATCAAATCGGGGGAATCTTACCGTTTCAAATTCTATCCAAACCCTGTTCTTTTGGTATCATTGTACTTTTGTAGTTTCAGGTGGCAATCTGATCAAAAACTTCACTACATTAACATATACATGCAAAAACGAGATAGGTGTTTATGGTGTGGTTGGATTGTGAAGGAAAAAGGTCCATGTGCTTATGATTTTGATACAAAAAGTTTTGATATTTGCCATGGATGGCTCCCAAGTCTAGAATCTGCTCTTGCTGCATCAAATGTTACCAATGCTAATTCTACTATATATTGAGTTTCATGTTTGATTAATCAATGTATGGTTCATGTAATTGGGTATGACAATATCATTAATAAATTAAATATTTATATATATATATATATATATATATATATATATAAATATTTAATTTATATATTTATATATATATGCTTTGTTTATGCTTTAATTAATAATGTTAATTGTTGAGAGTTGTTCTAGAATATTATTCAAATCTTCCCACTCTATTTTCATAAGAAAATATGAAGAGTCGCTTAACACGAGAGTGGATCCTCTGCGTACAAGTTGAACCAGTTTAGAGTTTTTTTTTACCCGAATCAATCATTATATTGACAAGTTCGATTTGGGTTGGGTGTGATTTTAAATCTAAAACCTGCTAACCGAACCAATAGCTAAACAGGTTGGGATTTTTTTTAATATCATCTATCACATAAGAAAGATATTAACTTTACATTCACTTTGTATTATACATATTAGTATCAATAAAATATGATTTTATTCAACTGTATTGCCCAAACTTTGCATTCACTTTGTGTTATACATATTAGTATCAATAAAACATACACAAGCGCTATTAACTTCAGTGCTAATACTATTAATTCAATTCAAAATCACTATTAATTGAAACTATTACTATATTAATCAAAGCACTATTAAATTCAGTGCTAATACTATAAATTAGCCTTGTATAAAACTTTGTAAAAAAATATTTCTTTGTGTTTACTGTGTAAAAATGTTCAACTTACAGATTTGTGTCATAAATTCATAATATAATGAAAATGAGTAACATGAGCAAGCAATATTTCTCGTGTCCGTATCAGTATCAGTATCCGTGCTTCATAAGACACATATGTCATCAATTGATCAAGACAACAGAGTTTTGAAAATGGAGTCGTGTGACCATTTGATATGCCCACTTCTTTGTAATTTCTTCATTTGGAACCACCACCGCACCTAGAACTGGTTTGAATAGGGACGTGGCCATTATTAATATATGAGTAAATTACACTGTCCTCCCTGAGAGATGCTGAAATTACACTGCTCTCCCCTCTAGTTTCCAAAATTACACTGCCCTCCCTTGAGAGATCAAAAGTCATTACACTTTGATCCAAAACACTATTCTCCCACTAAAAAAAAGGTCTAAAAAGTCAATATAATAAATATTAATGACTAATAAATATTCATGACTAAATTGACCCTCACACAAGATAAAAAATATTTAACGTTATGCTTCATCGAAATTTATAAAACTGAATCTTTATCAAAAAAAATTTATAAAATTGAATTCTAGTACACCAAACAATTTTTTTTGATATATTTTATTATTATATATTATAATATATATATATATATATATATTAAACTTAATTATAAAAAATTAAGTAAAATAATAGATGTTTTATATTACATTACATTATTAATATAAAAATCTATAAACTATTTTAAGTTACAGACTTTTTTTTTAGAATTTTATTTTGTTAACAATAATAATTACTATAAATACTAATAAAATAATAAAAGAAAATAAAAAAATGAAACAATGTTATTATAAGAGGATAAAAGTATGTATAAGTCACATTTTATAAGAGGTAATTTAGTCATGAATATTTATTGTATTGGAAGTTGAAAAAATTTGACCTTTTAGACTTTTTTTTTATTGGAGAATGGTGTTTTGGATCAAAGTGTAATGACTTTTGATCTCTCAGGGAGGGCAGTGTAATTTTGCAAACGAAAGGGGAGGGCAGTATAATTTCAGCATCTCTCAGGGGAGGACAGTGTAATTTACTCTTAATATATTCAACAAAATTTCACAAATAAACCTTAAAAAATTGGCAAGAAACAAGGAACTAATTAATTTAAAATTCAGTATAAAATTAAAGCATTTATTGCACTAATATAAATGAACCATTATTGTGGTATAATTACTTTAATGACAAACCTCATAATTATATATATATATAAAGGGAGATTAGATGAGATGAGATGATATGAAACTCATTCACAATCTTGCATTACTAAATCTCATGGCTCCATCCACAAAGTTTTTTATTTTGCAATTATTACTATTATCAATGGCTTTCTCATCAATATTATTCAAAGGAAGTGAAGCAATTTTTCCATTTACAAAAGTAACAGTGCAAATTTTCAATGATTTAGCTTCAAAAGAGGACCTAACTCTTCACTGCAAAGCCAAGCATGATGATCGAGGAGAGCACACCATCAAATATGGGGAATCTTACATTTTCAAATTCTATCCAAACCCTATTCTTTTGGTATCATTGTACTTTTGTAGTTTCAGGTGGCAATCTGATCAAAAACTTCACCACATTAACATATACAGTGAAAAACGAGATGGGTGTTTATGGTGTGGTTGGACTGTGAAGGAAAGAGGTCCATGCACTTATGATTTTGATACAAAAACTTTTGATATTTGCTATGGATGGCTCCCAAGTCTAGAATCTGCTCTTGCTGCATCAAATGTTACCAATGCTAATTCTACTATTGAGTTTCATGTTTGATTAATTAATGTATGGCTCATGTAAATGGGTTTGACAATATCATTAATAAATTAAAGATTTTAATATATATATATATATATATATATATATATATATATATTGCTTATGGTTTAATTAATAATGCTAATTGTTGAGAGCTGTTCTATAATATTATTTAAGTCTTCCCACTCTATTTTCGTAAGAATATATGAAGAGTCGCTTAACACGGGAATGGATCCTCTGGGTACAGGTTGAACGGGTTTGGACTTTTTTACCCAAATCAACCATTATATTGGCAAGTTCAGTTCGGGTTAGGTGTGATTTTAAATCAAAAACTTGCTAACTGAACCAATAGCTGAATAGGTTGGAATTTTTTTACCTGAACCAACCTGTCAACCTAACCCAACAAACTAGTAGTTTGGGTTGGGTTAGCGGGTTGAGCTGAACGTGTGCACACCCCTAATATAAAGTATATATTCAAATAGAAAAGCATCTATATTTAAAGCGTCTATTAGTACATTATAAATAGGCATATGTTTTATTCAAACAAGAAGTAATTTTATAAATGTTTTTAAATGTTTCGTTGTATCATGAAGAGTTCTATGTTTTAAAACTCGTACCGGACCGGACCGGCCGTTCGTCCAGTCCGAGTTTAGCAAAAAATTCGATTTCGAGTTGACCCGGTCAAAACCAGTGACTCGGACCGGTTTTGATTGACCTTTTTTTAGAGTTGGGCTTGACATTTTGGGCTAAACTTGACTACATGCATTGTGTATCTTATAATTTTAAATCTTATATGATTATGAAACAACTAATATAGTGTGTAAATGATATAAATATTTTAATTAATATTATTTGAGCTTATTATTTTGTATATATATAGTTGAATAATATAAATTACTCATTATATTTTAAATTCATGTATAAAAATATAATTTTTGTAATATAATATATATATATATATATATATATATATATATATAATCAACTAGTTCAACCACCGGTTTACCTGATTAAATCGGTTAGCTGATGACCCAAAAAGTTTTTCGGTTCAATGAACGGTCCGATTTTTAAAACATTGATTCTGTCTACTTATTGTCTTACAGCTAGTACATGCAAAATCTCTTTAAATTAATTTAGCCGGACTAGTCACGAAAGATTCAATGGCTGATATGTGCGTGACTAAATTTAATTTAGTCATAGATTCGCCATGGAAAAGTCTGTAGCTGACATGTTTTGTTGTATGTACAACATCAAACAATATAAGAGATCATAGGCGGCACCGGGAGTGGACTCCACATGTGGGTCCCACCCCATGTCTGTCACTCTCCTCTACTGTCCACAAGTACTATATATCACTAATGATAGTAGTGATGGCAGGAGTGGAGGGCCATTTAATATTTAGCAAAAGAACCAAATAGTGACTTATTCTTGAATAAGTGAGGGTCAAACTTTTTTTTTTTCATGAAAGAAAAGTTTAAGTAAGGGTAAATATACCAGTACTCCATCAGGGTCAAGGTATACTTCTCAACCTCTTTGAAAGTTTACAGGATAATTTACATATAATCCACCAACAAAGCCCTTACATCAATCAGCAGGTTCGAACACTCGCCCTTAGCTTATGAGGTAAATTCCCAAACCTCAACTAATTGTACCACTCCTTATTGGCAAACTTTTTTTTAAATATTAACAAATAATAAATAGAGGGGTATTGAAAATTTAATATCATCTATCACATAAGAAAGATATTGACAAGAACTAATAAATTTAAGAAATCCCAAAGCACTAATTGCACAATAAATTAAACATTACTATAGCATTTAAAGAGCAACGTCATCACTCATATATAGAGGTGATATATATATATATATATATATATATATATATATATATATATATATATATATATATATATATATATATATGAAGCTGCCAAACCATATTGCATTACTAAACCAATCTATCTACATATATGGCTCCATTCTCAAAATCTCTGGTTTTGCTAGTATTAGCAACAATGGCTTTTGCAATATTAATGTTGAAAGAAGGTGAGGCAATAGAAATATTCCCAAAAGTAGAAGTGAAAATTACCAATCAATTAAATTCCAAAGAGGGCCTAACTCTTCACTGCAAAGCTAAACATGATGATCTTAGAGAATACACAATCAAATATGGTGATCATTTCATTTTCGGATTCGAGCCAAACCCTTTCCTTTTGGTATCATTGTACTTCTGTAGTTTCAGGTGGCCATCCGATGAGAATCTTCATTACATTAATATATACGATGAAAGGAGAGACATGTGTTTAGAGTGTGACTGGATTGTGAAGGAAGGAGGTCCATGTACTTATGATTCTGATACAGGAACTTTTGATATTTGCTATGCATGGAAATCAACTCCAGAACCTTCTTCTGCTCTTGATGGATCAAATATTACCAATGCTAATTCTACTATGGAGGTTCATGTTTGATTAATGTATGACAATGTCGTCAATAATTAAAGATTTTAATTATTGAATAATATTTATTGAGAGTTGTTCTAGAATAATATTTATGTCTTCCAACTTCTATTTTTTTAAGAATATATGGAAGAGTTGTTTGGAATGGGAATGGATCCTCTGCCATACGAGTTGAAAGGTTAGAATTTTTTTTTACTCGAATTAACCATAAATATTAGCGGGCTTCATTCGGGTAATCGGATGAATTTCTAAATCTGAAACCCGCAAACTAAACCAATAGCTAAATGGGTTGAGATTTTTTTTATTCCAATTTGCAGTTTGAATTGGCCTGAACCCACCCCTGTATGAAGCATATGTTCATCAAATAGATTATATTTAAAATGTCTATTAGATTATTATGAATGGGCATCTATTTTACTCAAACAAAAAGTAATTTTAGAATTGTTTTCATGGGTTTTATTGTATCCTAAACACTAAAGAGTTTTATCTATTTATTCTTTTACAACCAAACAAAAAGCATATGTTTTTTCTTTTCCGTAAAAAAAAAGTTGTAGTAAGAATAAATATCAATACCCCGTAATGGAATATCTGCCAATCTCTTTAAGGATTTACAGAAAAATTTATATATGTCACACTCAACAATGCCCTCACATTGGTCAATGGATTCAAACCTTCGTCCTTACGCGATAAATGTTCAAACTTTAATCAATTGGGCCATTCCTTATTGACAAACTTTTCTTTTTTTAATATTAACAAATAACAAATCATAACTAGAGAGATCAGGGTAGTGGAAATTTAATATCTTCTTATCACATAAGAAAGATATTGACAAGAACTAATAAATTTAAGAAATCAATATATATCTCAAAGCATTAATTGCACAATAAATTAAACATTACTAAAGGAGCAACATCATCATTCATATATATATATATATATGCAAATGGAGGTGGTGAGATAGATATGAAGCTGCCTCATATATGGCTCCATTCTCAAAATCTCTGGTTTTGCTAGTATTAGCAACAATGGCTTTTGCAATATTAATGTTGAAAGAAGGTGAGGCAATAGAAATATTCCCAACAGTAGAAGTGAAAATTACTAATAAATTAGATTCTAAAGAGAACCTAACTCTTCACTGCAAAGCTATGCATGATAATCGTGGAGAACACACAATCAAATACGGTGAATATTATAATTTCGATTTCATGGGAAAACCTATTTTTTGGGAAACATTGTATGTTTGTAGTTTTAAGTGGCCATCTGATGAGAAACTTCATAACATTAATATATACAATAAAATAAGAGATAGGTGTTTAGAGTGTCGTTGGATTGTGAAGGAAAGAGGTCCATGTGCTTATGATCTTCATACAAGAAGTTTTAGTTTTTGCTATGCTTGGAATCCACCAAAAGTGGAATCTAATGATCATAATATTAGTGTTGTTGCATCAAATGCCAATGCTTCTATTGAGTTTCATGGTTGATTAATTAATCATGTAGATGTATGTGAATAGATATTATCAATAAAGATTTTAGTATTTTTTATGTTGCCTATTCGGTGTCCGAAGTACTACTTCGATTAATCCGGATTCGATCCGTGTTGCGCACTTGACTATGGTGGAAGAGTCTCTCAACGGGGATATCTACATTCACAAGATCTCGAAACTTGGACCTTACTTAAAGGTTACCAAACCACTAATCACTTAAACCAACCTCACATTGGTATTATATCTATGCTTTAATTAATAATGCTAAGAATAATTCTGGAACATTATTTATCTTGTATTTTCATAAGCATATGTACGGACGGAGATAAAAGTATGGGCAGGGAGTATTCAATTTTTGTTGCATGTTCTTTACGCAGAAATGAAAAGGGAATGGAAAAAGGAATGAGAATTTATTTACTGTGTTTGGTAGTAAAAATTGGGAATAGAAATAGAATGAGAATGTATTAAAATTACTACTTTGCTCCTTATATTAAATAATAAAAAGAAAAGAGAGTTATGATTGTATCAAACCAAAGGGTATAATAGATATTTTGCAAGATAACGTAGATTAAACGTTCAAGCCAAATCCAGAACCTTCAACTTCAGATTCTTCGGTTCCAATTGGACCTTCCATCGCATCTCTCTCTCATCCTCAAGCTTCACAACTTCTTCGCCTTCGCTTAAATTTCAGAAATTTCAACAATCGCGTCTAGGATTCCTCCGAGCCAGAGTCGCAAACGCGATTCAGAAATTTCGAGCTTGAATCACCAAGAAGAAGAACCGATCTGTTTCCGGCCAGAGAGGATCGATGAATGGAAATGAGTGCGGCGGCGGAGGCGGCGGCGTTGGTGGTGGAGGAGTTGAATGGTAGAAGATGAAGATGATCTGATGATGAGGAGGAGTTGAAAGAAAGAGAGAAGAAGAAGAAGAAGAAAATGATGACGATGACGTGGCGATGGTAGCATGACGTGGAGATGATATTATGTGACATAGAATGTCACGTTATCTTAAATAGATATGTAAAAAAGAGTGTGTGCTCACGTAAACGTGTCATGTCAGCAACTAATGAAAAATATAAATAGAGTTAACTAAAATGATCAACTTTGACAAAAAAAATACAGAGAATTTAAAAAAGCTTTTTAAAATATAAGGGAACAAAAATAAACTTCTCTAAAATATAAAGGACTAAAATAATAATTTAGTCAGAACACCGAAAATACTTTTGCAAACATTATTTAACTCCCCGTTAAAATGTATTAACTTTTATCACCCCATATTTAATTTTAAATTATTTTATATTATATAAAATACTTTTTCGTGTTATAAAATTAAATAACGACCTTGTGAGATCCAAACCATATAATTATTTTTAAATATAAAAAAAACTTGTGATTAGAAACCGATCCAACCTTTGCAAGTCTACATATATAAGTTTTTTATCACAAGTTTTATTTATATTTAAAAATAATTTGTTATGTAGAAGATTATAACTTATGTTAATATGTAATATTTATTCACAATATATTAATATAAAAAATAAATTATATTTTTATAGTTTAATTTACAATATTCATTCATAATATATTTATTAAACATAATAGAAATAAATACTAAAAATTAAATTACAAAATATGATTTATATATATATATATATATATATATATATAATACTATCATCAAGAGCACCGCTATAGTTCTATTATTCTATACTTCAACTGCAGCTCATTACAAAAAAAATAATAATAATCAGAGACGGAACAAATAATTCCGTCCCAAGTCACTAATTTTCATTTTATATTTTTATCATTCTTTATTTGTTAGAGACGGATATATCCCGTCTTTATGCTGTCCATCGCTAATGTGTGTCTCGCGATTTTTAATCGTATATAAAATATAATGTTTTATTATTATACTTATGAGTAGTGTAATATGATAAAATAATATTTTTTTTCTATTTAGTATACTTCTATATTTTAGACTTTACTTTAATTATATACTATACTAATTATGATTTGTTGCCTCTTTGAATATTTATATTTCTTAATCACACTTATGTATAATAAAAATGTTATTTTATATTATGAACAATATCATAATTTTATATATTTTGAAGAGTCAAATTTTAATTTTTTAAAAAATATGACGTTTACCTATTTAACAAGTTGTCGTTTCATTATTTAATATCGTTGACTCACATCAATGATTATAATTGTACCACATAACCTATTACAAGTATGTAACAAATTGTATGTTAGACTATCCTTTAAATAATAATAATAAAAATTTTATATTAGTCCCTAGAATATATTGATTAATATATAATTTAATAATTTAGTCCTTGTTCATAAAAAAATAATAATTTAGTCCTTGTTCATAAAAATAATAATAATTTAGTCCTTGGTCAAAGCAAATTGCCAACCGTTTTATCCAATTTTAAGTTTTTAACTGAATATTTGTAATTAACATGGAATATTTGAGAATTACTATATATTATATTTACCATTGGGAAATTGGAAACATGCATATATTCTTCCTCAACCCAAAAATAGGGAAAAAAATCTGACCAAAGTGCACATTCAAAACAAATTAATAGACTTGGATCAAATAGGAAGACAAAAATCATCATAAAAAATTATATATTTAATGCATAGAAGATTTATACCTGAATTTTAAACATATAAGATTTTATCCAATTTTAACTGACTATTTGTAATTAGCATGAAATATTTGCAAAATTACTATATACCATATTTGCCATTAGGACACATTCTTCCTTAACCAAAAAAATGGAAGAAAAAGTCTGACCAAAGTCCACATTCAATATATATATATATATAAAATATTTTTTATTAATTAATTGACAAAACTACAAGCTAAGAATACCAAAATAATTAAAGAATTTGGCAAGATCTAAATAATAATTTAGGAAATCAATATAATATATATTGATTTCCTAAATTATTATTTAGATCTTGCCATGCTCTAATTTTTAATTTTATTTATATTAAATATCTAGCCATTAATGTCATAACTCATATATATATATAGGTATCATGTATGAAGCTATTATTTCACCATACTAGACATTTCTAATTGAATTCAAGCTATGGCTACATTCACAAAGTCTCTAATTTTTCAGGTATTATTAGCAACAACAATGGTTTTCGCAATATCATCCGGAGGAGGCGAGGCCGGAATAATTCCTTCGGAAGTTTCGGTGCAAATTATCAACACTCTAGATTCCCACGAGGATCTAATTTGTCACTGCAAATCGAAGGAGGACGATCTTGGAGAGCACACAATCACATATCCAAATTTTTACAGTTTCAAATTCAGGCCGAACGTCCTGGTGGAGTCGACTCTGTTCTTTTGCAGTTTCCGATGGCCGTCGAATCAGACGCTTCACTACATTAACATATACAATCAAGGGCGCGACGATTGTACGACGTGTTATTGGAACATAAGGGAAAGAGATGCATGCACGTATGATTATGCCACACCAACTGTTCCAACTTGCTATTCTTGGCACAAGAATTAATCTTGTATCAAATTAATGTCAATGCTTCTTCTTCTGCTGAGAATTAATCATGTTTGGTTAATTCGGGTTGGATCGGTTCATATTATATATATATATATATATATATATATATATATATATATATATATATGTCATCAATAAAGGTTTTATTGTGTGCTTAATTTATTTGCTCTAGTAGTGCTTATATTAGTTCTACGTTTAGATGTCGTTAAAATAAATAATAGTTTTGATGACTTTAACTGTTGGTACTAAATATTGAACAACATTGAAGGTAGCTAAAATAATTTTTTATATATTTTTTATAGTTGATACGGTATGGTTATACTGGACCGAACGAGCCACCTCGCTCGTCTTGACCTATCGGACCTAGCTAGCGAGCTCCCTCAGTCCTTCAGGTCCACCTGTCGTTGTCAAGGCGTTATCCACGCTTTCGTACTTTGCGAGGTTAGTTATACTAACGTGATTCTCTACTTCTGGTAACTGACTTGAGCATCAAAGTCCTATCGCGAGAGCTTCCTTCCACCGTGGGTTGCTTGCAGGTTGCATCGTTCGGGTTGTTGAACCTTAGCTTTGGAGAGAAGGATTCATCATTTTTATTGCAATTCCTCAATATAATAAGTGTTAAGTGAGGTTTAATATTGGTGACAAAATGACAGGTTTTGACAAGTTGGAAAACAAATTAAAGAAGAAAAATTGAAACATACTTTTTAGTCAACACTAAATGTTTAAATTATCATAATTGTTAGAGACAGTTTAGGACCAATTTGATAATAGATCAAATTTTGAGGGACCAAATTTATAATAAGTCAAACTATGATGATTGGTGAAGGACCAAATTGAAAAGAAAAATTTATAAAGAATTAAATTGAGAAAACCATCATATATGAAGGATCAAAACTTTGTTTAGTCATATATAAATCTTTGACATAGACAAACGAGAGTACACTTATTTTTTAGGATACGAGAGTTAAATTTAATGGAATGAATTAGTCTGTAATAATGTAGTGACTCAAGATTTGAATTTTCATATAAATATATGTTTATATTTAATACCTGACAATGGCTTCTGATAAAAAAAAGAAGAAACCGTGAGGAACAAAAGAAAAACCTTTATGACAATGTTGGTTCCAAACAATTTTTAATTTTTCTTTTAGTTGGATGATAAATACAGAGAGGATGTTCGATACTACTCTCTCCATTCGTGACATATCATTTGTCAATATTAATAAAATTTTAGAACTTAATTAATTCATTTAAGATGGATCTTTATTAATATGGATTTTTATATTAATATTGACATATGGTATTAAATAAATAGAGGACATATGCATGTACTAAACTTTTATCCATATAAGGGCACAATATATATGAAAAACTAAATTATATCTTTTATATCCCCGAAATTTACATAAATTTCAATTCTGTCCTTAAAAATTTTTTCGCGGTCAATTTTGTCCCAAAAAATTTTAATTAATTACAACTAATTTCGTTCTAACATAACATTGTCTACAGTACTAACTGCAAATAATGATATGATATTAGAGGGATGACTTAGCATTTATATTATGAGTAATGTCATATCATCATTTTTCATTAGTAATTTAAAATGATATTAGGATAAAATTTAAAACTTTAAAAATAAAATTAATTGCACTTCAAAAAATTTATAACAATATAAAAAAATTAGGGTAAACTGGTAAAGTTTGTCGACATTCTTTTGCCTAATATATACTAAAATTATTTGTGGAACTATTACCCTAAAAAATATCTCTCTCTGTAATGATTTTTTTTTTCATATGTAAGCTTTTATTAGAGGTAATAATATTCGATGCACTTTGAATACTAATTATAAGAACTTCTTTTAACAGGAATTTGAACCTAAATTCATCACTTTATAAGAAATTAGTCATTTTCACTAGACATAACTTAATTAGTATATGGATAAAAGTTCAATGGTACCGTACCATATTTAATTATTTATCACTACTCCTATATTTATCACTCTCCTCTATTGTACGCAAGTACTCTATATTACTAACAATAGTGGTGGCACGCGGGGGTGGAGGGCCTCTCAATAGTTAGCAAGAGACCTACACTAATAGTGACCTATCTTAAATCGGTGAGGGTCAAATTGTTTTTTTCTTTTCTTTTCTGTGAAAGAAAAGTTTAAGTGAGGGTAAATATTGGTATCTCACTAGGGTCAGAAAATATCTCCCAACTTCTTTGAGGACTTACAGGAGAAATTACATATCATCTACCAACATAGCCCTCATATTGGTCAACAAGTTCGAACATTCGCTCTTGTGGAATAAATGCCCAAACTTTAATTAATTGGGTCACTCCTTATTGACAAATTTTTATTTTTAATATTAACAAATAATAAATAATAGAGAGAGTACTAAAAATTTAATATAATCTATTTTGATTTTTTAAAAACAGTTTTCATTTTCAAAATTTCAAAATCTAAAAAATGTGTTTGGTTTACAAAGTCGAAATATGTTTCTAAAAAATGAAAATATAAAAACATGAATGGTTTAAAAATTTGAACAACTAGAAAATATGAAAACATGAATGATTTGCTGTTTTTATTTTCAAATTGACTATTATTATGCATATTAAATTGATTATATTATTATTTATTAGATATATAATAAAATATTAATAAGAATATATATGAGTTTTTTTTGGGCTGAAAGCATATATATGAGTTGAAGTATGATTAAATCTCACGATTTTTCATCCAAATCATTAAATTTTGTACTATTTTAAGTGCTTGCATTATTTGTAGATCTATTTATTGACATATTGATATGTTCAAATATAATAAAATTTAGAAGTAAATATAATATACATAATAAAAATTTCAAATTGGTTTTTCTTTAAACTATGACTCGCAGATATAAATTCACAAAAAAAATATTCAAGATATATCATCTATATAATTAATATAATTTTTTAATGAATTTATCTTTATAAAACTATCAAATATAATAATTTAGAGTAATACTAAAATTAATTTATCTTATTAATAAAATTGAAGTAAATAACATAGTAAAATATATATTTTATCTCAATAGGTTAAACTATATATATATATATATATATTTATAACATAAAATAATATTAAATATATATAATTTAATTATGTTGTTTAAAATTAAATTAAATATATATTTAGTCAAATATATACCTCAGACCTTGTGTGCTCTTTCTTTCTTAGTGACAAGCAATATAATTTTCAAACAAAAAGAAAATTAATATGTTGCACGGTAAATTACAATACTGCCACCGTGTTTTCAAGAGAGCACAGTTCTTACGAATGAAATAAGGGAGAAAAGAGAGAATAAAAAAAAAGAAAAAAACTTAGGTCCATTTCTCTATGTCCATTTCATCAAATTCCACCAATCATATATTGTATTTACACTCTATCTCTTCTATGATTGGTCATATAAAAGGTGGTCTTCTATATTCTCTCTCTACTGTGATTGGTCATTTAAACACTTTTTGCCACGTGTCATAATTATATTGGGAAATTGAATGAAATGGACATAAGGAAATGGACCTAAGTTTTTTCCTAAAAAAAAATCTTATATATTATTCACTTTTTAAATTTTATCTTAAAAAATGTGTATAATTAAAAAATATATATAAAATATCTATTATATCTTTTGATTTGACATAATCATAATTATTTTGTCTTTTTATTATTTTAATATAAAGGGTAAAGTGATAATTTTAATACATTCTCATTCCATTTCCATTCTCAACTTTTACTAACAAACACAATAAATACATTCCCTTTCTTTTTCTGCTTTTCGCGTAAAGAACATGTTCTAAAATTTTGAACAGAAGAGACGACTTTTTGACGATTCCAAAAATTAGACAATTTTAAAAACTTTAACCAAACACGTTTTTTTAATTATTTTCTATTTTTAATGAAAATAAAAATAGGAAGTGGCCATAGCAAACACACCCCTAATAAATTTAAGAATTCAATATAAATCTCAAAGCATTAATTGCACAATAAATTAAACATTACTATATATAGCATTTAAAGGAGCAAGTCAACACTCATATATATATATATATATATATATACTAGAGACTTCGCATGTACCTACGTGCATACATATAATTTATTTTTAAATTTTTTAAAATATAATATAAAAAATTTATTATATTTTAAAATCATTAAAAATTAAATATTTTAAAAATTTAAAATTTTTAAATAGAATTTTTATCCTAATTTAAAATAAAAAAATTAAAAATGAGAAGTTATGCACTTCTTCATTTTTTTAGTAACCAATTATCATACTTGTTTTCTCTCTCCTACATCCTCCAATCATATTATTTTTTTTGTATTTTTTAATTATAAAATATAGCTATAAATATAGATATAGATTTATTGAGAAGTTGGTAATTTATTGGGAACTTGAGGGGGAAGTCCAAAGCAATATCTATACTATATATAAAAGAAGTAAAATCAGTACTAAACCTTGACAAATAACTGGCATTTTTTTTTCAAAAAGAAATAACTGTCATTTTTTTTCAAAAAAAAAATTGCCCCATTTTCAGCCACTACTCAATCTCCCTTTTCATTAAAAAAAAAAATATTTCATTTTTTGAGCCACTACTCAATCTCTACAACTCACTGTCTAACTACCCCATTAAATTTGTTTTTTTAAAAAATGAAATAGCTGATTTTAATTAAAAATTTATCAAATTCAAAATGAGATTAAATAACTATTGCCCACTATCTATCAATGATACCATGATTCCCATGGCCACTATCTATCAATAATTTTTTATAACATATTAAATACATTTAATAATTTGTTTAATTAATATATATATATATATATATATAAATTTATTATTGAGCTATTTAAATTATAAACTTTACACCTTATATATAATAAATATTATTTAAAAAATAATAACACTATTTTAAATTTATATTTTTAAAATAGATCTTTAAATTTTATAATATCGGTGCATCGCACCGGGTTCATACTAGTATATATAAAAGCCATATATATATATAGATATATATACAAATGGAGGTGAGACATACTTTATTTTATAATTTATAAAACATTAAATAGATACATTGTAAGACCAACAATCATATAAAATAAATGTAATCAAAGTTAGAATCAAATTTATAGATATATTATATAAAAAATATAAAGACATATTACGATAACTATCATATCCATTTCTCTATTTTATATCTTTACATCACAAATTTTAGACAAAATCACATTTTTAAAAACTAATTAATGTGAAAAATAAATTAGCAATCAATCAAAACAATGGTAGCCAACCGCAAAGGCATGACCAGAGTTTGGAAACAATTGCACAAAAACTAAATATAGTCATAGTAATGAAATTGCTTTAATTTGCACTTAAAGCATATGGTGCAAAAGACTGGACCATTTTATATATATATATATATATATATATATATATATATATGTAAATATTTGAGTCAGTCCACCCTTGGTGGATTGGACCTAAGTCCAATTGGTAATTGGGGCAATTAGAATTAATAAAAAGTGTGGGTTAAATAAGGTAATTTTCACCTTATTTAAATTCAAATTGAAAGGGACAGTTATTTGTGAGATAAAAGAAATGAGCAAGTTTTTATCAAAAACACAATAACGATACTTTGAAAAATACAGAACCAAGTTCTCCCAAAAACAAAAATTTTCTCTTTTCTTTGATCTCTCTCATTAGGTGCATTTGTTGTGTCCAAAACTCTGGTCCATCACCGGTAATCTAAGTGCGCGTGGGTATCTGTGTTGGGGCAGCAACCTGAAAATAAGAATAAACACAACAAATAGGGAAATATAAAATTGTTAGAGAAATTATAATACGCGTGGTACCGGACTGAGGCACGGGTATCTCGTTATCTTTAAGGTAATTCACGCCTCCCACGGGTTGATTTTGCTATATCACCCGGTGCAGGGGTACTCAGACGCGTTACCTCCAGGATACAACAGCCCAGTACTCGCCTGTATGTCTACAACCTCTGCACGTAGGAGGTAGACAGGACTCTGTCTCCCACACCTTTCTCTACCCAAATAACACACATATTGTATATATATTTTATTTATCTTAGAACAAAAACTCTCAGCTCTTGTTCTCATGTATCCATGCATCTCTTGTCTTCTCCCAACCCACATATATATAGGTGGATTTTAGGATGCCATTTAATTATAAATTGAATGTGTTTTAATGCTACCATTAATTGATAAGCTTTGAACAAGTCAAATTGTAACATATTATTATAATAATAATATTAATTAATTTAATTTTATTAATTTATAATAATATCCAACAATCCCCCACTTATTATTATAAATTAACACACCCATTTTTATACTTGTTTTTACACTTGGGTAGAGACAGACTATTATGCATAATATAGATAGCTAATTGCCTTGAATCTATATTTAGCAAAAATATATATCTTGATCCAGAGTTATGGTGGTATTCGCCTTGAACCATAACTGCTTAAGGGAGACAAGACATATATCATGCACATAATAATTCAGGTGCAATATATGAGCCCTAGCCCGCACATTATGCGGCCGTGTGCGCACCCTGTTTCTTGAATGTGTTTCAAGAATATATGCCCTTTTATATTCTCATAGGAGCGGCCCCACTCCGTCACATTCAAATAGGTGAATTCTGTCAAGGGTATTCCTGCAATTAAGATACCCCACTCTTATAGAGCTACAGATTTCATTAAGAGTTTTTGAAAACTCAACCTCACATATCATTGCAGGAAAATGCACTTACACCATAGGGATAAATTAAGAGTTGAAACTCTTTTAAATGTGCATTTCAACAACCACTCTATGATTCGTTTGTCCCTTTGAACCAAGTTCTTAGGATCTCTAATCACAAGGTAGGGTATCCTCATAGGTTGCTTTTAATCCATACGGGCTTTAAATATTTATCCCCCTCGATGTACACACACCAGATTCTTTGACTATAGCTATAGTTTCAGAAAAACACACAATCCAAAGAATCCAGTCATGACGATATTCATCACAATAAGTGATCACAATTTATTGGCTTAAAAAAAAACTCATAATTATTATTGGCGGGTATCCCAAAATTCACAAAATATATTTTTAATATATTCTTCCACCAAATAATAATACTAGCCAATAAAATAAAACATTAATCCATTTAAGGAACTTTTCAAACTTAATAATATGTGATAAAAATTAGTATCATCTATATGTACCACTTTGTACTATAGGAATTAACACCAATTGGGCTTACTCAAATTTAAATTAGTTAGGCATATCTTCATCTTTTTGAGATGGTATCATCAATTTATAAATTGATCACAAACTATATGCCTTTATCCACAATAGAATTTTTAGTCACATTCACAATAGAAATAGTTCCAAAAAATAAATAATGTAATTTCACATTATAAACCGCATAGCAATTTTTCACAAAAAATATACCGTCAAAATTAAGGTGAACTCCAATTTAGGATATCCACAAAATTATATACCCCCACTATTGATAGGTATTGTGCATTTTTCACAAGAATTTCACAATTTCTTTTGTTCACCAAAAAAAAAAATATTCTTGTGGCACACCATTAAAAATCACATGTGAAAATTTACTTTTCCACAATTATATATGTATCAAATTATTCACAATAAAGTGAAATCTCAATTTTTCATGTTTGCAAACATTTTACCTCAAAATATTTCACCAACTAATATTGAGGCATTTTTCAAATCCCATGACAAATTTCACTGTCACATATGGCTTAAATCAAAGCCCGCAAAAATATGGCTGTTAAAAGCCTCATAGATTATAGAATAAAATTTCTATAAATATATCTCTAGCATTTTAATGCTTTATCACATAAAATTAAGCTTATAAAAGCTTTTTACATTTCATGGAAATGTATCACATTTAATCTTGTAAAAGCTTTAAAAAGCTATTACCACTTAATGAAATTTTATGGAATAACTCTATTACTCTTTTAAATATTAAACCCATAAAATATTCATTAACTCACAACTATATTGAATATAATTTGGCTTAGAATTAATTATAATAAAATGGTTTTAAAACCATTTCATGAACCCAAAATATAAGCCAAAAAATATTTTCATATTTATTTTTATAACAATAGCATACATAAATTTCTTCCCCTTATTGTTATAAAAAATAATATGCTTTATTTTCTAAAATAATATGACATATTTAAATAATGTCAGAAATATATTACCACCCAAATACATACCAAAACCTTGTCATAAAATTATAATATTTTATGATCATTATTTGGCCTTAAAAATTAATATAAGTTTTGGATTTAACATCAATTTAATGATTAACCCAAAATTATATTTTATAACATACATATGGTGGCAACAATATATGTGATTCTATGAAAATTAATTTACTCAATAAAATTTTTCATAGTACCACATTTCTTATACACAATAAATCACTTGGCACAAATATATATGATTTTAAAATGTCCCAGATGTATACTTTTCACACTCTTTCTTACCCCCACTATCAATAATAATTTATATAAGGGGAATTCTTAAATAAAGAGTAAGTATACATACCTACTCATGAGTTCATGACAAAAATCATCTCAAATAATGGTAAGATTAATTACCTTTCCACACTTTTCAATGTGAGCAAAAATTGACTAAAAGTCATATATGAAATCCACAAGGCTCACACCAAATTAAATTTTATGAGTACTATTCATAAATAAAATATGAAATATTATCATATAATTAATTAAGTAATTTAATTGCATATTAGTGATATTTAAGATATCAACCATTTTCTCAATAAAATATTTGTATCAAACACGATAATTGTAGAATTTATCAAAATAAATAACATATTATGTTATTTTATTAAATTCCTACTTTGTGCATAAGTCCAAAAATATATTCTGGTATCTCATTATCACAATGAAATTCTTCCACAAATAAATTTCAAAATTCTGTGAGCAACTAAATAAAATATAAAGATATTATAAGCTCACAAAAATAAATCAAGATACCAAAAATATATAAAATATATATTTGAGTTAGTTCACCAACTAGAACTCAAATATTTCCAACCATTCTTATTTTTCTTTTGCTGCTTTATGGGGATTAGCTATGAATTACCTTAAACTTGTTGGGGCAGCAACCTGAAAATAAGAATAAACACAACAAATAGGGAAATATAAAATTGTTAGAGAAATTATAATACGCGTGGTACCGGACTGAGGCACGGGTATCTCGTTATCTTTAAGGTAATTCACGCCTCCCACGGGTTGATTTTGCTATATCACCCGGTGCAGGGGTACTCAGACGCGTTACCTCCAGGATACAACAGCCCAGTACTCGCCTGTATGTCTACAACCTCTGCACGTAGGAGGTAGACAGGACTCTGTCTCCCACACCTTTCTCTACCCAAATAACACACATCTTGTATATATATTTTATTTATCTTAGAACAAAAACTCTCAGCTCTTGTTCTCATGTATCCATGCATCTCTTGTCTTCTCCCAACCCACATATATATAGGTGGATTTTAGGATGCCATTTAATTATAAATTAAATGTGTTTTAATGCTACCATTAATTGATAAGCTTTGAACAAGTCAAATTGTAACATATTATTATAATAATAATATTAATTAATTTAATTTTATTAATTTATAATAATATCCAACAATCTGTATACGGAGTTAAATTCTTCGTAGGTATGCCCGAATTTTTATCAATATATATATATAGTTACATACAACTCATAATCAATTTTTTGTGGTAAGACTTTGCAGCTTCGGACTATTGCCAACTGGAAATTGAGAGACCTAAAATGGAGGGAACTGAAAATGGAGAATATATGGCTTCCGCGCAAGAGGTTTTGGATTTTGGGTTTCATCGGTGCGGCCATAATCCATCAAATTATACACAAAAAATTTATTAAATAAAAAATTATTATTTTTTGAGTTCATTTTGTGACAGCTATAATTTGTCACTAATGCACAAAAAATTATTAAATTAAATAATTTTTATTTTTTGGCAGCTTATTTGTCAGAAGTGAACAAAAATTGCCATAAATTGAATTCATTTTCTGACGGGTACCACACCACCACAAAATTTGTAATTTCTTGACAATTTAAGTAACCTGCCACTAAATAAACGTCAATAATTAACACGTTTTTTGTAGGGACACATACCTTCAACTAGTATATATAAAAGAGTGAAGAAAGATAAAGAGAGACACAAATTCTACTTTTTAAAAAGTTGAACATTTTATAAAAGAGCTTAAAATTTTTTATAAAAAGGAAAAAAAATTAAAATTTCACATTTTTACTAAAATTTTATATTTTAATATTTATACTTTATAAAAAATTTTAAATATAAATTTGGCCAAATTTCTAATCACCGTTACGTTGAAATGAACGCTACATTAATATGGCATTATTGCTTAACAATTTGAATTTGATTTACCCGTGATATTTGCAATCTTTTATATTTGGCTTGCCTTTGCCCAACAAAGCACTTTCATTACTATACGATTATATCTTTCCGTCTAAATACATATAAGGATAATAAATTTTGGTGTTATTATTGTTTCTATTCTTTGGACATTTTCATGATCACTATAAGGGTACGCTTGGTATGAATGTGATACGAGAAGAGAAACTGTAACTAGAAATAGCGTAATCATGGAATCATTGAAGGAGTTTAAGTAAGAGACTTGGACAAATCAAATAGAAATCTGTCCTTCAATAATTACTGAAAACGTCATTTGCAGCAAGTGGGCTGAAAATGGAGCTTCACAACATGTATTGGGCTTGGAAACATTAATTTGAAGAGCTTGGACCAAATACTATACATGTGGAGACTTATTTAAGCCTAAATCTTTTTATTTTGGGCATAAAAGGCTTATTATAATTTTGGTTAATTATTTGTGTGAAAATCATTATATCTGAATGAACTGGATTTTATAATATAAACTTGTAATAGGATTTTACTGGGACTCGTGTATATATTTGGCATTTGTTCCTTTGTATATGTTTTACTAGAGTAGTTTCTATATTAGAAAGTGAATGGACAGTATGGTCAATGAAAATAAAAATAAAAATATTGTTTTATTGATAAAATTGTCAAACATATTTTAACCTTTGCCAGAAAAGAAATAACCTAAGAATCTGAAAAACAAACAAACAATTATTTTTTTGTATCATATCAGGACAGTTTTTATAAAGTCTCTTTCTGAATTTCTATGCCATGAAGGCTTAGAATCATATCTTATGATATCTCCTAGACATGCTTTTTTGCTTAATTTAATTCAAGTTTTTGTATTATTAAGGAAAGTTGCTTTTTTTAAAAAAAAAATGAATCCCTTAAAAAAAGAATACGGTAAGTACGTTGCCTCTATTAATGAACAAAAAAGAAAGAACCTAAGCAATAAATTTGTAAATAGGGCTGAAACTCTAGATAAGGAATTTCTTATACTGCATGTATTCGAAAAAAGGATTCGCTTTTGTATTGATGAGACTAAAAAAAATACTTATTCTTTTTTGAACCTCCTTCCTCAATAAACATGCAAGATAAGATACTTAAACCAAAAAAAAAAAGTTTCCCAAATGATCTTGGCAAATCAATATCAAATAGCAAAATAAGCAAATTGAAGTTGATCAAAAAAATTTTATGACATTAGTGATGTCAAAACTACAATATATTGTAATTTTGAGTGTTTAGCTTTGCTGATTATTCTTTAATTATTGTCCATCGATCTATATGATAATGATTTGTTGATGGTTTAAAGCAACAATGTCAAATAATTATGTAATGAGCCAGTGACTCTTAAAAAAAACTAAGCAAGTAAAACTTTATTTATTTTAATAATAATAAGCCACATATATGTATAAAAATAATTAATTAGAGATTAAAGGGAATAGATTTTTCGGATTCCCATGTGTAGTACTTACCCATGACTTGTTAATCGGGATCATAAACACAAGCTTTTTCTTTCGATATTAGCCAGGTGCACTTCTTACAATCGTCTCGTTACTGTACGTATATGTCAAAGTAGTGCAATGAAGGATCAGATGGCCACTTGAAACTACAAAAGTACAATGCGATCTTAAAAATCGGGGCTCGGTGGAATGAGAAATCATATTCTTGCATAAAGTGGACTGTGTGCACTCCACAATCATCACCTTTAGACTTGCAATGCATAGTCAAATCTTCATGTATGGCTAAGCCATTGAAGATTTTGACATTTACTATATCAGCTAATCCTTATGTCTCCTGATTCTCATAACCTTTTAACATTATTGCAAAAACTATTACAAGTCAAAGAAGTCGCAATGGAGATTATTGTATTTTTTTAATTAAGTATATTATTTGTTTAAATATATTTATATTTGTATAGAGATAATTAGATAAGGATAACTAAGATTTAATTTCCTATTAGGATTTGAGTTTCCTATTGTATATATACATGTACTTCCTATTATGCAATATACAGAGAAATTCTTTCATTCAACATGGTATCAGAGCCAGGTTCATTGCTTCCGCCTCTTTTCTGTGTGGCTGTGTTCTTTTTCCAGCCCTAAAATTTCTCTCCCTCTTAGCTATCCAATCAGTGGATGACGCCGGATAAAATGGAGTTTGGCTGGTCGGCGCCTCCCGAACACGGTGGTGTGGCACGTGAGACAAGATGAGGCCAGGAAGGTGGCGAACTTGAGAGACTCGATTGGATAGTTAAGAGGGAGAGAAATTTTAGGGCTGAAAAAGAACACAGCCACACCAAAAAGAGGCGGAAGCAATGAACCTGGCTCTGATACCATGTTGAATGAAAGAATTTCTCTGTGTATTGCATAATAGGAAGTACATGTATATATATGAGAGGAAACTCAAATCCTAATAGGAAATTAAATCTTAGTTATCCTTATCTAATTATCTCTATACAAATATAAATATATTTAAACAAATAATATATATATATATATACCTAACAATTCACAATACTAATTTAGAAGATTCTGAACATTTTTTAATTAAGTGCTTTTAAAAAAATAAGTGCTTTTGGACAGCAAATATATAAGCTACCACATGCAAAGCTTAGATGAAATATATGCAATGATTTTTGGGTCTTCCCAAAGTTTAGATGAAATCATTATTAAAAGGTGATTAGATTATGGAGTAAAAAAAAAGCAAATTGAAGTGGTTGGGGGTTTTTGGAGTTAACGTAGCATAAAGAAAATTAAACAAGAAGGATGAAATCAATCCATTTATAAGAGATAGAAGAAAAATTAAACAAAATGAATAATAAATCATAACAAGAGAAAGCTAGGATGAGATTGTAGTGAAAGCAAAATTAATGAAAAGGAGAGTATAGAGATACCGGAGGCACGCTCAGCAACACAGATGTCTTGAAGAAGGTCTAGATCGGCTTTGGTGAAGAAAGTGGATAAGAGCAGAAGAAGAGTGAGAAGCAGGGAGACTGGAAGCTTCTTGACTTTTCAAATGTTATAGTACGTTGATGAGACTGATTTGGAAGAATGGGAGGGGGTTTATCTAAGGGAGAGTCAATACGTTGATGAGAGTTGGAAGAAGGGGGGTTTATATAGGAATGGGAGAAAGGTAAAGCACGCTATCTCTGATATATGCACTCGTTGCTTTGTACGTGATTATAAGGGAATTATAAAATGAAGTCGTTTACACAGTGGTTATTCTACAACGACTTACATCAATTTGTTAGAATGTGTTTGGTAATTAAGAGGGGAAGGGAAGGGGAGAGATTAGAGGAGAAGGGAGGGGAGGGGAAGGGAAGGGAAGGTTAAGCTTCCATATGTCCTCCCCTTGTTTGTGTGTTGATACCTCCTCCAAAATACTCCAATTTGGAATATCTTAAATTTATGAAAGGGAAGGATAATGGAGGATTAATGATTGATCTTCCATTATCTTCCCCTTCAATTTTCATCTTCCCAAACAAGGAGAAGATATCTTAATAGTCTCCCCTCCCCTTATCTTCTCCTCCTTAATCCCCAATCCAAACATACCCTAAGATTTTCTTCTTTAGTTAACGGTAATGCGAAATACAATAGTAAATCACAACGTATATCTAACTTAATTCTACGCATTACCTTTGGTAGTGTGGTAGCTTATTTATTTTTTGAATATATTTGATGAAATATATATAGGGTAAAGTACCCTTCCCGTCCCCAAACTTTGCTGCAATGTTCATTCCTGCCCCTAAACTTTTTTTTTTTGTTCATGCCTACCCCTGAACTTTCAATTTTGTTCATGCCTACCCTTTTTGCTAACACCGTTAACTTTTTTGACAGAATTTGCTGACGTAGACGATGAATATGTATTTCTTTTGCCACGTCATTGTCCACCTCACATTTAACTTTTTACTTTTATTAAAAAAATTAACCTAATCCAAATAAAAAAAATATTTTAAGGTAAAAGTTTGGTTTTTTTTTGGATTATGTTACTTTTTTTTAATAAAAGTAAAAAGTTAAATGTGAGGTGAACAATGACGTGGCAAAAGAGATGCACATTCATCGTACACGTCAGCAAATTCCATCAAGCAAGTTAACGGTGTTAGCAAAAAGGGCAGACATGAACAAAATTGAAAGTTTGGGGGTAGGCATGAACAAAATTGAAAGTTTGGGGGTAGGCATGAACCAAAAAAAAGTTTGGGGGCAGGAATGAACATTGCAGCAAAGTTTGGGGGCAACAAGGGTACTTTACCCAATATATATATATATATCATTATGTGTTGGATGACCATTTAATAGTGTCTAATTTCATTACGTATTTCTACAATTAAAAGATCAGAGAAAAAGTTAACAAGCCGTGTTGGATAACCAATACAAAGGATTACATGGTTGTTGAGTTTGGAATTTATACATTTTTAGCAATTAAGGTACACAATCTTAGTACTAATTCTTGGAGACCTATAAAAGGTAGGTCCTCATATTCTTTCTTGCCCTATTTTCAATATAAAGCTTATTTAAATGAGGTTTATCATTGTTGGTTTTAACTTTAGGTTTAATTTGGATATCTCTTCTTAAGAACTTTATCCCTTTTTTTTATCAACTGATTAGAGGGATATACTGAAGTTCAATACTATCGTACTACTCATCAAGCTATCCAATTTAGTTTGCTCTTAACCTTAATTACAGGTTACGTACGTATATGATGATGTATCCTATAATTTACTTTTGTCCTTAACCTTATTATCGGTAATTAATTGTCTTTTAATATTTTTTAGTAAGTATATGTAGTAAGTAGCGATCCGACATCCAGCACCATGAAATATGCATTTCAACTCAAATTCCACTAGTAGAGATCTTTTTTATTTTTATTCGGTCAATGAAAAATATAGAATAATCTTCTTAATTTTTCTATCTAATTTACGAATAATTAATTTTACATAATTTATATATCTAAACTTAAATCCTCGATATTAGAGATAAAGATTGAGTCTCACATCTGATAGGATAAGATACTCAATTGAGTACTTAAGGAAGCTTGGTTCTTCCTCCTTATAAGCTAGCTTTTGAGGATGGGTTCCCCAAGTTACTTTGAGTTTCGACATGGTATCAGAGCTCAATGGCCTAACGGCCCATGACGATCCAAAGTGTTAGATGTGAAAAAAAAACTCTCGATAAAAAAGAAAGAAAGAAAAAAACGTATAGCCTCTAAGGTTAAAAAAAGAGTACAAGCAAAAAAAAGAGGCATCTAAGACTCAAAAGAACACAAGCCCAGGATAATAAAAACAAAGTCAAGTCACAACTAGAAAAAAACAGTTGGACTTGAAGGGGAGTATTAGAGATAAAGATTGAGTCCCACATCTGATAGGATAAGATACTTAATTGAGTACTTAAGGAAGTTTGGTTCTTCCTCCTTACGAGCTAGCTTTTGAAGGTGGGTTCCCCAAGTTACCTTGAGTTTCAACACTCGATGATAAATTAATCAAATTCTCATAATATGATGAATTCAAGTTTAAATTCATGTTAAGAGAGGTGTTCACATTTAGACTACTAATTAAAGTAATGCGTAGAAGTTAGACATACTAGCTTGTTGAATCTGTTCATAACCAATTGGACACAAAAACAACCTGATCTTTTAATAGAAAAATAGAGATTAATATGGTTAATTTTATTAGTATTAGAATACTTACAAAAATGTAAACCCTCTTTATATTATTATATACGAAATGGTAGGGTGGCGTCTACCTATCTTAACCATCTTTTATTGTTCTATATCTATATAACCTATTAGGCTATGTATATTAACTATTAACCCATTCTTAAGAACTTCATCCCCTTTTTTTGGACCAAGGCTAGGTTATAGTTACGGCTTCTCAACTTTCTCTTTTAATTGAAGAAATACGTAATGAAGTTATTTGATAATTAGAGATTAGAGTGAATAGAATTATCGGATTGCTATGTTAGTATTTACCCATGACTTATGAATCAGGATTATAAACAAATGCTTTTTCTTCCGATATTATCCAAGAGCACCTCTTATAATCGTCTCGCCGCTGTAAAAATATGTCAAAATAGTGAAACGAAGAATCAGATGGCCACCTGAAACTACACAAGTACAATGTGATCTTAAGAATCGGGGCTCGATGGAATGATAAATCATATTCTTGCATGAATCAGACTGTGTGCACTCCACGATCATCACCTTTGGACTTGCAATAAATAGTCAAGTCTTCATGTGTGGCTAAGCCATTGAAGATTTTCACGTTTACTATATCAGCTATACCTTGTGTCTCACAACCTTTTAACATTATTGCAAAAATTATTGTAAGTAAAAGAAGCAGCAATGGAGATTTTGTTAATGAAAGCACTGTAAATAATGGATGGATGAATTAAAGTGATGATTTCATATACCACACATCCTCCCTTTTTATATGAATTGAGGTTTCCATTTATAATTAAATTATAATTAGAATAGGATTTAAGAGAAAGTGAGAAGATAAGAATTAAAGGAAAAAATGATGATATATGGGTACATGCATATTGAAAGAAAATATAATTCCGAAACGCATCTATGATGTTCCGTGTATATATATATATATATATATATATATATATATATAATTAATAATACTTTACAATTCTCTTTATTTTAATTATCTATTTCTTCACTTTGCTTCTTATCTACTCTCACTACATAATACATACCAATATTTTAAAAATCAGACCAGTCATTAAACTAAAAAAACCTTCAAGGTCACGGATTAACGGGTTGAATCGGTGGTCGAACCGATTGACATTATAAATATAAAAATAATAATATTTGAATCATTTTTATATTACAAAAATTATATTTTTAAAGATGAATTTTAAATATAATAAGTAATTTATATGATTCAACTATATATATATATATATATATATATATATATATATATATAAATAATAAGCTCAAATAATATTAATTAAAATATTTTTGTCATTTACACACTATATTAGTTGTTTCGTAATTATATAAGATTTAAAATTGTAAAACATATAATTTATATAGTTAAGTTTGGCTCAAAATATCAAGTCCAACCTTAAAAAAACCGGGTCAACCATCAAATTCCAATCCGGTTAAATTGCCGGGCCACTGATTTTGATTGGTTTAATTTGGGTCAACTCAAAAACAGATTTATAGCTAAACTCGAACCAATTGAGTGGCCGATTCCCAGTCAATTGGTCCAAATTTTAAAACATTGGTACATACCTACACTACACGTGCCAAACAGGGATAAATTCTTAGCTTACAAATATATATATATATATATATATATATATATATATATATATATATATATATATAATGAATATCCTCTACGTATTTTTTTTTTTGGCCAAGGAATATCCTCTACGTTATTACACTTATTTTTCTTAAAATACAAAAATAAGTCCTTTTAAGTATATTTCACGTTATTATCACCTACTAGTAAAATCTTCATATAGGCAATCATTAATATATATCTATCTATATTTATATGGTTCTGGATCATTCTCGTCAATGGTCTCTTAAAATAGTCATTCAATTAATTAAAAAAAATAAAATAATGATATAAAAAGATTATAGGAGAGAGAAAATAAGAAAATAGTGATAGTGGTAATTTTGTTTTTTAAAAATTAATAATTGTGGTAGTTATAAAAAAAATAACTTTTTAATCTTTAATTTATTATTTTACAATTAATAATAATAATAATTTATTTTTTATTTTGTAAATTAAAAAAAAAAAATTGACACACACCTAAATTTATGTCAAACCTCTAATATTTTATATCATAATTCCTTTCGCCGCATCTCCATTGCTTGACGCCAATGAGGCAATGAGAAACCCAAAAATCTATAAAAAATTTAATATCATTTATAAATTCCTAGAATATCATAGGTGGCCTTTTGGATCTTTTTATGGAAGCCTCTCACATGTTAATGTTTAGTTAAAAAAAGATTACAAGGGAAAGGATAAGTTTGGCTCCTTTGTCTACTTTTTATTTTTTTAGTACTATTGGCCATAGTATTGAAACCCAAACCGACTCCGACGGTCAGACCGGTGGATTGCTGACTCGGAGCCAAAATCGGTCCGGGTCACTGGAAAGGACCGGAATTACATTGACCCGGTAGTGATCTGGATTGACCCGATGACTCGGTACAATCCGGGACCAAGTGCAGTTTTTTTTTTTTTAAAAAAAAACATTTTTTGTTCCTCAAATACAGTTATTTAAGTTTAGGATCAGTTCATGTATTATATGGTAAACACAAAGAGATTTAGGGGAGGCTTATTAACAGGGATTTGGACAGAGAAAGTAGTGTTATTAGGGATGCTGATACTCATAAACTGATCAATGTGCTGCTTAAGCAAATTGCAGAATTTGTTGGAGACCCAAGTATATTGGGATACTGAGATATTTGTATCAATTGCATTATTGCAATGTGAATGTAATACCTATTTTATGATCCTTTTAATTAATAATAAATTTTTCAAGTTAGAATTCTTAATTCAAAAGATACAATGATATGCATTTAGCGTAATCCTAATATTATTTATTTATTTATTACATAACTAAATTTGGATGAGCTAGTTGATGAGGAGGAGGAGGAAGAAGAGTAGAATGGCATTGAAGCCGATAGACCACTAGTTGAAGACCATAGATCATTAGTAATACTTTTGGCATCCCTTTTAATCAACTAAAGACAAAAAATTATTTATAAATTATGATAATTGTCTGGTTTAATTTCTATGTAGTAGTGTGAAGTGTGGCTATTTAGTTTTGTTACAATCTCAAGTATGAATGTATTTAGTTGCTTGAATAGATTCGACTAATCATAAAATACAATGATTGTTTTTTTTTTTAAAAAAGTTTCAAGTATGTTATGCATTAATAATATATTTCAATATATATATATATATATATATATATATATATATATATATATACACATTTTACCAGGCCATAACCGGTTGGACCAGTGATCACCTGAACATGCTCTAGTCGATGTCCTTCGGGCGTTGTGGTACACTCCTCTCTCAACTCTCTTTATCTTAAGTCTAAGCTGGCGTTTGGTATGCCTTCCTTAAAGAAAAAACGAACTGAGATGAACTTGTTGCATGTTTGGTATGCTTTGGAATGTGAGGTGAGAGGGAACCTTGCTTCCCTCATGATGTGGAGGGAAGGTGAGGTGAGGTTTGATTTAAAAACCAAAATGCCCTTAAAAAATTTGCGACTTTTAAAAAACTAAGGACAAAATAAGTATTTCATACTTTAATTTTCGATTTTCCTATTTTCTTTCTACCATACCAAACAATATTACTTTTACATTTCATTTTTATTTTCCTGCATACCAAACATACTTTTTATCACTTACTTTCATTTTCCCTAAAACACTCACCAGCTACCAAACGAACCTGGATCCTTAATTCCTTTGTTATTTTATAGTAATAGGAAAGTGAATTATTATTTTATATATGTCCTACTACTTTTTTTTTAGCTGGTAGGAATGAATTTGTTACTTTTCCATACTTGGATTATATAATTGCCTGATGCACCAGCGTAAATTTTTACTGTTCGAAGTTTTGCTGTCCGATTTAACCACGATTCTTATCCCTTCGTGTTTTGTCGGTTTATTTAACTGGGAATATTATCAATAGTAAGGTTATTCTAGTCGTACAATCGTCAATGCTTTGGCCCCCACACATCCATTAAATTGGAAACCCCATGTGCCTCTCTAATTAATAACCACTTCACCTTTCTTTTCTTTTTTTTTTTTTATCTTCATCGTACTTGATGCATTTATACAAAGTTCCCAAAATACCAATTTTTTTTTCTTGGTTTACTATGATTATTGATTCATCCAATCACATCGTCATTTTTTTCCTCAAGAAAAAAAGCATCGCCTATTTTATTGTCGTTGCCCTTTTCCTTCGTGACAAGAAAATTACATAAACAAAAAAAAAAGTGGTTTCTCTCTTTCAAACTTTTCTTTCTAAAAAAAATAAATAAATAAAATAGACTTTCAAATTCTTTCTTGACAACGAGACAAAATACTATTTATTCTTTGAATTGTTTATCAAATTATTATTTAATCCTTGAATTTAATCAAAAATATTATTTAGTTCCCGAATTTTTTAACTATGTCAACTATTTAGTCCGAATTTGACAAAATACTATTTAGTCCCCGAATTTGTAACTATTTCAACTATTTAGTCTCCAAACTTGACAAAAATATTATTTAATTACCAAATTTGCAACTCTGTCAACTATTTAGTCTCCTGACTGTTACTCATTATAGTTGACAGAGTTGCAAATTCGGTGATTAAATAGTACTTTTGCCAAGTTTGGGGATTAAATAGTATTTTGTCAAATTTGGGGACTAAATAGTATTTTGTCAAATTTAGAGACTAAATAGTTGACATAGTTAAGAAATTTGGAGACTAAATAGTATTTTTAATAAATACAGGGACTAAATAATAATTTAACTAACAATTCAAGGACTAAATAATATTTTGCCTCCATGATAATAGTACATAAATGTATTAAATGGACGGGTCAATTATTGTAATTTAATTGTTGAGCATAGGTCCAACCGAGTGCAAGTTTATTCAATACTTGTGACACGAGCATGACTGCATGAGCTCCCCAAAAAAGAAAAATAGGGCAAACACGGTAGGAAGGCATTTTAATTTTTAGAGTATTTAATTAAAACTTTTTATACATAATCGGAGTATAAGAGTAAGACCCAAAAAAAAAGTGTAATTGACTTAAAATTTTGTTAGTAACTTAATTGAAAGGATATTTTTCATTTTGGGGTAGAAATATGATTTTATGAGGGACTTGTTTGAAAGGATATTATTTATTATCGGGCAAAATAGTAATTTTACTAAGATCCTCAGATATATTTTTTTGGAAAAACTTAGGTCCATTTCATCCAATTCCCCAATATAATTATGACACGTGTCAAAAAGTGTTTAAATGACCAATCACAATAAAGAGAAAATATAGAAGACCATTTTTATATGATCAATCATAGAAGAAAAAGAGTGTAAATATAATATATGATTGGTAAAATTAGATAAAATAGACATAAAAAAATGTACATAAGTTTTTTTTTTCTGAACCTTCCACCACCGTCTTCCACACACACTCTCTCTCCTTTTATTCATTTCTTTCTCTTTCTTCTGTCGACTTCTTCCCTTCTCTTCTCTTCTTTCTTTCCTTTCTTTATTTCTTTCTTTCTTTCCTCTTCTCCGCCACCGTCACCGGCCACCGTCACCATTTCCGGCGGGCTACCGTTGGAGAAAATGTTGAAAACGCTACTGCACTCTGCGATTTTGTTGTGTTGCTAGATGTTGTGGAATTTGGGAGAAGTTTGAAATGATACGTAATGATGATGTGAGTTCCTCTTTCTTTCTATCTTAGTTATATTTGGTGTTAGGATTTGGGGGAAAGAAAAATCTGAAAAAAAATTTTTGTTTAAGATCACTAACTTCTACATCTTTGAACCTAACGAAAATATTTAGGGATTTTTGGGATATCTTTTATATATGATTAAATGAGTTGGTTTAATAAATGAGTTCTGATAAGTGGTATGCCTTTTGAATTTTCCAAATTGCTTCAATGATCTCGAATTTTCAAGTTAGCAGCCTGAATTTTTTTAAAAAAAATCCATGGTTGTGATTGGATTATTAAGGTAATCAAGATCGTGATCTAGATTGTAAGATCGTTTAAGATCGCGATCTTATGACTATAAAAACCTTGTTAGATCTGATGAAAGATCGAAAATGAGTAAGATCGGAGCAAGATCGAGATCTTGATCGTAGCATCGATTCATGCGATCTTGGAAAGACATGATCGAACAGTGTAGAAGAAAACACTGTTGAAACTTGGGTTTTCTACTATGTCTTGCGTTTTCCAGCTTTGTATGGATTTTTTTTGCCATGGCCGTTGTAGAATTGTATTCCAACTTGCCTTTATCTCCTCTGCCTCCTTTCTCTGTCTTTTCATATCTTCCTCTTTCGGTTTTGATTTAGGGAATGTTCGGTAACAAATCTAAATAGTAAAATTGTTATGTTTTACGATTCTCAAAAAAAAATTTATATCGTATTTTATACATACTAAACATATTTTTTATCATATTTTTTTCTTTCTTAATTTTTCTCTCTATCTCTCTCGTCACTTATACTTTCTTTTATTTCACAGTACAGTATTTTACATCCATGCATCTATACTAAGCGTACCCTTAAGTTTTGCTTTCCAGCTATATTTTTAATTTATTACTACTCTAGTCTCTATGATAAGATTATTGGAACTTGAGAGTCAAATGCTGCTGATATTAAAGATAGTATAAATCTTTTAATAAATAATATAAATATAATTGGATAATTATAGAATTATTAAGCATTTACATCTGCAAGAATTCATAATTTATTATGAATAAAATAAATGAATTAAACTAAAAATTAATAATTATATAAGAGTTTTTAATTTATTATGTTGCTTTCATACTTATAAAATATAACTTTATTATTAAATATAGCTAGGGATTTTTATCCCTAGCTAATCTGTAGTTAATTAGCTAGGGAAATTGTTCGTAGCTAAATCAACATTTTTTTTAAGTGTAATTCGCATTTCTCATTTAATTTTGCTATATCACATACATAATATTCCAAGTTCATCATCTCTAACTTGGAGTAGATGCTCAGTGGTACGGTAGTACTGAACTTCAGTACATCCCTCCAATTAGTTGGTCCATAAACCATTCAAGGTGGGCCTTAATTAATGTGAGTTTTTATTAATATTAACAAATGTCACTACATGATTGAAGGGATGTACTGAAGTTCAGTGGTACGGTACCATTGAACTTTTATTCCTCTAACTTGATTACAAGGCTACAATTTTACTATTTATAGTTTTGTAATAATAAATAATCTACTTTTATTTAACGAAGGGGTCTTGAAGAAGAAAAATATATATATATATATATATTTGATATTAAATATATATTCATATACCAAATAACTTCATTACCTATTTCTACAATTAAAAAGAAAAAGTTGAGAAGCCGTGACTCTAACCTTGGTCTAAAAAAAGGCAATTGCTGCTTCTTTTACTTACAATAGGTTTTTTTTTTCCCACAGGTATTTTCCTATTAGAGGCAATCTTATTCGAGCAAGTTGAGGTCCCATAATGGGGATAGATCTTCAACCAACCACTTGTTGGTCTTACAATAGCTTTTGCAATAATGTTAAAAGGTTGTGAGAGGAGTAACACAAGGCATAGCTAATATAGTAAATGTGAAAATTTTTATTAGCTTAGCCACACATAAAGACTTGACTATTCATTGCAAGTACAAAGGTGATGATCGTGGACACAGTCCAATTCATGCAAGAATATGATTTCTCATTCCACTGAGCCCCGATTCTTAAGATCACATTGTACTTGTGTAGTTTTAGGTGGCCATCTGATCCTTCGTTGAACTACTTTGACATAGACATACAGCGACAAGACAATTGTAACGGGTGTTCTTGGATAATATTGGAAGAAAAGACATGCATGTGTTTATGATCCTGGTTCACAAGTCATGGGTAAATGTTACCCATGGCAGTTCGATAATTCTACTCACTCTAATTTTTAATTGATTATATTTACACATATCATTATTAATGGAAATATAATCAATTAGAGATTAGAGTGAATAGAATTATCGGATTGCCATGAGTAGCATTTACCCATGACTTGTGAATCAGGATTATAAACACATGCTTTTTCTTTCGATATTATCCAAGAGAACCTCTTACAATCGTCTCATCGTTGTATGTATATGTCAAAGTAGTTCAACGAAGTATCAAATGGCCACCTGAGACTACACAAGTACATGTGATCTTAAAAATCGGGACTCGGTGAAATGAGAAATCATATTCTTGCATGAATCAGAGTGTGTGTGCTCCACGATCATCATCTTTGGACTTGCAATGAATAATCAAGTCTTCATGTGTGACTAAGCCATTAAAAAATTTCACATTTACTATATCAGCTATGCCTTGTGTCTCACTATTCTCACAACCTTTTAACATTATTGCAAAAACTATTATAAGTAAAAGAAGCATCAACGAAGATTTTGTGAATGAAACCACTGTAAGTAAGGGATGGATGAATTGAAGTGATGATTTCATATACCAAACATCCTCCCTTTTTATATGAATTGAGGTTTCCATTTATAATGAAATTATAATTAGCATAAGATTTAAGAGAAAGTGAGAAGTTAAGAGATGGCAATAAGAATTAAAGGAAAACATGATGATATATGGATGTACATGCATATTAAAAGAAAATAGAACTCTGAAACGCAATCGAAGCAAATTAATTAGTAGGGCAATAGGTATATTCTAATTAGATGACTCACAAACATGTCTGTTCATGGGTCACGCCAGGTCAGGCTTGGGCTTAAACCCATGGGCTTTACATATATGGGCTTGGGCTTGAGCCTAAGGTAGTGTTCGCTTACTGTAAATCATGAAGGAAAAATAAAAGTAGGTGGGCCCCACCGGGCCCCACCTACTTTTATTTTATCTTTTTCTTTGACTTTTTTTTTAAAAAAATTAATAATAAAATAAAATACAAAATGTCTATTATACCCTTTGATTTGATATAATTCTAACCTTCTTTTTTTATTATTTTAATATAAAGGGTAAAATGGTAATTTTAATACATTTTCATTCCATTTCCATTCCAAATTTTTATTACCAAACACATCAAACCCATTTCCTTTCCCTCTCCCTCTCCCTTTCCCTCTCCCTTTCTACTAAGCAAACGTGCCCTAAGCCTACATGTTTTACTACCCATTACAATAGGCCAGATATTTACCTAAGTTCATGGGCTAAGCCCGGACTTAACTCATTCTTATATATAATTATAAAAAATAAATGCTTTTTAAATAAAAATTTAAAAAATTTTCCAATGGGAGAAAGTGTTGAAAAAAAAAAATTATGCGTCTTTTAAAAGAGGAGATTGATATTCATCCGTTTTTATAAGGCTTAAAACTACAAGCAAGTTATACTACATGAAATTTTTTTATTTTTTTGATGGATACTACATGAAAATTTAATAATACTGATTAGTTAATAACCAATTTAAAAATGTCTTTATAAGACTCCGCAATTTTTTTTTTCGAGTTTTCATCATTGACTATGTTGATTTCTTAAACTTTCATTCTTGTCTAAAGAACCTTAAAATGCTACTAAATTGATTCACACGTCAGATTTAATTTACACATCAGGAAGGGGCAAAATTATCAAATTTAATATTAGTCAACATTTTCAAATTACATAAATTAGTTTATGTCCAAAATACTAATAAATTTTCCTTAAAGTATTTTGTAGCGTTTCAGATTGAGCGTGACTTTGGAGCTCGAGTTTTTAATTAATTTACTTTTCAAACATTATAATTTTATTATTATTTTTTATTTTAAATCAGGCTTTTTTAAAAATAAAAATGGACTTTTTGGCTCAGACTCATATTTTCGGCCTCATATTTACATTTTGTCGGGTTAAGCCTATCGGGCTGGGCAGACTTTAAGGCCCATGATCAGGTCTATTGGCAGGTAGTGAATGGTAGTGTTGGTAGGTAATTAGACCTGATCACGTGCCGTAAAGCCCGCCCGGCCCGTTAAAATGCAAATATGAGCCTGAGTTCGAAAGCCCGTTTTTTTAAAAAAAATGGGCCCTGACCCGAGCTCGGGCTTGAAGCTCGTAAGCTTGGCCCGTTAAAATGCACATATGAGCCCGAGCCCGAAAGCCCTTTTATTCAAAAAACGGGCCCCGGCCCGAGATCGGGCTTGAAGCTCGCAAGCCCAGCTCGTTAAAATGTAAATATGAGCCTGAGCCCGAAAGCCCATTTTTTTTTAAAAAAAAGGCCCCGGCCCGTTAAAATGCAAATATGAGCCCGAGCCCGAAAGCCCTTTTTTTTAAAAAAAAATGGGTCTCGGCCCGAGATCGGGCTTGAAGCTCGCAAGCCCGGCCCGTTAAAATGCAAATATGAGGCCGAGCCTGAAAGCCCGTTTTTTTAAAAAATAGGCCCCAGCCCGAGCTCAGGCTTGAAGCTCGCAAGCTCGGCCCAATAGGCCCAGCCCGTTAAAATGTAAATATGAGCCCAAGCCCGAAAGTCCGTTTTTTAAAAAAGGGCCCCGGCCCGAGCTCGGACTTGAAGCCCGCAAACCCGGCCCGTGATCAGGTCTAAGGTAATGAATAGTACTAAGTAATAGGTATAATATATATATTTGATGGGTAGGGCCCAGGTATTACCCGGACTTTGGCCTAGGTATTTTTAACAAAATGAGTATTTGATGGGTAAGGCCCAAATATTACTCATACCCATTCTTAATGTTGGGTACTTGACCCATGGGCTTGAGCTTGGGTAGTCTCATGGGCTACCCAGCCCATGAGCATCTCTATTCACAAATGAGAGGGGATGTTGGTAAATTAAGGGTTTGTTTGTGGTAGTTTATTTGTTGTCGAAAAACACTTATTTTTTTTAAAATACAAAAATAAGTCTTTTTAAGTATATTCTGTTGATTATTGTATTTGTGAGTCATAATTTGTGATTGACTAAAATATTTGAAGTAGGACACACTAGGGGTGTTCAAAATCGAACCAAACCGATCCAACCGAACCAAACCAATAAAAAACCGATCAAAATCGAAAAAAGAAGGTCCACTTTCGGTTTCTATGATTGCATAACCGATTAGGTCGGTTCGGTTGTTGGTTTTTAAGCTTTTTTCTCGGTTAACCGACCGAACCGCACCTATTGCAAATATACATCTTTGTAAACTCACTCAACTCTATTCTAACACTACACAGTAAATGAATTTACGTTTACACATTCTTCTTGTGGCGGCTGCTTGCTTGAAAAAAGAGAGTAAGAGATGACATTTATAGGCTAAAAAAGCCTTGTATATTAATGAATGTTCCCAAAATGGCACATGGTGCAATGGGGAATAAAAAATTAGATTATTCAGTTTTCTTTGTGGAGATTCACATGACCTTGGAAATAACATTGAAAGGGAAAAAAAGGTGGAATGATAATAAGTACATATATATATATATATATATATATATATATATATATATGGTGTGTTATACTCTTATATATACAATGAGTGGTGAGTTCATATATATATATATATATATATATATATATATATATATATATTATTTAGCAAGTGAGATTAGCAAGGAAAAGGATTAAATTTTGGAGGGAGAATTGAAGGAAAAGAAAACTGAAAAAGACTGGGAGCTTACTGAAGTTGTTGTGAGCTGACTTTGCTTTTTGTTTATTTAAATTCATGATGTTGTTAACTTGGTGTTGCCAATGAAGAGAACTTCTCCTAAGTTGTAAGTTTTTATGCATTTATAATTAATGATAATTTGATATATAATGTTGATAGATAATATTATTATTTTTGTTTTCTTTTAGATTGATAAAGTGATCATTACTAGTAATAAGTTACAATCTTTTAGTTAATTGTTAGTAATTTATTATTGTTGAACTCTTGAGTAAGAATTTAGATGATGAACACGAACCAAACCGCTACTATAACCGAATCAAACCGATGATGAAACCGAACCAAACCGACAAAAAATTAAACCGACAAGATCCTCCACTTTTGAAAACCAATTACATTGGTTCGGTTCCATTAAAAAGTATGATAAAAGTATGTTTGGTATGTATAAAATATGATGTAAAATTTTTTTGAGAATCGTAAAATTACATGTAATGCACTGTTTGGTATGTATAAAATATGATATAAAATTTTTTTGGGAATCGTGAGATTACTAGTACTCCATCAAAGGTATGGATTCATTTCAATTTTCATTTGTATACTTTTGTTCTTATTTAGGTGGCAACTTGCTGCAACTAGTTTATTGTGATACGGAAAGTAATTGCTAATTTTCATTATAAGATAGATAACCTTATATATAAATATATATTAGTGTAATTGCAATGGTCATCTATTAAGAACTATGTGGGTAATTAAAATTATAAGCTATAAAACTGTAGAAATAGTTATAACCACCACTAGGTAATTAAGACTTGATCATCTATCTGCTTTCATGTTACTTTTAGTCTGAACTATTGACTTGTTTGTGTAGTTGTTAACGCTATGAATTAATTTATAGTTAATAATTTTTTATTTGTGGTGTGGATAATTATTAGAAATTGGATCCGATGCAATTAGTTTTCGTGTAATTACGGTGCAATTACTTCAAAACGCACATTTTTACTTCATTTTTGAAGTAATAATAGGGACTCACACTAATAAGGACTTACCATGAATGAATTAGGGACAAAATTTTTATCAATATTGACAAATATCATCGTCTTATATGGATTAGGGACTAAATTGTTATTAATATTGATAAATAGTCTCACAAGGCTATTTAGTGATGATATTTGCTATGAAGTTCTCCAATAAAAATAAGACACATGGCAAAAAGTATTTATATAACCAATCATAGGGAAAGAGAGAATATAAAAGATTAAATTATGATAACTAATCGTTGAAGAAAAATAATATAAATAAGACATATGATTGGTAGAATTTCATAACAAGTACCTAATTAACTTTACCTTAATTTTTTCATTTTTTTAAGCTCATCTCACTCAATTTTAAAGTATATACGGGAAGTATGGACAAGCTCATTTTATAAAGTTTAGCAAAGATTGAGGAGGAATTTAATATTATTTATTTTATTATTGAGCAAGAATTTCAAAATATTAAATAAATTAAAATGCCTATATCATATTGAAAACTGAAAAGGATGGTATAGTTCAGTGGTTAGAAATCATTGATTTATACCCAAATTAAAAAAAAAAGAAAAGAAAAGAAAAGAGTTTGGGGGTATTTCTTACATCATCACATACCAATGTTTACTTTATGTTTCTAATTACTGCTGATTACGGTATTTTTAATTAAATTATTATTGTCACTTATGCCAAAAAGGAAGGAAATCAAGTTAAATTAAATTATACACCAAAATCAGGGAAAAAGGAAATCAAAATTTTCAATAATTAAAAAAAAAAGTTGACCCTCTCCTTAGACATTTGTTAACGATAATAAAAGGATTAATTACATAATAAACGACTCTGAATAGTAATGAAATTATAATTTTATTTCCATGTATAAACATTCTACAATAATTTATTTAATTTGAATATGATCTTCCTAATATAAAAAGAGGTGTAAGCAATGAAACTATTTCATCATATCATCACGAACCCAAATTTTCATTCAAAAATTCTTCATGGCTACATTTTTCACAACAAAATCTCATCTCTTATTGCTATTTTCAGCAACGATACTTGCCGCTGCTATTATAAATGGTGGCGCTGCTGAGGAGAAATTGTTTAATAAGAAAGCGAAAGTGCAGATAACCAACAATCTTACTTCAGGTCAAGACTTAACTCTTCGCTGCAAATCGAAGGATGATGATCTCGGAGAGCACACGCTGAAACTTGGGGAACAATACGAGTTCAGATTTAAGCCGACGCCGATTATAATGAGAACGCTCTTTTTCTGCCATTTCAGTTGGCCCTCTGATCCTTCGTTTCACTACTTTGACATATACGTGGAATCGAGAGATTATGCGGAGCTGTATCATTACTGGATAATTAGAGAAGGTGGTCCATGTCAATATGATTTTTACACCCATGTCTTTGATGATTGCCATCATTGGAATCCACCATCAAAATCACAATCATCAACTCCCACCACTACTTCTTTTGGTAGTGTTAATGCTTCTAGTAGTGCCAATTCTTCTGTCAATTCTCATTCCTAATGGATTCTTGATGGTATAGATGTCAAATGGAGATTATATATATATATATATTGTAGTTTTGACATCATTAATGTAATAAAATTTTTCTGATCAACTTCAATGGAGATTATCTTGCATGTTTATTGAGGAAGGAGGTTCAAAAAAGGATCATATATTTTAGGTAAGTATTTTTTTAGTCTCATCAATATAAAATCAAATCCTTTTTTCGAGTATATCCAAAATAAGAAATTTCTTATCTAGAGTTTTGGCCCTATTTAAAAATTTATTGCTTAGGTTCTTTCCTTTTTGTTCATTAATAGAGGCAACGTACTCACCATATTCTTTTTTTAAGGGATTAATTTTTTTTTAAAAAAATAGTAACTTTCTTTAATAATACAAAAACTTGAATTAAATTGAGCAAAAATGTCTAGGAGATATCATAAGATATGATTCTAAGCCTTCATGGCATAGAAATTCAGAAAGAGACATATAAAAACTGTCCTGATATGATTACAGAAAAATAATTGTTTGTTTGTTTTTCAGATTCTTGGGATATTTCTTTTCTGGCAAAGGTTAAAATATGTTTGACAATTTTATCAATAAAACAATATTTTTATTTTTATTTTTAATTTCATTGACCATACTTTCCATTCACTTTCTAATATAGAAACTACTTTAGTAAAACCTATACAAAGGAGCAAATGCCAAATATATACACGAGTCTCGGTAAAATCGAAATTGGATCATCTGCATTACAAAGTGAAGTGCTCAGTGAAGTGAGGAGAGAGATAGAGAGAAAAAAATTGTGGGTCCCACCTTGTCAAATCTTTTCTCTTAATTTTTCTATCTCATAATTTTTTTTTCTTTCTGTCTCTGTCCTCACTTCACTGGGCACTTCACTGCTTAATGCAGATGATCCAATTTCAAAATCCTATTACAAGTTAATATTATAAAATCCAGTTCATTCAGATTGCAAAAAACATAAAAATTCAATCCAATTATGTTGATGAACAAGGCTAATCTCTTCTAGAATGAAAAACAGCATTCATGTTCCTACTCTTGTTGGCAACTTGAAAAGCTTGAATCAAGTCTTTGCATGGCAGAACAAGCTGACATGGAAAATCCCAGATAAGACCCATCTTCAATTCTTCATCCATCGCCAACATTTTCTTGAGAAACTGTCAGATCCTAAATCATTTCAAAGACAAAAAAAAATCATCAGCAAAAAATAGGACCAAGCTTATCTGGCCAAGTAATCTGAGCAGTAAGAAAGCCAACTTTAAGTAATATTCGACCAACAAGATGTGGACGTAGGTTACTTACAAAATGCATACAACAACAACCAAAGCCTTTATGGAAAAACCTCTGCTGAGAGAGCTCTACTACCGTTGTGGGACCTCAGCTAGCTTGAATAAGATTACCTCCAATAGGAAGATACCTGTGGGAAACCAAAAAAGCCTTTTCTCACTAGGTGGGGTTGGCTATATGGATCAAGCGACGCCAACGTATTTTATCTTTACTCATTACTTTGTCATTACTTACAAGAAGCATAAGGAAAAGGGAAAAAAAAAAAAAAAAAGAACTTGTGCTAGAGCTCACCATTTTCTCTTGAAATTGACAAATATTTTATTTAAGAAACCAGCATTACTGATGCTCTCTTCTTTATCCACATATTCATAAGTGGCAATTTTTCATAATGTTAAACCTCAATTAAAAATAAGAACCAAGAATTAATCTAACCTTATCCCTCACTTTGATGGTTGGCTGATCAGATCAAAAGTTCCAATATTCTCTGTGCTAAAGATGGCTAGCATGATAATGAATCATAAAACTCGAAAAGGTATGAATTTCAGTGCACCCCATCAGACTAACCACAAAACCCCAACTTCAATAGTGAGAATTGAAAAGCAAGGCTCAATTGCTCAACCACAATGGAAAGTTGGAAACTTCCTCAAACCTCAAGGTAAAGTGGCGTAATATAGAAGTTGTTAGATCATAATTTTTAACAAGGAAAACAGCTAAAATTTAGCAAACTTGTGAATAAAGGATCTACAAAGAGAACTAAACAAGTAACAATCACAGAAACACAAGGGCGTATTTGCATGCTTGTGTCTCTTTCTTACACTTCTTGATAAAATAGCTGATATGTTGCTGCTTTAAATCTCTACCACTAAAGCCTAAAGCACTAATGGACCAGAAAATAAATGATATTTGAAAATCAAATGAGATCAGGTATGAAACTGACGTCCAGAGTCATAAGGCTAACAGTTCTTACCACAATAAAAAAACACAGTGCTAGCAATTCCGCAAAGCAGAGTCAGTCAATAGCAAGCACAAAGCCCCACCATAATTTAATTCAAAATCAAATGAACCCTTAAGTGCATGGAGTTTGAGAGCTGCCCCTGTAGTGAAACAATGAGAGTACTTAGGGTCTTCGATGCAATGACAAGGAAGGAAACACTGTATAAATTTTGGCCTCCAAATGCTTGCAAAAGGTGCATTTCATTCCGTGAGAGCAACGTGGCAGCATGATCTGTGTTGAGCCCACCGACGGCTGCGATTGAACGAACTTTATAAGCTTCACAGATGTTCGAAATTTAGAGGACCTTTTTCCCACCTTAAGACCTGTTAGGTGCTGCACTTAGGATAGAATGCTTGAATGCATCACTCACACACATTTTACTGGTTAGATCCAAGAGCCTATGAGTCTCTTCATCCAACTGAACATTGTCCTTCTTCATTCTCTCAGCAACAATAGGAGCCATTTTACCAGCTTTGGCATAAGTTTTTAGAAGCAGGTTATATATCTCAGTTTTGACATAGCCAGCATCCCGAAGGATAACCAACAATTTCTCTGCCCCTTCAACGTGACCTTGCTCCTCTAGCATTTTGAAAATTTCCCTCACTAGTCTCTTATCTGGACTCCATTTTTTCACACTAGTAATAGCTTTCTTAAAATTATCCAGAACATTTTCTACATCCTTCTTTTTCAAATACCCCCAGGTAAATAGCTCCCAAGTAGTGTAGCAAGGATCAATGCCTTTTCGCTCAATCTGCTTGTAAAAACTTTCAGCCATTTCCATCTGGTCTCTGTTAATGTATGAAGCCAGAAGTATATTTGAAACTCTCACATCATTGGTCCCAGTAACTGACTCCCACTCCCTATAAAGGTTCTCAGCTTCAGCCAAGTCATCAAGCTTCACAAGTGATGAAATCATACAAGTATATTCAGCATCATTCATTTTGCGAAATAATGATTTCATCCTCTTCCAGGTTCGAAAAACTTCATCCTTATTTCCCAAGTTCGTATGCAAGCTAAGGAGAGAAGAATATGCAACTCTTGTTTTCCTTGAAATTCTACTCTCCATCTCCTTCAAAGTAGATGTTGCTTTTTCCGGGAACGCATTTTTAATGTACAAATTGGTTAATGTACTGTATGTAACCCAGTCAGGATCTAATTTTGCCTTCTTTAACTCCAGGAAAACTCTTTCTGCAGTTTCTACATCATTCTGTGAAGCACAAACAGTTAACCATAAATTAAAAGTTACAACATCTGGGGAAGTGTTCTTCTTTAGTTCCTGAATGATTTCAGAAGCCTTTTCCAGTTTCCCATTTGAGATGTAGAGAGATAGCATGTGGTTATAAGGTAGAGGATTTCTCAAGAGATCACATTCTGACATTTTCAACATGAGAGCTTCAGCTTTGGCAGACAAATTGTTTTGTACATAGACATGGAGAAGAGTAGTACAGGTTGGTTGGCCTCTGACCCGATCAGGAAGATCCTCAAAGAACTTTTCAGCGCTTTTTAAACCACGAACTTTCGCTATCAAGTCCAAGTGGATGGCATAGTCTCCTGGCAGTAGCTTGATATCTGACTGTAAGGTCATCCACTCACAGATCTGCATTAGCAATAGTTGAATTCAGATCAAACCATTCAAATTGAAGGCCAGTAAATAAAGAGCATGCAATTCTCCCACTATTTAAATTCATGATACACATCCATATCAGTATCACAAATTTCATTGTTTCAAACAAATATTTCAAGGGTTAATAAGATATAAATAGGTTACAACTTACAACTTTTAAAATAATTAAAACATCAAAATGAGGAGAAAAGGCAATTGGTTCAGAGCCCCTAGCATAAATGATAAACAGAAAACAGTATTGATATGCATCAGTTTCTTTCTGCTCAATTCTCTATATCCTTATTACAAGAAGGCAAAATTGCCAACTAGCAACCATATATAAACCAAGAGTTTCAATAGTACGCAAATATCAAACTTAATGCTGGTCAAGAATTCAAGGATAAGTTGAACAAGATCATTAACAGTTATATCTTAACAACTGGTGTGAACTTATGATTCTGATGATAAAACCGAAGCAGAATGATGAAAAGAGTATATATTACTACATAGAACAGACCCCATCAGAAAATTCCCAGAATAAGTTATAGAACCCCCATCTTAACTGAATGCCAAAGGTATAGAGTTAAGAGAAATGTAGAGAACCAACCTCAAGGGCGTGCTTGTACCGCTTGAGCTTACGGAGCTCGCGAACGATACGATTGAGCTCGTATTTGCGAGCCGTATGACCCTCTTCTTTCCATCTATTGATGGCAATGACGGCGCTGCGTTTCGGGTAGACCAGGCTCAGAAGCCTCCGGCCCAACGTGTCCCGGCCTCGGGGGGAGGTAGCGACGGCGGCGGCGGCGGATTTCGCCGACTTCTCAACCGTCGCCTTGATTGAGAAGTGGCGAGCAAGGGATAGAAAAGTTTGGTAGGAACGGAGCAACATTTCCCCTTTTACTCAACTGCGCCGCCGTTTAATAAATAACGAAATGATACCAAAAATTCACTAATAAGAGAGAGTGTGTGTGTGTGTTCTATATGCTAAAGCTTAGATGTAAAGGTGAAAGGAAGATTCGAAGAAAATTGTATTTTGTAAATGGATGAACGGAAATCTTGACTTGCACTTGCAGGGAGCGACTACTTGAGCTGAGTACGGTGGCCGACGGCGGTGAGGGAGATTAGGAGACTATCTATCTGAACTCTGAACGGCGAGAGGAAAGGAGGACCCTTTCTTACTATTTAATTGAAATTTATTTTTGTCACACTCTCATATAGTAATAGATATATATATTGTTAAATATTGAAAATCATCAATGGGGATGTAGCTCAGATGGTAGAGCGCTCGCTTAGCATGCGAGAGGTACGGGGATCGATACCCCGCTTCTCCATTTAACTTATTTTATTATGCATTTTGAGAGTGAAATTTATGAATCATTAATTAATGCATTATATTAAGATATTAACTCAATTTCTGTTGATTTTAAGATCAATAAAAATTTTGTGGAGCGTCGCTCAGAAATTATCTAGTAGTACCAAAAAAAAAGTCTATTTATCACTGGTGAGCCCAAAAACAAAAATATAATTTCATTAATAAAACAACTAATCAATAAAAACACTTCAATTTAAAAGGGGTCAAGTTGATTTCCAACTAATAATAAAGCATAACTCTATTTTTCAATCCTTTAATCCAAAATCATAAATAAACTTATAATTGCAGGTAAATGTCAAACTACATCAATATTTTTAATCATATATCCTTGCTTAGACTTCAAAACTTAAGAACCACGGAAATATTTCTCATTTTCCATTTTACATACGTGAATCTATATAGGCTAATGCTATAAAGTTTTTGAGAGTTTTGACTCACTGATTCAAAACCGTTTAATCTATTTTAAGATCTCTACCATCTTAAATTTAAAAAATGTATATATATATTTTGGCACAGATACAACGATTTTGGACCGATGAGCCAAAGCTCTCAAGTCTATATATATATATATATATATATGAGAAATTCAAGTAGATTGAGTCTAATGTAACTAATTAAACCATGAAAATATCTTTTAATTATGCGTCAGTCCATTCAATATCTAATGAGCCCCAATTCTTCTTAGGTACACCCAAAGCCTTCCAAACAGCTTTAGATGCATCAACAATATTATTGGCACATGGAGGTTGGAAATCATGATCAGCATCACACCCTTCAGTGGAGTCACACTCGTCAACCACCTTAGCGGTCACCCTCCTCCCATTACCATATATGATGATGTTCTTCAAACACCTCCTCTTGTGGTTGAACCATCCAGTAGATAATGCCACTACTGGTGTACTATCTGAATGATACTTGCCATCACACTCCGAAGGCCCTCCTCCATCTCCACCTTTCTCGAAGCTGTTTAGGGTTAAGGTCGCCTTTGTGCGGCGCGACACCGGAGGAGAACACTTGAAGATGGGATAGAACTTGCCTGGTTCACAGCATTCTGAGTCGTCCTCGTCGTTGCATTGTCCTGGCGGAGGCCTTTTCCCCTTTAGTTTGCCACTGGGTTTGCAAGTTCCTCCCACTCTTTTGGCCGTGCTCATTCCACAGCTCATTATAAGAAGAAGAGAGAACAATAAGATCATAACAAAGTTTGAAGATTTTGAACTAAGTTGGGTCTCCATCTTTTCTTTTTTTGGTAAAAAACTTTTCTTCTTTTGTTATGTATGTTTTCACTTTTCAATGATGATGTGTAGCTCCAAAGCATAGGTTGCAATATATATATATAGATATACACAGCTTCATTACTTTAAATAGGACAAATCTTTTGTTCCTTTTTTTATCTTTAGTTATATATAATTTATTTCACTATATATAAAAGCCAATTGTTTTGAATAACATGCATTGTGGTGATAACTATCAAATATCAATGAAAGCAACTTATGATATTAGGAAAAAAAAATGGTTTAAATATTAGAATAAAATATAAAAATAGGTTGCCCAACCTCAACTTAGTTTGGCCTTATTTTCTTTTGGGTTGGCAAGCCTATTTTTAATCTGAGCAAAAAATTATCGAGTCTAACCATATATATTTTACATGATCAAATGGACCGGTCCGAAAGCTTTACTTATTTTATGATATCTAATTAGCATTACTTATTAATCATTGATATTGATAACCAATAACGTTAAGTTATTTGTTAATTTATGTAGAAGTAATGCTAGCTTCTAATTTGTATGTTCTAGGCAATTGTAATGTTTTAAATAGTACTTTAGGAAGTGTGAGTTTTTTTTTTATTGGAGCTAATCCTATTCGAGGCACCGTCAGGCATTAAATATTTTTGAATTGGGGTTCATCATATTATGAGAGACTAATCCTTTCCACTAGACCTAACCCTGTTAGTGTCCTAACTCCTAAGTCTGTTTTTAGTGCTGGTCGGACCATCTTGTATTCCTGTTTCGTTTTTATATAAAAAAGTTATAAATGACATTAATTAAATGCTCGTGACATCAATTTAGTGCTTGGCATATAAATCCTTGAAATGGAATCTATATAATAATTTAAGTTTATGAATTTGAATCTCTATAAATTTAAAATTTCTCTAACAAAAAGTTAAGTCCGGATCCTCTCTTGTCTACGATTGTGCTTTCCGGATTTTCTGCTAATCAATCAATAATTATAACTAAAAATTTTACCACAACTTTTAAATCAGTTAGTCACAGTAAATCAAGACAACAAGGATTCGCGTTCCAAAAAACGTACTCAAAATAGGAAAAAATGAGCATAGAATTATTTATTAATACATTTTATTTCTTATCATTGTAAATATATAATTAAACTTAATCTAGGCTCTTTTTACTACATAAAAAGATAAAAAAAAAAAAAAAAAAGGTGTTTACTAGTTCCTACCCACTCTATTTATGCTCGATATCTCTTAGGTGGCTAAGACAAAGCATAGTATATATATACACACACACACACACGACAATATGCATGGAAGATTCTATTAAATTCACATATACTTGATAAGATTTTACTGAGATATAGCATATCTTTATATTCTTGAAGGCATGTTTGGCAGCAGAGAGAATTTCCAAGAAAAGGAATCCAGATCTTGCAAGCCAATGCTTCTTATTATACACCAAACTCACAAAATTAATAAAATAAAGCATCAAAACTCTCTTAAGAAAATATTAATTTTAGTGTCCGATTTAATGGTTATAATTGACGTTAAAATCTTTTCGACTCAATTTTTAACATTAATTGTGAAACCGTTAAAAGATTATTTTAATGTCAATCGTAACCGATAGCCAATATAGATAATTTATAACGAACGGTAATATCACTTTTTTCTTTGTAGCGATTCATGGTGGTTATCGGGTCAAGTTGGTTCAAGTTCATTATAAAAATCTAATGTGATCAGATGAATTACTAACTCGTTTGATTACATGAATGTTGAATGCAATGGGAATGTTGGAGGGAATGTGAAAATGATGTGAATAGAATAAAAGTCAGTAAAATGATCATTTTACCCTTATATTAAAAGTATGAATGGAATAAAAGTGAGTAAAAAAGTAAGGGCAAAAACATAATTTCATCACATTGCAAAAAGTAAAGTATGTTTAGTAAGAAGAATGTTGGAGGGAATATTAGATTGCAAAAAGGATTACATCAATTTAAGCAAGTAAGCAAACGGGACCTAATTAACTACGCGGGCCCATGCATGTTTTTTTTGTACGGCCCATAATTGGTGAATTAACAACTTGGCCCATGATGATAGATATATTTGGATTGGACCAACTTGGCCCAAATCCATGATGAAAATTCAACCAGGTATACTTACTAATAACCATCGAAATAATCTAGTACAAGTACACTTAATTATCTCTTGAATTATAGATTAATTATAAAATTAATACCTAAATTAGTTTATTATCACTTTTTGCTGTATCCTATCAGTCCTTATTTATGATATTTAACAAATCCTCAAAACATTATACCAACTTTTAATTCCGTCCTTGTTTTCTTGGTTAATTTTGTTCTAAAAATTCTGATTTTTATATAATTGATTTTATCCTAAAAGTTTTGAATTCTGTCTTAACACTAATTAGCGTCGTCCTAATTACTAATAATAAATAATGATATAACACTACACATGTAGAATAAAAATATTTTTGAATTATAATTAAAATTTTAATATAATTAGACATAAAAACAAAAACCAAATTAATGTAAACTCTTACTCACACTTGCATTAAAGTTATAATAAATTAACCCCATATATCAAGACTTATAAAAGACCAATATAATGTGGCAGAGATGGTGGTTGGTGTCTGTGTTCTCTTAATCATTTTCTTTTAAATTTGATTTATGGAAAGAAAAAAATGGAGCATCCTCATTCATTGAGAGAATTACCGCGCTCGCTTTGATTGACACTTTTGTCAAGATATCAATTGAAAATTAGTCCCATATTGCTTATATTGTATGATGTAATTTTTCATACTTAGTATACTTCCTCCGGTTAACAATATCTGCTTCATTGGGTAAGTGCGCACAGATTAAGGAAATCATTAGTTCACCTTAAACTTAAAAAAATGAGATAAAAAGACTAAATTATCCTTACTAATTAATTACTCCTACTTACTCTTTTTTCTTTAATCTTATCTTGAGAATAGGTATTAGATAGGCATAAAATTGTAAACAAATAATTAATTAATGCTTTCTTAATTTTGTAAAATAGTAGATATTTTGAAACACAGAAAATCTCCGGCTCAAGAAAATATTTTGAACCAGATGAAAATTTTTTCTTTGAATATCTTTTTACAACGGTCGTGAATTTTTTTTTTCAATTTAGAGTTTTCACGTTAATTTTTGTATAATAATAATTATTATGCTTCTATTTCATTTTATTTAGCTAGTTTATTCTCAATAAATAAAAAACATATTCATATAAATGAAGAAACTTTATTGATGACCATGTCAAAATTAATGACATAATGTCCATAGACATACACACACATGATCATGATGCTACCAAAATTATATTATTTATCGAGTCCGGATCCTCTGCTGTTCAAGCGGTGCTGGCTAATGACCAAACAGTATGCATGAACAGCCAACAACAAAGGATCCAGACTCATAATTTATCCCCAGGGATAGCAATCATCGTAGTCTCCGGTGTCCCTATCATATTTACATGGACCTACTACATAGTCTTTGATTTTCCAAGTGCAATTCCTGCAGAAACGATCTCTTACTTTGAATTGATCATAGATAGTAAAATGATGAATCTGAGGATCAGTTACCCATGTGAAATTGCAATGGAACACTGTCCTCCAAATCCAACTTGGTGTAAACTTAAACATGTATCTAGTTCCTGGTGCTATTGTGTGAACTCCTCGATCGTCACCTTTATATTTGCAATGAATGGTCAAATCATTGCCAGAATCGTCTAAATCGTTGATGATCTCTACGTCAACTTTTGCAAATAATGGTATTGCTTTTACACGACGGAAATTTGGCGACGGTATTATTATTATTGTTGCTAAAACCAAAAGGAGGAAGAAAGAGCTTTTGGATGAAGAAGAAGCCATAATGCAAGCAAATTGATGAACAACTTCATAGCTCACACCTCTTTTTAAATATAGGATAATTAATCTGTTCATTTAAATCTAATTAATGCAATATAACTCATTTTTTGTCCCTTTAATTAATAATGTGTGTTGAGACATTAATTATGATAGTTAATTAATGCATGCCTACAATTAATGCATAATTAATTTTTGGTTAAATTTAAAGCAGAGTATAATCATAAATTTATAAATTAACAACCATTTTTTTATTATTTTTAATGTATTTTACCATTATGTTATTAGTTTTTTATCTTTATTTAATTTTGAATGATTTAATAATTCCTGAATGTTGAAAGACGAATTATAAAAATTAGAGGTGATAAATGGTTTTAATGATAATTTTAAAATTGCATATATAGATACAAACAAATTTTTTTAAAAAAAAAATTCACAATTGACTAATTTGGTTAAATTTTTTTAAAAAATATATATATAATAGTTAAGTGATAATGGATCAAGTCACAAATAATTTATTTGAAAATCAACAGTTTTAAAGAAACTTTATTTAAAAATAAATCATTAAAAAATCAGCATTTTCATAAGTATGTACAAATGAACCCTAAAACAGACTAAATTTAAGCGAAAGGAGATCCCACACAAAATTCATTTAGGACTATTGGTTTATATTTTTGTGGGTTTCTTTCTTTTTTTTCTTCTACTTAGATCTTTTTAAAGAAAATTACAAAGATGTTCAAGATGAATACAATTTTATGGACAGTCGCTTAAATACAAATTATCTAGTAGTACCCAAAAAAATTTTCTTTTAAATTAATCATGGCAATTTCATGAGCTCCAAAAGAATCGTACCACATTAATTTTAGGTCAAAACCTCAAATTGGTTCTTTATGTTTGCACGAAGTTTCATATTGGTCCTTTATATTTCAAAAAGTCTAAATTAGTCCTTTATGTTTGCAAGAAGTTTCAAATTGGTCCTTCCATCCAATTCCGTCAATTTTTTTCGTTAAGTGCTGACGTGTCGTGTTGAAGTGTCACACTCTCTCTCCTACATGTACTACTTAGCTGGCGTGGCCTTAGTTAAACTAAAATTAGGGACTAAAATGAAACAAAATAATTTTCATAAGACAAAAATGCAATTTTCTCACTTTTTCATCTTATTCTTCCTGGCTGGCATCCATGGCTTCTTCTGAATCAACCCTAATCCTAATCCTAACTCTAACCCTAATCCAAACAAGCCAGCAACCTCACCACTTGATAATCCGTAGAGTTTGAAAACCCGCTTGATAATCCCATTCTCCAGAGTCCGTTCCCGTTCCTGTTCGTGTTCGTGTTCGCGTTTGTGTTCCTCCTTCCGAGGAGGTGGAAGAAGAAACAAACTTAGAAAAATTAGTAATCGAAGAAGATGAGGAACCTTGGGAGACGCGTGAGATACAAACGCGGAGATCTGAAGCAGAGAAGGTGAAGCGAGAGGGGATGAACTGAACCAGAATAGAGATGGCGCAGAGAAGGAGAAGAGTGGTGAGGAGGAGCTTGAGCTCAGCAGCGTAGTTTCCTAAGACTCCAACGAGAAACTTCTTCTCCCTCTCTTTCGCCATTGCTGGTTCAGAGCAGCAGAAGAAGAAGAAGAAGAAGAAGAAGAAGCCAGCCGAGGAAGAAGAAGATGAAAAAGTGAGAATTGCATTTTTGTCTTATGAAAAAATATTTTGTTTCATTTTAGTCCCTAATTTTAGTTTAACTAAGGCCACGTCAGCTAAGTAGTACACGTAGGAGAGAAAGTGTGACACCTCAACATGCCACGTCAGCACTTAACGGAAAAAATAGACAGAATTGGAAGGAAGGACCAATTTGAAACTTCTTGCAAACATAAAGGACCAATTTAGACTTTTTTGAAACATAAAGAACCAATATGAAACTTCGTACAAACATAAAGGACCAATTTGGGGTTTTGACCTTAATTTTAAGTGCAAGAATATAGAATTATGTTGTCAAAAAACATGATTTAAGCTATTTCTTTCACTTAAATTTTGCTAATATTCTTAAGTGCAAGAATTTAGAATTATGTTGTAAAAATAGAAGAATTTAAGCTATTTCTTTCACTTAAGTTTAGCGGTTGAGAGAGACCTCTATTCTATACACTCATTAATAAAACAACTACATAATGTAATATTGAATAAACCTTTTTAATTTCAAAGGGGTCAAATTAATTTCCAACTAAATAAACCATAAATCTACTTTTCAATCCTCTAATCCAACATAAATATAAATAAACTTATTATTGTAGGTATATGTCAAAGCTAAGTACATCAATTTTTTTAATCATATATATATCATTGCTTAAACTTAATTGAAAACCTTATAAGAACCACAGAAATATTTCTCTTTTTACATTTTACATACATGAGTTTAATTCTATATATATATATATATATATATATATATATATATATGAGATATTCATAACTAGATTCATTCTATGCATCAGTCCATTCAATATCTAATGAGCCCCAATTCTTTTTAGGTACACCCAAAGCCTTCCAAACAGCTTTAGATGCATCAACAATATTATTGGCACATGGAGGTTGGAAATCATGATCAGAATCACACCCTTCAGTAGAGTCACACTCGTCAACCACCTTAGCCGTCACCCTCCTCCCATTACCATATATGATGATGTTCTTCAAACACCTCTTCTTGTGGTTGAACCATCCAGTAGATAATGCCACTACTGGTGTACTATCTGAATGATACTTGCCATCACACTCTGAAGGCCCTCCTCCATCTCCACCTTTCTGGAAGCTGTTTAGAGTTAAAGTCGCCTTTGTACGGCGCGACACTGGAGGAGAACACTTGAAGATGGGATAGAACTTGCCTGGTTTACAGCATTCTGAGTCGTCCTCGTCGTTGCATTGTCCTGGCGGAGGCTTTTTTCCCTTTAGTTTGCCACTGGGTTTGCAAGTTCCTCCCACTCTTTTGGCGGTGCTCAATCCACAGCTCATTACAAGAAGAAGAGAGAACAATAAAATCATAACAATGTTTGAAGATTTTGAACTAAGTTGGGTCTTCATCTTTTCTTCTTTTGCTATGTATGTTTTCACTTTTAATTTGAATGGTGATGTGTAGCTCCAAAGCATAGGTTGCAATATATATATAGATATACACAGCTTCATTACTTTAAATAGGACAAATCTTTTGTTCATTTTTTTATCTTTAGTTATATATATATATTTATTATTTCACTATATATAAAACCCAATTGCTTTGAATAACATATTGTGGTGATAGCTATCAATGAAAGCAACTTATATGATATTAGGGGGGGGGGGGCTATTTTGACCCTATTTTTTATGTTTGAGTTGGGCTATTTCATTTTTATTTTATTTTTTTAAAAAAAGCCTTTAAATTATAAAATAATTGTAAAATATTTCATATTAATGTTCATCTTCATTAAAAATTTAAAATAATAAGATAGATTGATAAAATATAAATTAAAGTGATTAATAAAAATCCAAAATAATTAATATAATTTGAATGAAGGTGAAAATTATAAAATTAAATCAATTAATGTATAAATATTAAAAATAAAATTATATATAATTGGGCTAGTTCGGCCATAATATAGTTTGATCCTATTCTCTTTCAGGTTAGGCAAACAGTTTTATAATTAGGAGCAAAATTTATCTAACTTAGTCCTATATTATACAGGGTAAGTAACCAATCCGAAGAGGTTAGCTTATTTTTAGACTTCTAATTAACATTATTTATTAATAATTGATATTAATATAGTCAATAAAGTTATTTATTCATTTAGTTATAATATACATTAATTAAATGCTCTTGAGACAATTTGTAGTGTTAGTTGTAGAATTAACAATAAAATTATATATATTTTTTGTAGTAAGTATATTAGAGCTTGGCATATAAGTCCTTGAAATGGAATCTAAGTAATAAATTAAGTTTATGAATATGTATAAGTCTAAAATCTCTCTAATAACAAAATTAAAAGCTTACTGAAAATAGGAAAATAACGAAGGGGGAAAGTTTGCAATGAAAAATAAGTTAAAAATGAGCATATAGTTATTTAATACATTTTCTTTTTTATTTCTTATCATTGTAAATATATAATTAAACTTAATCTAGGCTTATAATTTTTTTTTACTACATATAAAAAGAGAAAAATAATGGTATATTTCCTAGTTCCTATCCACTCTATTTATGCTCGATATCTCTTAGGTGGCTAAGACAAAACATAGTATATATATATACACACGACAATATGCATGCAAGATTCTCTTAAATTCACATATAGTTGATAAGATTTTACTAAGATATAGCATATCTTTCTATACTTGAAGACATGTTTGGTAATGGCAACAAAAATATATGTTTGGCACTAGAGAGAATTTCTGAGAAAAGGAATCCAGCACTTGCATGCCAATGGTTCTTAATTATTAGTTATACGAAACTCACAATTAACAAAATAAAGCATCAAAACTCTCTTAAAACAATATTGATTTTAGTGTCTAATTTAATTGTTAAAATTGACGTCAAAATAATGTGAAACCGTTCAAAAAGATCATTTATAACTAACGCTAGTAACATCATATTTTTTGTAGCGATTCATGGTGGCTATTGGGCCTAGTTGGCCCAAATTCATTTTAAAAATCTTATATGATAAGCATTACAACAAACTGTGTATTTTTAAAATTCTATACTTTCATGGCTTATTGAAAAAATGTAATTTTTTTAACCATCAAATTTTGATCATCAAAGATGGCCAAAAAAATTTTTTTGACTATCAGTTGTTAAAAAAATAATAATATATAATACTTTCGACAATGAATAATATATAATTGTTAATAATTTTTTTTAGGATATTTTTTTTAATAGTGTTTTTTCGACAGCCATCATGACCAATGTATTATAAAAAATAATAATATTGACAAATATTAATTACCACTTGAATCAATCCCTCACTAATAAAAATACTCAATTTTTTTTTTTTCATAAACATTTTTCTTGTTGTTAAGTAAAAAAAATGAACAAAATGAACAAGTTGGCCCAAATCCATAATTCAAGAGACTTAATTTATTGATGATAGACATAATATATTCGGATTGGACCGAGTTGGCCCAAATCTACGATGAAATTCAACCAGGTACACTTTTATCTCCTTGAATTTGACCCAAAAAAAAATTATCTCTTGAATTATTGATTAATTATAAAATTAATACCTAAATTAGTTTATTAATTATCACTTTTTGCTGATATCCTATCAGTCCTCATTTATGATATTCAAGAAATCCTCATTTGTGAGACTTTTTTTCAATATCAATAACAATTTGGTCCCTAATCCATTTAAAGTGATGATATTTGCTAATATTGATAATAATATAGTCTTTAATCTATTCATGGTGGGTTACTGTTAGTGTGAGTGTGAGTCCGTATTAATGCTTAAAAAATGAAGTGAAAATGTACATTTTGAAAGAATTGCACCGGAATTACACGAAAGCGAATTGCACCGGATCTAATTTCGAAAAGAAAACGTCATCATCCCTTAAGAAAATCGCCATATATACCCACTTTAATGGACACTGTAATCCAACACGCAAAAACAAAAAAGAACTTATAAAAGAAGAAACTTTATTGATCATCATGCATGTAGAAATCATTCACATAATAATCCCCATAGACATACACACATACATGATCGATCATGATCCATATATATATATTAGCATTAATTATTTGATACATAACATTAATAATAATAGGCCTAATAATAACTATTATTTGAGCTAGATTTCCAAGGATAGCAATGATCATATTCCCCAGTGTCCCTATCATATTTACATGGACCTTGATCTTCTGTGATCTTCCACGTACAATTCCTGCAGGAACGATCTCTTTCTTTGAACTGATCATAGATTTTAAAGTATTGTATCTGAGGCTGAGATGGCCATATGAAAGTGCAATGGTACACTGTCCTCCAAATCCAGCTCGGTGTAAATTTGAACATGTATCTAGTTTCTGGTGCTATTGTGTGCTCTCCTTGGTCGTCACCTTTTGCTTTGCAATGGAGAGTCAAATCATCACGTAATTTGTTGATGATTTCTATGTCAACTTTTGCGAATACTGGTATTGCCTTTACACGACGGAAATTTGGCGACGATATTATTGTTGTTGCTAAAAGTAGCAGGAGAAAGAAAGAGTTTTTGGATGAAGAAGAAGTAGAAGAAGAAGCCATGCATGCAAAATTAAAGTGGGGTTTTTTATATATGATGCTACAATATCATAGCTTACACCCGTTTTTATTTATATATAGGAGTTATAGAGTTGATCGGTGTCATTTAAAACTGATTAATGCTTAATTATGATATATGCGCACTTTTATTAATTAAGGTGTAGCATAACACGGCAAGTAATTAATTAATGCATTTAATTACTTATACTTAATAGGGTAACTCTTTGGAGATATAGAGAGTTAAAACTCGGCTCATTAGTTGTGAGTCGTTCGATCTGTATTGAGATCTGTGTTATTTTAAATTATAAAAAAAAAAGATATTTTAACGCAATCCCAAAGACGAATACAATGGCTGAGAGATTATATTGTGAACTCGTCATCTCTGTATAGTATTACCCTACTTATTAATTACAATTTAAAATGGCCTCGACCACCTTAATTATGGAATTGGATCCAATACCATAATTAATGGGTTTGGATTCCATGCGGTTAGAATTTGATGAAATTTACTTCATGCCAATATTTGACGAGGACAACATTATCTTTACTAAAACTAGTAGAAAACAAATTTTGTGAAAGATCTCAAATGTTCGATATTTAATAAAAATTTAGTTCTTAATTTATCATTTAAGATCGGATCTCTAATAATATCAATCTTTATTAATTAACACTACAAGAAAAATAAGATTAAGTAGCCATCAAAATATAAGTTGTTGAAAATATTAATTTTTATTATAATGTTCTTATATATATACATATATAGGAGTCATAGAGCAAGTCGTTGTCATTTAAATTTAATTAATGCTTAGTGATGAAATTAATGCACTTCTATTATTTTCAAAATAATATCAAGTTAATCACCACATTATCATAGGGTCATATTTTTATGAACTCGAGTCTATATAAATTATACATAGATCTACTATATGTTAATAATTTCTTAGTGGAGAAAAATAGATAACAATGTAGAATAATGTAATTATAATTTATTTTTTGAAAAGCATGAATAATATAATTATAATTGACAGATACAAACAATGTAAATAAAATTAAAATATTTTTTAAATTATATATATTTTAAATTTTATTCACTTAATTATTAACATATCTTAGATTCATCTAAGACAAGTAATTAAGTACATTTAATTTGATTACCACTTATCCTTATCAACTGCCTCCACCATATATATAAATAAGAGCGCGCGCGCGCATATATATATATATATATATATATATATATATATATATATATATATATATATATATATATATATATATATATATATATATATATATATATAATAATAATAATAATAATAATAAAATGAGAGGGTGGCGTCCACCACAAACCTTTTTTTCTTGTTATACTTCTAATTTTACATTTCTTGTTATATTTCTAATTTTACATTTCTATACATTTCTTGTTATAAAATATTATTTAATCTCCGAAATGTTTAACTATCTCAACTATTTAGTCTCTGAATTTGACAAAATACTATTTTAGTCTCTGAAATGTTTAACTATGTCAACTATTTAGTCCTCAAACTTGGCAAAAATACTATTTAATCATCGAATTTGCAAGTTGTCAATTATTTAGTCTCCTAACTGTTACTCGTTATAGTTGACAGAGTTGCAAATTCGGTGATTAAATAGTATTTTTGCTAAGTTAAGGGACTAAATAGTTGACACAGTTAAATATTTCGGGGACTGAATAGTATTTTGTCAAATTCGGGGACTAAATAGTAGTTTGACCAATAATTCAGGGACTAAATAGTATTTTACCTCTTAATATAATTACCATTCTTCCTAGCTACTTTGTGCACATAAATAGATAAAAGAAAGACGCATTTGGAAAGCAAAGAGAGAAGTGAGAAAAGGGCATATAAGCATAAACACAAGATAATATATATGTTAAGGCAAAACTACAAAAAAGTATTTTGGTATCACAAACTTTGATTTTTTTTTTGTCAGTTATATCTTTAAATTTTTATTGAAGTCAATTGTACTTTAAAATTTATATTTTTTGAGTAATATTGTATTTTTCACTAATACTATGTAAATTGATAATGGTGGGTGCTGCTGAAATGTTACACGTTGCAAAAAAAAATCACATTTTGGCTCATTCTTCAACCTTAGATAATTCATTTGATCCTTATGATTTTCTTACTACTACAGTAATATTTTTCTCATGGTTTACCCCTACTTTCTTCAATTTCATATTAGTCTTATTCAAATTTTTACATTTATTAACATTCTTACTATTTTAAATACATTTAAATTACTCTGAAATCTCATAATAGATTGGATAATTCCACCACTTAATAAATTTTAAGTTTAACAAAATTTATACAAGATTTTTTTAACATTCTCAGATTTTGTCTAATAAATTTGAGATGGAACATTGAAAGGAGATTGTATAAGTTATAGTTATTTGAGATTTATTTGAAACTTTTTAAACCAAAAACTTTTATTTAGGGAAGAAAGCTTTTTTCTAAATATATTTATTAAATATTTAAGAAATATATTGGGGATGTAGCTCAGATGGTAGAGCGCTCGCTTAGCATGCGAGAGGTACGGGGATCGATACCCCGCATCTCCAAAAGAAGTCTTTTTTTTAAATATATTAATACTCAAATAAAAAAGGACATATGTTAAATTTTTCTCCCTTTTTCTTTTTCCTTAATTCCCGAACAAACACTCTTAGAGTAAAATTTATGATTCATTAATGCAATGTTAACTCATTTTTGTCCATTAAATTAATTAGGGTTTTGCTAACCAGTGCCCGGTTAAGAATGCATTTAATGAGGTGAGATAGGAAAAATAATGCATAGAAACCACAACTTGTAATAAATGCGTTTTTTTATTTTTTTAAAGACATAAATGCCCTTCACCTATTTTTTCCATCTCTCACTTTTTAATTTATTACAATATTTTTTTTAATTTTGTATTTATATTTATTATTTTAATTATTCTTTTTTTTTTCAATTTATCAATAATGACGTAATGGTATGATTTAATGTGGTTTTTTTAATAATATTAATGTGAGGATAATTGCAATAATAATATACTGAAAATAAAAAATAACGTGACTATTGATAAATTGAAAAAATAATTAAAATAATAAATATGAATACAAAATAAAAAATTGTAATAAATTAAAAAGAGAGAGATGGAGAAAATAGGTGAAGGGCATTTGTGTCTTTAAAAAAAAATAAAAAACGCATTTATTACAAGTTGTGATTTCTATGCATTATTTTCACTATCTCACCTCATTAAATACATTCTTAAGGACACTGATTAGCAAAATCCTGTTGAAATATTATTGATGGTTATAAATGCGTATCCTTAATGTAATGTATTCAATGCATAAATTTAAAACAATAATAGTTGCACAACCAAAAACTCATATTCCATGCACGTCCTTAATTAATTTCTTTCTTCTCCAACAAATAAGGAAAAAATTTATGTCCATCTCCTTATGTCCATTTCATCCAATTTTCCAATATAATTATGACACGTGGCAAAAAGTGTTTAAATGACCAATCACAGTAGAGAGAGAATATAGGAGACCACCTTTTATATGACCAATCATAGAAGAAAAAGAGTGTAAATACAATATATGATTGGTGGAATTGGATGAAATGAACATAAGGAAATGGACCTAAGTTTTTCCAACAAATAATTACAAACATGAAATCTCTCTCACTCTTGTCTTCTTCTTCCTCACTGCAATAATAATCTCCATCCCTCCCATCCAATATTGTAGCACAAGCTTGAAGATGATGATAATGAATTCAAACGATGAAAAATGTAGGCTATGTTTGGTAGAAATGTATAGATGTGAAGAGAATGAATGTAAAATATTATTGTAGAAAAAAGTGAGGAGAGAGATAAAGAAAAAAATTAAGAGAAAGAAAAAAGTATAATAAAAAGTGTGTTTAGTATATAAAAAATAGAATATAAATAAAAAAACGTATAAATATATAAAATCTACTTATTAGTAATCTTACGAAACATAGCCTAAATAAAAATCATACGGTAGTTCAGTCTCTAACGTTAAAGGTAAAATCACACACTATTATATGTTATCTGAATTTGTTTCATATTAAAAAATAAAATGACTAATTTAGACTCTAAAAAATTAACTCATAATTAATTAATATGGTGTTTTGACTAATATGACAGATAAAAAGTTAACCGACAATAATATTTATGAAAATTAAGTAACTGTTAATTATTTAATTTGGACTCTATTCAACTAAAAATTATAAACAAATACTATAAAAATTTTGAGTATTTTCAACTATTTATATTTCAACGACTACTTAATTTTTGAAAAAATGCACTTTTTCAACAAGGATAGTTCTACAATGCAATTAAGGCTCCGTTTGGTTCATTGATTGGAGATTGTAATGTTGGTTGTAATCCAATATTTTCTGTAACATTCTTCATACTAAACATATCTTACTTTTTATAATGGGATGAAATTAAATTTTTGTTCTTACTTTTTTACCTAGTTTTATTTCATTCTCACTTTTAATATATTTAGGTAACATTATGCATAATAAGTGTGCACTCCTCCAAAAAATTTTAATAACAAAAATTTTTTTAATGGGAATAACAAATTTATTTTTTATTTTAAAAAATAATAACAATTTTGGAGAGACCATAAATTAAACAATCATGGCATTAGACTATGAAAAATTGGGTGGATACACCGGTCATACACCCAAAAAAAAGGTAACACTCCTCCATGATAAGTATCCATTCCTCCGAAAAAATTAATAATAAATTTCTTTTAATTTAAAAAAATAATAATAAATTTGGAGGATGAAGGAAGCACAATTGAAAATGTTCACCTAAATGCTAAATATACATATTAGCAAGTACGCTCGGTATTTAATTGTTCATATCAGTATTTTATTACCTATTTTAAGTTTTAACACTTGAAAGACTAAATTGATATTAATTACCATCAACGTTAGGGATTAAATTAAGAAAATTGCTAAATGTGGAGAGCAAAATGAGATTTTGTCCATTATTAAACCATACATTCCGCCAATTTCAAAGTAATTAATGATTATCAAATTTTTTTCGAGCGTGAGGGGAGCTGAGATAGAGAGAGAAGGTCTGACTTCTCTCTAAAAGAATTTCAAATTTGAAAATGGCCGCCCCTTCCTTCCGCCACCGTGTTGACCATCGGAAATGCCGTTACATGCCGCTCCTTCTCCTCCCTCTCTACACTCCCTTGAGTTAGATCACTACCAAGCCTTTCTCGTCAAAGCGCAAGATCTCTCATCAGTGGCTTCACGGAAAACTCCGACAAAGTCGTCGCCGGTAACTCCTGCCTCCTTGTTGTCTTCCTCTTGCGTGCCTACTCCTTGCATGGCGATTGTAGATGCCGTCAATGCAACCGCAGCAGCTTCTGCGTCCGACTTTTGTATCACCGCCACCATCATTGCGGCAGGTGTCGTGGCCATAGTTTCCTCTCAGACGCACTATGTTGTGTCCATCGATAGACGTCTCGGTGTGGCGGCTACCGCTACTGCTGCCACCAATGGCTGCCTCAAAGCCTCCTTTGTCGACCATGATTACATCTCATATGTTATCTCTCCACCGTTTGATGATCTTCGCAGCGTGCTAATGGCTGCCTTTGTGGGGGTCGATTTTGTTTACCCCCATGCCACAACAGTAGCTTCCAAAGCTTCGAACGACATCACCGGAACGTGCGCTGGCCGCATATCTCGGTCGATGCCTTCTGCCGCCTACAGGTCTCAACCCATGGCTTCCAAAACTTGCGTTAATGCAAGCCTCTATCAGCTTCCCTTGCCGGACCACCATCCTTTGGTTGGAATCCAAGCCACATCGGCGCTGCAATGTTACCGCCTTTTCCATGAATTCAAAATTCAAAATTTTTTGAATTTTGTATTTAATGTTGTTTGGCGTTTATGCCTACAATTAGGCCTTTATGGTTTAATTGATTTTTATCCTTTCATGCATTTAAATTATGTTGCTATAGGACCAAGTATGAGTTCTTTTATTTCTAGTTAGTTGTTTTTGAGTTGGGCCTTTAGTTTGTTGGGGATTTCTTCTGAGGCCATTTGTAAAAATCCTTTTATTTTAATATATTTGCACATCTTTTACGAAAAAAAAGTAATTAATGATTTTTTTTGGGTTCATTTTAGTATGTGTGCAAAATATTATTAAGTCCTTGAATTGTTGGTCAAACTACTATTTAGTCCCTAAATTTATCAAAAATACTATTAGTCCCCGAAATTTTTAACTATATCAACTATTTAATCTTCGAATTTGACAAAATACTATTTAGTCCATGAATTTGTAACTATATCAACTATTTAGTCTACAAACTTGGCAAAAATACTATTTAATCACCGAATTTGTTGCAACTCTGTCAACTATTTAGTCTCATGACTATTACCCGTTATAGTTGACAGAGTTGCAAATTCGGTGATTAAATAGTATTTTTGCCAAGTTTTGTGACTAAATAGTTGACATAGTTACAATTTCGGGGACTAAATAGTATTTTGTCAAATTCAGGGACTAAATATAGTTGATATAGTTAAAATTTTCGGGGATTAAATAGTATTTTTGATAAATTTGAGAACTAAATAGTACTTTAATCAACAATTCAGGGACTAAATAGTATTTTGCCTCTACATTTATTATCATTAATGCATGCATTAAGTGAATTTAAAGCAGTTTAGCATCCATCATTAATTGAAGGTCTCTTATATATATATATATATTAGCTTGAAGACTTGAAGTGGATCCTTTGTTATCCAATAAACAATGATGGCAGGAAACCTGAAATCTGTGATCACTCTTATTGTCTTCTTCCTTCTCAGTGCAATAATAATCTCAATCCCTCCCACCCATTGCAGCAGAAGCTTGAAGATGATGAATTCATCAAACGATGAAGAACTGATAGACAAGACATGCAACCACACCTCCAATTACCATCTTTGCCTTCAGTATCTCAAAGCTGACCCCACCAGCTTTCACTCTGACGTCAAAGGTATAAAATTATAAATAACTCACACTATTATTACTCACACCCACACACTGACTTCATCGTGTGTCCGATACGCGTTCGTACGTGTTTAGTATAAAAATAATTTTTCTCGGCTCGGACACTCTTGGACACGACAATATATTTTTGTTTCTTAATTAGAAAAAGAGGTAAAATGTGCGATGTTTTATTATTTTTGGAGTTTTGACATTTTCCTCCCATCTACTAATTAAAAAAAAAAGCGTGTTTCATCATCTCTCATACTCATTTTCTTTTTTCTCTTGTATGTATTTTTGACCTTGCCCTTTTCGTCTCCTCTTTTGTCTTATTCAACTCTCTTCTTTGTTTGATTGGCAAAAAAAAAAATACTCTTCTTTACTTCAACTTACCTCTTCCTTCATTCTTCCTAAAATTCTATTACTGTTCAAGTTTATTGGAATAACAATATATACCGTGTCATGTCCTGTAATTCTAAGAATTTGGTATGTCCTCGTGTCTGTATCCTTGTTATGTCCCATGTTAGTGTTTGTGTTTCATAGATGTCTAAGTTACCGATTGTATTACTTATTATTTAGACGTCATCTAGACGAAGGAATGAGAGATTAAATTGAAAAAAACAACTATATATATATAACACTATAGATTATTTATTTTAATTTGTTCAAAACGAGTAATAAAATTACATATATACCCTCAGGGCTAGCTGCGATAATGGTGAAGGCGATGAAGGCAAAAGCAGAGGCAACCGAAGGCAAAATCCAAGACCTCCTGCATCATCATGGGACACCCATAGAAGAAGAAGAGGCCTTGAAGACATGTGATGGATGCTACGTGAGCACTCTACACAGCAATATCCCTCAAGCCATTGAAGCTCTGGAAATTGGAGACATGAACCTGGCATTGTCATTGGTTACGGATGCTGCTGAAGAAGCCATGTTCTGTGAGAGGGCCTTCCCTCCTCATGAAGGAGAAGGACCCTCTTTGCTTACGCCACAGAACAATGAGATGCATGATGTCTCAATCATTGCAGCCACCATTGTGATGCAGATGTAATTAATTGTAATGACTTTGTGATCAGTATAATTGACTTGAACACATGCATGCATGATGGCCAATTAATTAATGTGATGTCATGTGATTGATTGATAATGAATTTAATTTGGTTCCATGGCACCGGAGAGATAGACACACTATTGATTTAACCCATTTAACTGCATTTTAATCGATAAATAAACGAGTCATATGAATTGGGTTAGAATTTAACCCATATAAGTATGAGTTAGGTTGGGTTAAACTCATGGTTAAACTAAAAACCCATCTCTCATTTAAGGTATTTTGGTGTAAAATTCAAACAGTGAAATCGTGGTGTTTCACGATTCCCAAAAAAACTTTATATCATATTTTATACATACCAAACACACTTTTTATCATACTTTTTCTCTCTCCTAATTTTTTTCTCTATCTCTCTCCTCACTTTTCTCTACAGTACTGTACTCTACAGTATTTTACATCCGTGCATTTATACCAAGCGTATCCTTAGAATTTGAGGAAGGAAATTAGGATGGAATGATTGGATCCCACCTACTTTTTCACTTTTTCATTTCCATCAATTTTTTTTAAAAAAAAAAAAGAAAATACAAAATATCTATTATACTATTTGGCTTGACATAATCATAACTTTTTTTTTATTATTTTAATATAAGGGGCAAAGTGGTAATTTTAATACATTCCCATTCCATTTTCATTCCCAATTTTTACTACTAAACACAGCAAATGCATTTCTATTCCATTTTCATTTCCCTTTCTCTTTCTATTTCTGCGTAAAGAACGTGCCATTAGTAACCCGTGAATGATCTCTCCTTCAACTCAGATTCTGCGCGCTGCGTTTTATTAGTACTTCAAATTTTTGAACGATGTAATAAAATATCAAGAATTATTGACCGTTGAAAATATTATTATTTATTTTGATGGTAGAAATATAATTTTTTTAAAAATATTTTTTTTAACAAACGGTCTAAATAATACTATTTTTTAGTGTGTTTTATTATCTAATTAAAAGCAGATTTCAATAATTGAGTGGTATATCTATATCCTCAATGCTTTTGCGGATGAAATTATTCATAAAGTTCATTGTACCATTAATAATTTCATACAATATTAAATATTAATTGTTTTAATGTTTGAAATATTATTATTATTATTTTATTACAAGGATTAATTATACTTTCACATGTCTATGGTGAGGCCAATTTGTGTGCTGATTTCATGGCTAAGTATAGGAATGCATGAGTGTGTTGAGATGCCCTCTGGGTTTGCTCATAAGTTCATGGGATATGTGTGTCTTAGGAAGGCAAAATTTTTAATTAATGTCTTAATTATTGGAGATTTGTCTTAATCTATGAAAATTTAATTTGTGTGATGAGTGCTTTTAAATTTATATTTATATATATACTGATTTAAGGAACATATCAAGTGATAAAAAGTACTAGTATACTTATGCCAAAAACAATGAAAAGAATTTGGCCAAAAAAAAAACAATAAAAAGAATATATTTTAACGTTAAATTAATTGAAGGTTCGAAATTAAAATATTAATAATAATTTAATTATAACTGTTCAATTCAATCTAATGATTAAAATAAATTCCTTAATCTCTCGCATAAATACACGAGGGTCTTCACTCTTTATACTTTGAGATATTTCCTACTAATTTTAATTTCAAACAAAATTTCTATTTCATATTAGTAATTCAACAATATTTCAAAAAAAAATATTATTAATTCAATGAAAGAATTAACTTAAGGATTCATCAAAAAGAAAAAAAGAATTAAGTTAAGGATAAATATTTGTTACGTACAAACATCAATGAAATAACAAACCACATTTCATAAAATTAGGAAAACTCAATTACACTAATTTGAAGCATAAGTTGGCCCTATAAAACGGCGTCGGAGAGCTCAATTTTCTTTACTCCAAATTAATTAAACCAAAGCATCACAATATTCTTCATTCATTTCATTCACAATTAATCTCATCATTAATTTAATTTCTTCTCCAAAAAGCTAATTAAGCTAATTAAGCCATGGCAAGCCTCAAATCTCTCACTCTCATCTTCCTCCTTCAACCTCTTCTTGCTGCAATTTTCTCAATCACTCCAATCCATTGCTTCAAAAGCTTACATCAAGACCAGGAAAATCTCATGCAGTTCGCTTGCAAGGACACCACGGATTCCGAACTCTGCCTTCGCTACCTCAGAGCCGAGCCTCGCAGCCGCGATGCCGTCGACCTCGCAGGTAAAATTAACTGACGTTTGCTCAGTTTTAATTTAATCTTTTAAATTTGTAATTAGTGTTAATTTAGTCTCGAATATTTATTTAATCTTAATTTAATTCCTCATGTTTGTAAATAATATCAATTTGGTTTTTTTTTTGGGCCTGATATCAATTTGATTTTTTCGTTATATTTAAGTGACACACATTTTTCTCCACCAAACTTATTATTATTTTCAGGCAGGAAAAGCTTGTTATTATTTTTTAAAAATAATAATAAAGTAAAACATTGGCATGACCATAAATTTAAATTTTAAAATAAATCTGTTGTTATCAAGTTTTTTAGAGGGATAGATACTTATCATACAAACATATCATTTAAATGTACATATCACTGATATGATATCAATATATACACTCAGTATTTAATTATTCATATCAATATTTAATTAGTTATTTGACTAAAATGCACATATCGCTCTTAAATTTTAAGCGATCGGCACAAAACACCAAATTTTCAAACTTTGCATTCAACTTTCTGAACTTTTAATTTTGGATACAGAACTACATCAATGGAGAATTCAATTCATTTTTTAACAGAATTTCACTGGCCATATCAGCAAATAATGTGTCTTGCACACCAATATTCTTTTAATAAATCGAATGGCATTTCCATCATTTCACAATAAAAACTCCCAATCAGATTACTATCAGTTTCATTCAATTAGCATTGAAACGTGAAATGCCCTCCAACAATTAACTTGCAAAAATATTGACATAGACAGAATTGTGTTAAAATATTGAATGTTCATAAATTCCTTGCCCGAAATTAAAAGTTCAAGATAATTGGATGCAACTCCGAGACATTAACGATGAAAATGGATGGAGTTTTTGTGAAAACACAAATTAATTAATCATCGCCAATAGTGAATGACGAGTTCATTTCTTCAATTGACGACAGAATTAGCACTAATAATGGTGAGAGCCATGAAGGCGAAGGCGACTCGAGCGTACAGCAGAATCCACGTCCTTCTAGAAGATAAGCAAATAGGAAGCGATCTGAATCAGAAGAACGCGCTGAGGAATTGCGCGTCAAGGTACAACGCGATTCTCGTGGCCGACGCGCCGGAGGCGCGTGAGGCTCTGGAGAGGGGAAACGCCAGGATGGCATTAGAAGGAGCCAGGGACGCGGCTATTGGGGCGACGAGGTGCGAGAGGGAGTTCCCTGCTGGGCGGTCGCTTCTTACGGCAGAGAACTCTGCTGTGCATGATGTTGCTGCCATTACTGCCTCCATGGTGATGAAGTTGCTGTGATTATATTAATTAAGAACCTAATCATCACATTAGTGATGGATTATGATGATGATGATTCTGTTAGGAACCTAGAATAAATGTGATCCACTTTTACATCAAACATATAAATTAATAAGATTCTTAGCTTGACTCTTATCTGTTTTAAATATGTTAGGTCGTCTTTTTTGTATTTTTTTTTATTTTTTTATTTAAATTTAAAAAATCGTAATTTTTTTTAAAGAATGAGAGATATAGATACAAAAATATTTAAAAAAAAACCACATAAATCATGACTTACCATGAATAAAGAGTAGATTTTTTTAGAGTAATTCTTTACATCTCTTGGTAGAGTTATGAGTCTCTTTATCTCTCTCGTAACTCTATCAACAAATGTAGATAATTACTTTAGAGAATCATATCCCTTACTATCTTGTGTGTGTTGTGTATTTGTGTGGGTCATTGTTTTGACTGTCCTTTTTGACATAAAACTTTAGTATTATGAATTTATCTGTCATTTGATAATATTAATAGAGATTTAATATTTAAAATTTATTTTGATGAATTAAAAATTAAATTTTATTAATATTGACAAATCACCAACTTTAAATCTTAACTTTAACAAGTCATGTTCCTAAACCATCATAACACTTAAAATTTTTTTTCAGGATTAAATTTTTTTTAAATGAAAACTTAAGCTTAGTTTTATATAATTTTTTATTGAGTTTTCTTAAAATTAAATAGGTTTTATTTTTACAATTTATATATTTTATGATTAATTTTTGAGTTTTGTTAACAAGTGCCTTAAAAGTACTATTTAAAAATTTCGATCTATAAACATTAAAAAAACTATCATTTAGCATTGGTTATAATTGATACTAAATGATTTAGCGTCAATTCTATAATCAAGGTTAAGTATTATGTCGAGAGTATTTTAATGTTAAGTATTATCTATAATTGATGCTAAACTATCATTTAGCATTGGTTATAATTAATAAATATCTTATTAATAAACGATGTTGTTAAATTGTTGATAAACCATATTAGTTCAAGTTATTTTTTTAAGTGCTTATTAGTGCAAAATTCTTCTCATAAATCTTTGGATTCCAAACAAATAATGGGTTTAGGAATAAAAGTTTAGTAGTATCGTATTATTAAATTTCAATGCATCTCTCCAATCATGTAGTGCTATTTGTTAATATTAATAAAAATTCACATTAATTAAGACTCATCTTGAATGGATTAGGGGTCAACTGATTAAAGGGATGTAATAAAATTATGTACTACCGTACTACTGAACATCTACTCTCATATTAGATTAAGAGTAAATTACACTGCCATCCCCTGAGAGATGTTGAAATTACACTACCCTCCCCTCTAGTTTGCAAAATTACACTGCCCTCCCGTGAGAGATCAAAAGTCATTACACTTTAATCCAAAACACTATTCTCCCATTAAAAAAATGTCTAAAAAGTCAAGATAATAAATATTAATGACTAAATTGACCCTCACACAAGATAAAAAATGTTTAACGTTATGCTTTATCGAAATTTATAAAACTGAATTCTAGTACACCTAACAAAATTTGTTTGATATATATATATATATATTAACCTTAATTGTCAAAAATTAACTAAAATAATAGATATTTTATATTACATTATTAATATAAAAAATTTGTAAACTATTTTGAGTTACCGACTTTTTTTTTAGAATTTTATTTTGTTAACAATAATAATTACTCTAAATATTAATAAAATAATAAAAGAAAAAAAATGAAATAATGTTATTATAAGAGGATGAAAGTATGTATAAGTCACATTTTATAGAGTTTCATTCTTTTGTGAGGGGTAATTTAGTCATGAATATTTATTGTATTGGAAGTTGAAAAAATTTGACCTTTTAAACTTTTTTTAATTGGAAAATAGTGTTTTGGATCACAGTGTAATGACTTTTGATCTCTTACGAGAGGGCAGTATAATTTTGCAAACTAGAGGGGAGGGCAGTGTAATTTCAGCATATCTCAAAGGAGGACAGTATAATTTACTCTTAGATTAATGAAAAGATGGACTTGGGGTGGGGGTTTTTCTAGGAATCACAATCTCACTTGCAAGACAAATCAAAGAACCTGTCGGTGTATAATCCTTAATTCGAAAAGAAGTTTTAATTTTATTATGGGTTCATTTATTCAAACAAAACAATTTATTATGGGTTCATTTAATTGATTAATTGAGTATTTAAACAATAAAAATTATTATTTTTTAGTTATGTTTTTATAAATTTCAAGTTATTACATATTTTTATTAACTATTAAGATAAAATTTTAATATGTGTTCTAAAGGCATAGGTTAGATAAGTTCTTTTAGAGAAAATTACTAATTTAGTATCTGAAAAATACGAATTATTTTAATTTAATTTTTAAAAAATAAAAATATTTAATTTAATTTTCTTAAAATATTCTTTTGTCTCAATTTAATTTTTTAATCTCTAAAAGATACTTGCACTCATACAACGAAAAAAATTAAAATGACTAAATTATAATAAAAATATTTTTTGAAGACTAAATAAATTAAACATTTTTATTTTTTAAAAATTAAATTAAAATAATTATTTTTTAAGGACTAAATTGACAATAGTCTCGTCCTTTTATTATAATGAACACGCCTTCATCTGGAAACATCTCATACTAATTAATTCAAGGAAAAAATTTAGGTCCATTTCCTTATGTCCATTACATCTAGTTCTTCAATATAAATATGACACGTGGCAAAAAGTGTTTAAATGAACAATCACAGTAGAGAGAGAATATAGAAGATCACCTTTTATATAACCAATAATAGAAGAGAGAGAGTGTAAATACAATATATGATTGGTGGAATTAGATATAATGGACATAAGAAAATGGACCTAAGTTTTTTTCTTAATTCAATTGTCATGATTATACTGGGATTCTGGGAATACAATTTGTTTTCTTTTATGAAAGAACACAATTTTTTTTTAAGAAAAAGTACATTTCCTAACCCTAACGTTTGGGGTCCTTTCAGTTTTGCCGCTAACGTTTTTTCGCTGTCAATTGTACCCCTAACGTTTTATGTTTCTGCCAATGTCACCCTTTTCACTAACACCGTCAAATATTTAACAGTTTTTGCTGATGTGACATCCTATGTGGCAAAACGTTTCTTTTTTCTGTCAATTGTAATCCTAACGTTTTACATTTCTGCCAATGTCACCCTTTTCACTAACACCATCAAATATTTAATAATTTTTGCTTACGTGGCATCCTATGTGGCAAAAATATCTGACTTGGTATATTTTTTTCCACATCAGATTTCATACTCATCTTTTTCCCCATCAAAGTTGTGTCGTTTTGACCTCAGCCTATTCCTTCTAAAATATAACTCAAACGCACGCGCTATTTTGCTCATAAAAACATCAGAGACGTTATACATTCTCTATTTTAGGGTAACGTCTCCGACAAAGTAGAAAATGGGTAACGTCTCCGACAAAGTAGAGAATGGATAACGTCTCCAATGTTTTTGTCTGCAAAATGGCATGTACGTTTGAGTTATATTTTGAAAGGAATATGATGAGGCTAAAACGACACGGTTTTGATGGGAAAAAGATGAGGAAAAAATTTGGTGTGGAAAAAATATGTCAAGTCAGATATTTTTGTCACATAGGATGCCACGTAAGCAAAAACTATTAAATATTTGATGGTGCTAGTGAAAAGGGTGACATTGGCAGAAATGTAAAACGTTAGGGGTACAATTGACAGAAGAAAGAAACGTTTTGCCACATAGGATGCCAAGTCAGCAAAAACTATTAAATATTTGACGGTGTTAGTGAAAATGATGACATTGGCAGAAACGTAAAACGTTAGGGATATAATTGACAGCGAAAAAATATTAGAGGCAAACTGACAGGACCTTCAAACGTTGGGGTTAGGAAAGGTACTTTTGTCTGTTTTTTACAAAAGAAAAGACACATGAAAACGACAGCGTTCACATGGATTCCAACCTTAAACATTGTGTTTACACAGTTACACACATCATTCTAAATTCCAGCCCATAGAAACAAATAATAGACAATCATAAATTAAATTATCAATTATTGAAAAACAAAATGTGCATAAAAAGAAGAGAAATTTCAGTATAAAAAGAAATGCTTTAAAGTTACGTGAGTTATTGACTTCATTACTCACTACTCATTGTTTTAAAATTTGAGTAAAACATCATTTTAGTCCTTTTTAAATAGCATATTTTTCAATTTGGTCCTTCTTAGATGGTCTTTTTCAATTTAGTCTTTTTTAGATTAATCCATTATCAATTTGGTCCTTACCGTTAAAATTACTAACGGAGTTAGCTGAAGTGAATAATTTGGGGTAAATTTATAATTTTTAAATAATAGTAGGCCTTTTTAATGTAATTATTTTGGGGCAATTTTGTAATTTTCACAAATTGAAAAAAAAAGATGGTACCATTTTCAATTTGGGAAAATTATAAAATTTCCCAAAATAATTACATTAAAAACCCTCTTAATATTTTAAAATTATAAAGTTACCCCAAATTATCCACCTCAACTAACTCCGTTAGTAATTTTAACGGTAAGGACCAAATTGAAAACTGATTAATCTAAAAAGGATTAAATTGAGAGAGGCCATCTAAAAAGGACCAAATTGAGAAAAATGCTATCTAAAAAGGATCAAAATAATATTTTACTCTTTAAAATTTGTATCATTTTAAATTTTAAAATATAATTTTTTTAAAAAACAAATATTAAGACAAATTTAATAATTTTACTAACCAGTGTCTTAAGACACTTTTTAAAGATTAGATTTATTTAACAAATACAGTCAAGTATAATAATTTTTAAAGATTTGCTAACAAGTGAAAGGGACAATAATATATTCAAATAATAAAAAAGACAAGCATATGAAATTATCTGTAAAAAATTAAATGTTTTTTAAAATTTAAAATTTTAGTATATTTTCTATAACTAATAAATTATAAATTTGAGAGTTGAGAACTAATTACTACATATATATTTTTTTTTTTAATTTTTACAATTTAAATAATCTCATTTCTTCCTTATTCATAAATTAACTCACTACACCTATTTCTTAACCAGGTAAGAGATAAAGTGAGGTGAGGTGAAGTAAGTTATTGGATTATTTATTCTTGTCAAATAAATGGTGAAATGGGTTGTGACGGAAGGGAAGAAGGTTCATTGTGGGTGGACAAAGAAGTGAGAAATAAGAGAGAGAAACAAATTTTTTGTGGACCAAAATATCCTTAAGAATATATATAAATATATATTTTACATTATAAACACATAAAAAGTAAAGACCATATGTAGTATTGTCAAAATGAGATTAAGTTTGTGGATAAGTCCGAACCACCCGTTAAATGAGCAGTTTTGAACATGAACAAATTGGCTCGTTTCAGCCTGCAAGCTAAACGGGTCGTGCATGGGCCAGCCTGCAAATTTTTTTTTAAAAAAAATATAAATTTGTTTAAAATATTTATAAATATATATTTTTTGGATAATCTTATGTGTAAAATAATAATTTTATTCTTACAATGTGTATAAATAATGATAAAAATTTAATAAAATATTAATTTAAGGTGAAATAATATTAATTTTTAAAATAAATACATTAGTTTAGAAATTAAAAATATAAAAATTATAACATTATTATTTTTTATTTTTTATTTTTCTAATTAAATATTTTTTTAAAAAAAGTGTTAGCCCGTGACACATATAAAAGTTGGAACAAATACAATATTTTATACCAAATACTCTTTTCTTATATCCTATTTACTTTTTTCTCTCCCTATTCATTTTTCATATTTCTATTTCTTATTTCCTCTGATTCATAATATTTATTTTATTAGTAATTTTTATTTTTTTCAAGATATTTATTATTTATAAAGTCAAGAGAACATTAATTATTTTTTATAAAATTTTATCCCTACACTTTTTAAGACAAAATTAATAAAGAAAGAGAAATAAAGAGTAATTTAATATTTTTATCTTATAAAAAGTGAATTAAATTTTTTTATATATGTATTTACCTTAAAAATCAAATATTGTGAACGAGTACCAAATTTACTCCTTTCTTACCACCATTCTATAATAAATCATAGATTGAATTCTCATTGAAAATGTTTTTTTACCTTAATATTAAAAATTCCCTTAAATAAAATTATCTTGGCTAAAGTATTATTATTATTATTATTTTTTATAATCCAAGTTAAAATTATTTTGGTCCTTAATGGTTGCATGAAGTATAATGTTGATCCTCAATGTTTCAAAAGTTTAATGTTGGTCATCGAAGTTTTTTTTTTTGTCGATTTTGATCCTCGAGCGTAACACCGTCAACTTTTACCGTTAAATGATGACGTGACATACTTATGTGGCACACCATCTCTCTTACGTGTCATATTTTAATGACGTGACATTATGCATCACTGCCACGTCACCCCACATTGCCACATTATCATCTTCTCTCCTTCATCATCATCAATATCATCATCTTCATCTGACGTGACAGTGATGTGTCATGCCACGTCATTAAAATATGACACATAGAAGAGATGGTGTGCCACATAAGCATGTCACATCATCATTTAACGGCAAAAGTTAATGGTGTTACACTCGAGGACCAAATTTGAACAAAAAAAAGTTTTGAGAACCAACATCAAACTTCATGCAAACACTAGGACCAAAATAATAATTTAGCCTATTATCTTTAATCATTAAAAATGCCGAGTAAAAGAGTAAAATATAATACATTCACCTTTCTCTTTTTTCTCCAACTTGATACCAACAAGGGCATTTCCAAATTCCAATCTTCCTCACACACACACACTCTCTCTATACTCTATACCGTATTGAGCAAACTAGCCATAAAACCACCAGCAAAGAACCCTCTAGAATCTACCCTATCATTCTCACTCGCAGAAAATGGCCACTTCTTCTCTCCACATTCTCCTCCCCTTCCTCCTCCTCCTCCTTCAAGCAACCACCAATCTCGCCGCCGCCGACGCCGACGTCATCGACCAAATCTGCCACAAAACCCCCTTCTTCGACCTCTGCTCCGCCACTCTCCACTCCAACCCTCTCTCCCCCAACTCCGACCTCAAAGCCATCGCCGCCGTCATGCTCGCCGACATCCTCCGCAACGCCACCGACACCCTCTCCTTCATCGAATCCCTCATCAAGCACACCTCCGACCACCAGTTGGAGCAATCCCTAGCCTTCTGCGCCGAATCCTACATCCCGATCGTCAAATACACTCTCCCTCAGGCCGCCGACGCACTCGCGCAGGGCCGATTCGCCTTCGCCGCCTACTGCGTCGGCGATGCGCAGAACCAGATACAGAGCTGCGATAAGAGATTCTCCGATTTGGATTCGTCGCCGATGGGGGACCGGAACGACGTCGTGCAGAGGCTCGTGGGTGTGGCTTCTGCGATCATTAGGTTGTTACTCAAGGGTAGAATGTCTTGAAATTGATTTGTTTTTCTTGTTCTGGCCTCAGATTTATGAGATCCTCTCTCAATTTAATTTAGACAAAACTTGTGTTACATATTAGATTATGATAATAGAGTTTTTAGTTGGGATAAAACTTATATGCTGTGGATAATTAATTAAAAAAAAGACATCAGTTAAAAGTGAGAAGATGACATAAAAAAAATTGATATGTGTTCTTTTTAAAATTGATTAACTTATATGCTGTGGATAATCAATTAAAAAAAAGACATCGGTTAAAAGTGAGAAGATGACATAAAAAATATTAATACGTGTTCTTTTTTTAATTGATTAACTTGAGAAAAAACATGTAAACAACAACATATAAGTTCTGTCGTTTTAGTTGGAATAGTTATATCTTAAAGGAGTAGATGTTTAGTATTAGATAATGTTGAACTTCAATATATTCCCTCACTTTGTAATCTATTCAAAATGAGTCCAAGTGAATTTTTATTAATATTAATAAATGATTCTACGTAATTGAAGCAATGGGCCAAATTTAGTAGTACGATATTACTAAACTTGTATCTATTTTCAAAATTTTGAGTTTATAACTTTGCTTAAAAAATATTAAATTATTTATCAGTCCTTTTTTAAGAAAAAATTTAGATCAAGTTCTTTATATCATTTTCATCAAATTCTCCAATATAAAGATGAGTTGATGACATGTGGCAAAAAGTATTTAAATAATCTATCATAGTAGAGAGAGAATATAAAAGAAAAAAGAGAATGTAAATACAATATAGGTCAAATCCTCAAATTGATCCTTTATGTTTGCACGAAGTTTCATATTGGTCCTTTATGTTTCAAAAAGTCCAAATTGGTCCTTTATATTTGCAAGAAGTTCCAAATTGGTCCTTTCGTCCAAGTCCGTTTATTTTTTAAGTTAAGTGCTGATGTGGCATGCTGACGTGGACACACCATCTCTCCTACGTGTCAATTGAAGCTGACGTGGCATGCCACGTCATCGCCACGTTACTGCCACGTCTTCATCCAATATCATATGTGATGACGTGGCAGGACGTGGTGCTGATGTGACAGTGACGTGGTGCTGACGTGGCATGACACGTCAGCATGCCACGTCAACACTTAACTTAAAAAATTGACGGGTGGACGGAAGGACCAATTTGGAACTTCTTGCAAACATAAAGGACCAATTTTGACTTTTTGAAACATAAAGGACCAATATGAAACTTCGTGCAAACATAAAGGACCAATTTAGGGTTTTGACCTACAATATATAATTGGTAAAACTTGATGAAACGAATATAAAGAATTTGACCTCAGTTTTTTAGGCAAAATATTATTTAGTCTCTAAAATGTACTTAGTCAAACTACTATTTAGTCCCTAAATTTATCAAAAATACTATTTAGTCCCCAAATTTGTAATTATGTCAACTATTTAGTCCCCAAACTTGGCAAAAATACTATTTAATCCCCGAATTTGTAACTCTGTCAACTCTAACGGGTAACAGTCAGGAGACTAAATAGTTGACAAAGTTGTAAATTCGGCGATTAAATAGTATTTTTGCCAAGTTTGGGGACTAAATAGTTGACATAATTACAAATTTCGAAGACTAAATAATATTTTTGATAAATTTAAGAATTAATAATAATTTGATCAATAATTTACACAGTATTTTGTCTTTTTTCTTTTTCTTTTTTTTTTTTATAGTGTTTGATTCATGTGTTGAATGGTGAATTAATAATTTTGGATGGTTATGGATTATTTGGTTTGTATTGTAGGGAATACTATGATTCTGTGAGTACTTCGAATTTGAGAGGACGCATTCTCAACCACAAGTTTTAATTGAATCGTGGGGTCCACGGAGACAGGCCACACGCGTAACGAGAGCCACTATTTTTAGGGAGAGACAAAATAATCAAAAGTATCAAACATAAATTACATTTTTTATTAATGATTTAATCTTTAAAATTATATGATTATTTAATTTGATGTTTAAGAGATAAAACATTTCATTTTAAATTGTTAAATTACTCTTTTGGTCCTTAACGTTTGCATGAAGTTTAATATTGGTCCTTAACGTTTTAAAAAGTTATTTTAGGTCCTTAACGTCTTTTTTTTTGTCAAGATTGGTCCTCTAGCATAACATCCGTTTGGTTTTACCGTTAAATGCTGATGTGAAAGGCTTATGTGGTACACCCTCTCTTCTACGTGTCATATTTAAATGACATGACACCCTCTCTCACTCCAACTTAGCAAAACGAAATCATTTTGATTCATCTTCCATTCCCTCACATATGACAAAACGGAGTGGTTTTGCTGAGTTGGAATGAGATAGGGTGCCATGTCATTTAAATATGACACGTAGGAGAGAGGGTGTGCCACATAAGCCTTCCACATCAGCATTTAATGACAAAACCAGACAAATGTTACGCTAGAAGACCAATTTTGACAAAAAAAAAAGTTGAGGACATAAAATAACTTTTAAAACGTTGAGAATCAACATTAAATTTCGTGCAAACGTTAAGGACGAAAAGAGTAATTTCGCCTTTTAAATTAATTTAACAACGAGGAAAACTTTTAAATTTAATGTTTGATTAATAAAATAAGGCTAAAATGCACAGAACCCCCTGAACTATAGGGTGTTTGCACATAACCTCCCTGAACTTCAAAAAGTTGCATAGTACCTCCCTAAACTTTTCAACTTTTGCACATAAAGGATTCTGTTAACTTTTCCATCCAATTTTTAACACTCAATGCCACATCAGCTTCCACATCACATTTTAATTTCATGTCAGGACAAATAAATAATTTCTCTACCATTAATTATTTTTATTAAAAAAAATTAATTTTTTTATGAAAAAATTGATTAATTAATTAAAATATAGACCGTAGAGAAATTAATTTTCATAAAAATAAATAAATAATTAATTAATGATAGAGAAATTACTTATTTGCCCAGATGACATGGAATTAAAATGTGATGTGGAAGCTAATGTGGCATTGAGTGTTAAAAATTGGATGGAAAAGTTAACAGAATCCTTTATGTGCAAAAGTTGAAAAGTTTAGGAAGGTGCTATGCAACTTTTTGAAGTTCAGGGAGGTTATGTGCAAACACCCTATAGTTCAGGGGGGTTCTATGCATTTTAGCCTTAAAATAAATGAATAATTATAATTAATAATATCAATAAATATTAACAAATAATTAATCATTTATTTTCTCCACATTTTCCACTTCTACGTCTTCATCTGTAGTCTCACAATATGTGGGTTCATATCTCTATTTCTCGTCCAAAATTTCGCTTCCAGTCGTTTCTAGCCACCACGGAGTTAAACAACGTCACTAGCGATAGCCTCTTTGAATGCTTCTCCGAATCTTGCGTTGCATTTTTGGGTTGGAAGGATTCATGATCTCAGTACCTCTATGTGCTTCTCTCTTCTCTCTAAGGTTTTGTGTCGTAGTGTGTCTAGTAAGTAGTTGATGTTGGAAGATGAATGAGTATTGAAGAAGAATGGCGGATTTTTGAATTGTGTGATAAATGACATCGTTTAGGGTGTTAATTTAGGCTGACTCAGCCACATGAGCAACAAGGGACACATAAGAGAAATAGTACATCCACCTTAGCATGTCACGTAAAAACTTAACGAAATAAATTAACGAAGTTGGATGGAAGAACTAATTTAAAACTAATTGGAAAGACAGAGGACTGATTTGGAACTTTCAAAAGATAAAGGACCGATTTAAAACTAATGATAAAGATAAAGGACCAAAATGATGTTTTGACCTTTTAATGTACATCATAGCATGTAATAGTGGAAAGAGATGTTTGGTTGTATATACTATATTGTTAATTCTTTCTCTCGTCATCATATAGCCGACTCCACTTAATAGGCCTTAATTATTCTTTAAGGAGTTGGTATGTTGTTTATTCTTATGCTGATTTTTTCTTTATATCATCATTATAAGTGTATTTTCATAATACAAGTTTTGAGAAGCCCCACTTAACCGAGGTAAGATCAGAGCACGCTTCTCATACCAGGGTGATGACATAGAAATGAAGAAAGCAGATAAAAGGGCTAAGGTGCAAAGTTTAACTGAAGTTAACAATTTTAATTTTGTAAAGTTTTTTTCTGAATCGAACGAGCCTATTATTACATCAACACCTGAAGGGAGTGGTATTCAAAACGAGTATAATTCCTTCTCTGATTTTGGTGTTTTTCATCGGATCAAAAGGTTGGAGATTATGAGGCTTTTGATATTAACATGTGATTGTGATGCGTCAACACAGGCAACTGAAGAGTTTGAGGATGGTTTCCCAACCCTTTGCCGTATTACCCAAATTAGCATTTGAAGGAACTAACTATCATCAAAAGATTCAAAATTAAGATATATAATTTTATTGTCACTTTTGGAGGAGTTTGTTTTATAAGTCGTTTGAATGTAACCCAAATTCTGCTGCACATCATTATGATAACTTACGGTTGGATTGGGAACATGTTGAATAGAGGAATATGCATAGCAAATAAAATATCTCTATTTATTAGAAAACTAATAATATAGCTAGATAACTCAATACATATATTCATCTCATTTGAATATATATATTTCTTTGATATTTATATATACATGTTTACACTTGTATAAAATTGCAACAAGTAGTGTTCTAGAATTCCAACAAATGGTATTTTAGAAAGGGTACAAGTGTAATTAAGAAAAATTAATGCAATACCAAAATAGATATGTATCATTCATAGAGACCTTAACATTATTTGAATTTTTTTTTTTGGTGGAGAGGAGAGGATCACAAGACACTACCCAACACAATCATGGTAGCAACTCTGGCCCTCTATATCAGCAAACACATCATTTGAATTTTTAACACATTATTAAAATTAAAATATTTGTATTAGCTCATTCTTAAACCTTTAATAATGCGAAAAAATTTAGGTCCATTTCTTTATGTTCATTACATCAAGTTCCACTAATCATATATTGTATTTATACTCTTTCTTTTCTATGATTGGTTATATAAAATGTGGTCTTCTATATTCTCTCTCTATTGTGATTGATCATTTAAACACTTTTTGCCACGTGTCATATTTATATTGGAGAACTTGATATAATGGACATAAGAAAATGGACCTAAGTTTTTCCCTTAATAATATCAAGTATTAGAAATTTTGATATTTAATATCATGCATTAAAAATAGTGGACTATTCTTGCTGATTTTTTTTAAACATTCAATAACTATTATTTTGTTTAAATTTTTCTAATAATTATCTCATTTAATTTTATATTATGTTAATAATGATCTCATTTTTAAACATTCAATAACTATTATTTTGTTAAAAAAATTTAGAAACCCCTAGAGTTATAGCTTCACCTTCTTGCTGATGTTGTTGACACGGCCTTCTTAAGGGCCCCATAGCTACGCTTGTAGTGATTCTCTTTAGCACAAAAGAAAAACGCATATAAATGTCAATTAATATTAAATATAAGGGTCCATAAAAAAATTATTAAATATAAGGCATATTTACATTAGTTAGTCAAGTGTCAAATACTTAAAGTGAATTGGCACAAATGGTCAAGGATCTGGCGAGGGTTCGAATCTCTCTGAAGCCATCCAAAATTTTGTTTTGGTGAGCATTCCTCCTTAGGGAGATCCCCTGGCACCCAAGGACTAGTTGAGTGCTGCGACTGGGTAAAACTTCTTGCGGTTTAAGCCTATGCAGTAATCCTTTGGGTTGGACCTCTGTTGGTCTCCCCAGCATGTCACTGGCGCCCTGCTCGGTAGTACTTGGGAGTGCCTTCTCTTACTACCATTTTTAAAAAACAATAAGTGTCAAATAATAATGATTTTTATACTAAAAATAAATTTTAAGTAAATCATACTATTTATGTTTTAATTAAATATATCTATAATTTTGAATTCTTATACAACAACAATCAAAGCCTTATCCCACTAGGTAGGGTCGGCTATATGGATCAAGCGGCGCCAACATGTTCTGTCTTTGCACATTTCTATAGTTAAGTTATTTATAGCTAGATTCCTCTTAATTGTTTCTTCTATTGTTTTCTTTGGTCTTCCCCTACCTCTAGTTATTAGGTTATCTTCCATTTGGTCAACTCTACGTACCGGAGCCTCTTCCGGCCGCCTTTGTACATGACCAAACCACCTAAGGCGTGTTTCGACTAATTTTTCGACAATAGGTGCTACCCCCACTTTCTCTCTAATATAATCATTTCTAATTCTATCCATTCTAGTGTGACCACTCATCCAGCGCAACATTCTCATTTCTGCTGGCATAATTTTGAATTCTTATAAATAAAAATATTTAAAATCCACAAATTTTCAATTTTCAATGAGCTATTTAAATTTCAGATTTTGTTTCTTAAAAGAAATTCTTGTTAACATATGCATATTAAATAATACTTTATAACATTAATTTCATTTAACATAGTAATTTATTATTGAGTTATTCTTTAAACGGTAGATTTATACACTTTATATATACGTGAAACTGATTTTCTACCTCAAGGCAATAAATCAATCATTCAAAGCTAGCATGAACAAATTTTCTTAAGAGATTATCTAATTTATCTCTCACAAGTTTTATTTCTTAGCACTAAGGCCCAGTTTGGTTTACAGTTTTGAAGATATAATTTGTGATGAAGTTTAACATTTTTTTTCAACATTCTTTCTATTAAACATATCTTATTTTTTACAATGTGATAAAATTATATATTTTTTCTTTTATTTTTTTATCCACTTTTATTCCATGTATACAAATCTAGTCCATACATAATAATAATAATAATAATAGTAATAGTAGTAGTAGTTAGGTGATTGTTGTGGAGCTTGAAAAGCAAAAACTAATGCAACTTCAAAATTTCATTTGGTATATATATTTTCTCATTGCCCAAACATCCTTCAAACAATTAAGCAACACCAAGTTGCTACTTGCTAAGGACACAAAAGACAACAAGAAGAACAAGAAGCAGCAATTTGGCAAACAAAGCCATTGAAGAAAACTAGCAGAAGCAGCACTACTTTCTTCCCTCGAATACATTTTTTCTTTGCCGAAACCAAGATTTTCACTGTCGAGCACGGTGACTAATCTCTTCGATGGCTTGTAGGCACCTCCCTCAAATACATTTAAGTACATAAAAAGGAGTAAAAGACAAAGGAACCTGGCTTGTGTGAGAAGCACAAGGGTACTAAACCAACAATTATCTCTTTTTCTTCACCAATTACAAGAAGTAACATAGTTATTATTCTCAGTAACAAAAAAAACTGGATCAACCGCCGCCATCTCTATCGCTGTTTCTCCGGAAAATATGGATTCATGATGTGCTGTACAAAACTGCAATCAAGTACCAAAATTTGATATTATATGGCTGCTGGCCTCAATGGTGAAGAAGATAAAGCAAATCAAGTGGAAATTAATCTCAATTTCTCAATTAGGTTCAAACATGTTTAGTTTATTGGTAATTAATAACTACTAATCCTAAATTATCAAAATTATTTTTCTATTTACAAAATAGTAATGAAAGAACAAACATTAGTTCTTCTTGTTCGTCTCACAATGTGAATCGCACACACAAGTGTTCCTATGAGAAGAACGAAAAAGAAAACTATGGTGTCAGAGGAGGGGTTCAATGAGCAGCATGCAATATATCTTACATGTGAGATTCCGAACCGGGCGCGTTTGAGACGCTAGCAGATGGATTAAGGTGGGATCGAACCGCGTTCATACCACCGTCTATTCCTCCTGCAGACACGGGGGATCCCTGGAAGCTTACTTCTGAAGTTGTTCCAGATGACATGCCTGCAAAGGGAATGCATAGGCCATAAGAAACAAGAAAGCTAAAGCATTACCCAAAAAGTGATGAAAGGAAAATAGGTAACTGGGAATACAATGGTCTCAAAATGATACCACGAATTCGATCCTCTCATGTGAGAATAGAAATAAACACAGAATTGATCCAGTGGTGGGCCCCATTCAGATAATGGAGACCATGAGTGAATAGTATATTCCCACTGTGTATCTATCTCTCTCCTCACATAACACGGTCATGTTATTTTCTCATATGAGAGGTTCCTGATCAGTCATAAAACCTAACACCTAGTCTGGAGCACCGAATGCTATGTGAACAGAACAATACAAAATGTAAAAGTGAAGAAAACCTCAGAAGTCTTAAAATCATTTACTCTCCATAGACAAATATTACTCATCAAATTAATTAACAAAATATTAATCAAAGTAGGTGGCATTCAACTTTTTTTTTTCTTAAGGAGTCACCACTTTTCAAGGTCAATTAGTGGTCTCTCTCTATTACTCAACAATTAGCCACACAGGTTGTGAAGAAAAGTGCAGGATCCACAACCATGAAAATAGCTATTTTAATTGCCAAGTACCTTGGAAAAATAACACAATACAGAACATAATAGTGAAAACTAAGGAAATCATGCTGCTATTAGATGATGACGATGAGGACGAGGACAAGGACGACGATGATCTGACAGATTTCGCCTTCCTCATGGCTTTCATGCGTTCTATCCTTGCGCGCTTCAACATGGTGAGCTCGGTGATCTCCCTGATTAACTTCTGGTCAGCTGCATCCAGTGATGGAGATCGAGGAGGTCTTGGAGGTTTGGGAGCCTTTTTATTACTGGCTTTTTTACGCTTCTCCTTTACCGGGGTCTTCATTTCACAACCTACCGAGTCTTTCCCCATCAATGACTTGCTTGTTTCTTCCACATCCACATCGGAAACTTCACTTGAATTTGATTCACTGCAGTATAAAATGGACATATCATCACCCTTTAAACAATCCCCAGAAAACATCCCCGAAAATTTAGCAAATAGAGTCGTTCCTTGTTTAGCATAATCCAGTGTAGAGGCTTTCTTCAAATCATCTTCTTCTATTACTAACCCACTTTCAAGATCAACTTCAGAATCCTTATCTCTTGCCATTCTATGATCCTTCTTCCTAAAGCCACAGATTCAACCAAACTTCTCTCTCTCTCTCTTTCACTGCAAAATTAGAAGAGGGCACAAAGTTTTCTCCAAAATGTCACCACCCTAAGCCAAATACTCCGATCCAGCCCACAAGGCAAAGTGACCTCCTTGGAAGATTTTATGCACTAAGAGCGAAAATGACCAAAAATCACCAAGTAGACAACTTGCCTATTCAACTCACAACCACAATTGAGATGCCTCCAATAATTGCACCTTAGATACTCTTCAAATAATAACAAACTGGAATATATACTATCGAACTCTTTTCGCCTTCCTTTAAACCGAATAACGAACCAATCCTGCAGGATGACAAGAGATTAAGTTAAGCAAATCACATGGGAATCCATAAATCAGTAACTGCAACTAATCACCCATCACCAATTATCAATTACATGGGAGTAAACCAAGAAATTCAACCTCAAGCCAGCTAAAAGCACCAATTCAAGCATACAATAAATTAACTACAACTAATAATCAATTATCAATTAAATGGGAGAAAACCAAGAAATCCAACTTTAAGCCAGCTCATAGCACCAATTCAAGCATTATACCAGCAGTGTGAATGATCAGAAAATCATTGAGAAGGAAGTAAGGAACAGAATAGAACAGCCCAAAAAGTGGCCAAAAACTAGAAGACCCTCTCAATGGCTTGAAAATGCATCTCAGCCAGGAAAAAGGGGCCAAGAAAGGAAGAAAAGACGAAACAAGTATATATATATATATAAACAAACAAAATCAATGAACCCCACAAAACGAAGCAAACTAAAATCACCCACTAGCCACTACCCCACGTCAAATGAAGTTACATTGCACCTTCAATGATCAATAAATGCCCCATAAATGCAAAACCCACAAAATCCGAGAAACACAGCAACGATGAACTAGCTTCGCCCATTTATAATAAAAAGACGAATAATAAAAAGAAGAAGAAAAGCAAATAGATAGATAGATACCTTTGAGCGAAAGTGAAGGAACCCCAGATCCGATGAATTGAAATGGAAGAGTTGAATTGAATTTTCACGCCGGTAAATCGAAAAAGCGAGAGATTAGGGAAATGAGAATGACACGAAAAAGGGGGATAATCACCGGGAAAGTACTGGAATTTCAAGATCTCAATAAACAAATGATTAATTAAAAAAATCAAATCTTTTTTCAATTTCCCTCTATTTCTCGTCGTTTAGAGCATACCCATGTGCTATCTTCTTCAAAAACGCAAGATATATATATATACAAGCGACAGTTGTCACTTTGGCATCTTCACTTCGTGGATTCGACTCATTTTTTGTTCTTCTTTTCTATAAATAATAAATTCCTTACCTTTTTTTCTTTTTTTGTTGTTAATTCTATTAATTATTTGTTGTAAGATTTAACTAATAACTTTTGTACTTAATTTTGAACCCCAAAAACACTTTCTTTTACAGTTTGCTGTTTAATTTTGGCTAATCTACATACTGATTTAACTATATCTTAGTAATATAGATTTGGATGTAACAACGGTTTTCTTTTTTTTTGTTAATTTTGTGTGGATTTTTCATTTTTATTTTGCTTTACCATTTGAGAACCTTTTTTTTTTGGCTAAATTGCAAAAGTTTTCCTTAATTTAGAGGTTAAAAAAATTTAAAACATAAAAGATATTTTGCACAAAATGAAAAGTTTAATTAAGGAGATATTTTGTTAAATTTTTAAAGTTAAAAGGGATAAATTGCATGATTTTAATAAAATATTTTGACAAACAGAAATTTTAAAATAAAAAAGTGTTATGTAAATTGAATTTTTTAAAACTATGGGAGCTTAATTATACAACATTTATTAAATAGAGAGAGTTTTCTTACAACTTAGCCTTTTGCTTTTAATTGTTTTTTTAATATATTTGAAGTAATAATTAACACTATTATCTTTTAGGCAAAAGTACATTTTCTAACCCCTAACGTTTGGGGGTCCTGTTAGTTTCACCCATAACGTTTTTTCGCTGTCAATTGTACCCCTAATGTTTTACGTTTCTGCCAATGTCACCCTTTTCAGTAACACCGTCAAATATTTAACAGTTTTTGCTGCCGTGACATCCTATGTGGCAAAACATTTTTTTTCTGTCAATTGTACCCCTAACGTTTTACATTTCTACCAATGTCACCCTTTTCACTAGCACCATCAAATATTTAATATTTTTGCTTACGTGGCATCCTATGTTGCAAAAATATTTGACTTGACATATTTTTTTCCACACCAGATTTTTTACTCATTTTTTTCCCATCAAAACCGTGTCGTTTTCGCCTCAGTATATTCCTTTTAAAATATAACTCAAACGCACATGCCATTTTGCAGACAAAAACATCGGAGACGTTACCCATTCTCTACTTTGTCGGAGACATTACCCTAAAATAGAGAATGGATAACGTCTCTGATGTTTTTATGAGCAAAATAACGCGTGCGTTTGAGTTATATTTTAGAAGGAATAGGCTGAGGTCAAAACGACACAACTTTGATGGGAAAAAGATGAGTAGGAAATCTGATGTGGAAAAAAAATATATCAAGTTAATTTTTTTGCCACACAGGATGCCACGTAAGCAAAAACTATTAAATATTTGATGGTGCTAGTGAAAAGGGTGACATTAGCATAAATGTAAAACGTTAGGGGTACAATTGACAGAAAAAAAAACGTTTTGTCACATAGGATGCCATGTCAGCAAAAACTGTTAAATATTTGACGGTGTTAGTGAAAAAGGTGACATTGGTAGAAACGTAAAACGTTAGGGGTACAATTGACAGCGAAAAAATGTTAGGGGCGAAACTGACAGGACCCCCAAACGTTAGGGGTTTTTGGTATGAATAAGAGGAAATGCATCCTTAATTATTATCTAGACGTTGTTTAATAATGACAAGTGTTTATGTTTATCTAGACGTTGTTTAATAGTTTTTAACCTTTAAAATGTGTATTTAGATTAGTAGAAAAACAATATAAAAAAAATAGTATCATATTTAATCTGAATTAAATAAAATGTTAAAATAAAAATTTTATTTCTCTGTCCTTTCATTTTATTATCCTCAATTCAAACATGCCAAATTAATTTTCTTATTGATTTGACCATCAAAAGTATAATTGAGAATTTGTGCCTCCTAATTGTACTTTTGTAAAAAAATTCACAACACCTCTTAGCTTCTATCAATATATCTTTGTTCATCATATATAAATTAGTACATGCATATGTATAATATGGTAGAATGAAAATTCCTTTTTAAAAATGTTTTATTTTTCATATAAATCTAAGGTATTTTTTTATAGATATCCATAAGTTTCAATTTCATATTTTTTTGGTTAATTAGCTTATATCTTTAATTAGTAAATCACATCTAGCTAGTGAGTCAAAAGTAGTTTATATATATATATATATATATATATATGCAACAACTTTCCCTGCTCTCTAAAAGTTTAGCCATGTCTTATTCTTTTAATTATTAATTTCATATTATCATTACGGGCTACCAAAATGTAGTGTTAGTTTAAGTGGTAATTAAACAGTTTGATGATATCGTTTAGTAATGTCTTGAATTTAAGATTTTGTAAATGCAGTTATCTTTGTTGAGAGACTCTTCTACTATAATTAAGTACACGATACGAGTTGAGTCTGAATTGATCAGAAGAAACATCGAAGATTAGACAAAAAAAAAATGTTATCATTACCGGCCGAACAAATCTCATATTATCATTTGAGGATGAAGCTCATAATTTTGCATAGAATAATATTGTGACTATCGCTTTTCTTATTACCACTCCAATATCTTGCGAACACTTGTTATGTTCTATATATATATATATAACATAAAGTTTTGATTGCTAATAATTAAGTTAATATTATTAATAATAATCATTATTGTATATCAATGACTTTGTGGCTCCTAATTTTTAAGTGTAGTATGACGTTCTAGACGTTTCTAAAACCAAATAACAAAAGTACACATACAATATGTAATTGTATTGTTTATATATATAGTTTTTTTATAGGATATATATATAGTTAAATACATACGTGTTATTTATTTTTTATATTTAAAATGTAATGAAATTATTATTATATTTAAAATAATAATTAGATAATGACGGGATTTTTCTCATAACTATCTCATTTATTATTTTTCTTTTTTTTTTCATTTATCATATTACATCATATATTTAATTTGTTAATATAGTATAGAACGTGAAAATCAAATACTAGTAGCATAAGCATTCTAGCATTATAGGGATGTAATAACGGCGTTTGCGTTATCGTCACGTGCAGTTTGTGCCCACATCTATTGATTATAAGGTACAAAGGCACGTGGGGCTTTGATATCGTAGGATTCTTCAGCTCCCACCAAGATCTTTCAATTAGGGTACGCTTGGTATAAATGCACGGATGTAAAATACTGTAAAGAAAGTACTGTAGAATAAAAGAAAGTACTGTAGAGAAAAGTGATGAGAGAAATAGAGAGAAAAATTATGATAAAATGTGTGTTTGGTATGTATAAAATATGATGTAAAATTTTTTTGAGAATCGTGAAACACCACGATTTTACTGTTTGGTGTCTTCACCAAACATACCCTTAGTTCATCAAGTTTTACTTTATGGCAGCAAAAATGAAATGAAAGTAAGAGTGTGGCTTGTAAAGACATCATTCATGTAGGATTTAGGGGTACATTTTTTTACGCAGAAATGAAAAAGAAAAAGGGAAAGGGATTGCATTGATTGTGTTTATTAGTAAAAGTTGAAAATGAAAATAGGATGAGAATGTATTAAAATTATTACTTTATCCCTTATATTAAAATAATAAAAAGAAAAGAAAGTTATGATTGTATCAAATCAAAGGGTATAATAGACTTTTTGTATTTTCTTTTTTCTTTTTTAATTATACACACTTTTCAAGATGAAAATAAAAAAGTAGGTAACATATAGCACATATATATATTTTTTCCCTTCAAATCTTTTCCACCGTAAAGAACACAACCTACAAGCAGAATTCTATTCCATCACATAATGCATATGTGAAAAAGGATTTGAATTCAGTGAAGTGCATAATGTGCACGATACAGACCGTTAGATGAAAAGTGAGATTCGTGTCCGCAATGTAACTATCTCATCTAAACGTTAAAAATGTACAATTTATACACTTTATGAAATCTGTACTTTAACGGATCCGGATACGAGCAAAAAGGGTCAAAGAGTTAATACCAGGCTAGAGCTTCAAAATGGCAGCACCACTTGAGGGCTTGGAAGCAAATACATAAAGGTCAAGATCTTTTTGGCTGACGATGCCCCTGTCAATTCTAGACTGGTAGAAACTTTTCTGTAATAGAAACATGGAATCCACCATTAAAAACTTGGTCATTCCAATGATTAGGTAGGATCTTTAGATATATATATATCATCTGAAACCAAACCTTCAAATTCAGGATAAACTCTGGGACAATGCTCTCTTCAACCAAAGAAACAGCGCAACCACCCCATCCAGCTCCGGTGAGCCTCGCCCCGAGAGCACCGTGGTCACGACAAATATTCACGAGTTCTTCCAACTCGGGACAGCTGATTGCATGAACAAGGGGAAATAAATTCTCAAGTTTTAATTTCTTACTAGGCAGCTTGTGTAGAACCAGAATAAAACACACAGAAACACTCTAAAATTGTAACTCAATAATCAGATTGAAAATTTTATCAAAGAGGCATTTGCATCAGCACCATTCTTTGTCTTGTCATTTGATGACAAACTGAGAAAGCTCGTATAACAGATTGAGAGGCTTTAACAAAGACATATAGACAGACAAAACCTACAACAAACACACTTTTTAAAATAACAGCACATTTACGAACAGGTATTTGGTTGAAGTGGTAGGTAATACATTCTTTTTAAACAAAATCTTGAGTTCGAGTCTTGTGTATAGAAAAACGTCTATCGGAGAGCTCTAACCCCGTCATGGGACCTCAGCTAGCTCGAAGTAGATTAGTTAAAGTCTAATGCACTTTTGGATACAGATAGTTTTGACAAAAAAAAAATAATAATAATAACACATTTTGAAAGCCAGCATTGTGTGTCAGTACCTGCATTCATATAAAACGCTGCAGCTATAATGACTTTCATTCATAAGGTCACCAAGCTTCTTCAGCATCTCCTCCTCACTGAAAAAAGGAATGAATAAGTAAAATCAAAGAAATAATTGGATGAAAACAAAGAGGAGACAAGATGTCAAACTTCTAGGTTCTAGCCCAATCATGATGTGGAATAGTAACATTTCAATGGGTTGGCATAAGTGCCTTAAATGTCACTTTCAACTGAATAGCTCAGAAGTCAAGCATAGGTGCATTTTACTGCATGTAAGATCAATGTATTTTATCAAACAGTTTGAGCAATTCAAAGTGCTCTTGGGTTAAATTATATGCTTCAATGTTTGAATTTTATCATTTCAGTATGATTATCAAATAGCTAATGGAATCTTCTGTATAATTAATATTTTGAAGTCCTATGTCCCTCAAGTGAAATTTTCATAAAAATGAAAGAGCACCCATGAAAAAGTATAACTATGATCATCCAGGAAGTTCACATCACTAACCTTGAATTTGATGATACGATATTTTTGAAAGTGTGTACTCTCTTGGCTTCTGAATACACATGGGCAGCTCTCTGGATAAAAGGGACAAGTTGGTGATCCTTACGGCCAATAAGAAATTATCATTGGCAACGGCATGAGACACGCATGACAAATAAAGCACGGACACACACCTATATTTAGGCATACCATGTGTCCAACATTGACACACCATGACACACGTTCGATACAAGTGTGCCAGAATTAAAAAAAAAAATGACTTTTTCAGCTCGGACACACATCAAATGCAACTTGGACACATGGAAAATATGGCTCATAATTGAGCCAAGCATAGGATGACCCGGAGAAAAGTAAAAGAAAAAAACTATAAAATAAGTGAACGAAAGTCTAGAGAATTCATGTTAGTGAGATTATTAAAGTTCCTTTTAATTGCTTTTATTGTATATGAGATTCAGCAAATTTAATTTAGAAAATAACAGCGGAAGTTGAGTAAAATATAGAATAGTATTGGTTATTTTTCCCTTCTACAAGTTTATCACTAAAAGGAAACTTTCTATATTTTTCAGAATTTGACATGTCAACATCTCAATGTACATGTCGTCTGTGCTTTATGGCACATTACACAAGAAAGTTTTTTAAGATTTCCCAATTGGAGTAAGTCATACATGATTCATAAATTCCTTCTAAGCAATAAATAGCGGAATCCTGAATTACTTTAGGGAGAAAATTTTTTTGAAGATCAATCAAAACTGTAAATCAATGAAGCAAACTGCTAAGCAAAATTATATTCAAATCTTAACGTGGTTAATACAATTAAAATGAAAGCAACTTAACTACAGGGACTGACAAGTACCTGATGTAACTTGTAGTGCTTAGCAACTTTTATGACATTCAAATAAGCTGGATTACTGCTGAACAGTGAGGTAAGCTTCTCATCAGTAATGTTCTCAATGTCTTCGGCTGTATATGGTTCTTCCTTCAAAAATTCCTGTACAAATAGATGCGTTTTTTACTTAAGTAGGAAAACTGATGTGCAGAGGCTAGCAGAAGAGTTTTTAGATTAGGATGACTAACAGAAGCTCAAGAGGAAAACCCACAAAGTGTCATGATCAACATGTTTAGCACATGTTTAATTTCAAAAGAAATATGATGCACATGTTCTATTGCAATAAGAAATAATTTAACTAGATTTTATTTTACTTCCTTAATTGAATTATTTGAATTAATATCATTTAATGAATGCATTTTATTTCCTTTCCTAGCGCCTATAAGCAGTATAAATGGATACGAGTTTGTGTTTTGGGGTCACACTGTTGAGTAATACACTTTCAGAGTACTCAAAATTTCACTCTTTCAAGAGCTTGTATGCAATCTTTCTTTCGACGCTTATCTTAGTACATCAAGCTGTGTCAAAAAGGATTGTAAATATCTTGAATATGAAAATCAATCCACAATTATAAAAATAGAATGTTCTGTGTTCTCAAAGCTAATACAAGGATGGCATAATACAGGAAAAGATTACCTTGATAGCAAGAACAGGATCAGAAGATTTGTGACTGCTAGCAAATGATACGCATAACCCTTCAACATCAGACAGTGTTTTCACTCTTGATATTGCCTCTGCTGGTTTCATTCCTAGCTTTATAGCAAGCACTATCTGGAAATTTCCCAATAGTATAATATGAGCTTGGAAACATAGAAAATAAAACAGGACTTGCAAATTGCAGGTCTACTTAAACTAGCTTTCACATCTGCGAACAAACTGAGTGATTGATTTTTCACCTCAACACCAAATGAACAGATCAACCTGAAATCAACAGGTATTCCTTTTGCTTTTTTATGAAAGGAATAACTAATGCAAATCTTTCAATTTTAAGTTATGCTGGAACTTACACCTAATTGACCGGCTATAAGACTACACTCATCTACTGACATTGTCTACCAGTTAAACACGTAATCTTACAGGTTTTGAAAAATCATGGTGTTAGGCTAAAAAGCATGAATAGACACTGTAAAATGGAAAAACTATTTCAAAGTGATAGTCCTGGAAACATAAAAAAAAAATATAATATTGAATGGTAGGAATAAGAAAGTTTCTTCATAATCAGCTTACTGTATGTCAAACTTGAACAGCAAGAGAATCCCATTTAATCAATCAACGAGTTCTTTTATAAAAATTCTAAATAAATGAATATCATCATGATTAATTATCATTGTTGCTATCTCTATCATTTGTTAATTTCCTTAGGTGAATAAATAATTACAGTAGGGTGAGAAATTAACAAATTTTGCTTCAAGGGACAGTAAGTCAATGCAAAAGAAGGATCTCTGCCTTTAACACAATCCAAATTATAGGTTTAGGGCCTGTACAAAAGAAACAAGAATAAAGTAAATACATCCTTTATCTGAATAGTACTTACAGAAGCCAAACGACATTCAACAACCCTATTATTATAATTTGTAGCAGCAGTGACAGCCTTTTGAGACTCTGCCAAAGAGTGGGCTATTACAAAAGTCCCACCAGCAGGAAGTTGAACATCTGTCGCACGAAGAGGGTTGAAATCAATCAACTCTGCAAACCCAGTTTTGGCCATGACAGAGATTGCCTGTTAGTCAGAGTGTTGTAAGAGCAATAGCAATCGGCCTTGGAGGCTTATCTAAACAAGTCAACAGATAATATCATGTATCAAGTTAATTTGCATTACCAAAAAAATACTGAGTTAATTGGAAGAGCCATTTTCCACCCCTAGTCAAATCGAAGTCCAAAAGTTGAATATCTTACACTTTAGTGGTTGTTTCAAAGAGCACAATTCATTAAATAATCAGCAGAAAGAAAAACCTACACTGGATTTTAGATTCTAACGGACATGATTTTATTCTTAATGCTATCTAAACTAGAGATCAAGAACTGACTAAGAAGCTGTTATCAAAATAAACATTCCAAGGAAGGTAATTTGAAGAAAAACGCCTCACTTGGACAGGTTATTGAGACATGTTTGCATTAAACTTTCAAAAGAACATATCTCTGACAAAAGATACTACCTGATCCATCCCTCCAGATTGTGTTCCAACATGTCGTTCGCATTCACATGTAACTTGTGCAATTTCTTTCTGTCAATAGATATGAGTATTACAAACTGGAAAGTAACAAGTAAATTGAAAAATATCAAATACTTTCCATGGGAAAAGCATGCTTGCAATGAATGACCTTCTGTAATTTGGCAAAATAAATTGTGATTAAAAAAATTAAATTAAAATTAATGCAAAAAACTAACATATATCCTGTCCCACTATCAACAAAGTATATCTTTTCCTTAAGGAGTGCACAAAAGAAGAATTTAATCATGAGAAGATAAAGGCTTACAAAATATCAATTTGAACTGTCACTTATAGATAAGAATGGAGATTAGATCTTCCAAGGAACAGCATTTCCAGCTCTACTATCATATTAGTGGTGATACTGATTACCCTCTAAAATGTTCAACTATCTTTTTGTTTATTGGTCAAGATTAAACAGAAAGAAATCCAGTGATCTGAAAATTACTATAAAAGTTTTCAATATTACCCAATCATTCAGCAAACAACATATTAAAAAGAGCATCCATAATATTTCCATCCAACTGAATTGTAGGTGACTTCGAATACGAAGTTTCCTTTAAGTACAAACTTGAAACTGAAATTATATTCCACAATGGATAACATACATACTCATGCTGAACCAATAGAGAAAACTTACATAGAACTCTCTTAACTCAAGACTCAATATCAATATGATAAACCAATAAGAAAGGTGAACAAAATAAAAGCCGGGTAGTCCTATTTATAGGCAAATCGGCTGCAAAATTGTAATGCGAATAAAAGTCTAATTTAACTAAAACATGTAATAAATTATAGTTATCCAGGATATAGATAACTATTATCTCAGACAATCCAAAATAAATCAGAATTCAAATTTCTAAAACAAAACTCTCGTCAAATTAAAACTCAATTAAAGCATTAAAATCTTGCATCTGCAACACAAACCTTCGGAAAGTTTATACCAAAAGCAGCCATAATAGCTATCATGGAAGAACATACAAATGCTGAAGAGCTTGATAGTCCAGAACCTGGAAAAAAAAACATGTTCATTTTATTTAAACCCATTATCAAACTCTATTAAAGTATCGAAAATGATGAACTATGTTCACTAAGAGGTAAAATTGCCTGTCTTCAGCAGCACCATTTAAATTTACAAATGAACAAACCTGTAGGAACAATTCCATCGACAAGGACATCAAGTCCAACTGGTTGACCAACATCCACTCCTTTGAGCTTTGCATAGTCATAATAACCTTTGTACCTATGGAAACATTATTTCAAATTTTTGATAAATTAAACAATAGTGAAGCAGTTTTCCCTTTATTTTGCTAGACACCATATACAATAAAAGGAAATGCATAAGCTTCCCCTTCATGGCTAACAAGATCATTATGCATTCAAATGCATACAAAGTAAATGTATCATTTAAAATGATATTGAAAACAAAGCGCATAAAGCCTATTCCAAACTAGCAATAGTATATTGAAATTTTCAAGGACCACTTCATCCAAAAGCTTAAGCCATTTAGTTAAGGCTCCATAAATAGTTTGGAATAACCAAATAAGAAAAAATGCAAGAGAACCATGGAATGATGGAATCTCAGGACTCACCCACAAATAAAATAATGGCCCCATTTGTGATCCTTCAAGTTGAGTTCCTACGTGAGAAACAAACTCACTTTATATCAAACAGATAGATTGTGCCCAAGATTCTGATAATCAGTACAATCTTATTGCCAAAACGGAACATAATGGCATTGTGGCAGAACACAGACGATTTATGTTATCACTGGTAATTAGTAAACTCAGTCTGTAAAACCAATATAGAGCCAAAAGAATTTATAAGAAAGAAATATGAAAACAACTATAATAATAAGATATTGAGATTAATAACACGAGGATTTCAAAGATCCACCTGATCAGGATCAGCAGGATAAGTACAAATGGTATATTTCTCATCATTCACATTAGCAACCCTAATAATCTTTTCGTCCTCATTTTTTCGAATTGCCACAATTGTATCTTGCCGAATTGCCATGGGCAACACTGAATATCCCTCATAGTCAATGTGCTCTCCAATCAAGTTCACTCTCCCTGCAACGCAAAAGACGTATAGAATTCACATCTTCCACAACAAAAATTTAAAAAAAAAAAAAAAACCCCCAAATTACTAAGCAAAAGACACATGCTTAGATCTTGATCATACAAGTAAAATCTTAGAATTGTATGCTTCATTCATAGAATAGAAATCAATTCCAATAAAAATCTAATAACATCTTGTATGTATAATCCTACAATCTAACGTTATACATATCTTACTATCTCACCATCTCATATTAGACCATTTTTAGAAAGAAAAAAAATCAAATATCACACTAGTAAATTGGTCAATATATCTTGACTTTTAGATAAAACTGTACTTCTAAATAAAATTTTATATTATTATATGTATTTTATTTACTTTATAGCAATAATAAGATTTTACAAGATCTCTTAACAAGATTGATGCTAATGCAATGCTATTACCAGAGTTCCGAAAAATAGAAGAAGAAAAATTAAACATATAAAATGTATCCCCCGAGTTTCTCAGGATCCAAACAGAATACAGATAGTAATAGTCAAACGAGAGAGAGAGAGGACCAGGTGAACGAGCGAAGAGTTGAGGAAGGTGAGCGAAGATAGTGAGAAACTTGGACTTCAAATTGTGAAAACGAAGACGAGCTTCTTGGAGCTGAGATCCTTCGCCGTACACAGGTTCCAGTGAATCGAAAACGGGAATCGGAAGCTCTTCGTGTTTCGCCATTTTCTACTGTGATTTCCTCGCTCGGATTCTTACTTTTGCCGCCAAACACCACAAATTCTAATCTACATATTTAGCTTTAATATGAATAAATAAGAGGCAAAACAGAAGTGAGTGTATCGTTTACTTTCGTGGACGGATTCTCCAATGTTTATTTTGGGAAAATTTGTATAACGGTTATTTTATGACATATGTCGGAGGGCTCACAGTCAATTATATTTTCAATATTTTATTTTTCATGTAGTTTTATTTTTTTATTAACATTATTAAAATAGATAACGATTGTGACTTACATGTTATGATACGTGACAAAAAAATATGATTGAGTTCATTTATATCACATCATATTTTCTTTCTTTTTCTATGTCATCATAAAAGGCTATTATTTACCATAATCATTTTCTCAAGTTTTGCAAAGAATCACCTTAAGCAGGTCATTTATGCCATCTTTTGCTTTGAACTTGACAAATCGACACATCTTTAACAACGGAATAATTTTCTCTCTAACGATGTCGCATAACATAAGCCACAACTATTATTTATTTTAATGTGTTAGTAAAAATGATAAAATTGTTCAAAAAATGAGATTTTGTCCACGTCATCATTTAACGGAGAACACTAATAGTGTTAGGCAAAAGAACTTATTTGAAACAATTTACGAACATAGAGGACTGATTTAAAATTTTTAAAACATAAAAGATTAATTTAAAACTTAGGTGAAATATAAATGACCAAAATAAAATTTTGTCCAAACTTTGTATAAGTCAAGATTAGTTTTAAATTATTACGTTTGTAAGTTTAGTTGTTTACTTGTTTACCATTTCATTTTTTTTTTCCACAGCTGTCCTGATGGAAGCTATTCGATCTAGTTGAAGTCTTATAATGGGAGTAAAACTCTTCCAATATTTTTCTGTACAAAATACTTGAACTCAAAACTTTACTTTACTTAGAAGAATAGAGTATTTATTATTTCAATCAGCCAATTTATATTTTTTATCATTACATGTAACGATTAACAAAATTTAAATAAATTTTTAACTAAATAAAATTAAGACACGCACGTCGCACGCACACAAGAAATACATTTCTTTTATGGAAACGAGAAGAAATACTTAAAACATTTTACTTTATATATCTCAAATAATAATATTTATTTGCCAATCCATATGAACTTAATATATTCACATGATTAAAAACTTTTCAAATTTTAGGTGAAATTAAAAATTCTTCAAACTTAAAGAAATAAAATTTGAAGTACATAAAATATTTAAATGATAAAAAAAGAAAAAAAAATCAAGATTAAATTGTTCTATAAATCCTAAAACCTTTATTCAATTTTTAAATCAATCTTATAATTTAAAAACTTATAACTAAATTCTTATAATTTTATTATTTTAATATAGTTTCAATCATCCTCACCAAAAAAAAAAAAGTTTCAATCATGTCTAATAATAAAACATGAGAGGGAAATATATGCAAAAATGTTTACAACACTATAAATGCCTGCTATTTGTATCAAAGCTAATGACCATTTAAGATTTAAATACCTGTTGTACTTCAAACAAAAAAAAATTTGGTCTATGATCAAAGTATTCGCCAAAACCGGCCTAATGACTAATTCCTCAAGTACTGCAAGACACATTACTGGTAGGTGGCGGCGACCCTCCCAACGGAGCTTCAAACAAAATTTTGGTGCATCATATAATTATAAAAAAGGCATTTCAAAATCCCTTCTCACAAAGAGAAGCACAACAATGAACAATTAGCACAATCATCTTCATCTATGAAACCATATAGGGAATGAACTGGTTGTTTAATTAGTAGTCATTAGTCAAGGTTCTATACAAGATCTGCTTCTGATGCATTCTTTCGAGCTGGTGATAAAAATCAAATTAGAAGGAAAACTTAGCAACCTCCTCATCTTCATCCTCATCAATAGCATCATCATCTTCAGAAAGTCTCCCCAAATCCTCATCATCCATTTCCTCTTCTTCTTCCTCGTCTTCCTCGTCTTCATTAAAACTACGAGTGCTCAAGACTACGGTTTCTCCTGTGGATTTCTCCATGTCCCTTCTCAATTTATCCATGTTCTCCTTCCTGCGTTCTTCCTCCAAACGTTGCTTCTCAGCTCGTCTTTTATCGAGATCAGCCCTGAAAATAGAAGTTGATAGAGTTTATTTAGTCAGCCATTTCAAACATATCACCAGAATTATATAAAATTCCTTGTACTAAATTGGAGTCAGACAGCTTATAAAATAATTTGTCAAGTTCAGACAATACTTGTAGTTTTCCATGTACTCCTCTGCACTGGCTTCAATGGCCTTAAAGAAGGCGTCAATTCCAGCACCAGAGACTGCAGAAACTCCTACAGACCTTAAATTCTTGTAAAACTCATCCAGCGCAAGAGAAAGGCTCTGAGTTAAAGTCGAAGTGTAAGAGTGATCTGAACTTATTGCTGCTTGAAATGCCTCAAAATCCTCCATCCACTGAATATACAAAAATTCAACACAGGCTATAAATAAATTATGAACTAAACGCAATAAGCAGAACATAGAAAGTATGTATATATATGTGTCAGTTGCTTCCATAATACAACGGAGGAAGCAGAGACCTTGGACACAAGAAAATGGGACAATTTCTCTACAAAAGTTTCTCCAACATGAAATGGGGGAAAATCTATTTTCCCCAACAATATTTCCTTCCACTTTGCCCAAATCTATTTTGAGGTCGTTTAATTGCTGAGAGGAGCCCAGCATCCATAATTCATATGCCAATATATATTTTAATATAAGAAAAGTTGTAGTGGGGAAATGGAGAGAAACTTCAACAGCTGCAAGAATTAGTTACTTTCTTGTAATGTAAAGTTGAAGTATTAACGATGTATAAAACATTGATGGAAAACATATCGAGTTATTGATTATTTTTACAAATTATTAGCTTATTAATATATAAAGTTTATACTATTGTGTATTCAGTCATTGAGTATTAAGGATTTGGCATTCTTAATTCCAGAACAACGATTTTTAAAAGACTAGTGAAACCATTCAGAAAGTTATTAGAGTTGGGAAGTTTGAAGAACACACGCATGAAATTCACTCATCTCCTGACTTTCAAGCAGCTAATCTCATGAGTATAAAATCAGCACTAAAAGCACAGCAAGTTTTCACTAAAGATTGACAATACCTCCAAGGCAAACTCATGCCGTGCTACATCGACTTTGTTGAATGCCAATATGAGAGGTAAGCGTGTCTTGTAGAGGATACTACAAGCATAAAGCATGTTGCTCATAAACGTAGTAGGATTTTCTGAACGGGGTGTGTCAACTACGTAAGTTACTACGGTAGGAAACGTGGAGGCAAAAGCTTCTGTAATGATAGCACCAGAAGCAGACCAAGTGAATATCTCAATCTGACCAGGGGTATCCACAAGAACATAATCAAGCTCGTCTGCTCGCTTTTCAATAATAGAAATTACCTGAAATTGAGGAATACAAAACATAACAGCTACATAAAATATAACTTGGCGTAAGACTTCAAACAATAACAGAGGGACAAGGAAAGGAAACAGTAACCGATACTAGTGCTTGAGGACTGAAGCACACATTCTACAGCCTTAAACTTATAAAATTTGGAATGACAAGTTCAATAAGGAAGCATACAACATAACTCAAAAGATCAATACCAATCAAATACCCTCTCCAAAAAGAAAAAAGGCTGGGATTGCACCCTAATTAATGATAAAAAGTTTACTCATCAAACATGTCCAAGCCAAAGAAGATAAAACTTACAAGGAGGCCCAACCATTTATATGCAAACTTTACCTCATCAAACTTTGTAGCAAACAAGTTAAGCGATGTCAAAATTCCACCATTTGGACCAAGGTTGAACTGCTTCATGACTTCCTTGTACTTAACAGTGTCTCTTATATCAATGTTAGCACCAAACGGGAGTGTCAAGATAGCAGGGTCAAGATTCATCACATAACCCCTTATGTTCGACATTTGTGTATGGCAAACCAAACGATGGAGAAACGTCGTTTTCCCACTCCCTAAACACATATAAAGTTTATCCCGAGTCTTTCAACAACTATAATCAGAATATAAGAATTTCTAGGTATAATAACAAGTAGATTAATAAATCACCTGCCATTCCAACAACTATAATAATAACCGGTTTTCTTTTGAAATTAACTCCATCCCCAGATGATGATCCTTCAATACGCAGTTTGTTCATTGTCTCCGCAATGTCCATTTTTTCTTTGCCCTTCCCCTTCAAAATAAATAACACAAAAAAACGGCGTTAGGGTTATCATTAATCATTCCAGAGTTAGTTATCATTTGAACCTTCCAAATCAAAGTGCTCCGAAGCGAGTTAACAAACTCTGAGCCCTTAAAAACCTCAATAAAGCCACGAATTCTGCTTCCAATTTCTTTCCGCTCAATTAAGTTCGAGTAAACTACCTGGACGCCGGAAGAGTCATCGGAATCCATTTGCATAGGTGTGTCCTCGAGTTTGAGATTCTTCAGGTCGTTGTTTATATCCATTCTTTGATTGAAACTGAGCTTCGATGTTGAGAATGAAACACTGGGAATTCTGAAGCGAAGAGGGTTGACGCAGGGTCGTCTTTTCTTCCAGCTTCTGTGTGTGTGTGTGTGGAATTCCCTCTTATAAGCCCCTCGGGAATTCGCACACAAGGGTTTATCATTTATATAGGTCCTTTCCCACTGAAATGAACGACACTGCGTTTTGTAATTTTTACCGCTTTATGAAATTTTTTTTAGTCAAAATACTATTTAGTGCTTGAATAATTGGTCAAATTATTAATTAGTCTTCGGGAACTAAATAGTATTTTGGTCAAATTTGAAGACTAAACAGTTGATAGAGTTGTAAATTCGGGGATTAAATAGTATTTTTCCAAATTTAAGGACTAAAGAGTTGATAGAGTTGCAAATTCGGGGACTAAATAATATTTTTGCCAAATTCAAGGACTAAATAATAGTTTGACCAACAATTCAGATACTAAATAGTATTTTGTCTCTTTTCTTTTATTCTTTTTTCTATTAAAGTCAATGAAAAAAAATTGTCTATTTTAATTTAGTCTTTTAAAAATAAAAATATTAAATTTAATCTTCGAGATACACAAATATTAATTTAAGTCTCTAAAATATTTTTATTTTCAACAATGAATAAAAATTTTTTAATGATTAAATTAAGATAAATTACAATTTTTTAAAATTAAATTTAATATTTAAATTTTTAAAGAATAAATTGAAACAGATTATATATTTTAAGGAAAAATTATTAAGATGCATGATATAAGTTCTTCATAGTTTTTTTAATTTTTAATATATATACTTTCAATTTTTTTAATTTTATATCCAACTAATCATTAGCGTCTAAAATGAAATTTTAAATTTATCCAAAAAATAAATAATAAAATTTCAAAAAATATTATGAGTTTTAAAAAATATAAGTGCATATAAATATTCTACATTCTTAATTAAGACCATATCATAAATAATAATAAAAATGTAGCTGAAGGAAAATGCGTTAAAAATCAATAATATAATGAAATCGTACATACTAAATGGGAATATATAATTTTTAAATGATATTTGTAAACAATCATTTTTAGCGAGGGCTTTTTCCTTAAAAATTTAATTTTATCTCTTTATTTAGAAGTAGAAGTTTCAACTTTTTACTTTTTTTTTACCATTAATAAACATGTTTTTTTTTTGCAATAAAAAAAAAACTAATTTAATATTTTTTGGTTCTAATACCACGCAAAACTAGCTTAATTTTTAAAAGATACTTGATCAAAGACTTCTATATTGTAAAATAAGCACTTTAAAAAAATATTTAAATTATTTTTTTGAGAATCCTGGCCTATCAAAACATATATGACATATATAAATATAGGTCAAAATATTATTCTGGTCCTCTCTGTTTTAAAAGTTCAAAATCAGTCTTCTATATTTTCAAGTTGTTCAAAAATGATCATTTTGTCTCATACTGTTAACTTTTTCTGTGGAATGTTGACGTGGACCAATACTCTCTCATAGTTGTCTGTTTAATCTGACATAGCTATTAGCTAATGACTCATACTCTAAACCAAAACGGTGTCATTTTTCTGAATCCAAAATGAGAACCCGCCATTAACCGATTCATCTTCCTCAAGCATAAACAACGTGCATTTTGGGTTAAAATATGAGTCATTAGCCATGTTAGATTAAACGGACAACTAGCTAGAGAGGGTTTTGGTCCATGTCAACATTTAATAGAGAAGACTAACAGTGTAAGACAAAAGAACCATTTTTTAACAACTTAAAAATATAAATGACTAATTTTAAACTTTTAAAATATAGAAATAATGTTTTGACCTAAATACAAAATATAGCATGTGAAAGATAATTGACAAATCATATGGGAAAATAAGTTCTTAACATTTTATTTTACCAGAGACTTTATTTGTAAGATGGTTTTATTACATTTACAATCAATTTTACCATGCTTCTGTCACTATTATCGATCTATTAATTTCAAATGTAAATGAAAACAATAAATCCTTGTATTTAAATTAGGAGCTTCAAGTTAGATACTCATCAAACTATTAACGTCGTGTAATATAAATGATAAGGAGACTATAATTTTTTAATTATTGTCTCTCAAATTCAATCCTTAAAAAAATAAGGAAAAAAAAAGTCATTTGTTAAAAGAGTCACTCGAAATAAGTTATACTATATACTCCCATCATAAATAAGAAAAAAAATACTCATCAAACTTCAATCTAAATGTAATGCTAACTCCAAAATTTTTTTTACGCATGTAACATTAATAATTGAAAAAATTGGTAATAATTAATATATAACATAGAAATATTGGGAAGAAAACTGTAACTTGACATTTTCTATCAAGTTAATTAATTAATAGTGTCAGGGATTAAGAAAAATTCGATTGATTTTTAAAAATTATTGGACTAAAGTGAAATCAATCAAATTTAAAGAACCAAACCTATAGCTCAGTCAAATTGAAGGGACTAAATATATCTTTTGTTTACCAAATGAATAATATATTATTTATTTATTTTTAAAAAATTTATTCGACTCCCTTCTAAATTTTAATATATTAATTTTACTTTTATATTTAATAAAATATTATTATATTAAAAAATGAACTTTACCAACCCAAAATATACTAACAAGTAATTTTTTTATGAAAAAAACTTAGGTGCATTTCCTTATATCCATTTCATCAAGTTCCACCAATCATATATTGTATTTACATTCTGTTTCTTCTATGATTGGTCATATAAAAGGTGGTCTTCTATATTCTCTCTCTACTGTGATTGGTCATTTAAATACTTTTTGCCACGTGTCATATTCATATTGGGGAACTTGATGAAATGGACATAAGAAAATGGATCTAAGTTTTTTCTTTTTTTATATCAAATGTCATTTAATCAAAGTTTTAAATAATAGTAATAAGTGTAATAGTATCTCGTTAATTTTACACTTTCTTACAGCCCACAAACCCAAGTGTTACTTAATCCACAAGCACAAAATTGCATAAAGCCACAAAGTCTTGTCATTCTGATTTTCCGTATCATCTCTCTCGCACCATTCCAATAACTCACAAAAAGTGGCTTTTCTCTGACTGAATCTCATGCATTCTCCAATACTCCAATGGCCATATCCATGTACGTAGTCAGGTATCACGAAAAAAAAAACATTGTCACCGTCACTGCTAAGCCCTTCATCACCCAATGCTGGATCGCTTTCACCCACCACCGTCATAGCGCCATCATCGATCGTCTCGCCGTCGGTCTCGACGTTAAGTGTAATCCGACTGACGGATCTCATGGTCTGGTGGGACTAATGGTAATGGATGAAGATTATAACAAATCCAAGAAATGAAAGTTTACAAAATGAATGTCTCATGACCTACAAGAAGCATAACGCTCACATTATGACAATGATAATTTTGCTGAACTTCTTCAATATTTTGAGTACTCTTTTGGTTGATTATATTGATTGATTTTCTTCCTTCATTACTCATTTATGTATATCATTTATGATGATTTGTGTACAACTCGATATTTCGTTTCTTTCTATATGATTAGTATAGTTTTGTGTGTATTTGATTGACGGATTTGATGTCAATTTCATAAATGTATAGACCAAGGGCGTAGGCAGAAATATTTGATTAGAGATGCCAAAATTATAAATTATTTTTTAAATATGAGATATCATCTATATGTGTGCATATATACAAGTGCTTTCACCCATCCAAAATCTATCTCAACAAGTGGCGTAATAAAAATATGTCAAATGACAATTTGGATATTTGAAGAGTGATGCCATAATAATTTAACAAATGGTAATCTAAAATTTTTTATCATAATATTACAAATGTAAATTTTTGACAACTGGAACTTTAAATTTTTTTTACCCAATCTAATGGAAAAAAATATCTTTCAAAAAATTTCACCATTAAACTTAATTTTCTATTTTAAAGTAAAAGAAGTTAAAATTAAAATTAACCCAACAACAACAACCAAAGCCTATTCTCACTATACCACATATCCAAATACTGCCAACTAAAGTTAACGTTGGTGTAAAAAATTCACGTCAAGCTCTACGGCAGTTACAAGAACAAGTGCGGCAATTTCCACCAAATCCCTTCATCTTCATCTTTTATAAAATTTACAAGGATGGGTTGTAATTATTGTAATTTCTCCCTGATATTATCCTTTTGTTTTTTTTAATTAAATAAGTTAGATCTCTCTTACTCTCCCAAATTTAGTGGTGGTTTTGTTTAGATATATTTTTGGTTTGAGTCTTTCTTTATAAAAATTTAGGTCTCTTATCAAATTGATGGAGAAGTCTATGTTATTTACATATATAGGCAAAAGTATCTTTCCTGCCCTCAACTTTGGGGGTCCTATCAATTTCGCCCCTAACGTTTTTTTGCTGTCAATTGTACCTCTAACGTTTTAAGTTTCTACCAATGTCACCATTTTCACTAACACCGTCAAATATTTAATCGATCTACTTCCAAGCTTTCTTGGTTGAATGGAGGTATATGTGTGTGTGTGTGTTTTTATGGAGTCTTGTGAGTTAAAGAATCAATCAAACTCAAAGATTGTTTTTGGGTTTTGTTTTGAAGGGCCTAGTTGTTCCTCTGTTGGACCTGGAGCTTTCGTAGAGCATGGCCTTTTCAAACCCAGCAAAAATGTTCTTGTGAGAAATGATTATAGTTGGAACAAAGGTAGTCCCAACTCAAATAGCAATACTGTAAAATGTGGTAGCCTCGGAAACAAAGAGAAGCTTCAATGTGAGCTGAGAAGGTGAGTTATTTGTTAAGAGATCAATGGATATATATATATATATATATATATATATATATATATAGAGAGAGAGAGAGAGAGAGAGAGAGAGAGAGAGATATGGAGGGAATGGAAGAGAAGGCTGAGAGGAAGTGTGGTGCACTGAAGGAGAAGGAAAAAAAAGAGGGAAAGGATTGATAGGAGTTTGTGGAGGCAAATCTGAGCTGAAAGAAAATTTGCCAACTCATATATTTTTGACACTTAGGATGCCACGTCAGCAAATATTATTAATATTTGATGGTATTAGTGAAAAGGGTGACATTGGTAGAAACCTAAAACGTTAGGAGTACAATTGACAGCAAAAAAACGTTGGGGGCGAAACTGACATGACCCACAAACGTTGAAGGCAGGAAAGATACTTTTGCCTACATATATATGTGCATAAGGAAGTGTAAGGGTAAATATTTTGTTGGCAACACCAAAATCGATGTGGATTTTCATCCTAAGATTATTTTATTTATATGACAAGTTGTGCTTTTATTTTGGTTTTTTAGTTCAACAATGTTTGCCAATTATTCTTCTTCTGTATTGTTAGGTTGGAGTTCTCTGAACATTTGTAAGTGCCGTTTAGCATTTCTATAATTTAATTGGGCTTGATATTTTTTTTTTAAAAAAAAAACTATTCTCACTACGTAGAGTAGAGTCGGCTACAAAATTAAAATTAACCCAATCTTTTTTTTTTTTTGAGGAACCAGGGCGGTACCTGGGAAGCTTTATTCATCAAATGACAAAACCTCAGAGAGGAAAAAAGGTACAGAGTCAATCCATACAATGTCTCTTTGATCTATCCTAGCCTTTCTAGTAATAAAATCAGCAACATTATTACAAATTCTAGGAATCCAGCTAAAGCTTACATATTGAAATTTTTCACTAAACATAAGGATGTCCCTGCAAACAGCATTGAGAGCCGAAGCTTGTGCACATGGAGTCTTCAACATATCTATAACCAAGCTCGAATCCCCCTCCACCAGAATGCGTGTGCAGCCAATCTTCAAAGCCAATTCCAAGCCTTTCTTCAACGCCATCGCCTCCAGCAACACTGCATCGTCTGGGACTCGGGTATGACTCATAAAAGCCCCTAAGCACGAACCTGTATAGTCACGCACTAGCCCACCCAGGTAGCCACCTCCTTCCCTCCTTATTGATGCGTCGACATTGAGCTTAACATAGGGATACTCAGGTTTCTCCCACTCCAATTTCGACGGTACCACCGCATTTTTCAGGTCGTTCAGATTTGCTGCTTGATATTCATCCATAATTCTTTCAACTTTAGACCATAGTTTCTCGGCCTTGATCACCTCATTAGAAAACTTTTTCGCATTCCTACGTTCCCACACACAATACATGGCCACCGCAACCTTGCATAACTGCTCATCTCTCCAGTTACTTGCTTCCACCACCATCCATTCAAGCACATTTGCATGATACAACCTGGAACTATAATCAAAATTCGCCATAACCCACATTATTTGTATTTTTGGGCAATCGATCAATGCATGGAAAATGCTTTCGGGTTCATACCTGCACATAGGACACACTTCATTAATTTCCATACCTCTCCGTTCAAGCGTTTCCACCGTTGGGACGATGCCCCAGCACGCCCTCCACAAGAACACTTTATACCTTGATAGCATTGGTAATTTCCAAAGCCGTTTCCAGAACTTTGACATAGCATCAGTATCTATGTCCAAACCCATCTCGAACTGACTCCATGTATCCATCATAGCATGTCTATACCCCGATTTAACGGAATACTTGCCACTTCTTTCAGCCTCCCACACCCATTGATCTGCTCCTTGTATTCTATTAGGTGGCACACACAATATGCGTTGACATGTGTCTTCATCAAAACAAGCTCTCAATTTCCCTTCATCCCAAGAATCACCGTTCTCATGCATCAAATCACACACCTTTACCACGTTTTCAGTATTTTGGATCGGTGCTTGGAGAAGAGTTGGCCGATCAAAGACGACCCATGGGTCTTCCCACACGCGTGTTGATTTACCATTGCCAATCGATTTCCTCAAACCACTAGCTAACACCGTCCTACCCGACAACAAGCTTCTCCATGTTGTAGAAGGGCGATTGCCTATCGAGGCACTCATTAAGTCACCATTAACAAAATACCTTGCTTTGAGAACTCTATATAGCAAAGATTGATCGTTCTGAATTAATCTCCAACATTGTTTTGCCAGAAGAGCTCTATTAAACGTCTCAAGGTCTCTGAACCCGATGCCTCCCATGCTCTTTGGCATCGATAATTTCTTCCAACTAAGCCAGTGTATGTGTCTATCCTCCTGATTATTCCCCCACCAAAACTTGGCCATTACTTGCGTTAACTCGGCGCATAACCCTTTGGGCAATAGAAAAAACTCATTGAATAAGTAGGGATTGATTGCGCGACCGCCTTAATAAGAATTTCCTTTCCTGCTTTTGAAAGGATTTTCTCCTTCCATCCTTGCAATCTTTTCCACACCCTTTCCTTTATGGATTTGAAAGCGTCTCCCTTTCTTCTACCTACCATCGTTGGTAATCCCAAGTATTTTTCATTCTTTGCCAACTTTGTCACTTGCAGAGTATTTTGAATAGTTAGTCTACTTTCACTCGACACATTAGGACTGAAAAAGATTGCCGACTTTGAGAAGTTGATTTTTTGTCCCGAGGCATTTTCATAGATTCTCAACAATTCCTTGAACCTATTACACTCTGCATCATTTGCTTTCAAAAAAATCAAGCTATCGTCTGCAAAAAATAGATGGGATATACTGGGGGCACGCCTTGCTACCTTTACTCCATGTATCTGACCATCGGATTCACAAGCAGACAATAAAGAGCTCAATCCTTCTGCACACAACAGAAACAAATAAGGTGAAAGAGGATCACCCTGTCGAAGGCCCCTTTCGAGATGGAAAAATTCCGAGTCACAGCCATTGACTCTAATCTGGAAACTCACAGTAGTAACACACATCATTATCTTCTTGACCCAATCTTCATGAAACCCCAGTTTGTGCATCATTCTCTCCAAGAAACACCATTCTACTCTGTCATAAGCCTTACTCATATCAAGTTTAACAGCCATGGAGCCGTTACTTCCCGATCTATTGCCTTTTAGAGCATGAAGAAGCTCGTAAGCGAGAAAGACATTATCTGTAATTTGTCGGTTTGGCACAAAGGCGCTCTGATATACAGAGATAATATCAGGAAGGTATTGCTTCAATCTGTTAGCAAGAGTCTTGGCAATAATTTTGTAGATGACATTGCATAAACTAATCGGTCTAAATTGGGTCATATCCTCCGGGTCTTTCGTTTTCGGGATTAACACTATCCTTGTCGTATTAATGCCCGAATCGAAGACACCATTATTCAAGAAATCAAGCACAGCATCAGTCACTTTATCTCCTATTACATCCCAGTAGCGTTGGTAAAAAAGTGCCGGGAAACCATCAATACCTGGTGCTTTCGTCGGTCCCATTTGAAAGAGAGCTTCTTTAACTTCCTCTCGTGTAAAAGTGGCCAGTAAAGCTTGATTCATCTCGTCCGAAACCTTCTTCGGAATGACTTCAGTAATTCTTTCAATCTCAACCGGATTTGCCGTTGTAAATAACTCTTCAAAATAATCAGTGGCAGTATCCTGTATTTCTTTCTGATCTTCTGCCCAACTCCCATCCTCCCTTTTCAATCTATTAATCCTGTTCTTTTTCATCCTGTACGAAGCTGCCGTGTGAAAGAACTTGCTATTCTTATCGCCCTCCCGCAACCACTGTACCCTTGATCGTTGTTTCCAGTACATCTCTTCTTCGGATAGTAGCTTACTCAGTTCTTTCTCTAGAATTCGAACTTTCTGCATATCAATGATGGTGTTGGTGACCTCATCATTTATATCCTTCTGCAAAGCTTTGATCTTTTTACCAAAGTTCCCAAATTTCTCCATATTCCAACGTGTTAGATGTTCTTGGATCACTCCGAGACTACCATTCACCGTATCCATACTTGTGTTCTTGCCAAATTTACCCCAGTGCTCTGTAATAATCTCCTTACATTCATCATAACCACACCACAACTGTTCAAATTGAAAAGTTCTCTCCCTCGACATACTCCGATCCTCCTTATATCTGAGCCAATCTAAATTGCATAAAATAGGGAGATGATCCGAGTCAAATTTTTTCAAGTTAAAAAACTGGGCATACTGAAATTTCGTGGTCCATTCTATGTTCGCCAGTCCCCTATCCAATCTACTCTTCACCTGTCTACTTCCTCGATTGTTACACCATGTAAAAGGAAAACCTACATACCCAGTATCTTTCATATTACATTCATCAATTGCGTCCATGAATTGTTGCATCTGACTCTCAGCTCTATCGTTATCTCCCTGTTGTTCATCACTGCTTGTTAATTCATTAAAGTCACCCATCATCATCCATGGCCCATCCCTGTTATTCTTGAGGCGTTTCATCATACTCCACCCTTGGTGGCGTAAATGCGTTATCGGTTCTCCATAAAAACCTGTGAATCTCCACCTGTTATCATCATCCTCTCCTACCCATACGTCTATATGATATTTTGACATAGATCGAAGAAAGATTTTATAGTTGTTTCTCCAAAGTAACATTAATCATCCACTCCGACCCACGCAAGGATGTCACACTCCATTCTCGAACCCCAAATCTCGTTTCATTTTCTCCGCTTCACCGGCCGTTAGTTTTGTTTCACTAAAAAACATAATATCCGGTCTCACCTGTTTAATGAGGAGCTTTGTGGAATCAACTGCCCGTGTGTTCCCCAGTCCACGGCAGTTCCACGCTAAGATTTTCATTGTTCCCGGCGGGCCTGTAGAGACAGACCGGCCGATATATCCATAGTACTTCCTTCCACCACAACGCTTTTCACTTTTTTCAAGGCACTTCCATCACTGTTATGTAATGCACTCGAATCTTCCTCCATGCACTTCCTCTTACCTCCATTCTGATCACCCTGATTAGTGTTTTCTATCACCACCCCTCCTCTTGCTAAACGCTTCCACTGCTTACCCCCTGAAGGTATCATTGTGGGATTAATATTTTCCTTCATTACCACATTTATTGATGCCACATCCTCATACGTATTATGGATTTCCTTCAGCATGTGCGTCTCATGCCCGCGTGCACTATTTAACACTCCCTTCACTCTCAGTGTTTTGCCATCATGTGAAAACCCCTCCTTCCCATCATCACATACGACCTCCGCCCCCTTGTCCACACGTCCCTCCACATCTATTTCTCCGACCTTCGTTAAACCATGGCTGCTTTCGACGTTCAGTTTCGAGAGAAGTTTTGTGAGCGCTTCTGTTTGTTTTCCCTCTTTCGGTTCTCCCCAGCGTCCTGCTCGTCTTCTCGGCCCACTCATCGTCGCCGTTGTATGCCCTTCAACCTTCATCCTTATTCCCGCTTGATTGGCCTTTATCCAAGGCCCTAAACCCACAGAATTATCCTTCCCCTCCTTCCCATCCCTACACCCGAGTGCACACTCTTCTTCACTGTGACCAATCCCACCACAGTAGCAACAAAACATAGGTAGTCTTTCATATTTGAAATCCACCCAAAGTCTCCCGTCATTCTTACTCGTGGCATATGCGCCTTCTTGTAGCGTTTTATCAACTGGCATCTCCACCAAAGCCTTGATAAAGATAGATTGATCATTCGCCATATAGAACACTCCAGTCTCAATAACCGATCCCATAGTCTCACCTAATTTTTTAGCCATTTTCTCTGTCTTACAATGGGGCGGCAATCCCCAAAATTGTAACCACACCCGCACCTTCTCAAATCCCTTCTCCAGCACCTCGGGATCCCTCTGCCACTTCTGGAGTAGCAGCCAACTGTTACGGAACACCCACGGCCCCCCTCGCAACACTTTCTCCATATCCTTCTCATTCTGAAACGAAAATAGATATGTCTTCGCAGCCACCTCTTCCACCTTCAAGCCCTCCGAACCCCATATGTTCCGCATCACAGTACACAATGTAGTACGATTGACCTGTTTGGAAGTAAGCATGCGTCCAACCAGACACTTGCTCGTAGATACCAGCTCTGTATTCACATCGTCATCACTAAACGTGATTTCGACTTCAGTCGTCCTTCCTTTCCTTCCCGTCTCTCTTCCACCCTCCATTTGAATTGCAGCTTTCAACACACGCCTCCTACTCTTCACACGTTGTCGCACGCAAAGAACAGAGACCTACGTATAGTTCACCGGAAAAACCACGGCGTCGCCGGACTTTCAACTGCCTTAATGAATCAACGCCGGAGAAACCCTAGCAGAGACCCACGAGCGGCAGGAATATATTATCAACATGATGTTTTTTTTTTTGGTTATTATTTTATCTTAACCCAATCTTAAAGCTATTGAAAGTTGTATATTCTTCTCATAATTTCATCTAATTAAATTTTCAAAAATAATGCCAAATATTATAAGAATATTATTAATAATTTTTATTATCTTTAGTTATTTACAACTATAAAAAAATATTTGAGTGACTTTTCTAAAAAATTATGTAAAATAACTACTATATTTTTAATACTTGCTACTTTTAACAAATCAAGAAATGAAGAAAAAAAAGATTATGAAGAAGAAGAAGAAGAAGTAGAAGTATAAGAATAAAAAGATTAAAAAAAATTAAATGGAGAAACTAATCTATCCATCTATAACTATATAATATACTAAAGTTACATACATTCTTACCATGTGTTTTCAAATACATCCTTTGTAATTCTATCTTGATGTTCAGTGATACGGTAATACTGAACTTCAGTATATTTATTCAATCAGTTGGTCCCTAATCCATTTAAGATGGGTCTTAATTAATGTGAATTTTTATTAATATTAACAAATAACACAACATAATTGAAATGATGCACTGAAGTTCAGTAACACGACAATACTAAACTTTTTATCCGATTAGTGCATTGCAATCTTAAACAATTAATGCCACATGTCTGGAGCTTCTCTCTAAGTAAATACAATGACATTCCACTCTCAAATTAAAATCGCTATTTATGTTCTGTCCACTGATAAAGGATTGAAGGGAAGACATATAACGACCGTATCACGCATTTTCATGTAAATATGTAATTGTGCATTGCAATTCAACATTTTGGTCCTTAAAAATTAATTTTGTCTCAATTTAATTTTTTAAATATATAAATATCAAATTTAATTTACAAAAGATGTCGGACAAAAGAAATTTATAAGGACTAAATTGAAAAATAAAATCATATTTTAGATATTTTCGTATTTCATATACTAAAATATTAATTTAGGGTGTAGTTTTCCTTAATCAAGTGATGGGATTTGAATCCCTCTTTAAGTATGGAAAGCATTTTCTAATCAATTACTTATCCGACTATAAAGAGAAAATTAGTTGCTGCCAATGATGATATCTTAATTCTTAATCTAAAAAAATAATTAATTTAGTTCAAAATCTTTGTACGATTACTTTCATTGTTTCTTGTTTTCATTTTTATTGAAAACATAAAATGTGACCAGAAATGTGTTTCGCACAATTTAATAAAAATTCTTTTTTTGAAAAAAGGCAAAAAAGAGAAAATATGAAGATGTTTTCATCAATTTTTAAGAATCGGATTAGACCGGAGGATTTAACCGGTTGAATTGATATCCATTTACTAGTTCGATCCAGTTAGACCAAAAAACTAAAATGAAGAGTTGACCTGGAGTTAAACCGGTGACTTTCGGATCCATTTTTTTGGGGTTGACTCGGTCAAAAAGTTTTTTCTTCTTCTTTTTTTTTTCTAATGATTAAGCTCAACATTTTGACTTATATTTGAGTATATGCATTATATATCTTATAATATCAAATCTTGTGTGATCATGGAGCAACTAATATAATGCATAAAAATATAAGGGTAAAATGGTCATTTTACTCACTTTTTGCAATCTAATAAAATTATGTTTTTGCCTTTATTTTTTCACTCACTTTCATTTTATTTCCACTTTTAATATAAGAGTAAAATAGTCATTTTATCCATTTTTATTTTATTTATATCACATCACATTGACATGATATTTTTATTCTCTCCAACATTTCATTCTCATTCCTATTCTCTCTAACATTCTACTAAACAAACATACTCTCAGTCTTTTCACCATCATGTAATGTTATTTGTTAATATTAATAAAAATTCATATTAATAAGGCTCTACCTTGAATAAAATTAGAGATCAACTGATTTGAGATATGTATTGAAATTCAGTATTACTACACTACTGAACATTTATCCATAATAAATATATTTTAAAAATATTAAAAACTTAAAAATGAAAATTGATTTTAAAAAACAAAATAAAAGCTGAAAATCTTTTTAGAAATTAAAAAGAAGTCATTTGCTGTTGAAGAAATTGAGAATGGATAAAGAATTTTTTTTATATTTTTTAGTGGAATTATCATTAAAAAAAAACTTTTTTCTCTCTTATTTTTTTTTCTCTATGTGTCTTAAATTAGCATCGTTCATCATCACGTAACACGTACAGTTCAGAGAGTGTAGTAGTGGGAGGGATACAAGTTTAAAGGTACCGTATCACTGAACTTCAGTACATCTTTTCAATCATGTGGTACCATTTGTTAATATTAATAAAAATTCACATTAATTAAGGTTCACCTTAAATGATTTATGGACCAACTGATTGAAAAGATGTACTAAAGTTCAGTACTACCGTACCACTCGTTCGGGAGGAGGGAGAGTGGTGTATGTACAGGTGTAGTTTGTCTACACGACCACGCCACGTACGCCGCGACACACAACTTTTTCCCAATTATCCATTTCTCTCCTCTCTTCCACTCTCTTTCTCCACTCTACACCAATCATCGATATTCGATAATAGGGTTTATTTTTTATAATTGATTGAGAAGAAATTTTTTTGACAAAAATACTATTTTGGTCCCTAATAATGTTTAGTATCTTTCTCAATTTGATCTTTGGCATTTTTTTAGTCTCAGTTTAGTTTTTCACGTTCACAATTAGTACCAATTTGATCTTTAATATTTTTTTAATTTTTATTTAGTCCTTTACATTTGTAATTAGTACAAATTTAGTCCCTCTATTATTTAAATATTAAAATTATTTAACAAAATTGAAGGAAAAATAAGTAAATGTGAGAGACCAAATTGATACTAATTACAAATTAGAAGAACTAAATTGAAATTAAGCAAATATTAAGGATTAAATTGATATCAATTACAAATATGAGGGACCAAATTAAAAATAAACAAATGTTAGAGACCAAATTAAAACAAGTTTAATTGTTAAGGACTAAATAGTTTATGCTATAATTTAGAAAATAGTTTTGGCAAATTTTTCTCAAGAAACACTATCTCTAATCTCTATTTTAATTGATTTCTCCTATCAATATTAAAAAATTAATTGATTCTTTCTCAAAATAAGCTCAGCTAAATAGTTAGTCTATGATGCAATTTGTTACATCATATAATAGGTTATGTGGTATAATTGTAGTCATTGATGTAATCCAATTACATTGTATGATGTAAGAAAATAACAAATGTCACAATCCTATTAACTTAAATTGTATTGCATGATACAACAAGTTACATAACATAAAATGGTGCTTTACCCTTCTCCCAGCCGTATCTTCTACGTCGACGTCGGCACCACCACCGTCATCGTCACCGTCACTTCATCCGGCGCCGCCGTCAAGGAATGGCTCTCCACAACGCGTTTCATTCACCATCGCCGCCGTCACCGCCTCGTCGTCGGCGTCGGCGTTCAGCGAACCGTCGAGGAAACCTACCGTTCCTACCCTCCGGCGGATACATTGCAACTCTGCGTCGGTCGCCGGTGCCTTATCTTCCAGCTCGCACACGCTGATTTCATCCCCGCCGTTCTCCGCAAGTTCCTCCTGAACCCTAGCAACACCTTCGTCGGGTTCTGGAACCAGCAGGATGCGAAGAGGCTGAGGATCTGTAGGCACAGTCTCCAGATGTGGAGGACGCCGTTGGATGTGAGGATGATGGTCGCAGAAGAGGAGGGACCAGGCAGCGAGCTGTGGAAGGCTAAGAGGGAGATTATTATCAGACAATGGCTTGGATTTGAAGATGTGACGTTTTCCGATGAGATCGGAAGGAGTAATTGGGGACGCGAGGTTCTGAGTTATGACCAGATTGTGCAATCTTGTCGAGACGCTTTCTGCGCCTTCCTCATCGGAAGAAATCTCAGAGCCTGGGATCTCCCAAGGTAAAATTCTCCTTAATTATGCAGTATTATATATATATATATATATATATATATATATATAGCATTCTTCTTTAATTAGGTCTGTTTCTGAATCGGAGAAGAAATTCACTGTGATTTTGAATCTATTTTAGGAAACTGTGTGTTTTATGCAGACAAATGAGATAATGATAATAGGTAGTAATTTAAGTGTTTCGTTTTCTTGTGAGTAATGTGTGTTATTAATTAGACTTTGGGTGCCTTGCTTTGTGCTTCTGAATTTGCTTCTATGAAAGCATATTAACAGTACCATTTTTCTTTGTATCTTTAAATGTGGATTAGGCCACTTGAGACTTTCATAACTGAAGTTACTCAGATTATTTACTCTAACTTCATATATAATTGAATGGATTTATAAGGTTTTTTTCATGATAAAGCTAAGTATGGGGTCTATTTGGACCACATTTTATGGGGTCTATTTTGGTTGGTAGATTAATTTTGAGAAAATGTGAGTGAGAGTGATATAGATATATATTTGGTATAATATAAAAAGAATGAGATTAAATTGGGAATAGGAGTGTGGAAGGGGTATAAGGACCGATTTATCCTTATAATTAAATTTGGTGGTGATCAGTGGCTAATGGTGGTGGGTGGTGGTGAAAGTTGGTAGTGGGGTGAGGGACAAAATGATCTTTTTAATCTCTTTTCCATGAAAATGAGGTCCAATCTCCTGGCTTTAAGATGGGATTGCCTCACTTTGAAAGATTGAAATTTTTATGGGAATTCCAATCCCTCATTTGACAACCAAACATGAATTACAATCTCACCTGCCTCTACTCTCTCTTTTCCTCCAAATTTTTTAAACCAAACATAACCTTTAGATTTTAGTTGTATTATTTTGGTAAAACCAACTGGAAGGGAAGTCGTTTCTATTTAATCAAAAGGAGAAATTCTACTTTACAATATGTGCATAGATAATTATGTATAGTGTATACTGTAGACTGTACATTGTATTTGTGTATCTTGTCATGATTTATACATTCTTAATTAAGACTACACTTTAACTTTTAAATTTTTTCCAGAGTAATAATATTCACATCTTACACTAAAACCCACTTTATAGGTGCTTATGTATTATTTATATTTATATGTAATTGCTGACTTGTCCTTTTAGTAGATGGACAGAATCTTCAGTTTTAAATGTTGCGTTTGACGAGGACAAATACACGGACATGGATACGGATACGGATGAGAACGAGAATGTGAATGAGTACAGATCTAAGAACGTCAACCAGTATGGGGATGTGTATGAGTCCGAGTCCAAGGATGAGTACAAGGATAAGTATGAGGATGATTATGAGAAGGAGTACAGGTACAAGGATGAAGATGATGATTTGGATGAATATAGGTACAATAAAGTGGACGAGTATGAGGATGAGGACATGGATGTTGATGAGTATGAGTCTGAATATAAAGATGAGTCTGAGGACGATTATTGAGTATTAGTAGTGCCTTGTTTAAAAACTTTTATTACAAAAATAGTCTGCGAGAGTTTGGATTACCTCAAGAACATTTATAACTTATAAGTATATCCATTCTATTATATAATATATAAATATAACCAATTTAAAATCTTAACTAGCCATCTTTATAAAATAGTATAAAGCCGAAAAAAATTGTATCAAATATAACAAATTAAATGGGTCTATTTTGACTTTTTTAAGCCTATCCATTTAACGGATAAATTAAGCTGGCTCACGCACTTCAATTTATTTTGACAACGTTTGTAACTATTTTTTTTAAATTCAAAAATTCTTAAATAAACTTTTTAAAAGTTTAAAATTAGTAGATGTTTTTTAACATGTACTTCAAAGATATATGTTAAATAAACTTTTAATTTTGAGTTATAACTCTCTCAATCTCTTAAAAAAAGGATAAAATTGAGATACCTAAAATTTTTTGTTATAGATTTATAAAAATGGACTAAACGCATTTTTAAAGCTAATCACAAAGAATTTTAAAAAACTTTTCATTATTTGATTTGGTGTTAGGTTCTTGTGTATTATAGTATGTTAATCTATTTTTTTCTGTCATTTTTTTTATTTTTTATTTAAATAAAAGATAAGAAATTCAAACACAAAAAAATTTAAAATTATACATAAATTGAGACTCACCATAATTATTTAGAGACCAACTTTATTAAAGACCAAAAAATTAATTCTTAATCAAATAATAGTGGATTTTGATTTACATGAGATTTTAATTTTTAATTTTTATCGTGTTTATATTTTTAAAAAATTATCATTTCTTAAATTTAAAAAATTTAAAATTAAAAAAAAAACAATGTAGAAAATAACTCAAATATTAAAATACAAAATGAAACTTTTTTTATTAGGCTAAAGGTCTATTTTGGTCCTCAATATTTGCATGAAGTTTAATATTGGTCCTCAATGTTTCAAAAGTTTAATGTTGGTCCTCAAAGTTTTTATTTTTGGTCGATTTTGGTCCTCGACCGTAACACCGTTAATTTTTTGCCGTTAACTGATGACGTGGCATGTTTATATGGCACACACTCTCTCCTATATGTCATATTTTAATGACGTGGCATGACACATCACTGCCACGTCTCCCCAGATGATGATGATAATGATGCTGATGAAGGAGAGAAGATGATGATGTGGTAATCTGTGGTGACGTGTCAGTGATGTGTCATGCCACGTCATTAAAATATGACATGTAGGAGAGAGTGTGCCATATAAGCATGCTACGTCATCATTTAACGACAAAAAGTTAACGGTGTTACGGTCGAGGACCAAAAATAAAAACTTTGAAGACCAACATTAAACTTTTGGAACATTAAGGACTAACATTAAACCTCATGCAAACATTGAGGATCAAAATAATAGTTTAGCCTTTTTATTATTATAAAAAAAAAACCTTTTTTGAGAAAACAAAAAAAAAACAAAAGAACCTAAATACCAATGTGCTCAGAAGTGGGACCCATCAATTTTGGTGCATTAACGACCTTATCCAACAGTTTCAAAAATTAGCAACGTCACCACTCACCACACTGCAGAGTGCACATTAGTGGAAGGGTGGTTTATGCGTGAGGCGGAAGTATGAGATTGATTTACAATTTTATAGTATAAATATCGGTCTTTGATTTTATCAATTTCACAGTGTAATTTTTAAAACTTAATAAAATTAAGGGTAAAGTACCTTCCCGCTCCCAAATTTTGCTGCAATATTTATTCCTGCCCCCAAACTTTTTTTTTTGTTTATGCTTACCCCTAAACTTTCAATTTTGTTCATGCCTACCCTTTTTGCTAACACCGTTAACTTTTTTGACAAAATTTACTGACGTGGACGATGAATGTGTATTTCTTTTGCCACGTCATTGTACACCTCACATTTAACTTTTTTCTTTTATTAAAAAAATTAACCTAATCCAAATAAAAAAAAATTTTAAAGTAAAAGTTTGATTTTTTTTTGGATTAGGTTACTTTTTTTAATAAAAGTAAAAAGTTAAATGTGAGGTGGACAATGACGTGGCAAAAGAGATGCACATTCATCGTCCACGTCAGCAAATTCCGTCAAGCAAGTTAACGGTGTTAGCAAAAAGGGCAGACATGAACAAAATTGAAAGTTTGGGGTTAGGCATGAACAAAATTGAAAGTTTGGGGTTAGGCATGAACAAAATTGAAAGTTTGGGGGTGGGCATGAACCAAAAAAAAAGTTTGGGGGCAGGAATGAACATTGCAGCAAAGTTTGGGGGCAGCAAGAATACTTTACCCTAAAATTAATAACTGAAATATGCATTTCGTAACACTTCAACTAATCATTTTCCTTATTATGTAGGGATGATCAAAATACCTATACCCAATGGGTCTGGGTATGGGTCCGAGTACAAAATCAACGGGTCCGGGTAAGGAGGTACCCTATCCGTACCCTACCCGCAATAGTAATTATTTATTTTTATATATATAAAGTATTATTTTTAATTTTTTTTGTGGTGAGAAAATATATAACTCTAAGAAAAAATGTTAAATATCTTATAGATAAAATTAATTTAATTGTACATTTATATTTATGATTTATTTTTTTTATTTTTTTGTGATTATAGATGAAAAAATTGATAAAAATAAATTTTATATTAATAAAATAATAATTTATTTCAAATTTTTATGGGTCTGAGTCCGGGTATAGGTATTTAACTACCCGTATGATTCGAGTATGGGGATTAATTTTAATACCCGTTTAAGTCCGGGTCCGAGTCTGAGAATTATAGTACCCTACCCATACCCATGATCATCCTTACTATTATGCCTGAAGTGGAGGACGGAAGCCATGTCTCGTGTACAGGAGCACGCGTCTGTACATATATATATACATACGCGCCGCATCGCACAGCTTTTTCGGACCCATTTCTCTCTCACTCTCACTCTCTTTCTCTCCACTCTTTTTCGGAGCCATGGATATTATTCATATCTCCCTCCTTGAACACCAATCCCGCTTCCGCACCTACACCGCCGATATCTTCGGCACAACCCTCACCATCACCGTCACCTCCACTCCCTCCATCGTCAAGCGATGGCTCTTCTCCACGCTCTACTTTCGCCGCCGTCACCTCCACCACCTCATCGTCGGCCTCGGCGTCCAGTGGACCGCCGCCGATGTCTTCCGCCGCGATCCGCCGGCGGAGACCTTGCAGCTCTGCATCGGCCGCCGGTGCCTCGTCTTCCAGCTCGCTCACGCGGTTCGCGTCCCGACGATTCTCCGGCGGTTCCTGATGGACCCTAGGTACACCTTCGTCGGGTTCTGGAACAATTTGGACAAGGAGAAGCTAAGGATCACGAACCATCGGGTGGAGATGCGGAGGAAGCCGTTGGATCTGAGGAACTTCGTGGTGGGATGGGACGGCGGGGAGCTCGTGCAGGCTAGTCGGGAGAGGATTGTGGAGGAATGCCTAGGGTTCAGAGGAGTGACATTCTCGGAGGAGATTGGACGAAGCGAATGGAACACAGAGATTCTCAGCTCTCGCCAGATTCTTCAAGCTTCCATTGATCCGTACTTTGCATTTCTCATCGGAAAGGATATTAGGGCCTGGGATTTCTGAACTCTGAAGGTGAAATTTAGAGATTAATTCATCATCTGCAATATTACTGCATATATTTTGAAATGTAGGAGCTTATTAACTCCATGGTGATATGAAATTCCTGCATATATCTTTCTGAATCCATATTTTCCATTTCTTGCATTTCTACTATAGTTGTTTTGGATTTGAATGATATTCATGTGTAGGTAGGGCTACGGCCTTCTTGTTAAGACAATGATGAATCTTGTCTTCTTTTTGGAGTGATATGATATATAATAAAAATGGAATAAAAGGAGGACTTTGAAAAAAAAATATGGAATTTGAATTGGATTATAAGTGAATTGTAATTGTAATTGAATTATTTGAATTGAAAAAGTTTGTTTGGTATGAAAAGATGGAATTGAAAGTTTATAAAAAATGTGAGATAGAAAGACTAATTTGCTCTTTAATAAATATTAAATAATTATTTTTTTAATTATATTTTTTAGTATATAATTACTTTTTTATATTCATTATAAAAAATAAAAAACAGTAAAAAGAGAGAGAAAGAAAGTAGGGACAAAAATGTCTTTTAAACCCAATTCCACAAAATTTATCTCAATTCCTCCAAAATACCCCACAATCTAATTCCACAAAATTTACACACCCAATTCTAAAAAACCAATTCCTCGTAATTCAATTCCAATTCCACATAACTCAACCAAACTAACTAATTTCTAGAATATTGTGCAATTCCATGTGGAATCCAATTCCATGTCCAACCAAACAAAATCCACTTTATGGAATTGAGAATTGGATTCCATGGAATTATCCCAATTCCATGGAATCCAATTCTCAATTTTAAGGAGCGAACCAAACACTAAAAAATTTTATTTTTTATAGAATTAGATTCCAATTTCACTTATTGGAATTAAACCAAACGTAGCTATGAAAATTAATGTTCTTAAGTCAAATTCAAAAAACAAAGTGTAGCATGAGGAATTGAGGATGTTTATGTATAGTATAAATTGCGTTAGTTTAATTATAAGGTAAATTATTTAATTAATCTTTGAGAAATATTTCAATTATGTAAGTTCTTTTATTTGTTATGAAAAATTACTTAAGTTTATTCTATAATGATCCAGTTAAGTGCATGATTAAATGTTCTTTTCAATATAATTTTTTTTAACGATCTTCAAGTACAATAAGAACAACAATAAAAATAATAAAGTTGATCAAACTAATTCAACTAAACATAAATTGGATATTTTAAAGTATATTTTATTAAACTTTGATCAATATATATATATGAGAACTAAATTATCTTAAATAAATATAGCAATCAAATATATCGATAAATAAGTTTTTTAAGTGATCTATAGGTGAGATGAACTTAATTGATTGATCACATATTTCTACAAAAATAAAATCTGATGTCTAGATTGATGAAAATTGTAAAAGAAAGGAAAAAAAATAAAATCATTTTGTTCTTGACGAAATAAAGAAAGGAATGTTGTGCACAAAAGATTCGGTACGTACTCCAACCAATAGTGTCATAAGTTATTCTTTTGGTTATAAAATACTTTATTTATCTTAATTTAATTTTTGAATAATAAAAATATTAAATTTAGTTTTTTAAAAAATTACAATTCATCTTTATTTAGTCTTTTTTTTATGAATCTTTATTTAGTCTTTTTAATCGTGAAAATGTCTCATTTAAACTCAAAAAGATATATTATAGTGCAACTTTAACCTTATATTTTATGTTTTTATCTGTTTCAACTGGATGAAATTGGGCAATTTTACCCAAAACCCATTCTTCAAAAACTTTAACCCCAAAATTCTCCTTCCCAAAAAAGTATTCTATGAATGTCCTATTTTTGGCGTTTTGTTAGTAGGTATCCGTCTGGGTGGCAGACAGATTCAGTCATATATATTTTTTTAATATAAAACTGAATCCGTCTGCCACCCAGACGGATTCGTTTTTATTTTTTAAAAAAAATGACTGAATCCGTCTGGGTGGCAGACGAATTCAGTCACATATAAATTTTTTAATATAAAACCGAATCCGTCTGCCACCCAGACGGATTCAGTTTTAGTATTTTTTTTTTAATTCTGCATCATAGCAGGGCTAGGGGGCAGCGTAGGGTCAGGTGATGTGACCCTACGCTGCCACACACACTTCAACCCCCTTAAATATACATCTTCATTCTTCTTCTTCATTCATCTTCAATTCTCATCTCTCCTCTCCATCTCTCAACTTTTCTCTTTCATTTGCTCTCCTTTCCTTTCTTCTCTCCGTGGTGGCTTTGGTGGTGGGGCTCTAAGATAAAAAAAAATTTGCTGGTGGTCCGTGGTCCAAGCTTTAGAAGTATAAAAAAATTAGATAGTGTGGTTCAGATCTACACAGGTAATTTTTTAATTTTTTTAAATAGTTTATTGGTTATTTTTTAAATTTTTAACTGATTTTTTTGTGTAATGTTACAATTTCAGTTGTGTTATTGGATTTTTCAAACTAAGTGTGGGTCAGATATTCAATCCAGGTAATTTTTTTAATATTTTGTAAATTTTTTTTTAAAAAAATTCTTACTTTGTAGTATGCTGAAATGTTAATAGAAATTTTGTTAATGTAAGTATATTTTTGAAATCATTTATATTTGTTTAGTTGTATTTGCAATTTTTTTTAGAAATTTTCAGAATTTTTATGTTAAAGTGAGATTAGTATTAAATTTTTGTTTGATAAATTTGTTGAATATGATTGTGAGTATTCATCTATTCTTCTTACTTAGAGACAAATAATCTCAGGGAAATATTATTGTGGAGAAATTATTATTTTTATTCCAATATCTATATGTATGAGAATTTTTTTATTAATAATGTATTTTGATATAATGTAGTAGTAGTTATAATTTTTTAAAAAATAAAATCCATATGTATGAGAATTTTTTACTGATAATATATTTGTATAATTAGTTTTGATATAATGTAGTAGTTACTATTATTTTTTTTAACAAAAAAACCATATGTATGAGAATTATTTAGTGATGATATTTTTTTTTTAATGAAAAGTGATGATATATTTGTAAGTTTTGATATAATTTAGTAGTTAAAACTGTAGGGATCATTTAGAGTTTATTATTAAATAGAACAATACTTAAGCATTTAGGGTTAACTATAATAATATTTAGTAGTTATTTATATGTAGCTAATAAAGAAATATGTGTGTTTGTAGGTATTAAAATGCATAGAAAACTATTTGCATATATTTATTATGACGGAGAAATTAAGAATGGCACAGAGGGCGTTATATTTGCATGTAGACGCACTAAAGGAATAAGTCTGGAGGAAAATATTACCTTGGGTGGTTTAAAGACCTTGATAAATGAAAAATTAAATCTTCCTGAGAATCAAACTGTGTCTGAAATACTTTATAGGATGCCATTAAACATGAATCCTTTAAGGTATGGACAATTTCATGTGGGAGAAGATTTGGATCTCCAATTTGTAATACAGAGGCACTTGCAAATTTGTTCTGAGTTTGGATTGATGGAGTTTTATGTAGAGATATCAACACATGATATCAATATTGATATAGAAAACCAATTATCTTTTGACTACAATACTCATCAGCCAACACCTCAGACTGATCAAACTTTAATTCCTAGTTCCTCGCGTTCACAAATTGTTGGTACATGTCAACCTTCTACAGAAGACCTTGGTGAATTTTCAGATGAAGATGAATATGAGGCAAGTGTTCCTATTCGGATGTCCCATCAAGACAAAGAAGATGATAATGTTTGGGAAGATGTGGTTGAAGAAGAATTAGCTAACTTTTACTCTCAAGTGGATGTGGAGAGATCAAGGGGTTTTACTGGAGACTTTGGTCCACGCAGTGAAGATGTTGGGGAGTTGTATGAAGGGATGAAGTTTCGAACGAAGGCCGCACTACGTAGGCATGTGAAGCTTTATCATATTAAGAATAACTGCACATTTGTAGTTGCAAAGTCAGGGAGTAATTTTGAAGACTGGCGGTGTCCCAAGTTTGAAAAGGAGTGTGCATAGAGACTAAGCGCAACTCAAAAGGTTAACACGCACCATTGGGAGATAACCATATGCCCAGAGAAACACAAATGTGTCACAATGACATTGTCACAATGACATTGTCACAAGATCATCCAAAGTTGGATTCTGACGTGATTGCATCTTTTATCATTAGTATGGTGACTCTAGAGCCTGATGTCTCTGTAGCTTCTATCATTGAACGAATGAACACCCAATTTCAGTTTGAATTGTCTTACAAGAAGGCATGGTTAGCAAAGCACAAGGCCATTACAAGGATTTTTGGTAATTGGGAGAGCTCTTATTCTAAGTTACCTCGATGGATGGCTGCCATACAACACTTTTTACCCGGGACAGTTGTTCAATTTTGTTATAAACCACGCCCACGTGGAGTCCCTTCGGATCCTAGCATTCGAATCTTTCAAAGAGTTTTTTAGGCATACAAGCCATGCATTGATGCATTTCCATACCTCAAACCAATGGTCCAAGTGGATGGAACCTTCTTGTATGGAAAATATACTCAAACCCTCTTGATTGCTTCATCGCAAGACGGTAACTCTAATGTTGTGCCACTTGCCTTTGCTATCATGGAGGGAGAAACATTAGAGGCATGAGCATGATTTCTTAAGAGAGTTCGTTTGCATGTGGTCGGTGATAGACAAAATATTTGCTTGATATCAGATAGGCATCCTTCCATACTATCTGCCGTCAGTGATCCACGTACAATGTGGCAACCACCTTATGGCCATCATGTATTTTGCATCCGTCACTTGGCTAGTAACTTGAACAAGAAATACAGCGATAGTAACTTGAAGGATTTGTTTATAAACATTGGTAAGTGTTATGTTTCGAATATTTACCCTCTTCATTTGGTGTTCTGGTGTATAAAATTTATTTTGCTTTGCAGGTTACCAAAGCCAACGTGACGTGGTAGATGAGCAGTTGGCTGAGTTTCGAACTCTCAAAGATGATCTTGATGAGTGGGTTGATGCAATACCAAGGGAAAAATGGTTACGGGCGTATGATGAGGGGCGTCGGTATAGTCACATGACTACTAACTTAGCTGAGTGCATGAATTCAGTACTAAGGGGAGTTAGGCACTTACCAATTCTAAGACTCGTGAAGGCCACAATCTACCGATTAAACACATATTTCGTAACGGTTTCCAAAACCACAGCAGTCCAGTTTAGAGTCGGTTAAGTTATTTGTGAAGAAACGGCTAAAAAATTGTTGGAGAATCAACAGGCAGCAAATCCTTGTAAGGTTATATCCTTCGATCGTGCTTCACTTTACTTTGAGGTTCAAGAGCCATATGATCGGTCCAACAAGAATTTTGGACGAAATTGCAAAGTGAACCTTAGAGACCGAGTGTGTGATTGTGGAGAGTTTCAAGTTTTTCATTACCCTTGCCACCATGTAATAGCAGCTTGTAAATCGGTGAAGCTTGACCACTCTCAGTTTATCGACCGCATGTATAGGTTGAAAACAATTCTTAATGCCTACTCGAGTGAGTTTCGACCAATGGGTGACGAAGTCGGCTGGCCCCAGGTTGAAGGTCCAACTCTGTTTGTAGATCCTGAGAAGTTAAGAGATAGAGGTCGACCTCGAACAACTCGATTCCAAAATGAGATGGACTGGGTAGATACAACTAGACAACGCAAGTGTGGACTATGTAGACAAACGGGCCATAATCGATCAAATTGTCCACAGCGTCAATAGAAATTACTTTATGTTTGTTTCTAGTTTTAGATGTGACTTCTTTTGTACGTCGATGTATTTTTTATACTTGATGTAGCACTCTTTGTTGTATTTTATGATTGTTGACTGGTAATTCTTGTGTTCTAATTATTATATATAATTTTATTCAGAGAACTTGATTGATGTATCACTTAATGAAGTAATTTATAACTATTGACTGGTAATTCTTGTGTTCTAATTATTATATATACTTTGTATTCACAGACTTGCACAGAATGGCTGTTCCACGTCAAACCATTATAAACCCAGGACCAGAGGATCCTTCTTTGCTTACCCTACAGAAAAAACACATATCCGAGCATGTGTGGCAGGAATATCCGGAACGTGTTCTCCGATGCCGGCGTAGCTCAAAGGACCATCCGGGACTTCCACCGCCTCAGATTCTCCAAGTCCTTAAGAACACAGGATTCTATGGTGTATCAAGACTACGCTACTTTGAGTTCGACAATGCATTAGGACCATCCGGGACTTCCACACACATTTCACATGACTCAAGTTGAATGCACCATCACTTTGCAGGATGTGGCAATACTGTTAGGGCTCCCTTGTGTAGGAGTACCAGTTGTTGGGCACACAGGTGTATAATGGCCAGAAGTGTGTTTAGGGTTGTTGGGTCAAAACACCTCCAGAAGGCAAGTTAAGAGGTCAGCGGTTAAGCATGAAATGGTTGGAAGAAACGTTCTCATTTGCGAACTTTCCTCTAAACCCTACAAATGATGACATTGAGCACTTCGCGCGAGCCTACATTTTAAAGCTCATTGGTGGCTACTTAATGCCTGATAAATCATCAAAGGAGGTGTATCTTATGTATCTGCCCCTATTGACAGACTTAACAGCAGTTCGCACTTTCTGTTGGGGCTCTGCTGTACTGGCCTATTTGTATCGAGAGATGTGCAATGCAACCGATCCGGATACACATGACATATCAGGTTGCATGGTGTTATTGCACTTGTGGGCATGGGAAAGGTTCCCTGCGTTAGCACCGCATCAACCACATTTTGTTGACCCACAAGTCCACATATTTGGAGACCTACCACCTCTAGGCTACAGGTAATTTTATATATTCATGATGTTCGATGTAATCACAATTCATTTCTGTATGTTTTCTTAACTTGTTTCCTCGACACTTTTTTAGGTGGACGTGTATCGACGTACACTACCACCCTAGAGACAGTGTGGCTTGACTAGCACTCTTGTTTTTTACTGAAGCATGTAATGCTGATCTTTAAGTAATATTATTTACCCCTTTTATGGGTTTTCAAAAAAGAAAGAAGAAGAATTGATTATGTGCCTGGTTTTGAAAAGAAAAAGAAAAAGAAATTATCATTCTTTATTAAAAAAAAATGAATTTATTATTTCATATTTTTACAAGATAATTTTTTTTAGAACAACAAGATTATAATTTCAGTTATGCTAAATTATTTAAGATTTATCTAACAAGTATAATAAACACTTGTTAACATTTTTTTAATTAGTCAAAAGAAAATTTATTTATTTTTAAAGTTGATAAAAAATCAATCAACATAACCTTTTAAATTCTCAACGGCACTTATTAGTTAGCAAAACATATATTTAGGGTGATTGGATCATTATGGACCCTTCCATACATTTTTTCCACAAATGGACCCGAGTCCACAGGTTTCCACCTGATGGACCCTTAATAGGCTTGCAGGCGTTTCGGCCACCTGGTGGCCGAAACACCTTTGCAGCATTGATGCCCGTGCCTGTTTGTGCACGGGCACCAAACCACGGGTGTTTCGGCCACCTGGTGGCCGAAACACCCGTGTAGTCACGTCAGGTTGCTCAGTTTGACTGGGCACCCTGACCGTTGGATTAAATAAGTTTAAAAAAAAAAAATTCGTTAGCCGTCCGATTAAATAGTGCATTTTGAACTGTCAGGTGGCCGAAAATGCACTATTTAAACCATCACTCCTCACCATTAGATTAAATAAAAAGAGACGTGAACCGTTGGATTTGAAGCAAATTTTTCTATATAAACAGCCTACGTTTTCTCTTCTCTCACCATTCAAGGCAGAAGAAAAATTTCATGTTCTTGCTTCATTCTCCCTTATTTCTCTCTTCTTTGATCATTTCTCTTGATAAGAAGATTTGAGAGTTTAGTTAAGAAAAAATTATTCTTTTTCCATCATTATCTCCTGTATTATTTTTCTTTGATGGTAATTCTATTCTAATATAGTAATTATAATATAATAATTATGATATTAGTATAGTATAGTAATATATTAGTATAAATAAATAGTAATTATTATACGATTATGTTTATATTTTTAAAATTGGATATTTATGTTAGAATTAGTAGATTGTTTATGTTAAGATTAGTAAATTGTTTTTTATATTTGAATATTTATGTTCTAAAATTTAGTTTAGGATATAATAAATATTTATGAAGTTAATTAATTATTAATTTATTGCTAGATTAATAATATGTTAAGATTAGTAAATTGTTTTTTTATATTTGAATATTTATCTTCTAAAATTTAGTTTAGGATGTAATTAATATTTATGAAGTTAATTAATTATTAATTTGTTGCTAGATTAATAAATTTTTTTTATCAAAGTACCTCCTATTAAGAAATTGTTTTATATTCAGGAAAAAAAATATTTAATAAATATTTTACTTGTTATGACTATTAAAGTTCTAGTAATTAATTAATATTGATATTTAATTAAAATACATGTATCTATAATGTAATGGTTTTACAGGTGCAGCAGACTTAGACCACCAGATTGTACCGGCTTATGTAATTGATGGTCGGAAAACGTGAGGTAAGACTGTTAATAATTGTACTCAAGTTTTCGTAACTACTTTAATTAGTGGTGTCCGTCTTGTCGTCCTTATGACCTTCATAGAGGCTTATTGATTTGGTCGTTTGATCTTTATGGTATACCTGACGTTCAGCCACATGCGTACATGAGAGGCGTGATGATAGGTCATGATGCTTGTGGCATTGTAGCGAAGAACAAGAAAGTACTTGCAATGGACTTTCTGTTTGTTGCAGATGCCTTCCTTGTTGTGGTTTGCAAAGTCATGTGCAGCATGATATATAGTCACGGCTCCCTTGTACGTATTTGGCTGATCCTTGGGTGCATTGTCTAGTAATGATCAGCGAAATACGTACAAGAGAGAGGAGGGACATTTTGAGACACACTAACCCGGCCAACTAAGTGAAGAATGTCATGTGTGTTTCACAGATGGCAGCATGGAGGGAGAGCACTGTGAAACGCAGGACGTACTTGGTTCACAGCCGGGAAAAGTTGGCCTCGAGGTCCCCTCCTCTTCGACTCCAGCATGGAGTGCAGGTAGGTTTGGAGCATGCGTTGGAAGGACTGGAGCATGCTCTCGGTGTCCTTCACTCCAATCCACTACATGCTGGACACTGGCCGGAGGAAGATCGTGGGGAACCCAAGACCCCCTCACGGCCATCTACATAAGGACAAGAAGGAAGCAGCCAGGTGGCAGAACCGTCTGGTCCTAAAAATTTCCGACCTGACTGCTCCCCGCGATTAACATTTATATCTTTGTAAACATTTAGATGAATCGCAGACCAAATGCGGGTCGCTATTACTTTACGTGCCTTATGTAGTTTGTATCTTTGTAAACATTTATTTTCACTGGTGATGCAAATACGATTCATTCGCTTCTTACTCTCACGTGAATTTTTTGCAATTTTATTATTACTAAGTGAGCATGAGAATATAGAAATTAAGTGAACATGAGAATATATAAATGAAGTTAGCACGAGAATGTAGAAATTAACTATTTATTAATTAAATACAAATCATGAAGAAAAGAAATCAATGAATGTTATAGTGACTGCCCGTTCCACACCGGGTTGGTGCGCGATGTCGGCCAGTTCGGCGTGGAACTACCGGGTCTTCGTCTTCGCTCTGGTTGTGGCATGGTTGAGAGTCACCAAATTGTTGACTCTCAGGCTGCTGGTCTGGCTCTTCACTGGGTGGCTGGTTAAGGTCAAATGTGAGTCCTGTATGGGCTACGTGAGGGCTGTGTTGTCCGACGTTAACATCGGGACCCATAACATCCGACCACAATGATGAGACATCCGGGTCAAATGTAGACATGAAGTCCATCGGAGGCGGTTGTTGATGCACCAAAGGGTCACTGTAGAGGGTCCCAAACGATGGGCTTTGACACTGACTGACGTCCCCAAATAGCTCCCTCGGTGTGCATAGTCCTTGGAAAGCATTTGACGGTCCACCCTCACAGAAATGAGGACCACGGGATGGCTCTGGTGGTGACGGTACATATGGATTCGCCAATGGGGTATTAAACTGATCGTGTTCCATTCCCCCTGCTGCATGTTGTTGCATATACTGAAATGACCCTTGTGCATACGGGGGGAGTTGGGTCCCCAGCACCTGCATGAGATCCGTAAGCCCCATACCTACATCACGAGCAAACGGGTGATGGTTGGCGCCTTGTTCATGAACCTGACTCATTGTACGGTCTGCCACGTCGCCCTGGGGAAAAAGAATGAAATAGGATGTCATTACTAACTAGTAATTGATTAAATGTAACACATAATATACTAATAACATTGATTTGGTGTTACCGCGTATCCCTGTGCCGCCGAGTCTGGGTGAATCCACCAGCGTGTGTGGCGCCGGTACCATTCCATGTATTCTGACCGGCGGTCCAAATGTGTCGGTGCAACCGACGTTGTACAGACAAGTGCGGCCCATTGAAACCAGATGTCGATCCAGGCTTTGTGCCTCTCATACCATGTCTGATGACTCTTGTTCCTCAGACTCAAACCATGCACGTCAGAGAGGTCGCGCGGTGGTCCTGGAATCGACTGGGTCATCCCGAACTGGCGCAGGACACGATCACTGTGGTGCCATTCCACAATGGCAAAGTTCAGTAGTGGTACAGAGGCGCGCCAGATCTCTGGGTGTTGTAGATATTCGTTCGGTATTTGTCCCCGCTCAAGCATTGAAGAATATGGTGTCCAATCGATCTGTAATATTGAACAGAAACATCGTCAAAATTATAAATTAATCATCGAGAGTACAATATTAATCATCGTCAGAATTATTATACATACGTCACCGCATTCATCCATCTGATCTATCATCTGCCGATACATCTGGTGAGACAAAGTCGCAGGTCGCGCAGTTGTAAACATCCCCTGCCACCTGTGGGAAGTGTACAATAATATATCAGTCAAAATACATTTGATAATCGATATTTAACAGACGCATAAGAAATTAATTACCTTGCAGCAAGTGGAGGCAGAGGTTGGTAAATGTGTGCAAGGGGATCACGTGGAGGTGGCCTCGGTGGTGCTAACTTCGGGAACCTGTCCCAAGCCCAGACATGCAACAGAGACAGACAACCTGAAATTTCCTCTGTTTCCGGGTTAGCCGCTTTGCACAGCTCCCGATATAGAGTACCGAGTACAGCTGATCCCCAACTGTACTGTCCGCACTCCGCGAAGTCCCTCAGTAGAGGGAGATACATGAGACAACAATCAGTAGATGTTTTATCGGGAATTAAGTATCCTCCAAGCAAATGCAGTATGTACTGTCGTGTGTATCGTTGCTTATACACCTCCAGGGAATTATGATCGGGCACATACTGGAACTGGGATTTCAACCAACTCATTGAAACTCGTTGTCCTTTCCTCGTCTGACGTTGCTGGGGAAGCTCAATGCCCAGTAATTCCATGCACAACTCACGATAATTATGCTTCTCGGTCCCCGTAACCACAAAACCGTTGCATGGCAAACCTAGTTGCAACGCAACGTCTTGTAGCTTGATTGTGCACTCGCCCTGTGGGAAGTGGAAGGTATGTGTCTCGGGACGCCATCTCTCGACAAGTGCACGAATAAGCGGACGAACGTACTCAAAGTGGCCAACGCGACTAACGCCGTAGAAACCTGCTTCAATAAGGTACGGCACAATGCACGGTGGCGGTAGCCCATCGTCGACAGCGCAGCTTCTGCGCGACCGTAACTCACGGCTGTCCTGCAATTGCCAACCAAACAAAGTTAACATTTTTTCAAGACGTATATAAGCTAATAATGTAATAGAAGTGCATCGTGGTTATGATCATACATCACCGTTCCATATCCGCTTGGAGATATGATTTTACTGTTGCGTTAGCAACGACATATTCTCCGGTCCAGGATTGATGTGTTGTCGTCTAACGGCCATTATAATAGATGCTCTGAATCACAAAATTAAATAAGTCGCGTATAATAATTAAATACACCATGATTGATGTATTGTCAAAAAATACAATATTACAAAATAAATAAGAATGGTTTGGGCAAAGAATTATAAAAAATACAATATTACATAAGATTTGAAACTATGTACATAAGAATTATAAAAAAATACACCAAATTCTAAACCATGTACATAAGAATTGTAACAAAGATAAATGGCCTCAGTTCCCTCGGTTTGGGCATGACCCACGCCTGTGGCCAGTTTGCCTGCATAGACCGCGTCGTCTTTGCATAGGTGGCTCCCTCTCTGCTGGCTCCCTTCGATCCATTTCCATCTGCATTCTGCGTGTTCGAGGTCTCCCCCTCCGTCTCCGATTACCAGGATTCGGCATTAAGTTCGGCCCTTCATAAACTGGCCAATTTTCCTCAATGCCAACTGGGTTAAATTGACCTCGATATGCTTCGCGCATGGTCTGTAAATGATAGACACGGTCAACATAAGGCGTGATGGATGTGTTCACAGATGCACAGGCCGCGAGCACGTGTTGGCAAGGGTAATGTTTGGCTTGGAATACGCCGCAATCGCAATACCTCTCGGACAGAATAACCTTGCATGTCCGGCCTTGCTGATCTCCGAGACTGACAGGCTCCTCAATCTCGAATACAGTGCTCTGAAGGTCATATTGTCTGACACGCAAACCAGAAGCTAAGTCAGTTAATCTCTCCAAATCATTCGTGACCTTCTCACTGAAAATCCTGCCCGCCCTCAATTGTGCATCTATGGTGGTCGATTGAGTGACGAAGTACCTAACCAACTGATGAAATGTTGCCTTCACCAGCCCAGCAATTGGTAAGAACCGAACGCCTTTGAAGACAGAATTCATACATTCGGCCAAGTTTGTCGTCATATGGAAGTACCGTCGACCTTCATCGTACGCTTGAGCCCATTTCCTCTTAGGGATTCTATCCAGCCAATCTGCAGCGTCGGAATTCATACGCCGAAAAATCCGCAGATTCGTTTCAACCCTATGCTTTTGCGTTGTTCGTGCTGCGCAATACATTAAACATCAAATTAGGCTTCAATTGAAAATTCAAATACCACTTCCAACAAAATTATTATAATAATATTGTACGTTACTCACCGGTCCGGACAAATAGCTTCTTCAGCTTCGCGTTCTTGTAGGCCTTGTTCAAGTTGCTCGACAGATGCCTGACACAGTAGACATTCTCGGCATAAGGGGGATGCCACATAAGTGTCTCATCATTTACGGCATTTAATATGCCTTGGTGTCTATCTGAAATTAGGCAAATGTCGGTTCTATCTTTCACCAGATGACGACGGAGTAGGGTCAAGAACCAATGCCATGATGACTCATTTTCTTTCTCCACTATGGCAAAGGCCAGGGGCACCACCTTCTTGTTGCCATCTTGCCCCACAGCGAGCAATAACGTCCCGGTGTATTTTCCGTACAAGAAAGTCCCATCAATCTGCAGTATTGGCTTTAGGTGACCAAGCGCTACAATGCAAGGGGCAAATGTCCAAAACACACGATGGAAACAGAATTCATCGGGGTTTTCGGGGTGTGGCATGTGTTCCCAAACCACAACTGAGCCTGGATTGAAGTGACGCGCTGCCTCCAACCAACGAGGCATGATGGCATAAGACCGGTCCCAATTACCGAATGCCCTGCCCAGTGCCTTGTGCTTCGCCCGCCATGCTTTCTTGTACTTCACCGTTGTGTTGAACATCACACGAATTCGATCAATAATTGCAGAGACACGAATGCCGGGTGTCATTATCACATCGGGCACAATACAAGAAGCAATGAAGGTTGAGTCCATCTTTGGATTATCCTGGGTTAACGTAGGAGTCACGCAGGTATGTGGCCCAACATATCGCGTTATCTCCCAGTAGTAATCTCTCTCGCGAGCTCTCATCCTCCACGGACAGGGGTTGTTATACCATTTACACCGGTAGTCCACGAAAGTTGCCTTTGACTTGAACACCGTATAATCCCTGTGCTGCCTTATGGAGTACATTTTCACAACCTGACGGAGAGCGTCCTTATTATCAAACATAGCTCCGAGAAACAACGGATTGTCCATCGTAGGAGACACATCTTCTGGGAACTCCGGGCCTGCCTGTGCTTCCATGTCAATCTGGTCATAAAATGGGGCAAGACGCTCGTCTGAAAGGCCATCGCCTCCCCTAACTTCACCTACATGATCATCATCATCATAGTCATGTCCACCCCCACCGTCCGTACCATCATCACCTGACCCTTCGTCAATACCATTATCATCACAAGTATCATCACCACTTGCCTCAAGGTCACCCTCACTGCTCGTGTCTGGAATGTCAGATGAGACAAAGTCTGGGTCTCTCATCTCTGCCTCATCCTCATTCACATATGCAGTGCGTTGCCTGCTACTTTCTCCAACTGCTGGATTGCGTCGAGAGGAACTACCACGTCTACAGACATTACTCGAAGGGAACTCAATAATAGCTGAATCAATATTTGTTGCTTCAATGGTAAAATTCGCCAATGCTTGAGTACACGCAACCACCGTGGCCGAGCCTCCTTCATCTATTACTGGTGACACATTCAAATCGAACTCCACAATCGAACTTGAAACCGTCTGCACCAGCAACTCCACACCATTAAGATTCGTGGCATTGTCCCTAAAACTTTCAAACATCATAGCCACAGAATAATCGTCACATAGGTTAAGCTCCCCGAATCGCAACGGGCACAGTGTCATAGGCATCCGGTATGTCACATTGCATATCTCTTCACCTCTGCCCATTCTCAACCTACCTCTTATACTTTCCTTCAATTGTGCAAGAGTCATGTCATCCGTTAACATGACTCCCTCAACTCTGTCAGCTTGGAATGACAACCCATCGTTGCCAGAGAGACAACTTTCATTCTTATACAAAAATCCCCTAACTCTCATGGCCATTTTATCTTCTACATGATACATAATATATTTTACTTTTAGCAAGAATAATGACACTCTATTTAGCTAAAAATACAAACAACACTATACTCTTTTTTTCATTAGAACAAACCAATTTATAATTACAAAACTAAAATATTATTGATTCACCTAAAAATACATACTAATTTATTATTTTCAGAAGAAAATTTGCATGAAAAAATCCTTAATAAAATTTCAGAAAAGAATTAAATTGCAACACAACAATGCTATTCATAATTTGTAATTAAAAAAATATATCAAATTGACAAGTACAAAATTTATTGCAAAAACTATATATATATTAAATACGTTTATTTTACTTGATTAAATAAATTTATTTTTGTGAATATAAAATAAATTTCATTAAATGTCATGTTTGTTTAATATATTTATTTACTAAAATTATCAATATATATTCATAAATTTCTTAATCTACCTACCTCACCTTTAGATTAACAAACAAATTTATGAAATTTTTAATAAATTTATTAAAAAATTAAATATATATTTTATCAATAATTTATTTTATATAAAATTATTGTGTGTTAAATTTTACCTACATTTTATTTACACAAAATTTTTAATAAAATTATTACAAAATGTAAAAATTATTTTATCTACATTTTATTTACACAAAATAAAATTACATAAACATTTCTTTATTAGAATTTCACTCAAAACAAAAAAATTCTACAACAATAAAACAAAAACCAAACAAAAACACTTAAAAAAACATTTACACAAAATAAAATTACTTAAATATTTTTATAATATAATTTCACCGAAAATAAAAAAATAATTACACCAAAATCTAAAAACGAAACAAAATTTAAACATAAATATTTTCATATACATATTTACAAACATTTTTATTATTTAAAGCTTATATTGTAAATAAAAAAATACCTCCAAATCCCAAATGTGAAGAATACTGGAATTGAATCAGCAGTGGCCCTGCAAATTAATTAAAGATGACAAAATAATATAACTTTAATTAAGAGAACCAGGGACCAAGAGAAAATAGAAGAAGAAAAAAAGAAAATAGAATGAAAGATGTCCATATAATATAGTCTACATTCCAATATCATAAACAATAAATAATCAAATATTACACATTTTTTTATTATAAATAATAAAAAAGACATCAAAATTATTATTTAAATCTTATATTGTAAATAAAAAAATACCTCGAAATTCCAAATGTGAAGAATATTGGAAATGAATCAGCAATGGCCCTACAAATCAATTAAAAATGACAAAATAATTTAATTTTACTTCAAAAGCAGGGACCAAGAGAAAATAGAAGAGGAAAGGAAAGAAACAAAATAGAAGAGGAAAGAGAAAACATACAGAAGCAAGTAGAAGATAGAAAAGAAAATACAAGATAAGATAGAAGAGGAAGTAAAGAAGTAGAAGATAAGAGAGGAAAGAATGAGTGAAGAAGAAGTAGAAGAAAGGCTAAAATAAAATAAAGAGTGAGTGGGGTTGGGGTTGGGGTTGTGGTCCAAACCCTCAACCCCACCCACATTTAAATAGCCTTAACCGTGAGGCGTGCCATCCGTCCGATCCTTTTTTTTTAAATAAATTCAACGGTCAGGGTGCTCACTGCACCCTGATGTGACTACACGGGTGTTTCGGCCACCAGGTGGCCGAAACACCCGTGGTTTGGTGCCCGTGCCCAAACAGGCACGGGCATCAATGCTGCAAAGGTGTTTCGGCCACCAGGTAGCCGAAATACCTTTGCAGGCTTGCTTGCAGGCGTTTCGGCCACTAAGCCTACTAAGGGTCCATCAGGTGGAAACCTGTGGACCCGGGTCCATTTGTGGAAAAAATGTATGGGAAGGACCATAATGATCCAATTCCCTATATTTAGTGGGTAAATATTTAAAGTTAGGAAGAATTAAAATTCACTAATTAAAAAAAAAATATCTTCAAAAAAAAAACCCGAAATTAAAAAGATGTAAATTGCTCTTCAAGAAATTAGCTAGCATCATCATCACGTACGTTTTCACAGAGTGTAGTAGTGGGAGTGTGGTCTATGGAAGCAAGCCATTTCGTGTACAGTATGAGCACACGCCTGTGACCTGTACTGTACAGACGCCGCCACAACACACAGCTTTTCATTTTCCAATTCTCCATTTCTCTCTTTCTTTCATTCTCAAACTTTCTCTCTTTCCACTCTAAACCAACCATGGATGATATTATCTCTCTCCGCGAACACAGATCCCGCTTCCACACCTACACCGCCGACGTCTTCGGCAAAACCCTCGCCATCACCGTCACCTCCTCCTCCTTCATCGTCAAGCGATGGCTCTCCACCACGCTCTATCTTCTTCACCGCCGCCACCTCCGCCGCCTCATCGTCGGCCTCGGCGTCCAGTGGACCCCCGCCGCCGACGTCTCCCGCCGCGATCCGCCGCCGGCGGACACCTTGCAGCTCTGCGTCGGCCGCCGCTGCCTCGTCCTCCAGCTCGCTCACGCGGATCGCGTCCCGAGGATGCTCCGGGAGTTCCTGATGGACCCTAGGCACACCTTTGTCGGGTTCTGGAACCATATGGACGAGGAGAAGCTGTGGAACTCGAAGCACCGGGTGGAGATGCGGAGGAAGCCGTTGGATCTGAGGCGCTTCGCGGAGGGATCGGACGGCGGGAAGCTCGTGCAGGCTAGTCGGGAGAGGATCGTGGAGGAATGCTTAGGGTTCAGAGGAGTGAGATTCTCGGAGGAGATTGGAAGAAGCGATTGGGACAGAGAGGTTCTCAGCTCTCGCCAGATTCTTCAAGCTTCCATTGATCCGTACTTTGCGTTCCTCATCGGGAAGGACATTAGGGCCTGGGATTTCTGAACTCTGAAGGTGAAATTTAATTTAGAGATTCATTCATCTTCTGCAATATTACTGTGTATATATCCTTCTGAATCCATATTTTCTACTATTACTATAGTTGTTTTGGATTAGAATGATTTCTTAGTTGTTAAGACAATGATGATTCTTGTTTTGATTTTGGTGTGATATGATGATGAATGTAGTTTCCATCAACATCTTCTCTTGATTTTTGATTTACAGCTCCTTTAATCTTTATAACATATGACTGAACGTAGATTCCATCAACATGAACAATAAATGCACGTTGAAAATATAATTTTATCGAATTATAGAAAGATAGTTATATTTAATAAAAAAAATATTACAAAAAATATTAAATTAAATCTAAGTTTACTCCCCAATTATTCTAACCAAATGAGACCTATTTAAGAGAGATTTTATAAAAAAAATTTCTTAGAATCACATAGCGGCACCTGGCACCCGAACAACTTTATTCAATCAAATCAAACCGGTCGAATGATATACGAAATAAAACAAAGAGTAGAGTTTAACCACAAGTTATTCAATCGTCAATTTTTTAAAAAAGTTTCTATCTTTTCACGCCAATATATAAGGGTTAATAAGGGTGTGTTATATAATATTAAAGAAAACAAATTGTAAAGATGATGCATTATTTTAAAATTTTTAAAATATTAATGATCAACGCAAAATAAACGAACTTTTGACCTAAGTCATAAAAACACTTATAAATATCCATTATATTATATAATATCTAAATATAACACCAAGTTAAAATCTTAACTAGCTATTCGTATCTTTGATACATTTTCGTATTAGTCTTTAATATTTCAAAAATTTTAAACTTGGCACTACTCCTCCTCGAACCCATACTCGTAATCATACACATATACGTACTCATCTCCATACTCCTCCTTGTTATTGTCTCCTTCTCCTTCCTCTTCCTCATATTCGTCCTCGCATTCGCACTCTTCCTCGTCCTCATCCTCGTCCTCCTCTTCAAACACAGCCTCTAAAATTGAAGATTCTGTCCATCTGCTAATAGGACAAGTCAGATCGTGTGTTAAAAACCTTCCCTTCATATATAAACAAATAGCCATATTTCCTTCTTCTTTTTTTAATGAAATAGCCAGATTTCTGAAAAAAAAAAAAAAAACAAATAGCCATATGATAATTAAAAGAAAAGAAAAGAAAAGAAGAAACATATAGGCATATGAGATGAGATGAGACATGAGAGGTTAGTCCATTCCAAAAGTATACGTTTCACTTGTATATATTCTTTCACCTAGATAGGCTATGGAATATACTCGAGAATTTCTCCCAAAAAGCTCTTACATATAATACGAGCAAGTTTATTAGGTATAAATAGAAATGAAAACGAAAATGAAAATGGAATGTATTTAATGTATTTAGTAGTAAAAGTTTGGTAATGGAAATGGAATGAAAATGTATTAAAATGACTATTTTATCCCTTATATTAAAATAATAAAAAGAAAAGAAGGTTATAATTGTGTCAAATCAAATGAGTATAATAGATATTTTGTATTTTTTTTTTTGAAATTGATGAAAATAAAAAAATGAAAAAGTAAATAAGGATGAAATTGATTTATTGTCAGTGAACATGCCCTACATAAACACCTAAAAGTGGGTTTTAGTGTAAGAAGTGTTCTTTACTCTGGAAAAATATTACAAAGTAAAGGATGATTCAAGTATTTGAGGACATGTGATACTCTTAATCATGGGCCAATTTCATGTAATATGTGACATCCCATACCTTTTTATATTTTTATGATAAATATATTTTTAACATGTCTAATAATTATATAATTTGATCCCCAATGTTTATAATAATTATACTTTTAAAATTTATAGATTTTTTATATTTTTACTCCTAAACTTATAATATTGCAGTTAAGTCCTAAGTTTTTTATATTTATATTTGTAGCATGTCAAATAATTTCAATTTGACTCCTAAAATGTATAATAATGATACTTTTAACATTTATAAAATTTTTATATTTCTACCCCTAAACTTAATTATCTTTTAAGTAATTTTTTATAAAAAATTGAAAAAAAAAATACACTACAGGAAGCCTTCCTCCCACATTTTCTATGCCCTTTTTTAGTATAAATTATACAAAACTTACTTAAAAAATAATTATTATAAGTTTAGGAGTAAATATATGAAAATTTTACAAATGTTAAAAGTATAAAAAAAGATGACTAAGAACACATAACATGAGAAGAGATTCTTTGCCAATTATTTTTGGTGCCGTTCAGTTTGCCACAGTTTGAACAGCACCAAAAATAAATTGCAGAGGATCCACGCACCACATAACACATAGCTCTCATAAGGTGTGGTTTAAAGAGAGTATATTACACATAATTTTTGTAATGGCATACATCTCTCAGCACTACTGTATTATTATTATTATTATTATTATTATTATTATTATTATTATTATTATTATTATTATTATTCAACTTCAACTTCAGTGCATTTTCTAATCATATAGTAATATTGATAAAAATTCACGTTAATAAGACATGAATTAGAGAGTAATTGATTGGAGAGATATACTGAAATTCAAATTCTGTACTATTATACTACTAAATATTTACTCATTGGAAACAATGTCTTTGTTAAGCAAATGCAAGTAAGCGTGAAAGAAACGCAGAAGCACAGAGAAAGACACATCTAAAATAAATTACTCACAAGAAAGCGAAAGCAAAACACATAATTCCTAAAATAGATTCAAAATAATAGTGGATTTTTTCTCAAGCTTCGACTTAAATGTAGGTCTCATTTGATATGGGGGTTCATATTTATCTCTATCTCTCTCTATAACTACACATTTATAAATGGAGATCTATTTTGTATAGGCTAAAATAATGCAATGAAGCCCCTGAGTTTTGAGCTAGGGGTATATACACCCCTAGGTTTCAAAACTTTACAGACAAATTCCTTGACCTTTCAATTTGAAAAATTCAGCATCATTCTATCAACCTTCCGTCCACATTCTGACCTTATCTGCCATGTAAACATATTTTGTGAGAGCATTTTATGTTATCAGTAGCATAAGCGCAATTTGTGAGGATATTTTAGCCCCCATCTGCCATGTAAACCACATTTTATGAGGGTATTTTAATCAGTATAATACTATTTTAGTCATTTTAATCATTCAATTTGGGGTTCCTAAAGTGTAAGATAACTAAATTACTCTCATAAAATATGTTTACGTGACAGATAACGACTAAATATAGACAAAAAATTGATAGAAAGGTACTAAATGCCTTAAATTTAGAAGTCAAAAGAATATATTTCTAAAATTTTGAAACATGTCTACCCTTGTCCAAAACTCATTGCATTTGACCCTTTGTTATATCCATGATTGTTTGATACTTTGATTATGTCTCTACAAAATTGATCTTTTGTTCAAAGATTATAAAATATGATTGCTTTAAACTATAAACAAATGCATAATTATGTATAGAAATAAACAAATATCATTGAAATTTTTATCAAATATACTAGATTTAAATTAGTATATGAATACATTAAAATAAAAAATTAATAGGCACGTTTACTTGAGTCCTGTATTTTTTTTAAGTTATAAATTAGTCAACTATTTTTACAATTGGTTTTAAATTGACTTATTTGTATAACATCATAAATTTAATTTATCAGCTGATGACTTGGCATGATAAAAACTTTTTAAAAATTATATTTTAATCTCTTATATTTAACTCAAAATTTTAATTTTAATTCCTATCCTCTATGTTTTTTTCCTCATTCTCCACACGAAGACCACTTTGACCACGAAGTAAACCAACGATGAATTCCATAAAGTCGCACAAAAAAACTGAAAATTTTATAATAACACCAATTAGTTCGAGGCTTAACTAACTTAATTGAATTTTTGGAGACAGAAGATATAAAGTGCGTAAATTATATAGCTTGAGCTGTCGGATGAAATTATTATAGTGCAAACATAAATATCAATTTTTATTTGACGGTCTAGATTGTACACTTTATGCACTTGCATTTTATTTGATCCGAAATACTCCAACAATAAGATTTTGTAGTATTCCTTTCATCTTCTCCTCTTTACAATAATTACTAGTCCCCTTTCAATCCCCTCTACTCACTTTATGCACTTGCATTTTACCAGAAATGATTGGAGGGGAAGGCGTGGTTGGGAGGAGGCGTGTGGGAGAGAGTGGGGAGGTTGAGACTTGAGAGGAGGAGGAAAATGGTGTGGAGGAGGAGAAAAGAAAAGGGAGAGTTTAGGGATTGAAATAAAAGTTTTGATCTGATCGAAGAATGTGCGAATGTATAATATCAAATGACGGACGAAAATAATGGCCTTCATTTCTAGAACAATTTGTAAAGAGAGAAGATTAATTTAAACCTTTTAAAAGAGTAATGACTAATATAAAATAAAATAAATAAAAAATTATATTTTTGTTATTAGATTTTTTTAATTAGAAAATAACATGTATATAAATTTATTTTTTTAAAATCGTTTATGTATATATATATATATATAATTTTGGTGAGAATATAATATATTTTTAAAGTTACATTTGATATTTGATTAATTGTTATTGGTTAGGAACAAATTTAGAGTATGTTTGGATTGTGGATTAAGGAAAAAAACAAAAAGGAATTGGAGAGAATCAAGATATCTTTCTTTTGTTTGGGAAGATGAAAATTGGAGGGAAAGAAAATAGAAGATCAATCATTAATTCTTCATTATCCTTTCCCCTTATAAATTCAAGATATTCCAAATTATGGTATTTTGGAGGAGGTATCAACACCAAAACAAGAGGACAACATATACAGAAGGTTAACCTTCCCTAATTCTCTATAATTACTTCACTTCCCTTCCACTCTTAATTCACAAACAAACCCTTAAAGTCATCTTAAGAAGTACAAGTTATTGAAACTTAAGACTGAAATACGCATAACACCTTGAGTTTTAAGTTATGGATTCTAAATTTTTAAATTTTGCACTCAACTCCTCTAAACTTTTAATTTTGAACACGGAACCTCTTTTTGTGAAAATTTTTGTTCTTTCTTTTTAAAAACAATTTCAACACGTCAGCATTTTTTAGCTAATTGAAGGGCATTCTGGTTATTTTATAATAAAATTTTTAATTAAAATCATAATTAGATTCATTCAATTAGCATCAAAATAACTAAAATACATTTTAATTAGCTAAAAATATACTAACGTGATAAAATATTTGATAACCTGACAAAATTTCATAAAAAAATAGATAAAATTCTTCATAAGGGAACCATATGCCCAAAATTAAAAATTCAAAAAAATTTCAATAAGATTTGAAAATTCAAATGCGTCCATAGCCTATATAATAACTTGTTGGTATACATGTTTGAATTTGACTGTAAAATCTAGGGTACGCTTGGTATAGATGCACGGATGTAAAGTACTGTAAAGAAAGTACTATAGAGTAAAGTATTGTAGAATAAAAGAAAGTACTGTAGAGAAAAGTAAGGAAAGAGATAGAGAAAAAAATTAGGAGAGAGAAAACATATGATAAAAAGTGTATTTGATACTTTGATATATATAAAATATGATGTAAAGTTTTTTGGGAAATCGTGAAACACCACGATTCTACTTTTTGGTTTTCTTACCAAACATACCCCTTATATCAAATTCATATATATACAAAAAGGACAAAACTTAGGTCCATTTCCTTATGTCCATTTCATCCAATTCCCCAATATAATTATGACACGTGGCAAAAAGTGTTTAAATGACCAATCACAGTAGAGAGAGAATATAGAAGATCACCTTTTATATGACCCATCATAGAAGAAAGAGAGTGTAAATACAATATATGATTAGTGGAATTGGATGAAATGGACATAAGAAAATGGACATAAGTTTTTTCCATACAAAAAAAGGCGCATAAGCTTCTGAACGACAAAAGTAAGAACCAAACGACATCACACGCAAGTAATCAATCAATCAATCCGACAATCACCGTTTCTTCTTGGTCGTCGTCGTCGTCGTTTGCCAAGTGGAAAATATCGCACATCCTGGTCGGAAGAAGAAGCGAACGTACACTTTTTTCTCTTCGTGGGTTTTCACTTTTCAACCTTCTTCAAGACATATAATAAATTATTTTTTACTACATTCCGATTCCACCTGAAGCTTTTAATTCAACTCCTTCTTCCTCTTCCTCTCTTCAATTCAAATCGAGTATCAATTCAACTCCTCACACTTCTCCACTTTTTCTCTCCTTCCTATTGATTCCCACTCTTTTTTAGGGTTAGGGATTTTCACTCTGTAAGCCAAGCTGGATAGGCACAGAGGAGACCGCTATGGCAGCAACAACAACCACGATTCTCACCCGTATCGTCACTCCAGAGCTCCCTCCCGCTTCTCCGACGCTCCCTTCAGCCACCCCGGTGGCGGTGGCGGTGGTCGCCACCGTGCTTTTGACAGTCCGCCCCGCCGCTCTCCCGGACGAGGTGCGGGGTTCCGACCATCTGGTGATGGGTTTAGGCCGTTGAGTGGCGAGGGTCCTCGAGGGTTTGGGTTCAACGGTCGTCAGGTGCAGCAACCGCTGTCTGGTCAGAAACGAGGGTTTCCCTTTTCTGGACCCGGAGAGTCGCCGGGTGAGTGTAACAGTAACTCGTGTTTGCTTGTTGTTGAGAATGGTTTGGCTTTTCTTTCAGAACTGTCTAGTTTTGCTCTTCAATTGCTGATCATGTAGTTATTGCTGGTTGCTTGAGCTTGCTATGGGTTCTCTTTTTGCATAGCATTGGGTTTAATTACGGGGAGCTGAGGATTTTTATTGTATAATTAGGGATTCTTAGGATATGGTAAATGCTTCTCTGTCAGTAGTGCTTGGAATATGTTGTTTTTCCTGGTATATAATTGCTTACAGTTTACGGTTTACCTTGCTTTATATATCTTCGGTGGAGGCAGTGTAATTTGGTAGTGGTAATTTTCATGTTGAGTTATTCTGTATTCTGGAGCAGCAACTTTTAGATGCCCTTCACAGCAATTATTTGGAGATTCTTTTGTTTTACAAGGTCTTGTGCGTCTAAGACCAATACTTTTCAGCTGGCTGCCTTGCTCAAGCATTGCATTTAATGAATTTACTTCTCATATAACAGTGTTGGCGGCCTCTTCACATTTATCAAGGATGTGTTATATGTATTTATACATATTTCATCCAATTTCTTCTATTATTTTATACTTTTAAATAGAAAAAAAGTTGTGTTTATTCATTTTGAAAATGTTATATAAAGAAAGTGCGTTTTTAGGATGTGGAATAAACAAATCACGTGAAATATATGTTTCTTAATTTTTTTATGTTTCAGCTGGAGCATTAGCATATTGGCATTTTGTATGTGTTGTTCTTTGTTGTTTTTGGGCATATATGTTTTCAAGTAGCATTTTTCCCTACTCTCTAAGCTGTTTATCAAAAAATCTCTCCTCCAGAAAATGGGAAGTGATTGACGCATTGTTATTTTCAGATCGTTTTGATGGGGGAAGTTTTGCCAAACTTTTCGTTGGATCTGTTCCACGGACAGTTACTGAAGAAGATGTAAGTCATTCAACCCCTTAATTTTGTTCTTTATTGGTTTGGGTTGGAGCCTTGGGGGGGTTTTGTTTGAAACTATTGAACTTATACTGCAGCAAGAATAAGCTTTTATGAATTCAATAGTTTTCAGATTACTTTTTTTCTTATGTTTTCTGACATCTCTGGATCTTATTTTGAGCCTTTACTATGATATTTTGTGACTAATATTTTCTTTTTACAATTATTTGCTGTCAGATTCGCCCTTTGTTTGAGGAACACGGGAATGTGATTGAGGTTGCTCTGATCAAAGATAGGAAGACAGGACAGCAACAAGGTATTTATGATTTTTTAAATTCTGTGACTGAACATTTGTATCTTAGGGAGAGAAATAAACTTATCTTCATCTCAGTTTGGTTTCACAGCAACTCCAATCTAGGGAATGATGGGTAGGGTACCATAATCTCCATCCTCAAGCGTAGAGAAAAATATTTGCCATCCTAGTCTGTACCTTGATCCTCTTCTCTATTATCTTTGAATCTCTAAATCCCTGAACTTGGACCTTCTTACCCAAAAAATGTTCCAAATGAATAGTCTTTCCCCCCCCTTAAGTTGAGGCCCATCTATATGAAATTTACTCATACAAAATTACCAAAAGTAAAAGTCTTACAAGTTACAACCATTATATTATCCGAATTTCAAATACATATTCAACTTAAAGCCTCAGGTTCCAATTATATGTATAAAAATAAAAATAAATATAATGTGTATAATAAGTATTCTCTTACTTGGACCGAGATCCATTTGGTCATGCACAAAGAAGGCCGTTAGAGGCTTCTGTACTTAGAGTTGATCAAATGGAAGATAGCCCAATACTAAAGGTAGGGGAAGACCAAAGAAAACAATAGGAGAAACAATAGTTGATGGGTAAATTCTATAGGTACTCATAGGATATGGGTATTTTGATCATCTCTAGTCTTGTTGCTTTGGTTGCCCGCTGCCTCATTCTTTTTTGTCCTTATCCAGTCATACCAGAAGGAGGCAAATAATAAAAACTTGCTGTAAACCAATCTTTGTATAGAAGATGGGATCTCGGAGGACTAATAAATCCTGCTCCAGCAATTTTTAATAGGAATTTCAATGGATTAACAATAGCTTGTTTATGGCAAAAAAATTCATAAGTCAGCTACTGTACAAAATGAACAGAGAAAACGTTGATTGGCAAATTTAACTTAATCAATGACATGGCCCTGAAGTTGGGTTCACTAGATTTGAATTATAGTTTATAGTACTGAATACTGATTGATGCGTTTGTTGGAATTTTACACTTCACTAGCAACCTAATGAATGGCAGACTTGCTGGTCATGTGATGGGTGTTCATCTGTGGTTTTTATTATAATAAAACAATAGCAATTATATTCAGTTTAATTTTCCTGCTTGTATGATAGATAGAATCAATGTTCCATCAGAATGTGATATAGGTCTTGACGTCTTGTCTGAGATTCTATCTGATAATACATCAGAAAGCTGCTTCAAATCTTATTTAGTATTCATATCATAATGACATGTTGATAGGTATCGGACTACAGCCGCTGCTGGATGGTCTATATTGTTAATGTGTTGTTCAATACTATGGGCATTTTTATTTTTGATGGTGCTGTTTTTCATTCATTACTATGTGCGTGCTAAGCTTGCACACAGGTGTAACTTGGTTTTAACTTTATGCGGTTGGCTGTTCTTTATCCTTTACCTGTAGTAGATTAGTTTCCCTCAAATAGTTCATGATTAAGACTATTAATTCTTTAGTTTCTATTTCAAATTTCGTTTGTTTGACTGTACCATTGCTATGAAGAATCTGATTCCCCTTAAGTTTTGGCTTATTACTGTCTGTTTTATGCTTTTCTTCCTTTATTTCAATTTTTAGTGATTAGTTTGTTGGCCTACAATTTCTAATGGAACTTGTACGAAACTGTTTTCTTATGCAGGTTGTTGTTTCATAAAGTATGCTTCTCCAGATGAAGCCGAACGGGCAATTAAAGCATTGCACAATCAACATATTCTTCCTGGAGTGAGCTGTTGTGCTTTGGATCCTAAATATTATATAGTAAGGGTGAAAGATACTGGTTTTCTTACATTTTTTTTTTCTAAAATTTTCTTAGGGTGTTGGTCCAATCCAAGTGAGATATGCTGATGGTGAACGAGAACGGCTTGGTAAGTATTCCTATTTCTTGAAATCTGATAGGTTTTGCATTTTGTACCGTTATATGTGTAATAGTACACATTATTAATTAACCAAATGCTTCTGGGTTTCACAACTCTAGTCATTATTTTCAGTTTTTTCCCAAAATTGGAATGCTTCCTTGAGAATTATTGATGATAGCAAGATTTTTAGCTCATATTTTTTGAAAGAGCATTGGAGTATGTTGTAAACTGTTGTTTCATTCTTATGTTTGTGAACCTGTCCCTTAATTTGTTTGAGTTGCAGTTTGCAGCGGCTGTAAACTTTATCTTCTATTGAGATTGTTTTAAACTTTTTATGCATAGCATCTCGTCTATTCTTGTTGGCAACTTTTTCAAACTAAAAGAATTCAACCCCTGTAATGAAATCTGCTTTACAGTTTGAACAACATTTTAGCTGAAAAGGAACAAGCTGGATTTTCTTTTGGTATATACTGATGCATCCTTGTTATGAGTTTTCATGTTGCCGTAAATTCATTTTCATTGTAGGTGCAGTTGAATACAAATTGTTTGTGGGTTCTCTGAACAAACAGGCTTCAGTGAAGGAAGTTGAGGAGGTATATTGCACCAATTAACATCACATTTCAGATATTTGTCTACTCCCAGTATATAAGTATTTTTGGAAAATGTGAGCTTTGGCATTTTGGCTCAAGGGACTTAATATATCTTGGTGATATGTTATGTCTATTATTATAAAGCTTAGACCATGAAACTAATGATGTCTCTTGCATCAGATTTTCTCAAAATATGGACGGGTTGAAGATGTTTATCTTATGCGTGATGAGATGAAGCAAAGCCGTGGTGTGTCCTCTACCCTTGTGAGATTTTAGTGTGAAACCTGTGACTATTGGCTGACCGTATATTTGCTAAATATTGAAGAATGTTTTATTTTATTGAGAGGGGGATTTTTTGTGTTCCTGCCTTCTAATTGTTGTTGTCAGGGAAGTACGTGTTGATTGATGTGCTTGATGCTATTTTTTGTTTTCTTTTCCTATACATGATATTTTGGAGGTTGTTGATTTTTATTTTGGCTCTTGTCTGTCTGTGTGCTTAATTGGAATACTGGATTGCCATATGTAATCTTTTTTCCTTTTTGATTGAAGGATGTGGCTTTGTTAAATACTCTAACAGAGATATGGCACTGGAAGCTATAAATGCACTTAATGGAATTTATACAATGAGAGTAAGAGAAGTTACACTTTTTCTGTTATAAGCTTTATCATGTGAAAAGTTTTGGCTCATATTTTGTACTTTTGCTCGTAGGGCTGTGATCAACCTTTAACTGTTCGATTTGCTGATCCTAAGAGACCTCGGCAAGGGGATTCAAGGTTTGTTATCTCAAGCACGATTTGACCTTTTAAGCTTAAAAGTTAGAATGTTAATGGATTGAATAACGTATGGACTGTCTAGACTTGACTGAGTGATTGGATTGTGCTCTCTTATGTGTGTATCAAATCGAAGTTAGACATGAAATCTGCTTTTTTATTTAATAATTTGAACTCAAGGTCTGATATGCTAGGTTAGTTTGGCTGGATAGCCCACTTGTTCAGCAGGTTGAGTCCAAATGGGAGTAAAACATATCTCATTTTCTGTAAGAAGCCGATGAAAGGACATCAATCTCTGTGACTATTGAGGTGGTGTTTGGTAGGAGGGGAGTAAGTTTGGTAGGAAGTGGAAGTGGAAAAGGAAGTAAGTGATAGGAAAATGGAATAGGATATTTAAAGAGTGTGTTTGGTATGCAGGGAAATGGAATTAGATTGTAAAAGTAACATCGTTTGGTATAGTGGGAAGAAGATTGCTTTGAAGTTCGGCATTTCTGACTCTATTTTTGTAGTTGCCCTATATATCATTCAAATGCGTATTGCCTATATCTCTATATGTTGTTTCTGAAATTTTATTGTGACTTGTTTCAGGAGTCCTGCATTTGATCCAAGATTTGACGCACCGGGTCCTAGGGGTCCGGCATTTGGTCCAAGATTTGAAGCGCCAGGTCCTAGGTATCTATCCTCCCTCCTTTTCTTCCTTTACCCCCTCTGTGTATTCTAAATCGTGCCTCAATTATCTTTGCTTCATGCTGGGAATTAAGATCAATTCTTCCTTCTGTACTTAATTTTTACAGACCTCCGCCCCATGTTACTGATCCTATGGGTGATCGAGCTGCTGCCCCCAATGCTTGGCGATCGATGCATCCACCAAATATTGGGTCATTCTCTAACTCTGGTCTTAATAACATGAGGCCTTCATTGCTTCCAAGATCTGGCGACATGGACATTGCATTGTCTATGAATGCAGTAAGTACAGATTTGATGATTCTGCAAAATTTCTTCCAAAAAAATGGATTTTTTTTTTAATCTTTAAAAGCTAACATGTTCCATAAAAGACACATCCCTCTTCATGTTTTTCATTTTTTTTACCATGAACAGTTTGCTTCTGATGATTACCTTTAATGAATTTAACAAAAGGAAAAATGAAGGACTAAAATTGTTTGTTATCTATAGACAAGTGCTCCTGTGTGCATAAATGCATTTTTACTGAACTCTAATTCAAAATTTTCCAAGGCTTTCCTATAATGCTCTTGTGAATTAGACAGTCAATTTGTCAATCTTCTTCTTTTGTCTTAATTATCTGCACTATTTCATTTCCTCTATTATTTATTTATTATAGTGAATTAGTGATACCAAATCAGTTATAAGTGGCTACAAGGTTCTCAATTATCATTTATTGACGAGGGGAAGTGGAAATCTAGGATGGAAGTAGATAAGTTTATGCTTTGCTTACTAAAGCTTAGAGACTAGTTTTACAATAATTCAATAACCCACGAACAAATTAAGCCTTGTATAGTCAATACTGCCATTTGGACTCAACCTGCTGATGTATAGAAGTGATTTTTCCATGTATAGAAGTGCCTTCGTTAAAGATTAATTCTATGTGGAGAGTTGAAGAGTTCTCTCTCAAAGGGGATGAGTTTCCTCACCATTGGATGCGCTTTGAGATTCTCAACTTATCAACTAAAATAAATTAGAGTGAGGATCTTAGTGCAACTAATCTTAAGAAAGCTCTACCTTTTAAGAGGTGGGGCTCCCCATAGAATTACCCTTTATTAAATGATATGCTGTTTATCTTTCTTTCCAGTTTATTGACTAAGAAGGGAATAACATAGGAAAAGGTGTACCTTGTTAAGGATGTATGCTGTTGTACAGCTGATAGCCTGATACCAAATTTCTGATGAATATGATTGGAGTTTATGGATACATGAAATTTGGTCTTACTGATAACAAAGTTTTAGAGTAACCATTGAAATACTAATTTGGTGAAGTTGTTTTAGCTGGTGATGCTTATTAGATTTCTTATATAAATATAGTAGTCATTGGTTATACGCATATTTATATTTCCTGTTTATTTCTTCTGTTCCGGTGTTGTTTTCTTTCTTCATTTATTCTTCCGGAATTATGTTGTTTACAACATCCATTTGCTTATTGTGCTTAGGGTGGTCCTATGAGTGGCATTAGAGGCCCCTCAGATGGGTTTTTTCAAAGACAGGCTCTGTCATCGATGTCACAACAGGTATATGGAGATTGTTTATGACTTCGTTTCATTTTTGCCCACTTAAAATAGATTAGTAAATGTATTATTGATTTCAGAATTTCAACCAACCCATGCCACAAATTCCACCAGCTGGCCAACAAATATCACCATTGCAGAAGTCTATTCAATCACCTCAGGACAAGCCACCTTCCCTCCAGTTGTACCCTCCAGCCCCAATTCCCTACTCACAAATGTCGCCTCTTGCATCACAAAGGCAGGTTGGCCAGCCACAGTTTCCTCCTGCTGGTCCTCTTCCTTCACAACAGGCACATGACATAAATGGACAGTTTCCAGTTTCTCAGCTTCAAGCTCAGCAGAGTGCTTCATCGGCTGCAATGGCCCTTGGACAGGCCCCTCTTGATACCAGCTTGCAAACTAATACAACATTGGCTGCTTCAAATCTACAGCAACTCTCTACCTCTATGCAGCAGCAGTCATTTCAGCCTCCGCAGCAGTCCCCTTCTCAGTTGGCACAAATTTTGTCACAACAAACCCAGACATTGCAAGCAAGCTTTCATTCATCTCAGAAGGCCTTCTCCCAGCTCCAACAACAACTTCAGATGATGCAACCATCTAGTCAAGGTTTAACATTGCAGCAAAACGCAGAATATATGAAAAAGCAGGTATTTTAGGTTATAACTCTGCTATAATTAGTTCATGTTATGGAGGGATACTGTTGTAGTTATCGAACATCTCTACTGGTCTGAGGTTTTATGAATTAACAATCAGAGAAGCCTTTCTTAATTTGTTGAGTGGATAGTTGAAAAGATATGCAGTTTCAAATCTAAAAGTTCATATCTGTTGTTTCTACCAATTGTATTATTTGAATTGACTTTTGACTGGTAGATCTTATTCTTTTAAATGTCTTGCCTGATTGGTTGTTAACATTTTTTTAAAGCATTTGACAATTTTTTTAGTGGTGTCAAGAGTTAAGATGCATTATTTTGCTCTTATCGGGGGGCACAATTCAGGATGTCTATCACTTGGTTTTGTTTTTCTCTTAAAACAATAATAACATGCTATTATTCCTTCAGACTCATTGGATGGGGGCTGTACCACAGTCAGTGGCTAGCACTGCTGCTGCTGCACCGGCTGTCGATGTGCCTTCATCCACGTCTGCTGCTTCTGCTGTACCTGCAACAAGCCAGAACACAACTCCTGCAAAAAGTAATTGGACAGAGCATGTATCTCCTGAGGGCTTCAAGTACTATTACAATAGTGTCACTGGTGAAAGTCGGGTAGGAATTTGAGTTGCCTTGAGTTTCCCTTTTCTGGTCCACTTAATTTTGTAACTAAAGTTTTCTTACATGAATCTATAGTGGGAGAAACCTGAGGAGTTGACATTATCTGAAAAGCAAAGGCCATCTTTTCAGCAATCACAAAATCAGTCGCAGCCTCCAATATCACCTGCCCAGCAAGTTCCACAAATGCAACAGTTGCAGCCTCAGGGTCATCTCCAAGGGCAGGTTCCTTCCCAGCAACAGGTACAACAGCGTTCTTTGTCTTCTTCGGTTGGTGTCCTTGATAATCTTCTGTAGTGGTGTTGAAACATGATCTTACTATGCCTACTTTACTTTTTCAATTGTAGTACCAGCAATATGGAGTTACAGGTCATCAGAATGTTCAGGTAACAGTATTTTAGTGGAAATTGCCTTTTTATGGCTTTTGAAGAATCTTATGCAAGATTAGATTGTTTGACTATTGTGCTGTCCTACTAGGACTCTTATAGAATGTGCTTTCCTGGACAATAAATAATTTATAGATTATCTAGCATTAGCTGATGCTATCATTGATATTATAAGATTTGGCTTTGGAAGTAATCCTGTTAGCATTTGTTGGGTTAATAAGGGATGCTACTACTCAAGCACAGTCAAGTGGAATTATCAGAGTTGGTAATACCTTACCTTACCTTAATAAGGGAGTCTATGTCTCAGGATTCAGGAATCTGTGCCCTTTGCCTGATGTCTAAATGTAGCCTCTGTTCTTTTGATTGTGTAATTTTCAAAGCCCCTTTAATTGTATTTATTTTTAGCTTTAGACGGTAGGAGAAACTAATATGATAGGTACCTAATCATAGAAATGACCCAAGATAGAACACGTTTATAGCTGGCTTCATCTAGTGGGCAAAAAGTTCTATTTGTTGTATTTTTTAGCTTAGAGTGTAAAATATCTGACTATATCTGTAAGTTTCCTTACTAAGATTTTCCTGTGTACATATTTGAAATTCGATTCGGTTTTCTTTGAAGTTAGTTATACACAGTTACAGGCAATTGTTATTTCTGTAATTGTCCTTGTGCGCTCCATACTTGTATGAAGCTCGAACATCAGAATCTTCATCTATTGTACAGTCACCTTTTATTCTAATCCTAGTTTCTCGAAACCATTGCAGGGAATCTATGCCACACAAGAATGGATGTGGAAAAATAAGCCAGCAGGTTCAAGTTCTTTCTCCCTTATTTCAAGATTTCTGCTGTTTGGTGATTTATTATCAATTTGTAGGATGTCATCCTAAATCTGAGGGTTGCTATAACTTGTCCCTTCGATTAACAAGAATACTAGCTCCAGAAGAGGGTTCTAATGAGGAGGAACAAGATGTTATCAATCTTACAGTCATAGCCTCTGTTTTGTTATTATTATTATTAGGTCATACTTATTGGTCCCAAAAGTATGGGGTAGATTTCAAATTAGTCTTAAATGTTTCATATTGATCCCAAAAGTATAGGGTGGATTTCAAATTGGTCATTTACGTTTTTATCAGGTTTCAAATTAGTCCAGCCGTTACAATGTCAGTTTTCTCAATTAATAGTGATGTCATAATCTCTCTCCTGCCTAATGCCTATGAATGTTAAAGAGGCTTACTGTCTGTCTTTGTTTATTCCTATCTTCATTTATAAAATAAATTCCAGTACTGACTATTTCTAGTATCTTTCCAACCTCCAGGATTTTGAACTTCTGATGTACTTGAGCTTGAGGTGGCACTTGAGGACGTTTCAACTTTTTAAGGGTTGAGGAACATAATCTCCAATCTGAAGGTAAAGGGAGGGCTTTTTGTGACATTTTTTTTTTAGCAGAGGTGAACATAACCAGTTTTGCAGCCATCATCATAAGCTTTTGATCCCTTCATTATGGATGATGATCTCTATCATTGGCTTAGCTCTATAAGGCAGTGAGAGAGTCAATCTATCTATTTACAATGAAGTGCCCTACTACCATGTATTAAATTGATCCTATGTAACATAATTTTTGCCTTAAAATTATATATTTAACCTAACCAATTAACACCTATTCTAGTAATGCCTCACTTGTAATATCAAAGCTCTTACCTTATAACCATATGCCCAATTTCTGTGAAAAGATGGAAATCATTTATTCCCTCCTGCCTTCTAATAATTATTCTTAGAAGTGTTCTATATCATTAATTTTATTTATTTTAGATACAAGAAACATATGTAATGCAATAGAGAATAGCCAGAAGAAAAGGTTTGTCAATAGAATGAAAATAATAATAAGAATAAATTAATAATTGGAGTTTATTTGTAGACAAAGTAATCACTTTAAATCTCTTTAAATATTATGAATAACTAGTTTTAATTTTAACAATATATTAAAGATCATAATATTTTAGGCCCAAACGTGTTCAATTAACAATATATTAATTATGTATATAAAAGAAAGTATTATACTATGTCACAATCCTTGGAGCGACCAAATGCAAAAAGCAAGAAATTCTTTCCATACAGTAGATTACTACAGCATTGGTTGTCAAATGCTGATAATTTAAACACTTCACTCAAGTTCATAACTTGAAAACTACCATTTGATTTTTTTTTTATAGAAAATACAATAAATTGATGTAGGATATATATCCTTAATTAAAATCATTTCAAAAAAATTAATTTCTCTTGGGATATGAATTGATCTAAGAATATCTATCACAATTCTAAATAAAAACATTGCTAGTATTACAGCACAAGACAGAAAGTCCAATAATTTATTTTTTCACTTGCAATACATCCAAGGGCGTTTTTTTAAAAAAAAAAGTTTAATGTATTGAGAAAAAGAGAAGTTTTTATTTTCTTAAAAAAATAGAACTTTTCAACTCTTAAAGTTACGAAGAAAATCTTATTCCAGAAGATTAGTTTACTTCATGGGAAAGTCTCAAAGTTTAAGTAATACTTTTAAGTTTTAATTGTTGTTCAACTCAAAGTCTATCAATGTAAGTCATTAACTAATATTTTACTAATTGTTTCTATTATTTTCTCTCATAGCAATTCAACGTACAATAAGTAGGGTTAGGACTTTGGAGAGATTTCACTTTTTTTTTTTGTCGGTAAGTTTCTTACGTATTATCTCAATTAATATGGACTCAAAAAAAACTCTCGTTAGTACATATTTTTTTAGATAAATTTCTCAATGGAGATAGTTACATCCACAAAATTTTAAATTTTAAATTTTATTTAAGCAATACCACCAAGCCGTTTATCACTCGGATCAACCCTCTCATTAGTACATATTTTCTTGTGTACAGAAAAAGCTAGATCTTCATATTTGGTATGACATGATTTTATATAGTAAAAGTGTAAAACGTAGTTAACACAAGATCATCATATACAATTGAATTTTAATTTGACTCTAACTATTTTCTATAATTCTTAAAATATATTTCCTAATTTTAGAAAATGACATTTTATCGAACCATATAATACTTGCAGTTAATTAATTTCTAAACAATAATAATTGCATGGCAGTATCCCATATATCTATATTAATATAGTTGTAAAAACAATATATTAATATAGTTTTGTTGCCTTTTTTTTGGGTGTTACGAAATATTTCATAAGTTAAAAATAAAATATATAATATGATGAGTTGAAAGAAAAAAAAAGTAAAAATAATAGTAGGATAGTTATGAGAAAAATAAAGAAGTAAATAACTTACTATTATTTACTTTTTATAAAATATAATAATAAAAATTGTTTATGCCAAGATTATAGTTTGTAATAATTCACATACATGTATCTGTGCGTGGACCCTTTGCTGTTTGAAGTTGTGCTGTCAGATTTAGCCACAGTTATAACAGTGGCTAAATTCGACAACATAATTTTAGACAGCAGAGATCCTACCTTATTGTTTTTGCTATCAACTTTAATTTATCTTTTACAGCCACAGAATCACAATAATTGTATAAAGTGGTTTTGTGGCTTCAAATTTTGAAGAGTTTGAAATGAATATTTTGAGTATTCTGCTATCTAAAGCATATTTATAAGAATGCATATATGTTTTAGTCTTCACACATTATAAAACTTGCAAATTAAGAAAGGAATAAAGAAAAAACAGATTGTTGAAGGAAACGTATTTACCTAAGTTTTCCACTCATTTAAGAGATAATTGGAGGTTTGTGAAAATATAATAGTAAAATGAAGGAAACAAAATTTATGCTTTTTTTAAAAAAAAAAATTAAAATTTCTAGTTAAAAAAATGATATGTATATTGTTTTTATAGCTCATTATCTCATAATGAATTTTTAAAAGTTTCCTTTATATATATATATATATATATATATATAATTTTATTAATTAAAAAAACGTCATGAGTGTTATTAACTTTATCTATTTTATAATAATTTTAATTCTTTTATCTGTCAAATGTCAAATCAAACCATATATAGCGTATCCTTTTTTTAATTATATTTAAAATTATTTTTGTTTTAATTAAAATAACATATTATACTAAGCCTATTAGTTGTTCACGTAATCTAGTTTTTTTCTTTCTTTTAACATGGATTGACTTGAATGATTACCAACACATATGTTTGGCAATAAACAGAAAATGCATTATATTTGGATTTTGATATTTAGGGATAATGGTGTATTTGTTAAGGAGAAAAGAGGAGGGAATGAGAATGAGAATGAGAATGTTGAAGGGAATAGAAATATTATGCCAATATAATGTGATGTGAATGGAATAAAAGTGGATAAAATGACTATTTTACCCTTACATTAAAAGTGAGAATAGAATAAAAGTGGATGAAAAAGTAAGGGCAAAAACATAATTTCATCACATTGCAAAAAGTGAAATTTTTTTTGTAGAAAGAAAAAAATGAGAGAGAAGGCGTCTCCCTCCCTTTTTTTATTATCATTTCTTGCTTCCAAACATAACTTAAATCTAGCCGACTATTATCACACAAAAAAGAAAAAGAAAAAACTCAAACAACATCAAATTGATGATGATGTGTCTTTGAACAAATTTAGACTGTTTGGTAATTATCATTCAATGATGAAATTGATAATATAGGATAATCATTATTTTGTACGTAAGGACTAGAATAATGGCATACTTTTGAAGTTTTATACATTTTTTTTATTTATATTGTATGAATATATTAGAATACAAGTCATTCTCCATTTGAACAATATTAACACAACAACCTATTAATCAAGAACAAAACTTATATGTTGTTGCTTACATATTTTAATTTTGGTAAGGTTAATCAATTAAAAAAAGACATGTGTTAATTTTCTTCTCAAAATTGACACATGTCTTTTTTTAATTAGTTAACCTTACCAAAAGCATATAAGCAACAACACATAAATTTTTTCCATTAATTAATTCCAAAACTTTTAGAGTGAAAGATTACTATCTTTTCAATTTAGCTATTTGGTATTCTAGGTATATATCACTATTTTTTATAATTTAGTATCCCACTAAATTTTATTATTTATTTCATTAGTATATTTATTAATGTAAGTTCTAACTTCTCAATTTAATCATCCAAATATATATTAAGTAATTATACTTTAAAGGATCATATTAAAAAAGTGATTATATATTCTCAAATCTCAATTGAATGGGCTATATTTTAAAAGATTAAATTAAAAAATTAATCATATTTAAAAAAAGAACTCAAAATTTTATTGAGTAATTCTTTCCACTGAAATTTGGATTGAGAGGCCCTAAAGAATCATATGGATTTTCTGCAAATTAATTAAATTAAATTATTACTCTATACCTTCTTGATTGGATTATTTCCCTACAAATTAAAGAATCAAATTATAAATTGATTGGCACTTCATCAATTGGATTATTACACAAAGATACCAATTTAATTATCTGAGTGTGGGGTGCAACTTCTGCAATTCCAAGTTAATAATCAAATTTGATGGCTGTAAAGTTAATGGGAATAATATATATATACCCTAAAATTTTTGAAAATGTCTACATCACTTTTAAATAGAGAATATTCACCTGCAACATATGGTGGAAAAATGTGAAAAAGCTAATTAATTCATCAAATGGAATTTCACTAAGTTTAATTTCTAGTAAATTTATCTTTCTTTTATCTCTCTTTCTCTTTTTTGTTTTTCCCTATCAAATTCTTCTTCATCTGCTTGTGTTCATACTACATGGAACTTGCATGCCAATTCCAAAGCCTATATATATATACACTTAATTACTTTAGTTTTTATCCGTGAAAATAAAAAATATTATGATTTAGTTCGTGAAAGTTCATAATTGTACTTTTTTATCTTTGAAAATTACATTTGTCAACTTGTTAGTTCTTCGTCCATTAAATGCTAACGTGATTACAATAAGTTCTTTTTTAAATTAATGCTCAACCAGTTGTTTATATATGTGAAAAAAATGGCATATTCAATGTGACGTGGATTCCAACTAAACCAACAAAAATGATTTAGTGTTCAAACAAGCACTTAAGCGGTTAAGCCGCTACATATACATTATGAGTATGTCATTAATTTTTTACACGTGCGCATGCAACTCATTGGTCATTCAAAAAAAAAACACTTAATTAAAGCCGTCACGTTAGCATTTAACAGGTCACAAAAACATATTTAACAGCTTAATTAGAGATAACGAAATTACTAACATAATTTCTTAAGAACTAAAAAAAGTATATTATAATTTTTTTTGAGACTAAATCTTACATTATTGCATATATGTTTTAGGGACAAAAAATAAATTTAATATATATTATAAACCCTATTCTTTTAGCAATACTGCATGCATGTGTCATTCATTATTCTTTAAGGTATTCCTCTTTCTTGTCATTGTCAAGTTTGCAGTATATATGGTTCTGAAATGAAGTACGAAATGTGTAAAGTGTATGAAGTGTCATCCAGATCGTTAAATAAAAATTGAGATTCGTGTCCGTATTGTAACTATTTTATCCAACGATTCATATTGTGCACTTTACTGTATTTGTACTTTAGTAGATCCGGATCTGTTGTGAATGGGCTAGATATATAGTTTGTGTGAGAGATATTTTTCTTCTTTAAAACAAATATATCAATGAAAAATAATTAATTACAACTCAGTAGTGATACTAAAATAGTGCAAATATTTAATTTTTCAAATATTTAAACATATATATATATATGAATTTCAGATGTGAAAGAGAGAGAGACCGAGAAGTGATTTATTAATTATATATATACTCCTATAGTTTTATTTATTGTGCAAGATTTTTAATTTCACTTTAAATTAACACTTTCTTGAATCTTGAACCGTTATTCCTTGATTACTTTTTTAATATTTATATATACCTTCTTTTTAATTATTATTATTATTTGCAATATTAGTTATAAAAAGCATTTAGTACACATTTAATATAATGGGTAGACTAAGCAATTAATTGGTATAATTCATTTGCCTTTCTTCCATCTAATGCTAGCTGTCTCACTAAATAGCTGGATTGGAGTCTTGCATATAGCTTGACCATTCAGCTGAAAATTAAAATTGAACAAATTACAAACAGATATTAATCCAAGCTATGAACAATGCTCCTTCCGGATATCTGCTTTGTTGGGAAATTTTCTGTGTTTCAAAATATCTACTGTTTTACAAAATCAAGAAATCGTTAATTATTTTTTTTTCAATTTTATTTCTATCTAATACCTATTCTCAATATAAGATTAATGGAGAAAGAGTAAGTAGGAACAACTAATTAGTAAGGGTAATTTAATCTTTCCATCTCATTTTTTTAAAAGTTTAAGGTGAACTAATGATCTTCTTAGTCTGTGTGCATCTACCCAACAAAGTAGATATTGTGAACCAGAGAAGTAATACTATAAATTTATGATATTAAATTATTATTTTTTATTATTATACATTTTTTTTTGGAAACCACTAAAATCTAAAACTTACTGGTCTCTAATTTTATTTTAGCTTGAGCTAACAAAAGTTCTATAATTAAGACAGAACGAACTCTGTCAAAAAAAGAACTCTCTTAACAAAAATTTTTTTATGCACAAGAGATTTGAATATAATATTTAGTATCCTAACACTTCATCCAAGATATATATAACTTTTGAAGTGATCCAATGACATACCGTAGAAATTTTTATAAATTCCATTGGCTTTTACATATTAGAGTTCTAATTCAACACTACAATACTTTCAAGTATAAAATTATTGCATAGGATATATAGATCATAACACTTGTTAGTGTAATTGCAGCCTTTTTTAAAAGAAAAAAAAAAATAGGCAGCATTTTTTTATGCAACAAAGTGAATAATATTCACTTAAAGTGAAAAAGTTAACTTAATTAGGAAGGATTGTTTTCTTTTTAATCAATTTGGTTATATTTATTAAGGTAAAGTTAGTCCAAGTAATAAACGATTTTGACAAAAAAATTGTGATAAACGACTTAGTATACTTTAAATAATGTCCCGAGTTTCACTTGAAAAAATAAATAAATAAACATTTATAGGGTTGCTTGAAATTATTTTTTTAAAATATTTTTTAGACAAAGCTTGAAAATTACTGTAATTATATATATATATATAGTACTATAAAAGTCACATAAATATTCTTGGTACATATATACACATATTTGTATGTATGGTGCTCTATATATATATATAATGCTACATTATTCACACCCATCACCATTAATGAATGGTGGAATTAAGGCCATCCTTGTATATACATTTTTATATGTGTGAAGATGATGATGAAAAATATGAGAATTTTTTTTTTTTTTAAAAAAGAAGCCTATATAAATTCATAGAAACATGTAAAAGTAAAATTTGATGGTACAATGCTCATCAGGTAATAATAATTGCAAACTTTTCCATACCTCATGCATTGTGTCGAGTTATGGCACATTTATAATTATAACTCTTCCCATACAACAAATAATAACTTTTCACTTTTCCACTTTTCTTCACCACTTCTTACTCCATTCTATCCACACAATTTCAATATATATAGTAATACATTTATTTATAATTTTTAAAATAAAAAAATAAAAATTTTGCTAACCAATACGCCTTCAAAATACCAATTAAGCTAAGGTATCAATAAAAGTGACTAATTCTTTTGTATAGTAAACTTCTCAAAAAAAAAGTTGTTCTGGCCTTAAAACCCTCTTCATACATTGAAATAATATTGAAGATTTTAGTTATTTATTTTCATTAATTTCAAATCATTAAATATTTTTTTGACCGATCAAAACAAACCTTCAATAATACTATAAGAACATGGTTAATCCAAAAAGAAAAAGGTAATTTTTATCTTATTGAAACTACCCGTATTAAAAAGTCTAATAAACTAATCTGATTCAAATTAAAAAAGAACTCATAATCTTAATTTACCTAATTAAAAAAAGGACATAAATTAAATAGCATCAAGTTCCGAACTTACATGCTTGACGTACGTCTCTTTTCCCCTTTTCCCATAAAAAGTCCAACATAAACATCTCAACCCAAAAAGATGCTCTCAAATTTTACCACAACACACAAAATCCTAACCCTAATCATAATCATAATCTTAATCAACTTTCACTGTGAAGAAGAAGAAGAATATCATAAAGAAGGCAAGTAATTAAATAATAATAGCTCATATATATATAGTCCAATTAATAAACCTCTAGTTACAAAGAATTAATAATTAACCCAAAGAAGGAAAAAAACCAAAATCAGAAAGTAAGGCCATACCCATATATATATAACACCAAAATACACTAATTAAACCTCCCACAAATATATATATCATTAACTAATAATTAATAATATATTACCTTCTATAGTAATTGATATAGTACTACTACTCATCATCTGGTTTTTCTTCCTTCCTTGGTTCAATGATGTCCTGAAGAAGCCCATTGTCTCTCATCAAATTATGATTAGTCTCACCATTAATACCATTCAATCTATGAATATTATGATCATATGCACCGGAAAACGACGTCGTTGCAGTGCCTCCTGCGTTCATATTACTCATATAGGTGCTAATGCTAGAGCTTATGGTTAAAGGCGGTGGTGAGTTATATAACAAAGCCGACATATTCATATTCTCATCATTTTGAAAGTTATAGTAATGCTCAGTACTTTGTGGTTGTGGTGGTGGTGGAACCACATACTGTACCGATGATCCGAATCCGGGTTCATGCATGAAGCCCAGGCTGGCCCGAGTCGCCGAGACCGGACTCGGGTGCGTGTGCTGCCCCTCGTACGTCGTTACCACCACGGTCGGGTCGTCTGAGGATCGCTCCACCCTCTTCTTCACGCCGCACCCTCCTGTGGTGCAACGATAATAGCTCCTGCATTTTTGTAATTAATACTAATTACTTGCACCGCAAGAAAAATATATATATACAACCAAAAACATTTTCCCCCAAACCTAGCTTAGCTAGGAATCAATCGCATTTATATATGATGGATGCTACACATAACACAACAATATTATAAAATTAAATTAAAAAAACAATATATATATATATATATATAGATTCGAGTTCGTATAAATTATACATAAACGAGCTATGTATTGAGGGTATAGTAGCGGAGATTAGAAGAAAAAAATGAGGACAATCATAGTTGATAGTTATAATTTTAACCAATTAACTATCATTATGTGACGAATTTACATAAAATTAGACGGACTCTAGTTCACGAGAATATGTATACCTGGGATAAGGGCTGTTTTTAACGGCCTTTTGGCCGTACTTGCGCCATCTATAGCCATCGTCAAGGTGATCCACTTCGCTTTTTGTCATGAACGCAAATCTGGGCTCTCTTTGTTTCTTTTGCTTTTTCTTTTTCGGTTTCTCCCTGTAATATTATATACATTATAAATATATATATATATATATATATCAACAAATTATGATATTGGCTTCATTTTCAAAACAGAGCAATAAGGTATATATATATATAATGATATATAGAGGAACAAATTAATATTTATGGCCATTAATTTGAGTGAAGCAAAAACAAAAACAGAAAAACCGCCTATTCAATGAAGGAATCTCAAATCAAATAATGTGATCTCACTCACGCCAACTTAACTTCGACTGTAACTGAATTCATTTTTCTTATTTATTTATCTCAGAAAGATAATAGAATTAGAAAAATGACAAAAATTAAAAAAAAAACAAATAATTATTTAATTAATTAAATATCTTACTCTAATTTCTTAGCATCTTCCTCTTCATCCTCTGCTTCTTCTTCTCCTTCATTCTCCTCTGCTTTACCACTCTGCTGCTCCTCGTCGGTAACGCCGGCCGCCGACGTCGAAACCGAGGAGGAATTCGGCGACGCCGGAGTGTTCGCCGGAGACAGCACCGGGTGGATCGACGCGGCGACGGAGGATGACGTGGCGGCGGCGGCGGTGGTGGTGGTGACGGCGGGAAGCCAATCGAATAAAGAAGGACTGTAATCTTGAAGCGCGAGTAAATCCGTGAAGGCGAAGGAATTATTATTGTTGTGGTTATTAGAATTAGAGTTCGTCTTGTGAGATTGAGATTGAGCTTGAGACTGATGAGATTGATCGAATGAAGGAAGAAACGGCGTCGTATCGAGGATTGTGCTCATGAGAATCTCGTGATCGGGAAATGCCATAGAGGAAGAAGAAGAAGAAGGTTTTGGAAGGTCTTGTGCTTCTTCAGCCTCTCTCTTCTTCTTCGTCGTCTTGTCTTCCATTGAACCAAAAACTCTAATGATTCTTCTTCTTCATTTTTGTTTTTCAAAACTCTTTTTGCTCTCCAAAATCCTAATAAGAAGAGAAAGGGACAGTTTGGGAATTTTAGCTTCTTCTTTTTTGTGTGTATGTGTATATGTGTGTGTGTGAAATGACTTTTTGGGTTGGGAATTTGGGCAACAGGTTGGCTTAGTGAGGTTTCCCACCTTGGGATGACCGGCACCTGTGGGTGACGCGACGGTGATGGCATTTATTGAGTTGGTGGGACCCGCGGCTGCTTCTTACGCGTGTTGTTGACCGGTAACCGGCTGAGGTGTGAAGGGTGTCATTTCAGGGGGCGCACACGTGGCGGGAGGAAAGAGAGGGAAGATTGGCTCGTGTGCATGTGATCGTGGCCCCTTGTTCCCTATTCTTCCATCTTTTGCATTCTTCTCCATTTCCCTTTGGCGCCACAACTTTTTAATATTTTCATGCCAAACAGCCAACATCATTCTTTAATTAATTAATTAATTTTTCTTCCTATATATATATATTATTTTTTTTTTATACTTGAAAATTTTTTTAGTCATTAATCTTTAAAATTATATATTAAGTATCAATAGATATAACATATAATATAATATTTAAAAGCCACATATAAAAAAGAGTCATGAAAAGTGGAGAAAGTAATTGAGAGTTAAAATAAGTTAAGAGAGTGGAAAGCTAAATATTTTATTATTTTAAAATTTAAAAATATTATCTAATTCTATATTTAAAAATTAAATAAAAAATTAAAATGTATTTTAGTGCAATTCAAACTAGTACTTGGTATATATTCTAAAATATATGCTACTCTTTTAATAAAAGATAATATCATAACTTTGATGATATTTTGAAAATAATTAAAAAAAAATTAGCTTTTTTTTGTAAAGTTTAACTTTCCATTTTTTAAACATGTACTTTAATTTCATTATATTATAACTTATGTACTTTATTATATATATGCACTTAAATAAATGCATTTTTGGACCCTTTAGTTTCATAAATTTCAATAGGATTTGTATAATTTCTTTTGGTTTATTATAGATATAGATTTTTTTTTATTTGAGGCAATCATGTTCAAATACTATCGAGTATATTTAAATGTTGATACCTCTAGCTCCCAACATAAATTTTAATATCGGATCATCACGTTGTGAAGTGAGGGATTAGTTATTTTCACGAGATCCAACCCCGTTGATATGATCCCTATAGTTTAAAAGTAAAGAATTTGACTAAAAGTGTATTTAAACTTTTATATATATATATATATATGATTTCCTGAATTAAACACAATAAAGTCCCAAAATTATATATATTATTAGTATAAATTAATAAACACTTCATAAATATATAATAATAAATGTTGGATAATTAAAATAAGTTGTGGAACTTATAATAATGGAAGGTTTTAATTAGTAATATTGTGGAATAAGTCTTTAAATTTAAACATTATTAATGGTGCACCAAAAATTGAATTGTCAAAGCATACATACAATTATTTGGCCATTTAATTTGGGTGGCAGAGCCAAGGGCCCAAGGCTTCATAGGGGTTAATCTAAAATTTTTGGAAATTATCATTTATTGTGCAGTATTTTTCACTTGAGTCCCATAAAATATTTGAGATTTTACACATTAATCCCTTAAAAAAGAAAAGTTTCCATATAACTCGTGTCAAATAAGAAAATAAAAAAATGTTATTTAGGAACTTACACATAACACATGTTTGAAACTAAATTAAGGAGAGTGCATATCACAGGATTAGATGTTCAGTGGTATGATAGTATTGAACTTTAGTACATCCCTCCAATTAGTTGGTCCTTAATTCATTCAAGGCGAGCTCTAATTAATGTGAATTTTTATTAATATTAACAAATGACACTACATTATTATTGGAGGGATGCACTGAAGTTCAGTAGTACGGTAGTACTGAACAACTTTTATCCGGAAATCAGATAGTGATTAAATAATTAACTTCTTAATTAAAAAACTTAATTAGCTAATGCATATATTCAAAAAAAAGTTAGCGGATGCTATGTCGACTATCTTCGTTCGTTTGAGAGTAGTCTTTGTTTTTGTTTTGGTTATTGTTTTTGCTCTCTTTTAGTCACACAAAAAAAATCACCATCATGTACATCACATTTAATAACAATAACAATAACAATAATTAATAATAACACAATTAATTAGGGATTGGTTCAAGTGGTAAACGATTTGGTATCGTTTAAGTAAGGTTTCCGCTGATTCGAGACATTTTGAATGCAGCTATCTTCGTTGAGAGACACTTCCACTATAATCAGGTGTGCAATATGGATTAGTCGAGATAGTGCCTCGGACACCGGGCGAACATCTAATAACTTAAACGTGTGCCATGCACATAAAAAAAAGGATGCATGGAAATAATACAAATAAATCAATAAATTCAATGAGAATTATGCAGCTATTGGGTGCAATAATACATGCACTTTTTGGTGGAAATTAACAAATAGGAATTCATTTTGTTTGCTTTATATATAATCAATGTATTCCTCACTTAAAGGTATATATATGTGTCAATCCTATCCATATTTAGGCATAGCTAAGCTAATCCTTTTTAATTTGATTCCATTGTCATTAAAATTTTGCTCTCTATTTACGTTTCCACCACTTTATTTTGTCACGTTCGTTACCAAACAATTGGGTTTTCTTAATTTTTACATCTTTGGGAATTCATCAAATTATTTTTAAGGATTGATGATGTAAATAGTCATGTATGTATATATATATATATATATATTTGTAAAATTGATTAATTACATTGAACTTTGAATATTATATAAATGAGCAGGATAATCTTGAAGGGCGAATAAACTTGTTATTGAGGTAGGAAGTAAATAGTGACATATTAGTATTTAACAGTTTGGTTAGATAACGACTAATGTGTTAAAAATTAAATAGTTGACAGTGGTGAAAAATCAATAACCAAATAGTCAATTTTTAAAATTCGGAGATTAAATAGTAACAGGGATAAAAATTCAATGATCAAATAGATTATTTTTAAAATTTAGAGATTATATAGTAAGTTGATTAACAATTCAAGGACAAGACATAGTTTCCTCTAAAATTAATTAATAGAAGAAATTGTTTTTTTGCATGAAATTACAAAATTTGGAAAAATATTTTACGGTGGATTTTAAAAATTTTTATAGGTATACATGTCTAGGTCTAGACACATAGAAATTCAACTAGAATATATAAAGTTTTGTAATTACTCCCTTCATTTTTGGGTTAGGTCGGAGAATAATTTGTTTTTTATATATATTTTTCATTTAAAAATAGGATTATAGTAATATTCTACATATATCATAATTCATATCCTGACAAGATCATCACTATTTATTCTTGACTATGTGATTTTTATTTAAATGAACTTCTCACTCCATATATCCTTGCTATAAAATAAATTAACAATTATTATATTCTTTATTGAACTAAGATACTAATTAATTAAAGATGTGTTCTCAAAAAAAATAATTAAAGTTATTATATAATTAGTCGGTAGGTGATAACTTATACGTCAAACGCAAAATAATTTTTACTTTTTATAAAAACTCAATCTCTATTAATAAATTTTTTTTAGGTCAAAACTCTAAATTGGTTCTTTATGTTTGCACGAAATTTCACATTGGTCTTTTATATTTTAAAAAGTCTAAATTGGGCCTTTATGTTTGCAAGAAGTTTCAAATTGGTCCTTCTGTCAATTTTTTAAGTTAAGAGCTGACGTGTTATGCCACGTCATCACCACATCAACGCCACACCATCACATATGATATTAGATTATGACATGGCGATGATGTAGCATGACACGTCAGCTTAGATGGACACGTAGGAGAGATAAAATGTCCACGTCAGCACTTAACGGAAAAAACAAGCAGACTTGGACGGAAGGACCAATTTGGAACTTCTTGTAAACATAAATGACCAATTTAGACTTTTTAAAACATAAAGAACCCATACGAAACTTCCTGCAAACATAAAGGACCAATTTAAGGTTTTGACCTTCTTTTTATAATAAAATTTATCCAAACGGACCCTAAGTTAAAAAAAAAAAAATCTAATATGATTGGAGCTTTTGCCTCTTTGTTAATTACTTCATTTTCCTTTCTTCATTTCTTAATGGCTAATGCGATCTAATATGGGAAGCCAATGATAATCTTAAAGTTTAATTTTTGCGATAGTAAAATTGTCGTTTTGGTAAAAACGGTAGTACGATCCACATGCAGACGACAGTGTGTTTACTGTGCATCAATCACTTTCTGCGTCGCTAAGTTTTCCTCCATAAATTTGCTGACGTCATTTTCAGAAATGTCAAGTGTTGAAAAAAAAAATTTATTGAATTTTTGTTTTAAGAACCAGAATGATACTTTGAGAATAAAAATATTTTTGGATAAAATACGTCTAATATTCAATAAAACTATTTATCATGTAGTAACCTTAATTCAATATACGTAATGAAATGTGGCCAAAAAAAAATATATATATATATACATAATGAAATATTTAATTGATCCTCTCGCATAACACATTATTTTATGTAAAAAATAAAAATCCATCTACTTTGCATTATTTTATTTATAATTAACTACTAATATTTATATTTTAATTCAAAGTAAAACATATATATATATATATAATAAAAAATAATAATTAAATAGTTATGTTCCATAATAAATACACTAAGAATTTTGCTAATAAGTGTATAAATCTAATATTTTTCCATTTTCATACAAAAAAAAAAAATTCCGTGATGATTTTATATAGTTAAGTATTTTCTTTGGGGTGGATATATAGTTAATTATATATAAATTATAAAAGCCACACAAAAAAAATTTTCACGTATTAAATAAATAATATTAAACTAATTTTAAATTGATATTATTCTTTTTAACAAGTGACATTTTTTTTTAAAAAAATATATCAAATCAAATTATATTATTAAGAAATGATATACAACAATTACAGATATTCAAATAACTTTATTTTAATAATAAAAAAATAATTGTTAAACATTGTTGAAGGTCTAAGAGTTTTGCACCATACACGTGGCAAGTCTTGGTCAAAGTGGAAACTACGTTTCTCATCTAACGGCTGAAAATGAGTGAAGGAGAAGATAAAAGCACATGTAATTTACACGGTTTAGATATATTTTATTTTTATGATGGCTTTTTTTTAATAATCGAGATGAACGAATTTAATAACTAAAAATTTTAAATATTATTATTTTATTTTGTTTTTATTTTTTTAATATGAATTCCTGCTTTTTATTTTATATTATTTCTGCCAGATTTTCAAAACTCCAATAATAACGGTTACTTCTTTTATTTATTTTTTAATTATTAATTATTATTATTATTTTGTATATATATAAATGATTAATTAGATGCACCACGTTGGTATTGTCGGGGAATAGCGAGCAAGTAAAAAGTTGTAAAGCATAAGCCGACGGAGACTATTGTTTCACTTCAGTATTTTTGTTTTAATTACAAAGTTAGGGTACGTTTGGTTGGTGATTTTGAAGATTTAATGTTGGTCCAACGATTAATATTATATTTAACATTCTTTTTATTAAGCAACTCACACTTTTTACAATATGATAAAATTATGTTTTTATCCTTATATTTTTATCCACTTTTATTTTATTCTCACTATTAATGTAAGGGTAAAATGGTCAATTTACCCACTTTTATTCCATTCATATCACATCACATCATATTGACATAACATTTTCATTCTCTCTAACATTCTCATTACATCTAACATCACATCCTCAAAATTACCAACCAAACACGCCCTTAATGCTATATATTAAAAAATATATATATTATATTCTTGCTTAACTTTTGACATTATATATATATATATATATATATATATATATATATATATATATTAATTAAACACCATTTTAATTTTTAATCCCTTGCATATTCACAAAATATTATCAATTTGATCAATTAGTTAGCTAATTGATCATTTAATACTTAATACAAATTAAAACGTTATCAATTGGATCTTTCACCAAATATTATCAATTTGATCAATTAATTAGTTAATCGATTGATTATTTAACACTTAATAGAATAGATGTTGCGGCATGTGTGTATAAACGGTTGATTAAATAAATTAATCAAAGTTATATATTATTTGTCATAATTTACTTAGTCAACAATTAAATACACTCAATATGTATCATTAACTCTACTAAGTATTTACACACTAACTGAGGGACCAAACTATAACGTTTTAATGTGTGAATAATCAAATTGAAAACATTTTGAATTATAACGAGGGATCAAATTGACAATGTAAATATGTAATGGACCAAATTAATAATAACGTTTTAATTTGTGAAAAATTAAATTGATATCATTTTAATATATAAGAATTAAGAAACAAAAACTAACAATGCAAATATGTAAAATTTAAATTGATAACGTTTTGACATGTGAGCACGGAAATGTTCGTGTCTTATTCTCTTCAGTTCACAATATCTGTTTCGTTGGGAGATTTTTTATATTTCAAAATATCTGGTGTTTTACAAAATCAAGAAAGTATTAATTATTTTTTTATAATTTTATCCCTACCTAATAATACATATTCCTAAGATGATTAATGGAGAAAGAGTAAGTAAGAATAATTAACTAAAAATGATAATTTCATCATTTTATCTCATATTTTCTAAGTTTAAAGCAATGTTGTAAGAACCGAACCGGATAAAGACTCGGACAAGTATTCGGTTAATGGTATGATCGGTTTAACCGGTTGAACCGTTGGTCGAACCGGATGACGCAATAAATAATAAATAATAATTATTAATATATAAAATAACATCACTCAAATTTTAGGTTTCAATATACATAATTTTGAAGTTTTGAATTACATGACTTCTCAAACTTTTAATTTTCAAGACTTGTCAAACTCTGAAGGAACTTAATCAAACCAAATATGAAATTCTTGATAATCATGAATTTTAAATTTTAATTTTCAAGACTTTTCTAATTTTAATTTTTAAGATTTCTCTAATTTATTTTTTTATTTTTATTTTTCAGTTTTTTAAAAAATAAAATTGGACCAGTTGGACGGTCCAACCCGATTGACCGGTTGGACCCCGGTTAAATCCGATCCAACTACAAAAATAGTTTTTTGTTTAACCGACTCGCCTTTGTATTTGGTTGACAGTTAAACCGGTTGGACCGTCTGGTCCGATTCTTACAACATTGATTCAAAGAATTAATAATTTTTTTAATACGTACACAACAACCTAATAAAATAGATATTGTAAATCGAAGAGAGAACGCGTAGATGCCTCCAACGGTTCAACCGACTCATAATGGGGTTTGACTGTTAGAAGGAATCTCTTGGAAAGTCAAACTTGTGAATATTTGTCTGTCCAATCACGCGCTTAACAGAAAAGAAAATAAATCTTTTATTAGGCTAATTGGGTATCATCCACTACATGTGCGTTCCCACAATCTTATCATGTGGATTATCATTACATTCACACAAAATTTACATCAATTATTTTATGATAAATAAATTTGATTAAATTATATTTATTTTTTCTCTCTTTATTAAAAGGTTTATACATTGTGTTTTTTTTTTAAAATCAGTATTGTTTAAGTAAATTTAAAATAAAGACAGTGAAGGATTATAAACAAGTTGAGTCGATCTTTAGATATTTAAGTTCGGTTCGTTTAAAATAAGATAACTTTAAACTCGAGCTCAAACTTTAAAACGAATAATAAATTACTAGAGGCTTCGCATGTACGTACGTGCATGTATTTTGTTTTTTAATTTTTTTTAAAAATATAATATAAAATTATAATTATTTAAATAATAATATTGGATATTTGATTTTTTTTGAATTTTTAAAATACAATATAAAAATTATGATTATATTTTAAAAAATAAATTAAATATTAAAAATTATTTATTCCCCTACTTTTTTAATAACTACCTATCATGTCTATTTTTTCTCTCCCACATTCTTCCACCATCATATATTTTTCTTATATTTTTTAATTAGAAAATGCTTATTTTGTGACGCCAATAACCAGAAGGGGTCACAGCCATATATATATAGATGATCAAGTTTAATTAATCAAATTATTCATGAGCTTAATGAGACAAGTTAATTAATTTACAAATAATACTATATATGTGTGTAAAAAGCGCACGTATATATAAAAGTTAAGCTAAATAAAAGATTATAAACTTTCATATATGATATGTATATATGTATATGAGAAAATTAATTTATATGTTATATTAATTTATATATTTTATTATTTTATACATTTTTTTGATTAAAAGCATTTGTACACAACATAAAAAATTCAATATATTATATGTTATATTAATTTATATATTTTATTATTTATACATTTTTTTTATTAAAAGCATTTGTGCACAACAACATAAAAAATTCAATATATTATATGTTATATTAATTTATATATTTTATTATTTCATACATTTTTTTTGTTAAAAGCATTTGTACACAACAACATAAAAAATTCAATATATATATATATTGTGTGTAGAATGAATATTCATCATATATTTAAATATAATAATACATGTAAGATAGAAAAAATATTATTTTATTCTCAAACGAGCCTTTCATAAATTAAAGTCAAGACTTAAATGTTCGGGCTCGACTCATTTAATAAATAAACGAGCCCGAACAAACGCTTATATATGCAAAGGGAGCCCTAACCGTTTATAAACAGCTCATTTCATTTACACCCCTAAATTAGTGTAATAATATAATAAAACCATATTAATTACTTGTCGTCAAAATATTAATGAAACTAATTATATAGTGTGTGCACATAACTTATTCCTAAATTTCAAAACTTGACATATATATAATCTACATAAAGAACTTTTATTTTGGTGCCGATAGCATTATTCGTTAAATTTTTCATCCAAAATTTAACATAATTTGCCAGTTGCCACGTCTTTTTCCTTAACTCTCGTGTGTGAATCTTATGCTATTTAAGTTCATGCTATTTCAATTAGTTAAAATTATCATTGTTATACTAATTGATTAAATAACTATGATTAAATTTTGTTATAATTATTTGATCGGTTGAACACACACAGCCTTTCAAATACCAAAAACAAAAGTGCAAATTCAACAACTTCACATAGTCAAGTGGTTGGAGATGGTTTAAACCAAATGACACAAATGCCCTTAAATAATCCTAATCAAATTAAGAATTTTAATTTGTACATACAACTTAAAGTTCATGAGAGTTTTGTGTATTTTAAAATGCACATACACCCCCTGAGTTTTGGGGCAGGGGCACATACACCCCCTGAGTTTTAAAATGTTGCACATAGACCCCCTGAATTTTTACTTTGGGGCAAAGACACCCCTTCTGTTAGGGTTCCATGAAAATTAGGGGTTAAGTGCCACGTCAGCAAACATGTGTGAGGGCACATACACCCCCTGAGTTTTCACTTTAGAGGCACATACACCCCCTAAGTTTTCACTTTAAGGGCACATACACCCCCTGAGTTTTCACTTTGGGGAAAAGACACCCCTCACACATGTTTGCTGACGTGGCACTTAACACCTAATTTTCACGGAACCCTAACAGAAGGGGTGTCTCTGCCCCAAAGTGAAAACTCAAGGGGTCTATGTGCAACATTTTAAAACTCAGGGGGTGTATGTGCCCCTGCCCCAAAACTCAGGGGGTGTATGTGCATTTTAGCTTTTTTTTTTTTTTTTTTTTACACAATACCTACTTTCAATTCTTTTTTTTTCCCTTAATGAAACTTTCAATTCAATATTGAACAACGTGCATGCTTATGTCTTTCCCATTTGGATTGGTTGATGCATGTGTAAAATCATATTAGTTTAATCTATTATCTCTATCATAACATTTTAGTCTCTGAATTGTTGGTCAAACTACTATTTAGTCCCTGATGAATTTTGAAGAAATATTATTTAGTCATCGAATTTATAACTTTGTCAATTATTTAGTCCCTTGAATTTTACTTGTTAGATAACTTAGTGACGAGGCAACGCTGACACTTGAGGCCTTGTTTTGGTGGCCATGCCGAACGGCTTGGAGCCCTGGCTGCCATCGTCTTTTGTTGCCGATGACTTCGAAGGAGAATTATTTTTCAGTGACATATCGTTATTGAGAGGGGGAATAATAGTAAAGCTTGAGAGATGAATAGTTTCCTTTTACAGATGCAAGTATACTTAGAAATTGAATGATTTCATGCATAAATTGAAATTAAAGAGACGGTCTAACGTGTAATGTCTAAAGGACTAAATAATTGACAGAGTTATAAATTTGAAGACTAATAATATTTTTTAAAAAATTCAGAGACTAAATAGTAATTTGACTAACAATTCGTGGAAAAAAAAAAAGTAGTTTGCCTCTTAAATTAATTAATGATCTTTTAGAGAATCTTTTTAAAATGTTATAGCTAAACACATTTGAAATTTTATTAATTAATAAAGCCGTACGTTTTCTATATGCATGTCACCGTCTATGCTTTCAATATTAATATTTTAGTTTTTGTCCCCATCTACCAATTATGAATTTCTTTATATATTATTATTGTTATTATTATTATTAAACATGACCATATCTTGACAATATCTTAGTTAATATTTTTTTTAAACATATATTATGATATGAACTTTGCTTTTATATTGGGGATTTAATTAGATAGTCAACCCCACAAAATTAGACCAAATTAAAGCAATAGTGAATTCAGCAAAGAAGTTAATGAAAGAGATCATTTTTTAATACTCAAAATATATTGATAAATGATAACCTAAATTTAAATGTTTTCAGTGTTTATCCAATAATTATTGATAAAAATGAAAATTTATCGTGTATTTGTTTGGTGTGGTCAATGATTTGACTAGAGCTGTCAAAACGGGTCCAACCCACCGGGTTGGCCCGTTCAACCCACCAATTTGGTGGGTTGGGTTTCAAAATTCCAACCCGTTTATTAAACGGGTTGTAAGAACCCAACCCACCTAACCCACCGGGTTAGGTGGGTTGGCTCGCGGGTTAGGTGAGTTGGCCCGTAACCCACCTAACCTAAAAAAAATTAAAAAAAACATAATTCTTAATTATGTTTCTTTCTTTTTTTGATATCTTCATTTTTCACCATATTTGCAGGAGCCAGGAGGAAAATAAATGAGTAATGTTGTGATATTTTGACTATGTTTCATACTTTCATTGTTTTATTTTTAACTATTTATGAGTGACATGATGAATGATAAATCTTTTATTTTATTTTATCATATTAAATTACTTAGTTCATAAAAAAATGTAAAAAAAAGTATAGATTTTCTTTTTAAAAAAAGTTAAAATTCAAAAAAAAAAATAGGTGGGTTAGGTGGGTTGGCCCGACCCACCACCTTGGTGGGTCGGGTTGAGATTTCCAACCCGTTTAACGGGACCAACCCGAGTGGGCCAACCCGTCACGGGTTCAACCCGTGGTGGGTCAACCCGTGTGGGCCGGGTTGGCCCACTTTGACACCTCTAGATTTGACACTACCAAAAAATAAACATTTTCAACAATTTGTATTGAGGCCGTCTAAATTTTAGTTGTCGAAATAAGTATTTTATTTCAATAATTAAATTTTAATGGTCAAAATAATTAGTTGTTGAAAAAAATAAATAATAACGTTTTCGATAGTTAATAATTGTCGATAATATTATTTTCGAAATAATATTTTTCGATGATGTCGAAAAAATATGTTAAGAAAAATATTATCGGAGAGATTATTAATGTTAACCATCTAGTTTATCAAAAAAAATGTTAACCATCTATTATTATTGTCTTTTTTAACAATTTGTTTCGATGATCAAAATTTAATCGTAGAAACAGTTTTTTTCAACCTCAAAATATAGGTTGTTAATTAGAAATAGTAAAATACTCATTTTTCTAGTAGTGTAATTAAGAATGTAATTAATTAAGCTTGGAAAATTAAATCCAATACATGAAATCCTTTTAATTAATGAAATTAAAGTCTCTTATAATTTTGGAGCCAATTTAATTAGAACTAGGTTCAAATTTTATTCTCGATAATTTAATTAGTCTTTATTATATGTATGTGTGTGTGTATATATCAATGTTTTTAAAACTGGACCGGTCATTGAACCGATCGAGGTACTGGTTCACGGTTCAATGGTCGAACCGTGGTTGAACCGTGATCGAACCGGTGATATTTAAAATATATATTTTTAATTAAATATACTAAAATATATCATAAAAAAATTATATACTTCATAATTATATATTTCCATATCGATCTAAGCATGATAAGAAATAGAACAAGTTGCAAATTACTACAATATCATATTAAACTCTTCAAATAAGTTCAAGGATCAACATATTTAAGTCTCAAATCTTATCACAAACCAAACAATAAATACTGAAATAGAACAATCCTTACAACTACAAGTCACAACAAATTTTCAATAAATATTAAATCATAAACAACACAAATTAAAAAAAAAAAAAAACAACCGGTCGAACCGTCTAAACCACCGGTTCTTGGTCGGTTTGACCGGTTCTTGACCGGTTTTATACCTGACCGGTTCATTGGTTATTCCGGACCGGACTGGCAGCCGATTTTCCGGTCCGGTTTTCAAAACAATGGTATATATTCATTTACTCCTCTAAAAATATATTTTAAGTTGAGTTTTTTAAAAGTTAATTATTTTCTTAATTTAATTTGAATTTTCTACATGTCAAAATTTGAAATTTAATCTTCCTAACACCTTCCTCTAATCAAAATAGTTCATCTAACCATCAAGTAAAAGTAGAATTCTTACATATCCATAAACCAATGATGTGGATTTTTCCAAATGTCATTTTTGTATCAATATTGCAAGACTTTAGTGTATCACAATATAAAATGTTTGACTAGACAAAATGTTTGAATGAGGAAATTTTAATTTTTTTTTGTTTACAATATTAAATTAAGAGAAAGATAATTTTAATTTTTTACGGCTAACGAACATTGTTTTTAAGAGATTAAATTTTAAATTGTTCATTTAATATAATACTTATCAACAAATTCTTAGTAAACAAAATTCATTAAGCAGCAATTAGGTATGGCTTGAATTTTTTTTTTTTTGAATCTTGCTTTAATAGTATTAAAGTCATTAAAATATATTTGAGTTCGGTTTGAGCCAAACTAATAAATAATATAAAAAAGGATTAAACTAATTAGGTGAAGTTACTTAGGTGTTTGCTGTGAAGTTTTTCAATAAAAATAAGATACGTGACAAAAAGTACTTGTATGCATGACCAATCATAGGTAGAGAAAGAATATAGAATATTAAATTTTGATAACCAATTATTTAAAAAAAAAGTATGAATTAAGCACGTGATCGATAAAATTTCATAGCAAATACTTAAATAACTTCACTTTAATTTTTCTTTAAAAAAAATCACCAAATGTGCGAATTAGAGTACGACATGCAATTATGGAATGTTAGGTATTGGAGCATATATAATGTTTTGTTGTTATAACTTATAAACTAATAATAATTATAATAATTTAAAAAGTCTAATTGACTATTGAACTTGTTTCAGTTAATTAATAACAATGAAATTTTGTTATTTGCGATAATTATATTCGAAATATTATCAGATATTAAATATAGATATATCTCTCAATAAAAATTTAAATTTAAATTTACAACAATGTGCATGCGAGTTAATATATAAAATCAATTTATCCATTAGTCATAACTCATAAGTGAGTTAATTTTTTTTTAAAAAAATGAGTACAGTTAATTAATGACTAAATTAACTATAAACAATCTAATTAAAAAAATAAAATTATATTTTTTTTATGGGAGAGATCCAATTTGCGTGCACGTCTCTTTAAAATCTATCTCTAATCATTAATCCGTCTGCATCCTCTCACTTTCTTAATTTGGTCCTTAATTTGATGTGTCTATGTAGTTAATATTTTATATTACAACACTATAAAGAAAAATGAATCTTTTCAACAATTTATATATATATATTTTTTGAGGGTGATTTAAGTGGTAAAAAAGTACTTTTTTTTTTAATAAATAAAATTTGGTCATCGAAAAAAATTGTTAAAAAAGATAATTATAGTATTTTTTTTCTTTTTTGGCCAGATAATTATAGTATTTTTAACTGTTAACAATTGTCAATAATTTTTTTACAATACTTTTCTTAATGAATTTTTTTTGGTCAAAACCTCAAATTGGTCCTTTATGTTTACACGAAGTTTTATATTGGTCCTTTATGTTTCAAAAAGTCTAAATTGGTCCTTTATGTTTGCAAGAAGTTCCAAATTGGTCATTCCGTTCAAAAAGTCATGATTTTAGTCATGGCTGGCATCCTTGGCTTCTTCAGAAGAAGCCATGGATGCCATGAGGAAGAAGAAGATGAAAAAGTGAGAAAATTGCATTTTTGTCTCATAAAAAATTATTTTGTTTCATTTTAGTCCCTAATTTTAGTTTAACTAAGGCCACGTCAGCTAAGTAGTACATGTAGGAGAGAGACTGTGACACCTCAACATGCCACGTCAGCACTTAACGAAAAAAATAGACGGAATTGGACGGAATGACCATTTTGAAACTTCTTGCAAACATAAAGGACCAATTTAGACTTTTTAAAACATAAAGGACCAATATGAAATTTCGTGAAACATAAAGGACCAATTTGGAATTTTAACCAAATTTTTTTTATAGCCATCGCCGATAAATGTATTGTTGAAAATAATATTGTTGATATTTGTCCATACCCAAAAGTATATATGGATTGAACTTTTGATACTTAATTCAAGATTAATAAGTTCCTTTCACTCGATCAAATTTCTTAATTTGAACCGACATTTTTGACCCACCCTAATCCATGTCCATCGGATCGGGCCAACCCATTTTGTGACTCCTATTTTACTTCACAGATTTGGACAAGACTAGAGATTTGAGATGTGAAGTTGATGTTTTAGAGTTCCATTAATTGTAATTATATAATAATACCAAACCTGTTTTTTTAGAAAAAATATTTTAGTTCTTTTATTAATTAATGTCACTTGTATAGATTCTTCAGAACATTACGAATAATAAATGTTGAAATATACTGGTATATAATTTGTGGATGTTAACTTTATACTTCACTACTGGTATTGCGTGCGTATATTAATAATTTTGGTGCTGAATGTTCCATAAGAATTGTTGCCTAATAATAATAATATTATTATTTTTTATTATTACAACTTGAGAAAGATTCCAGAATTTGTTTTTTTTTTTCTCTAAAATGAATATTATGTCATTTCCTGTCTCAATTATTGCAACTCATATATAATGGGATTAATTCTTCAACTATTCACAACATAATTAAGTATGTGGATATAATTAATTTGCAATATTTCTCTCAGTTTCGTCCGATTTCTGAGGTATTGTCATAATTAATTTAGACTCGAGCCGTGTTGTGTACTTGGTTATGGCATGAGAGTCTTTTAATGAGGATAGCAGCTTCACAAGGTTTTAAACCTGGAATCTTGTTTAAGTGATACCAAGTCGCTTACCCGTCGGAACAATCCCTCATTGATATTAATTTGCAATATTTTTTTTTCACAGGTACTTTTTTATTGGAGGTAATCCTAATTATTCGAAGTACTGTTGGGTACTAAATGTGACTATCTGGATTTATCACGTTATGAGGAACTAATTTCTTCTACTAGACTCAATCTTATTGGTTATTAATTTGCAATATTAGTTTAATAAGAATACACATTCTAGAGTGATCTTGTTAATTATGATTTATGAACAAGATACCATTAATTATTATATATACATATGATATATATATATATATATGAGATCGGGACACGTACGATATGAGAAAATTATTTAAGATTGGGTTTGTTAAAAAGTGCAAAATTATTATCAATTTGTGAATCTCAATCATTTTCAATGTGATAGGAATGAAAATGACAAAAAATTAATTATAAGTATTGCCAATATCATATATATAGATAGAATTATGGTTAATTTAAATATGATATTGTCTCTAATCATTTTCTAAATCAAGGATTTATATGTAAGAAATTACACTTCTATTAAAGCAATCATTTGGGATAGAACGTGATATTGAACATTGTTGTGGGCCCTCTATAAGTGGAGGAGATGCCTGTTTTAGCTAATTGCAAAAAAGTGTGATTATTGATTGTTTCCTCAAAACTTACATATGCATTCTGTGCTGTTTAATTAGTCACGATTTTTATTGTGATTAACTGATCAAATAACTGTGGTTAAAATTTAGTTACGGTTATCTGATCAGACTAATTGGACAGCCCAAAATGTGGAATGCAGAGGATCCATGATTATTTTAAGGTTTTTTTTTAGTTTTTACGCGTGGAATGATCAGGGTCAAGAAGCCTTAAAATTTTTTTTTAAAAAAATACAATTGTTTAATACTTTGATATTTTGTAATTTATATAGTGATTTTTAGTCATTTAATGTTTAAGATTAAAGTTATATATTTATAACTTATAAAAATAACTTAACTTTTAAATATTATCAAAATTCTAACTGAATCACATAAAAGAGCTCAAACATTTTTTTTTTCTTCTAAATTTACTTTTCTCATGGACCAGACTAGGTTAACCAATGACCCATCAAGGACTAGGTTCGGCTAATATTGTTGGTCTTGTTTAATGAATGCGTTAGCCTAACCCAACTCATCCACACAGAAAAGCTCATCTGATACAAGTCTATTTAAATCAAACTGGTCTATTTTGACATCACTAATTATACGATTTTGATGAAATTTCAATATGTTATTCTAAGAATTATGAGATTTTATTTGTATATATGGTCATATTGTTGTCTTACTAATGTATTTATTTTGCTTGGGTTGTGATACTGTGGGATTATGTTGTGGTAATATTGTTAATGAATATTAGAGAGTATGTTGAGTTATAGTATGATTAAAAGATTATTCTTATTTTAACTTAATTTTACAAAGATAAAGCTCCTTAATTTTTTTAGGTTCCTACAATATTTTTTTACTCAATGTAATTCTGTTCGAAATATTGTCCGACAAAAGGTATTCTCTCAATCAAAATGGTCTATATTTTATTATTTTATGATATTTCTTCTAATTAGTAAGATGAGCTAGCCTATCATTCTTGGGCATATAGACTTCTAGTAATTAATTTTGGTAATTTAATCTAAGGAAGGAATTATTTTGATTGGAAGGAAAGGAAAGTCTTTGGGATTGCAAATTTTGTCTTATATATAATAAGTTAAAATATAAGAATCTTAACTTAAAACTTAAAAGTGGCATTTCTTCTTAACATAAACATTAAGGAATAAGGATATTTAATTTCTGTCAATCCCTTTCTGTACTTGCAACTAGAAATTCTTAAGATCACAATCTAGCTCATGATCAAGTTAAATGTTGCAATTACTAATTTATTTTATGGTTCCACCTTACCTACCAATCAAGTTTTCTAAGTTGGTTGACTCCATGACTAACAAACTCCGCATAACAGTTAAGCCAGCCTGACACACATCACTATCAGATACAAATGACTCGAATACACCCCTTACCCACTTAATATAAATTTTCCTCCAAACTTCAAGTATGACATTAAACTTTGGTATATTATTACAATTACTCTGAACGATTGAATAGTGATTTGAGTGCCAGAGCCCCATCGTAAGAGCTTTCCCCCCGCCTTGAGTTTCCTCAAAGCTTGGAGCATAACACTGGACTAGAAATAGGAAAAGTCCCCCAAATTTGGGAATGGTTGTGAGGATTATCCAATTAGTTTGGGGATGAGGATATAATAGTAATTTACATATATAAGCTTGCCAAACCGCATGTTTAAGAGGATTGGGACCATCCTTGAGGGACTAAAAAGGGGTAGGGGTCCCCTATGTAATAAGGTCAACCTCCCCTTATTTATGCCTTAATCTTGGATGGTTCTTTGATAGAGATATAAATGTGCTACTTTGACCCTTAATATAAATTTCAAGGTCCAACCTTACCTAGTTCACAAAGACCCTTTCAAATTTGTTTTTTATTTTAATTTTTTTAATTTACATAATTGGTTATTATAACAGTTTAGTCATTAAATTTATCTTTCATTACGAATTAATTTTTTTTTGAAGTTTTTAATTTGTTATACATTAGTCTATTCATAAGGGCTAAATTGTATATTTGCTTTGTTATATAGATTAAGTTAATATGCATATGTAATGAGTTAAAAAATTCTGAAGGCTAACTCAGGAGTAAATGAATCCAACAATTTAAGATATATTCTTTAAAAATTAAATGGTATATGTACTCTTTTATTCTATTATTAATTTATTATTACATAAAAAAGTTGATTTGAGGTATAGAGCAAATGTGTTTACGGTATTCACACGTTCAAGTAGTGACAGGTTAATGTGTAAAACAAATACATTTCAACACTTCACAAAAATTGTATTTAAAAGAGGATACATCCTCCAAATTTACTACAAGAAAGAAAAATCTGATCGAGTTCTACATGTAAGAATTGATTGCACGAGGAACGTCACTCACTCGTATACACCATGTAAAACTCAGTCTGAACATCAGATGAATCATAAACTTCATCTTATATAATAATAATAATTGAAAAAAGTAGTCAAGTACACGAAACTTCAACCAAGTGAGTATGGGAAGGGTCAGATATACGCAACATTGTCACTGCCAGCAAAGAGACTGTTTCGAGGATTTTAACCCATGACCTCCAAGTCACACGACAACAACCTTACCGTTATTTCAGGCTCACCCTCTACTTTATCTTATATAATAAGTAGTCATATTTCAAATTCAGCAATACTTGCCATATTCTCATATTTTTCCAGAAATCACATCAGTACACTACCGGACAAGATTAAAAATAAGACTAGGCATCATCTTCATCATCATCATCATCATCCCAACCATGACTAAACAAGGGCAATATTATGTAAGTAGCCATACCCTTTTGAGGGAAGGATAAGGAGGTGACATCAATGGAGACTGATTGATTTTGAGGTCATTGTCACTTAAGTTTTGCCGACAGGCTTCATTCAGAAACCCAAGTTTAAGTGGGTGGGCCCCTCAACCCCTTTGATTACTCCGCTAGTTTAGAATTTGAATTTAAAACACAGGTTACTCATAGATTAGATTAGACAGTTACCATCAGCATCAGCTTTAAAATTTAAACAAGCAGAATATCCACATATGATCACAGCAAACAAAAAACATGTTCATGTTCCTAAATGGGTATTTTACAAATGTTACAGAGCCCAAAATATTGGTGTTCCTAAACCAACATGCATCAAAACTGGTTCCTAACTTAGGGAAGAAAGTAAACATGGTGAAACCAGAATGAGGAACAAAAGCCAGGATGAATCCATCACCAGATAGAAGAATCATAGTCTTAACAGAAAAGTTGAGCTATGGATCCATATGTAAAACAAAATTTCTTTCTTACGAGTCTTGAGCAGTTGAAGCGGTGACTTGTCGAATCCTCCGTTGATGAACATCCCAATTATACACCCGGGCAATTGTTACCTGATCAAATTTAGAATAAACTAGTTAAATTCAAGAACCCTAAACATACTCAATAACATATGGCACTAAGAATATAGTAATGTTCAACATACATCTATATGCATTAAAGATGCGCTTGATAAAAGAAGAAAACAAGAATAACAACAAACAAAGCTTTTATCCACTAAGTGGAATCGGCTATATGGATCAAGTATAAGTAAAATATCTTTAAAAACCATCTTGTTCTTGCTGAGTAAGCAAATAAAAGGGAAATGGGCAGAGATTGAGGGGCCACGTTTGTAATTGTCTTCATCTGAAATTTACGGATGAAAATGCTATATCAAGGTCTGGACTCCAGACTACATGGTTTTCATTAATCTAAATTTTCAGATTCACTACCAGGAGTTCGAAATTTTAATTCTTTCTTTCCCCTTTTAAGGACTTGAGGCGTTGGCCACACAATGTAAGTCGAATGCCCTCAAATTTTAGTTTTTCCTGAGGTGACTGCGCCAAAAAGAGATATAGAGGACTTGATAATTAAGCAATCTGACCTGAGTTATTGTGACCTGGTCCCTCAGGAACTGTAGATCAGCAATAAGAACTTCTAAGCTCGCTTTAGCATTATCCAGGTTCTTCTGTAGAAGACCAGTAGCCTGCATAATAAAATCACATACTATTTAAGTTGGAAAAAAATTTAAGGAAAAAGAGAGACAAAGGAATAACAGTTATAACTAACAGTCAAGAACCTCTTCTAATGAATATTCCAACATAACATTTGCTCCGAGCCATAAACACACAGAGTCAGTTTCCTCAATCCGAGCTCGTGAATATATGCCTTCTGAGACTTCAAAATCAGCTATAAGATCCTGCAGTTATGTACAGAGTCAGGCATATTGCATCTAGTTGTTAACAATAACATACATTATAACTATATACGAGATGATAAAAGTAACAATAATCCACTTAAAATTCTCTAACAACAGATGACCTAGGTTCAGGAGAGAGGCTAAAAATAATAAACTATATAAGATGCAATTTTGACTCTTATACTCTATCAATTTAGACTCTTTGACGTACGCAAGAACTGCATTATAGCAATCCTTGAGATGATTGCATTATTGTTGGCAATATGATTTATTTGATTAAAGGAGGGCTACAAACCATGTTGAGTTTATTCCTCTTATGTTACGCTCTACTGATAGCACATTATTTAAATTATAAAGAAGTGTAGCCAATAAATTCTCCTAAATAGTAGAAAAGTAAGAAATATCAGAAAATTCAAAAGTTTCAATATCATTTAAAACAATAAAAGCAGTAGGCTTTGATTCTTCTTTGCAATGACTGACAAGGAACCAGCTTCAAAGGTGAAACCCAATGGACATATCATCATTTACCATACTATACATTTTTACAAAACCAACTTAAAAATGCTTCAAGCAAATAGCTCTCTGAATCCCCTTCCATTAGTGTGTTTATAGCTGTCCCATGAAAAAAAAAATAAAAAAAAGAGAGGAAAAACTAGGCAGGGTTCATAAAACTAGAAAATAGAAACTAGTAGCAGCAACCCGGTATTAAACATGGGCCCAAACCATTAACTGCTCCATGGAAGACAAGAAACATGTTAAGCTGAATGCAACAAACTACACTTCTGGAAGGGAGATCATGTCAATGTTATTACTGCTTGCATGTTTGCTCTTTCTCAATTCTTTTATAATATACATCTAGAAGGTATAAATGTTATAGCAGTCATTGGATATACTTCCAGGGCAACAGGGAAAACTCCATTACATCAACAGAAGGTGCATGATAATTCAGCTGTACAAGGTAACCATTTGCGTCTATATCTCATCTTCCCCAAACATAAAAGTCAAAGTTTCTTCAATCAAAAGTCTAATAAATCATAAGTGAAAACAGACTGTATACGAACCTCACCAGCACCCTTCTTAGCTTCCAATGTAGCAACAACATCTAAGCACTTCTCAATATCAGGAATCTTTGCCTGGGAACCCAAAAAAAAACAGCACCAATGAAATCTATTTTTTTTTTTAGATAGGAACCAATGAAATAAATTCTTGGATGTATGAAGAAAAGAATTGGTAACCAAAGTAAACAGAATATAATTTGGAAGAATCAAGTTACATTGCTCTCTGTTGACCTAAATATTATGTACTACGAACATGGTTCTATTTTATTTTATATTTTAAAAAATTAACACTCATGAGCAAATCTATTAGAGACCATGTTTCTTATTATTTAAATAATACTCTAAACCAGCAACATCCTGGAAATACGAAGGTACTTAGGAAGTGGTAATCAAATTTCTTTAAAATACAGAAATTTAATAACTTTGACGCTTAAATCTTTCCCAGCCTAAATACTACATTTCTCAGTTGTAACCCCAACTGCTTGGGTCTGCGCCGTCTGGCTGCTGATTGTATATGTTTTGGAAAAATAAAAGAAGTCCAATCGCATGGCATGAGTTCCAAAATAAAAATATTCATATAAGGTTACAGAACAATGAGATGATTCTTTAACCCAGTCCACAAAAGCCTAAAGTCCTACACCTCTAGTAGACATTCAAATGCCTTGTTGGCACTTGTTCCTTGTTCCTACTTCCCATAGCTGTGAAAACGTTAGCCTTCTTAGGTAGTAGAAAGTTAGCATTCATGTCATAGCAAATATTATCAACATAAAATTGTTACAGTGCGAATGATACCTGAAGATCCCTTTGTTGAGCGAGAAGCTTCATTTCAACCAATTTGTATTGCTGAAGTCTGCAAAATTAAGTTCTAGGTCATCAGTCATTTATAAATATCATAATATAATAGTAAAGTGGAACTCCTCTAGATCCATAAAAATCGATTAGCAAAAATGTGTTTTCTTTAGTGTAAGAATAAACTTTTGGTTCCTCAAGTATCTGGTCAAGGCATTGGCAATGTACAAACTCATTTTCATTAACACATAATAAGAACGAAAGGAGTTTTATATGCATACATTCCATCTATAAATAAGTCTAAACTGAAATAGCATAAAAATAAGGGAAATTTTAATGATATGGTATACATAATGACTCTTAAAGAATTAGACCAAAGTGTGAAATTTCCCAAATTTAAAAAGGGAATCAGATTGAACACCATCTAAAAATCATATTGGGTACTGAAAGAGCTATTAATTTAATCATACATATTACAGTAAAAAAGCAAACACCGTAACAAAACCTAATTCCAATTAGATTGTGTGAATGCTATATCAGAACTGATAAAAGAAACACAGCGAGTGTATTACATCCAATGTTGTTTAAGATCACCTGCAACACCGTAGGATCATACAATCTTACCATCTTGCGTCCTCGAACCTGGTTAGATCTCACATATGATAAAAAATGGATGGGACTGGACTAGGATCCCAATATTACAAGCAAGATTGTGAGTTTGTTCGATCCCGGAAATTCTGGAATTTTGTTTATTTTAAAGGTCCAAAACGCTTGCTTTGATGGTTTCGAAAGTCCAAAAGGCACAAACTTTGGCTTCATTTGTTGAGTCAAAGCCTCCGTCTAAATAATATTTAACTCCAATTGCTCCCAATTTCCACGTTATATATTTAATGTTTAAAAACTTGTCCCATTCTACATCAATGCATTCACATACCCCTGTTGTATAGTTACTAACCACCTGTATTGATTTTCTCTCACATCCAACTGAAGATGCCCAACCTTTTCCCAAGCATCTGCATCTCTCTTCTTATCACCACCTAATATCTCCCACCATCAATTATAAATTCAATATATGTATTGACATATAAGACTTGCATTGTTGTATAGTACCAAATGTTGGACAATAAAAAGTTAACATGAGCAAAAAATCAATGTCGCAAAAAAGAGAACGTTACTTTAGATGAGTAGTATACTACAAAGATGACGATTATGAATGATTGTATTAGAGAGAAAGTTGGGGTAGCACCTATGACCTATCATAAAAAGAAGTTGACAGAAACGCGTCTTAAGTGGCTTAATCACGTATAGAGGAGGTCAATAGAGACTCGTGTATGAAGAGTACAGATATAAGGTATCCCAAAAACTAGAAGTAGAGAGAGAGCAAAGAAAACAATAGAAAAATTTTAACGGTAAAAAATCTAATTATAGAAATGAGCTAAGATAAAACATGTTGGCATTGCGTGATTGCTAGTCAGCTTTCATTTTATTCAATATAATGGTAGGGGCTGAGGCTCTGAAGGCTTTCCAACTTGCTTCAATTAGGGAATAGCGCAGATGGATCAATCACGCGGTTCTGCAGCGTCCTCCAACTTGCTGTCCGCTCCCCTTCACTTTCTTTGCTGGACGGGAAGATGCGAATCGCGAAGGCCTTCCCACCACGCGAAGTGAAAACCTCGCTGGAGAGAGAAAAGCGAATTGAAAACCGGCCTCAAATCCCCTTGCTAGCCAACTCCACCTAGTAGGAAAAAGGTTTTGTTGCATTTGTATCAACATATAAAATAGGGTACTCCAATGCCATTCAAACTCCATGTGCATATCTCTATCCCTTTCATCCATTCTTATTCGGAAGCACAAACTCATTCGATCTCACCATCATTTCAAGGCATTGCTCCAGGGAACCAGAAAAAGTGCTCATAATTGCACTCTTGCTCCACTATCTCCTCCCACTCTTCCCAAAAGTCATTCCAGAAACACGACCTTCCTATCCCAAATAATTAATTCAACCCACCTATCGAATCTACATCCAAATACTCAGACAACATTAATTATACCTAAAACTAAATAACAACAGCTCATCATTTCAGGGATCTAGAAGCAGAAATCACACAAGAGCAAGCAGATCTTCAAACCTAACTATTAAACTTCTGAGAATTTCCAACCGTTAAGTCATTAAAAGCATAGTTGGAGCTCTCAGAAGCAAGAAAAGCAATACCCAATAGGCAATAGGCAATACTCTATCCACCATGAACGATCAGAACTCAATAAACAAATTTAATCAAAACAGAAGCTGCCACTGAATAGAACTAGAGGACCGGACACAAAGAAGAAACAGAAGAGTGAAATAAAAAAAATGGAAGACGTGCCTTTCTTGAAGGAAGGCAAGGGCGGAATTGACATCGAGACCTGACTGTGTGAGGTAAGTCTGAACATCCTCCACGAACTGAGCCCCAGGTATTCCTCTTCGCTCCGTAACCTTAGAAGCAGAAGCTGATGAAGACGATGAAGAAGAAGCCATTGTTCCCCTCAAACCAGAGAGAGAGGCTTGAGACTTGAGAGAAAGACGAAGAAGAAGAAGGGTGCTTCTGGGTCTTGAGTTGGACTTTCACTCCTAGAGCGAAAATGCCCTCGAAACGACAATCCATTCATTGTCGTTTTGTAGGGATTACTTCATAGTTTCATACTTTGCGTTTTAGGGCCTTTGATATTGTATTGGAATCCAAATTACTCTTCTGGGCTTGGGCCTGTAATGAAGACCTCCATAACAATATGGCTTCTTTCTTGGTTCGTAAGATGAAGTTGAAGGTGTAAGGTTTAAAGTTTCAATCATTTTTTTTTATGGTCAAATTACTCTTTTGGTCTTTAACGTTTATACAAAGTTTAATATTGGTCCTCAACGTTTCAAAAAGTTATCTTAGGTCCTCAACGTCTTTTTTTTGTCAAAATTGGTCCTCTAGCGTAACATCTGTCTGATTTTGTCATTAAATGCTGACGTGGAAGGCTTATGTGACACATCTTCTCTCCTACGTGTCATATTTAAATGACATGGCACCCTCTCTCACTCAAACTCAGCAAAACAACGCCGTTAAATGAATCAAAACGGTATCGTTTTGCTGAGTTTGAGTGAGAGAGTGTGTCATGTCATTTAAATATGACACGTAGGAGAGAGGGTATACCACTACCACATAAGCCTTCCGCATCAGCATTTAATGGCAAAACCAGATGGATGTTATGCTAGAGGACCAATTTTGACAAAAAAAAAACAAGTTGATGACCTAAAATAACTTTTTGAAACGTTGAAGACAAATATTAAACTTCATGCAAATGTTGAGGACCAAAAGAGTAATTTGACCTTTTTTTTTATTTAAAGGCTAATTTTAATAAATATGGAGGTATAAAATACCAACTCAATATGCGTGAGTGTATATATTATTAAATATTTAATTGTTCACTTCAGCAATCCGTTAATTATTTAATATTTGAACAGCAGAAGGATGAAATTGACTATAATTACAAACGTGAAGGACCAAATTAAAACTGCTTAAACGTTAGGGACTAAATTGAAACAGAAGATAAATATAAAGGACCAAAATATTGTTTTTTGTCATTAATTGTATTATAATTACTCATTAAAAGGTTATTGTTCTCGAATTTTCAATAAAAATGTACATGTGTTTTGACTTTTGACCATGCTTCCAATCTTCAATAATCAATCCAAACCAAAAATAACAATAATAATACCTAAATCTATTGGGCTTGCATTTTAAATTAAGACTCACACAACCCATTTCATAAAGTGCACAGCTTTTCTTTTTTGGCAAATTCTTATAAAATTTAGAGTAAATTATTGTCTTATTTCTTTCTTTCTTTCTTTTTTTAAAAAAAGGCTTTGTAATTTGGTTAGATAATTTTCTTGCATGTTTGGTTGCGAGAAAAATTGAGATGGAATGGGAATGATCAGGAATGAAAAATAAGGACAAAATTTATATGCTGTTGTTTACATGTTTTTGGTAAGGTTAATTAACTAATTAAAAAAAGACATGTGTCAATTTAATCAATTAAAAAAAGACATGTGTCAATTTTCTTCTTGAAATTGACACATGTCTTTTTTTAATTGGTTAACCTTGCCAAAACCATGTAAGCAACAACACATAAGTTTTTTTCCGAAAAACAATCACTCTCACATTTAGCATTTTGAGTATGTTATTTGAGAAGGAGAGTTGATTCCTTTAAATTTTTGGTAGAAAGAAAATTTTTTTCATGGAAGGATATTTTCTTGGACAGAAATGCCCCCATATATATTGCAAATGGGTATTTTGGTCATTTTAAATTATTACGCCTCATATTTCATTATTTTTTTTATCAACCAAACATTTCAAGGTAATTTTTCTACTTTCCTTTATATGGATAACTAAACATAATAATGACACTTTCTATCGTATTATATTCTCTCAATAAATTCTATCTTAGAACCAAAATGAGTTTTACAACAAATTAAAACTACAATATGCATGTTTATGTGTTTATTTTTTTTAAAAAAATATTTATTATAAAAATAATAGGTGACTTGAACAGTAGAGAGATAAAAAGGAAATTCTATAGCCATCCAAACTGAATACAACGAAAGAATTAATCATTATGCTCGAAAGTAAATATCTTAGACCTGAGCAAAAAACTGAATGCACCAAATTAATATCAACTTGATGTTATGCTTAATTATATGAATTATTGAGTTTTTGCAAACAAAATAAAAAAGAAAACTCTTAGTATCAATTTTTTTAAATGCTTATGCCAATTATTACTGAAATTTTTTTATGGTGAAAATAAGGGTTGTAAATTAAAGATCAAACAGAGTCAACATACATAGATGCAGGAAACATAGAGCCAAAGTGCTGGGCATACAAAAAACCGAAAGAGCAAGACGACGAAACAAAGCAACAAGTTAAACAGAACATAAAGACAGTAAGCCCACAGAAGACCAGGCGATAAAGTGATACAAAGAAGCCATCTAAGGTGGCTGAAAGCTAACTCGCCGAGCAGATCCGATGTGCATAGAGTCCTTCAGAAGCTGGGGACGCAGGAAAAGGGGAGGCTCCAAAAAGGTGCTTTTTGAACACTGAGAAATACGGGCATGATTAGCTAGAATGTCCGCACAACCATTAGCCTCTCTATAGATGTGCGTGAGCTTGTAGTCTTCAAAGGTGGAAAGGAAGCGCCTGCAATTTAGAATAACACAAAATAGAGGGTGAAGGTGACACAGGTTTAAGTTTTTTATAAGATAAATGATGGAGAGCGCGTCAGATTCAATTTCAATGAATTTTATGTTGAGATCAAAAGCTATGGAAAGTCCTGTTTGAAGAGTCCAAAGTTCAGCCTTGATTGAATCTCCCTTTCCAATGAATTGACAGAAGCTCAAAATATGTGATCCTTACGCATTTCTGATGATGCCACCTGCTCCCAGATTCGAGTTTGAAGCCGAGCCGTCGATATTGAGTTTGTGGTAATGCTCCTGGGGTTCTCTCCAGTGTACCATCTGGTAAATATTATGCGCAATGGGAGGAGAAGGTTTGGCTAAAAAGTGATATTCGGTGGCATTATCAATGGCAGCTTTAAGGATGGAGAGGGGGAGGTGAGGTTTATTTTTAAAAAGGTGCAGGTTTTTGTTAGTCCATATAGAGTAGCAGATATAAATGAAAAGAGTGTTCCATGGTAAGTTTCTGAGGGAGATGGAGGTATTAGTGCAGTTAGTTTTAAGCCAGTGGTCAAGAGGGAGGGAGAAGAAGTTTGGGGGAAGTGGAAGATGATTCCAGAGGTAGGTAATTGAGGGACAGTCCCTAAGAGAGTGTAAGAGATACTCTTGGCTGATATTACAGAGCTTACAAACGGCAGGGATAGTAGGAAGGATGTTACTAATTTTTTGGGAGGTAGGGAGGGCATTGAGGAAAGCTCTCCAAAGGAAAAAGTTTTGCCGTGGATTACAGAAGGGTTTCCAAGTCCAAGACATAGAGGCAGTAGTACTTAGGTTATGCATAGAGATTAGGGCATATGCGGCTTTTATTGAAAAGTTTCCATCTTTAGCATTTTTCCAATAAAAAATGTCATCATCGTTATGATCAGTACTAAAGAAAGTAGACAGCATTTCAGACAAAATAGTGTTTGGGATAGTGAGAGAAGTTATGGGAGGCCATATTCTAGAAGAGTCCTTATAGTGTTTTAATGAGTAGTGTTCTTCAAAATAATTTAGAGGACCGATAACGTGGCTGCGTAGAGGGCCAGAAGGTAACCAGTTATCATGCCAAAAATTAATTTGGGCGCCATTTGCGACTCTCCAAGCTAGGCCCGAATTAAAAAGATTAAGACCTTTGGATATGCTTCTTCTAATAAATGATGGCTTTGAGGTATTTTTTGAGAGATCATGTCCATATTTAGATTTTAGTGTGAGGATAGAATAAGAGGTGTTATCTTTCGAAGTTCTCCAAAGAAGTTTTGCCATAAAACATTTATTAAGAAGAGCACTTTTCCTGATCCCTAAGCCCCCTTGGTCTTTTCTTTGAGTTATTTTATCCCATCCAACTAAGTGAAGTTTCTTACTAAGATGGTTGTGGCCCCAGAGAAAGTTTCTATTAGATTTATCTATGTTTTTATGAATTTTAGCAGGAAGGTAGAAAGCTTGCATTATGTGGTTTGGGATGGTAGAAGTGACTGATTTAATTAATTGGAGCCTGCCTGGGAAAGAAAGGAGGTTGGACTTCCAGGCTTGCAGCTTGTTCTAGATTTTTTCAAGGATGGGACTAAAGTCGGAGGTCTTATAAATAGGCTTAAGAGGGTATCCTAAATAATTTCCCAGATTATTAGAGTGGTGGATACCTAGAGTGGAAGAAATTTGGTTGATTTTTGACTCAGGGATGCCAGGAGAGGTTCAGAACTTAGATTTTTCAATGTTAAGTTGTAAGCCGGAAGCATTCGAGAAAGTGTCAAGGGCATCTTTGATGGAGGCACAGCTAGAGATCGAAGCTTTGGTGAAAAGCAGAATATCATCTGCAAAGAAAAGATGGGAAAAAAGAGTTTCTGAATGCTTGAATTTGAACGGTATCCAGAGGGAGTCTGCCACTTTATTAAGAATGAGGTGATTTAAAAATTCCATGGCTAGAATGAAAATATAGGGTGATAGGGGGTCACCCTGACGGATGCCCCTAGAGGGTTTGAAAGGTTCAGTAGAACGACCATTAACTAGAAGGGAGTAAGTGGCCGAGCGAAGGCCAGAGAGGATAAGGTTGATAATCTTGGAAGGGAAGTTAAATGCAGAGAGCATAGAGGAAATGAAGTTCCAGGAGATGGAATCAAAGGCTTTGTGAATGTCTAATTTAATAACTACCCACCCTTCTTTAGCTTTAGATTTGTTCATGGAGTGAAGCACTTCGTGGGCTGTGATAAAAAGATCAGAAGTATGCTTACCCTTCATGAAGGCTCCTTGCGTGGGAGAGATGAGGTCACTGAGCAGGGGTTTGATTCTGTTAGCTAAAAGTTTAGTGAGAATCTTATATTGGGTGCTGCAAAGACCTATTGGTCGGAAGTGTTGTGGTTTGGAAGCGTTTGCTAGCTTAGGAATAAGGGTTATAATAGTTGAACTCCAATTTTCTGGGATGAATTCTGAGTTAAAGATAGAATGAATATCTTTAATTAAGTTGTTTTTTATGGTGTTCCAGGATTTTTGGTAAAAGAGCGCGTGGAATCCATCTTTCCCGGGGGCTTTAAGGGGATGTAAGCTAAAAACTGTATCTTTTATTTCGGCTTCAAGAGGAAGTCTCAATAAGAGAGAGAGGTTAGAGGGGTTGATTTGAGGAATAGCGGGAGTTACAGCTCTAATATTTATGCTGGGATTTTGAGGCGAGAAATTGTAAACTTGGATAAAGTAGGTTCTGAGGATGGTGATTATTTCTGTGTTGTCCCATGTTAAGTTACCCTCTGGGTTTTCTAGGCAGTAAATCTTATTCTTTCTACGTCTGTGGGTAGCAATAGCGTGGAAATAAGAGGTATTTCTATCCCCTAAGGTTAACCAGTTTATTCTGAATTTTGCATGCCACAACTCTTCTTCGTGTCTCAATAAAAGGTATTTTTGTTGAATGACGGATTCTAGGTGTAAGAGTTGGGGGGAAGGATTATGGCTTAGGGCGTATTGAATCCCCCTGAGTCTTTTATAGAGGACCTTCTTTTCTTCTGAAAATTTTTTAAAGTGAAGCTTGTTCCACTCGCTCGGAACCAAGGCTAGGTTATTCAATTTGAAATAGTCCTTCAATTGAAGCCCATAAAATATATCCTCCTACTAAAAAGTATATCAATTTGAAATCCTCTCAAACATTAAAATTTAAATGCGAACACTTTTTTTTTTTGTGTTGCCCAAAATATTTAATCATTAATGATATAGCTATTACTAGAATTTGGCTGATATTTTGAAATTAAAATTGTCCATATAATTTCAGTGAAATTTTCTTACTTAAAACATTCTGAACATATTCAACGTAAAACTAAGATAGATACTTAATGATAAAATTATTTATTTGTTATAATTTAAATAGAGTACTGATCGAATATTAACTACATATTTAAAGGACAAAAAATTGACTTTAATTAAGCTAAACTAAATAAAGTATATATATTTGTAAATATTTTCTTCTCAAGTAAATATAATACTTTAAAAACTTATCAAAATTAATATTTCATGCAAAGAAAACAATCTAATAATTATTTAGAAAGGGCATTGTTAAATACAATTCATCCATATATGAATGACATACAAGGCTTCTATAATCAAAGCACAAACTTGTGGAAACAAGATATATAATCGCCCTTAAATTATTCATTAATGGTTCAAAATTTTTTTAAAAATAATTTATTGCATCAATTATTTAAAATATTTATGATCTAAAAATATAATGATTATTATTATTATTATCATTATTTTTTTTGGCCTGATTATCATTATTTTTCATAAAAATAAAAATCCAAGTTTGTGATTTAAAGCACACTGGCTGTGATATATATGAAGGTTAGAAGAAGTAGGAAGGAAGCTGAATTGTGAGTGGAATACTTTATGGGTAAGTGATGGGTACCATAACCTAATAATGTGACACTTTATCTGCCATTCATTTGGCACTATTAAATTTGTATTAATTCCACCACTTTTTTTTTTTCAAAACCAGGTATTCACTATTAAATACAGTGATTATTTTAATCGCTTAATTGTACGCACCTTAAATGATGGAACTATTAGTTTTAAAAATTTAAAGCTGTTCAATACTCAATGTCAGAATCAAATCCTTGACATTTTATTAGTTAATAATAGTTGAGTCTTTTCCACTCAACCAAGTTATTAATTTGATCACTAAATAACATTATTATGAGCTAAAATATAATGATGGTATTTTCCATATAGCAATAAATACAATTATATTTATATTACTTTTTGTGATAAGATCCTTAATATTTATGTAAAAAAAAATAGTTAAATACATTATAACATGTTAATTTTATAGACAAAATACTAAATTAAAAGAATGATTGTGTAATATTATAATGTATGAAACCTTAGGAATATTAAGTGTAAAATATATTCTTTAGAATTTTTTTTTTCCATCAAATTTTAAGATAATTAATGTAGTTTTGATGACAAAGTTGCACGCAATCAAATTCCTTTTTCTTTTGACCTTTTTAAGACATTCAAAGTTTTCTAGTATACACAAGTTATAAAACATGTTGTTTTCATTTTTCTTTCGTAAAATAAAAAGTATATATATATACAGTGAAATGTTTTTTTTTAATTTAGTAGGTAATTCATTATTTATTTATTTCATTTAATATATATTTTAATATAATATAATATAATATAATTTTTTTTAAACCAAAAGGAAAAGGTAGGGTTAATTATGATTATGATCAATAATGTCGTCTTTTAGGAATCTTAAAATAAATATGAAAAATTGTTGACATATATATAGAATTATAAATAAAAAAAACATATGATTGTTTTACATGTATGTATTATATTTATAAAAAAAATGTATATAAGTATATTATAAATGTGATATTAATTAATTTTCGTTATATCTATTTTAATAAGATAAAAAAATTAAATTAAAATTTTCAATTGCAATCAATCAAAGTCTTTTAATTGTCGTTATTAAATTAAAGCATGGGGCCAAGGCGGCCATTAACCTAAAAAGAAGTGTAATCATGCTAATTCCTATTTTAGCTTCAAAGACCAAATCAATATGATAATTTGTGGCACAAATTTCATGAAAACAAATACTAATCACGTTTGATTATACTAACGATGTATTGTACTAACGATGTATTGGTTTAAGTGGTAAGTGATTTAGTATTATTTAAATAAAATTTTGAATTTGCGATTTTATGAATACAATTATTTTTTGTTTGAAGAAACACTAGCTCACACCATAGTCAAATGTGCGACACCGTATTAGTCGAATTTAGATTAATCAATATAAAAAATCTCGAAAACTAGATGACAACAAAACCCTATATATATTATTAATATTATTAAGATCGAAATCTTATATAGAATTAAAAAAAGAGTAAAATAGACTGAATCATGATAGTACATAACATCTTACCACTTATGATTTAATAATATATATATTGTAAAATTTTTGAATATGCAAAAAAAAAAATTTAAATAATACTAAATAATTAATATAATTTTCAATCAATAGATATAATTAAGGCCTAATTCAAATAAATTAACAAAAAAATAAAAATATATATAAATTAGTAGATGATTGAGAAGCAGCAAGATAAAGGCCAAACAACCAAAAAAAACTGTAAATTAATTAGTAGAAAAAAGAAGAGATTAAAGTTGTTGTTGTGTCGTGCATTAATGAGATAAAATTGTTTGTTATATATATTTACTATTTAGTGACTTGTAGCAATCAAAATCTTTGAATTAAAGCATATATCTAATAAAATGTTTGATTTGATGTAACTACAAAAAAGAAAAATCAAGTTTTGATCTTATGATCTTGCTTTGATCCCTCCAAATTTTGGATTTATATAAAATTAAGATGGATTTTAAGTTGCAATATCGTAGGATCTTACTATCTTGAAAAAGGATAAAATTTGATGATACTGCATCACTGAAGTTCAGTACACTCCTTCAATCATATAGAAGCATTTCTTAATATTAATAAAAATTCACATTAATAAGGACCCACCTTAAATGATTTAGAGACCAACAAATTAGAGAAATGTACTAAATTTAATACTACCGTACTACTTAACATCTCTTCCTTTAAAAAAAATATTAAGAAACTTGCATATGTGAAAGTGATGTGATTATATATATATGGTTTTATTGAGATCATGAAAGAATAAAAGTGTGAAGGGTAGGGATTGGGAATGATGAAAGTTTACTTCATCAATTTTATCACAAAGTCACCTAAAATTGGCAAAGAAACTTTTGGACCATACTATATAATTAATTAAAGAGACCCTTTTATATATATATAGAAAAGTTTAGTTAAATAATTAATATAGGGCATCCTACTTGGTTTGGTTATTTTTGGCTTGATATCCATTAGACAAGAAAATCACCACCGATCTCTCTTTTTAATTTGGATTAAATAAAGTGCACATTATATAAAGTATACTAGCTTAAACCGAAGATCGGAATATTATTATTAATTGATTATAACAAAATTACATTTTAATCGATCAACGGTTCGAATTATCGATTAAAATGTAATTTATATAAAATTATTTTAGTCGATTCGGGTTCTCTCTCTTCACATTTTGGTCAACTGAAAAAAAAGTAAAAGACGTGTGATATATGTCTCTAATGCATTATTTCATTTCCATTGAGGCATATATATAGGGATTATTAAAAATTAGAAATTTGGGGTTTTGATTGGGCAAAAGAAGAATTTTAGTCATTACTACTACACAAGAGAAAATGTTAAAAATATCATAAGGGAATTATAAATTTAAAATAAATAAAATCTAAGACAAATTAGGCATCATATAGTGATTTTAAAAGATTAAATATATATATATATATATATATATATATATATATATATATATACATTATTTTTTAAAAAAAAACTTGTCTTTTTAATTTTTATAGAATTGTATCGCCACCAAAACTAGGAATAATCAGAATACTCATACTCAATGGGTACCCTGAAGTTTTATGTATAGATATGAGTCCAGGTACAAAGTTAACGGGTCCGGGTAGTAATTATTTATTTTTATATATAAAAAGTAATATTTTAAAAAAAATTATTGAGAAAATATATAATTATAACAAAAATGTTAAATGTTTTATAAATATTAAAGTAATTTAATAATATATTTATATTTATGATTTTTTTAGTGATTATTGATGAAAAAATTGATAAAAATAAATATGATATTAATAAAATAATAATTTATTTGAAATTGTTATGGGTCTAGGTTCGGGTATGGGAATTTGACTATCTGTAGGGTATGGGAATAGAGATTAATTTTGATACCCGCTCAAATCCGAATCCGGGTCCGAAAAATATAGTACCATATCCAAACCCTACCCATGATCATCCCTAACTAAAACTCTAAAAAATGTCACCGCCGGTGGTGACATATTTATGAATTGCTACCACATATATGTTATTGACAATTTTAAATTGTAAAACTTCTTTTGCAACAAGTGCAATGTCGTTACCACAATAAAGTTATTTGTGGGGACAAATTTACCATCCAAAAAGCTCAATTATTATGGCCAAAACTTATCCATAAGAACAAAAAGTTTTGAGAATTGCCATAGAAAGCGACCTTTCACAACGACTTATATATAAATTGCTACTAAAGATATATCTTTTTGTGGCAACAATTAAAATGTTGTCATAAAAAATGCTTCCCTCAGTGCAAAAATTAATTCCATACTATTTTTGGCATAGAGTGATAACTTTAGATGATAACATATATAAATGAGCAACTACTATCGTGATACGACACATATGATAAGAAGTTTGTTCGTGTTTCTTTATCATTATTTTTTTTAGTTCTCTCCTTAGAGAGATGAGAATGCACTGTTATTTATTGCATGAGGTAAAATAGTACTTTTAGCCTTTCAATTAATTTTACCTTAGATTTCAGTTTAGTCCTTTAAAATTGATTTGTGTCATTTCGGTCCCTAAACTTTAAAAAATTAAGAGGTAAAATACTATTTAGTCCCTGAATTATTGATCAAACTATTATTTAATCTCCAAATTTATCAAAAATACTATTTAGTCCCCAAAATGTTTAACTATGTCAACTATTTAGTCCCCGAATTTGACAAAATACTATTTAGTCCTCGAATTTGTAACTATGTCAACTATTTAGCCCCAAACTTGGTAAAAATACTATTTAATCATCGAATTTGCAACTCTGTCAACTATTTAGTCTCCTGACTGTTATCCGTTATAGTTGACAAAGTTGCAACTTGGGCGATTAAATAGTATTTTTGTTAAGTTTGGGGATTAAATAGCTGACATAGTTACAAATTCGGAGACTAAATAGTTGACATAGTTAAACATTTTGGGGACTAAATAATATTTTTAATAAATTTGAGGACTAAATAGTAGTTTGACCAATAATTCAGGGATTAAATAGTATTTTGCCTCAAAAATTAATAAAAAAATTTCTTAATTTAAAAATGTCCCTAAAACTTGTGAGTACGATTTCCAAATAACATACTATAAGGAAGAGTGAGAAATTTGAACTGTGACTAATTAAAATCTCGAACTAAATTAATCGGTCCCTTAATAATATGCTGTGGATAATTGGATATCATTGGTGCTCAAAAAAAAAAATGAAAGAGAAAATGATATCAAATTTTAAAAGTCCTCTATCCTCTATTAGCAATATATGAAGAACCTTTTAAAAAATAAAAAGAATTAAAGGAAACTCATTCTGTGACAATAAATTAAAGGTATTGTTAAATCATATACCACATGTACATGAATATTAATTTTTTGTCAAAATTTGAGTATTCACTATGAACATGATGACTAATATTTTTATGGACTTGTATAAATTTTAAAGCATTAATAAAACAATACAATTAACTTAAAGATATAAAGTTATTTGATATTCAAAATTAGAGATCGAATTCTGATCCTAACATCTTATTAAAACTATGGTTAATTAACCCCCCTTAGTTATTTATTCAGCAATTTTGCCTTTGGTGTTCGTGTCGACTCAATCCTATAGCTTTTTTTTTCTCACTTTTTTTTTCTTAAAGATATTTTTTTATTGAAGAAAATTATGTTTAAAGTATTATTAGATATTAAATGTGGGTATTTTTTAAGGATTAAACTAAGGTAAAGTTCATTAGGTGCTCGCTATCAAGTTTTCCAATAAAAAGTATACTTGTGGCAAAAAAAATTTGTATAACCAATCATTATAGGGAGAGAATATAAAAGACAATAAATTATACAACCAATCAAAAAAGAGAGAAAGTAAAAATACAAGTTATGATTGATGAACTTTATAGCAAGCACCTAATGAATTTTACCTTAATTTTTTCCATTTTTTAAACTTAAGTTCATTAGTTATAAATAATTAATCTCTTTCATTGTATCAAACTCACGCAAGATTTCTCTCTCTTTAATTAATGCATAAAATGTCACAATTATCTAGAGTTAACTTTTGGGGCTCAAGTTGCACATAATTGAATTAATTTCCTTAATTAATGAAAGAGAATGACCCTTCTCGTCTTAATTATTTACTTTTATTATGAGTAAAACATCATTTTGATCCTTTTTAGATAGTATCTTTCTCAATTTGGTCTTTCTTAGATGGTCTTTCTTAATTTAGTTCTTTTTAGATTAATTAGTTATCAATTTGATCCTTACCGTTAAAACTACAAACGGAATTAGCTAAAGTGGATAATTTGGGATAACTTTATAATTTTTAAATATTAAGAGGGCTTTTTAATGTGATTATTCTGGGAAATTTTATAATTTTCACAAATTGAAAAAAAACATGGTACCATTTTCAATTTGTGAAAATTACAAAATTGTCTCAAAATAATTACATTAAAAGCCCTACTATTATTTAAAAATTATAAATTTACCCCAAATTATCCACCTCAACTAACTCCGTTAATAATTTTAACGGTAAGGACCAAATTGATAATAGATTAATCTAAAAAGGACTAAATTAAAAAACACCATATAAGAAGAACCAAATTGAGAAAGGTACTATCTAAAAAGGACCAAAATGATGTTTTACTCCTTTTATTATATTGTAATTACATGCAACTATAATGGAAGCAAATCAGGACTTTGAAGTACAAAATGATAAATAACACAAATAGGGGACCATACAATTAGTGAGTCTCTAAACCATTCAAGATGGGTCCTTATTAATAGGAATTCATATTAATATTAATAAATGGCTCTACATAATTAGAGAGATTGAAATTTTTAATAATACGGTAGTACTAAACTTTTATTCCTATTTGTCTGAACATAATTAAGCATGTTATATATATATACATTAAATAATTAAGGTAAGAAATAATATTTTATTTTGGTAAGAAATTTTAATTCTCATAAACTAATGATATTTTTTTCTTAATTAAATGTCATTGGTTAAACCGAACAAACCATGAACCAAACACTTGTCAAAGTCTTTATCCAATTCGATCCTTAACATTGCTATATATATATATATATATATAGCTAATCCAAACGACTATCAAACATATATAGGTCCATCATAATTGAATCCATTCACAGTTTAACGTAACTATAGAAAATACAATTATTTTGCGATTGTTATATAATTATAATTTTAATTTATAATAAAAACATATAACACACGAATATTTTATACAATTGACATTTTTTCAATAATTTCTTTGCATATTATATATAATCCAATATTAGGTATAGAAAGTGACACATCAAATCCCTCCCATTCAATCTCTGTCTCTGGTGGAAAGAATTTATGTGAAGAGATAAGTGTTTACATTAAATGTCTAATAATATTTTTAATATTTTTTTTAAAAATAAAAAGATACTTTTTATAATATGCCAATATTGGAATAATGATTTTGATTTTTGAATTATATATATATATATATATATATATATAGATATCAAGCCAAGAAACTCATTAGAGTAATAATAAAAGTGTATCAAGCTAATTAAGTGAGAAAAATAATTTTATGAAAAAATGCAAGAATATATTTAATTAATAGTATATATTGCAAAAAATAATCAGTAGAAAAAATTAGTACACTTATAATGTCAAGCACTATTAATTTGAAATTTAAAAGAAATGATTTATTTTTGGTTGTTCTGACATCTCACAATATATAAACCATTCAAATTATATTTATATATATATGGCTTTGGACTTTTTGGTGTCATACAAACAAAGTGTGGCACCAAAAAAATAACTACTCTAACATACATGCATTATGGGTAATAACTAAAAAAGTGAAGAAGTGCATAATTTCTCATTACTTCATTTAAAAATATAACAATTTTATTTAAAAATTAAAAAATCAAATATTATAATTTGATATTAATTTAAAATATCATTATTATTTTATATACAATTCTTAAGAAAAATAAATAAATTGCATGCAGTATGTGCATGCGAAGCCTCTAGTCTATATCTATATCTATATCTATATATATATATATGGCTTTGGAGTTTTTGGTGTCACACAACCAAAGTGTGACACCAAAAAAATAACTTCCCCCTCAACTTCCCAATGAATAACCAACTTCTCACAAAATAGCTATTTTATAATTAAAAAATACAAAAAAATAATATGATTGGAGGATGTGAGAGAGAAAACAAGTATGATAGGTGGTTACCAATAAAATAGAGAAGTGCATAACTTCTCATTTTTTTAATTTTTTTATTTTAAATTATGATAAAAATTCTATTTAAAATTTTTAAAATTATCAAATATTTAATTTTTAATGATTTTAAAATATAATAACTATTTTATATTATATTTTAAAAAAATTTAAGAATAAATTATATGTATGCACGTAGGTGCATGCGAAGCCTCTAGTATATATATATGGCTTTGGACTTTTTGGTGTCACACAAGCAAAGTATGACACCAAAAAAATAATTTCCCCCTCAACTTCCCAATAAATAATCAACTTCTCACAAAATAGCTATATTTTATAATTAAAAAATACAAAAAAAAATGATTGGAGGATGTGGGAGAGAGAAAACAAGTATGATAGGTGGTCACTGAAAAAATGGAGAAGTGCATAACTTCTCACTTTTTAATTTTTTTTTATTTTAAATTATGATAAAAATTCTATTTAAAAATTTTAAAATATTTAATTTTTAATGATTTTAAAATATAATAATTATTTTATATTATATTTTTAAAAAATTTAAGAATAAATAACATGTATGCACGTAAGTGCATGCGAAGCCTCTAGTATATATATATGGCTTTGGAGTTTTTGGTGTCTCACAACCAAAGTGTGACACCAAAAAAATAACTTCCCCCTCAACTTCCCAATAAATAACCAAATATGATAGGTGGTTACTAAAAAAATAGAAAAGTGCATAACTTCTCATTTTTTTAAATTTTTTTATTTTAAATTATGAAAAATTTTATTTAAAATTTTTAAAATATAATAACTATTTTATATTATATTTTTAAAAAATTTAAGAATAAATTACATGTATGCACGTAGGTGCATGCGAAGCCTCTAATCTATATATATATGGCTTTGGAGTTTTTGGTGTCACACAACCAAAGTGTGACACCAAAAAAATAACTTCCCCCTCAACTTCCCAATAAATAAATAAGTATGGTAAGTGGTTACTAAAAAAATAGAGAAGTGCATAACTTCTCATTTTTTAATTTTTTATTTTAAATTATGATAAAAATTATATTTAAAAATATAATAACTATTTTATATTATATTTTAACAAAATTTAAGAATAAATTACATGCATGCACGTAGGTGCATGCGAAACCTCTAATCTATATATATATGGCTTTGGAGTTTTTGGTGTCACACAACCAAAGTATGACACCAAAAAAATAACTTCCCCTTCAACTTCTCAATAAATAACCAAGTATGATAGGTGGTTACTAAAAAATGGAGAAGTACATAACTTCTCATTTTTTTAATTTTTTTATTTTAAGTTATGATAAAAATTTTATTTAAAAATTTAAAAATGATCAAATTTTAAATTTTTAATGATTTTAAAATATAATAACTATTTTATATTATATTTTTAAAAAATTTAAGAATAAATTACATGTACGCACGTACGTGCATGCGAAGCCTCTAGTATATATATATGGCTTTGGAGTTTTTGGTGTCACACAAGCAAAGTATGATAACAAAAAAATAACTTCCCCACTAAAACAACTAATCAAGAAATAACTTCTCAATAAATAACTTCAAATGATTTAATATGTTATTTAAAATATAATTATTATATTATATTTTAAAAGATAAAATACTATGAAATGTTTAATATTTTATTATTTTAAATCATAATAAAAAATTTATATTATATATTTTAAAAAAATAAAAAAAATTATATACACGATATATGCATGCAAAACCTCTAGTATATATATATATATTTGTCGGCAAGGAAGAAGACGAGTACAACATTAGGGGATTGTGTTCTTGAAAACGAACTCTTTCTATACTTCTGATTCCAATCATCTTCATCTTTTTATATAGTGCTCACCAATGGGCCGTTGCCATAATAATAATAGTACATTATCATTTTGGTCACTAAAAAATCCACTTGTTAATATTCTAGTCCCTGAAAGATTGTGACTATGCAAATTGTTTCTCGAAAAATTCGAACTTTAGACACATTAGTCCCTCCACCAATTCTTTTGGAGATAGTATTAACAGACATGATGACACGACCATTTAATTATATATGTGAACCTTTTATGTATCTTTCAGGAATCAATTTTTGATAATTTGTATAGTGTGTGAATCTTTTATAGGAACCAATGTATATAATATGTGGAATATGTTTCGAGGACCAATTTGTGACTCAGCCTCCAAATCCAACACGCATCAAACATACAAAATATACAATTAAGTGGCCACGTCATCATGTTCGTTAACGGCATCTCTAAAAAATTGCCTGAAGGACTAATATATATATATATATATATATATATATATATGTGTGTGTGTGTGTGTGTCTAATATTTAGATCTTTCAAGGACCAATTTGTATAGTTACAATTTTTTAAGGATTAAAGTGTCAGCCAATGAATCTTTTAGGGACAAAAATGACAATTTACTCTAAAAATAATAATGCTTTTTCTTTTACTCTAAAAATAATAATGCTTTTTCTTCTTTTCTTTTTTTTTCTTTTGCTTTCTTTGTCTTCTTATTTTTCTTGGAGTTTTATGGACAAGCCATGACCCCCCATGTGGGTTTAGACCAACCTTTTTTTATTAAAAAATTTGGAGATTTTTGTAATGCTTGTCCTTTTCTTTCCCTACTTTTCTTCTACTCACATGCATGGCGCAGAACATTTTCAAAAAAGTACAAATTTATGTTTTAAATTTTAAAATTAGTTTAAAAAAGGAAAATAGTAGAGATTATAGCTTTGATGATTTTTTTTTAATTTGAACTCGACCTGTGTTACGCATCTAACTATGATTAGAAGATAAGATAGCTATATATTATATTCATAAAATTTAAAATTTAAAATTTTACTTAATTAAATAATATATACGAAACCTCTTATTATATTATGGACTAATTTCTCCTTGGTTGAGCTTTTAGGGCTTAGTAATATACTAATTTGCTTAGTTATTACATGACAAAAAAGAATGGATAACAATGAATGTTGGTTGTGGCTTGACCTATCACTTGTTTGTTGATTATTATGTATATTTTGAATATATCACTGCAAAAGGAAAAATAAAAAAAATTAGAGTCAATTAATTAATAATATTATTTAATAATTTAATTATTATAATTAACATTAAAATACTTTCGTTAGATCGAATCTCTAACGTTATTTATAGAATTAATTTTAAATTTTTTAGCATCAGTCATAATCGACAATAAAGATAGTTTATATATAACTTATGTTAAAGTTAAATTTCTTTTTTTGGTAGTGTGTGGTGAATTAATTTAAATTTCTTTCAGTAAATTAATAATTCGGTTGTTAAATTCGTGTAGTTATTTATGTTTAGTTTTAAAAATTTTATAATGAGTCTTTGATGATTATTTAGAAAAAAAATAATAAAATTTTATATGTTAATCATTTTGACATATGTATGTTTAATTTAGAATAATTTTTAAAAGAACAAATTGTTATAATATTAAAATTAATTATGGATTACACCTTTGTTTGATAATCCCCCAATTAGTATTCTTCTATTTGAGACAATTTTGTTCGAGCTAGTTGAGATCCCATGACGGGATTGGAGCTCTCCCAAACAAGAATTTTTCATACACAAGACTCGAATCCGAAACAGGGATACTTACCACTCAAACCAATCACCTGTTGGTTTTGTTTGATCATTCTTAATTAAAAAGCATTTCAATTCAAATTAAAATAGATAATTTTTTTAATAAAATATATATTTTTTGAATTAAGAACAATAAAATTCAAACCTTATAATCAAGTCTAATCATACATGAGTAATGATTTTGTAAACCTTTGCACTCTGATTTTTAATTTTTAATTAACAAAGAGATGGGGTTGAAGGAAACCATAGGCCAAAGTGCAAAAAATATAGAAGATAGAGAGAGGGTATATATAAGTATAATTAATGGATAAAGACAAAATTTATGAATAATTGGACATTAAAAGTGTTTTAATAGTAGAAAATATTATTATAATCTCCCTATAATGTTCATAAATTTATAATGGATGAATTAATAATTTTTCATTATATATATATATATATATATATATATATATATAATATAATATAATATAATTATGATTTCGTTAATTATCCAAATTAAATTTCAGTTAATTCAGAATGAATGAGGGACTCAAACTTGATCATGAGGTCCCAAAAGAAATTATATATGAACAATAGAACATGTCTCAATTAGCTGAGACAAGTAAAGATTTCTCATCCTCATGAACACCACATCACCTAACTATACATATATAATTTACAAAATTAATTAAATTAAATTAAATTAGAATGGTTACGCAATCTATTCTCTAACCTTTGTTCTTAAAGTTATTCTCACTTATTGTTATGTTATTATTATTTTGCTCGCTCGGTCTTTTAAGTTTATCCCGACTAATTATTTATAGGTCAAAACTTTAAATTGATTCTTTATATTTGCACGAAGTTTTATATTAGTCTTTTATGTTTCAAAAAGTTTAAATTGATCTTTTATGTTTGCAAGAAGTTCCAAATTGGTCCTTCTGTATCCACTTCCGTCAATTTTTTAAGTTAAGTGATGACGTGGCGTGCTGACGTGTCCATCTAAGCTGACATGTCATGCCACATCAGCGACACGCCATCACATATGATATTAGATGATGACGTGGCGATGACACGTCAGCTTAAATAATGCATAGGAGAGATGCTATGTCCACGTCAGCACGTCACTTCAGCAATTAACGGAAAAAATAAACGAACGGACTTGGACGGAAGGACCAATTTGGAACTTCTTGCAAACATAAAGGACCAATTTAAACTTTTTGAAACATAAAGAATCAATATAAAACTTCGTGGAAATATAAGGGACCAATTTAAAATTTTGACCAAAATTTGTATTTGACCTCGTGTCGTACATCTAATTATATGGGAGAGTCTTTTAATAAGAATAATTGCATTCACAAATCGAAATTTTACTTAAATAATACTAATTAGTCGCTTGTTACTTGGATCAACTTTTCGCTCATATTGTTACATTATTTTAATATGTAGTTAGTGTAGTCATAAAGCACTAACAGATAGGTACTGATTTTCAGCAATAGCAATTGCTTTGAACCACCTTTGTATCCCACATGCTAAGCACTAATAATTTGATGCTTTGTGGGCCCTTTCATTTTTCTATTTTATGATTAAATTTCCATGACTAATTAATTAGGGGTTCACAAAAATAAAATGATTAAGATAGTTCATTAAAGTTAAGATAAGAAGTTGTTTCCTTAATTGCTTTTACAAACTCTATAGAATACAAACATATATATCAGTCATTACATAAGGATGGATATCATATACAGCTTCTTAGTATATTAATTAATTTTAACCGAAATTAATTAATGAGGAAACATATTTTTTATTCTTGAATTATTGATTAATTTATTATTTAATTTTTAAATAATAGAAATAGACTATTTGACCTATAAATTTTTACCTCTTATAAATGTTAATTATGTAGTCCCAATTAAGACGTTGGCCATTATCTAACTGAATAAAGTGGTGATTAAATACTGAAGTTTCACCGTTAATTTGACACGTGTGCTGTCATATCATATTGTCTCGTCATTTTGAATAAAAAATTTGTATTTAATATAATTAATTAACCCCAATTTAAAATGCTTTTTTTTTGTCCAATTTAATATTTTTTTAAATACTTTTCTCTATAACAATATGACATACATGAGAACTCCTACTACTTATTGGATAACTCTATCACATTTGAGATTACATTTCAAAAGTGTAAATATATATATATAAATATTCCCAAATGATTTTTTAACTCAAATTAATTAATGGATAATTAGTTGATAGTAAATTAGCTAGCAATATCTTTAGAGAGGTGCTCACAAGTCATATTCATTATTCTTCTCCAACCATGCTTAAAAAAATCAAAGAACAAATAATTAAAAACCCAACCTTCTTGATGATTATATATACTTAACACATCATAGTGATGTTTAGTATTATTTTATCTTTTTTTTTTGGTAAAAATAATTATTTTATCTAATTGCATAACAAAAAAGAAAAGTTTGGTAGGACGCTTGTCGTTTAAGCCCAGATTGCTTAATTACTTATCCCTCTCTTGCCTAAAAATATTTAAGTATTGAATTTTTTTTTATTTCTATTCCTATAACTTATAAATTAATAAATAATCAGTTTTTGTTTAAAATTTAGATTATTAACTCGTAGATTAGTTAAAATTAAATTATATAAAGTTTTAAAAAAATAAAGTGTATGTTGCATGATAAATTAATGATTAATAACAATAATACTAATTAATATTCACTTATAACATAATAATATTAATTAATTACCAAAAACTTTTTTTGGTGGAATCCTACGAAGCATTAAGTGACTTTTTTTTTTCTGTATTGCAATTTGCAACTACATCATCATAATATTCTTACAAACCCACTTGAGGACATCTTAAAAGGGGCTATACCCATAGAATTCAGGAAAATGTTATTTATAATTTTCTTTTTGTGATATTATAAGTGGAAATTACATGCAGTTTATTTCTATGTAATTTAAAAGTATATATATATTTTATATATATTTTTCAATCATAATTTAATTATTATATGATTATTTCATTTTTTATTTTATTGTAGTTATCATTAAAGCATATTTTTATAATTTTTTTTAAGAATTCTTTAGAGTCTTTTAAATTAGATAAAATTATAATATATATATATATATATATATATTTTAAATTGAAATATATGTTTCATTAGAGAATTAATAACACTATTAAAGATATTTTGGATTAGTTACGTCTCAATTAAGACTAAGTTCCTCCTTGAACTATCTTAAGGCATACCTTTTTATCATTAGCCTATTGTATATAAAAACAATTTATGAATTTTTAGTATTAGGTTCTCTGACTTAAATAAAAATAAAATACATAAAACAATTTTTAAAAAAATCAATCATAGGTGAGATAGATGAGTTGTTTATATCACATGTATAAATTGTTTCCTTCAAATTAACAAAATAAATTCCTAGGTGTGTTATCAAGGTTTTTTTTTCATGTATACCAAAGTATCTGCTGTCAAACATGGTAACTAATCTCCCTTCACTAACTTTAAGGTTAGGAATGGGAGACGAGACACTTGATCTTATAATTTAAAATTGTTTCATGCCTAAAGTTAACAAATATTCGAACCTTTGATATTCAGTTAAAAACATATGAATTAGTACTTCCACTTAACCACCCCCCAAATTATTAGTTAGCTTCAAGGTTTGATCCTCGGAAGGTAAGGTATAAAGATCATAATTAAGCTAAAATTATTGTAGAGGAGGTACGATATATACATATATTTTGTTTCACAAGTATTCTTTTATTACATGCAAGTCTATTTAAGTTAAGGCACTGTCGGACATTAAATGTGAGTATCTCTTCTGTCAGAGAATATTCGAACCCGAGTTCATCAGGTTGTGAGAAATTAGTTTCTTCCACTAGACTCAAACTCTGTTGATATTCAATTTTATATATATATTGAACTCGTGTCGCACACCTGACTATATGATGAAAGAATCTTTCAACAAGAATTAATTGAATTTATAAGATCTCAAACTCAGAACATTACTTAAGCAATACCAAACCACTCATCATTTGTACCAACGTTCTCTCTCATTAGTTTAAATTGTTTATAATAACACTTAACCATTGAAGCAATTAACTTTCTTAGGGTTTAATTATTATTAATAAACTAGACAAGTAGATAGGTTAATTTTAGGGAAGTGCATGAAAGAAAGAAAGAAAAAACGAAGGGAGGAGAGGACAACACAAATGGAATAAACCTAGCTAGCTTATTGAATATAATGTTCATGGATATATATATATATATCATTAATTTATGCATTAATATTTCGTTTTCATGAATCTGTTTTTGGTGTGATAGAAACATTTGTGTTGGAGGTTGGTGACGTTGTCATTTGCTTTCAAGATGGCCATGCTTTTTTGTAGTGCTCAATGTGGACACACACCATAATTTTTTCAATATCTCATCATCATCATCCTTTTTCAAAATTATAACTTTACATATATATATATATATATATATATAGAGGTTTCGCATACACCTACGTGCATACATATAATTTATTCTTAAATTTTTTTAAAATATCATATAAAATAGTTATTATATTTTAAAATCATTAAAAATTAAATATTTAATAATTTTAAAATTTTTAAATAGAATTATTATCATAATTTAAAATAAAATATATATAAAAATAAAAGTTATGCACTTCTCCATTTTTTAGTAACCACATATCATAGTTATTTTCTCTCTTCCACATCCTCCAATCATATTATTTTTTGTATTTTTCAATTATAAAATATAGCTATTTTGTGAGAAGTTGGTTATTTATTGGGAAGTTGAGGGATAAGTTATTTTTTTGGTGTCACACTTTGCTTATGTGACACCAAAATCTCCAAAGCCATATATATATATAGATACAGATAGATATGAGAGAGAAAAATATATATCCCGAGTGAGTAGTACTTATCATGATGGAGAAGAAAATATCTTCTTATTATTTATTTAATTAATTAATTAATTTAAAATACAACAATAATTAATTTATATCATTTAAAAAAAAACATACACCTATGTGGATAGTCTAGCTAGTACTATATATATATAATATGTTGTTCAACTAGGTGAGTGTAGTCAGGTGATTCCTTAATTAATTATTTGGTCTCTTTATCCTTAAGTGGGAGGACCTCCAATGAGGAAATAATTAATCACTCTTATATACTCTAATTTAGACTATATATATATATATATATATATATATATATATATATATTATGTGTTCAAAATATACAACAAATTAAATTATATCATAAACACACTTTTTTTAATATTTTACCATGTTACAAAATATTTATAGTACTTCAATTCAAAGTTCAAATATTAATATTCAATAGAAAAATATATGCAATAAGTATTTGGTAATTGACTAAATTTAGGTAAAGTTTATTAATCATTATATTTTGGGTAAAGTATTTTTGGTACCCCCAACATTTACGCGTTCGGTCAAATATACCCCAAACGTTTGATTGCTGTCAAATATACCCCCAACGTTTCAATTTTTGGGCAATCTTACCCTTTTCACTAAGACCGTTAAAATAGTTAACGATTTTTGCTGATTAAGCATAACATGTGGCATTAATATATGACTGGGATCAATTTTTTTCATTTCATATTTTATTTAGAAGAAAAAGAAAAAAGAAATCGTTTAGGTTTAGGTTTTGAATAGGCACGTTTTCTTTTTTAAATAAAATATGAAATGGAAAAAAATTATTACAGTCTGATATTAATGTCACATGTTACGCCTAATTAGCAAAAACCATTAAAATAGTTAACGGTGTTAGTGAAAATGGTAAGATTGCCCAAAAATTGAAACGTTTGGGGCATATTTGATCGCAATAAAACGTTTGGGGCATATTTGACCGAAGGCGCAAACGTTAGAGGTACCAAAGGTACTTTACCCTTATATTTTTGTTATAAAGTTTGTTAAAATAAAAAAGACAAATGGCAATAAGTTTTTACCTGACTAATTATAATAGAGAAATAATTAATATAAAAGATTACTTTTATATAATTAATCATAGAAAAAGAACAAATAAATTCTATAATTAAAAACCTTATGACAATATAAGAAATTTTGCCTACTTTAAATGGAATTATATATTCAATACATACTTTTGAAGAAAAAAAAATCTTAGAACCACTTGGGGCTGCTTTTGATACAAGATAATTAATTAGTTACACTGATGGAATTTGAATTGAGACTAAGGTGTGCTTATTAGCAAGAATTTACAAAGTAATGTTGGACGTAACCTAACATTCTTTTCAGCATTCTGTATACCAAACAAACCTTACTTTTTGCAATCTAATGAAATTATGTTTTTTTTTTTTACTTTTCTACTCACTTTTATTCCATTTTCACTTTTAATATAAGGGTAAAATGATCATTTTACTCATTTTTATTCCATTCACATCACATCGCATTCTCATTTTCTTGAACATTCTACTAAACAATCACACCCTATAGATATGGAAATTGTGTTTTGCTTCAAACAATAAAATTGTCATTCCATCATTCAAATTAATTACGGAACCTTAATAATTACGGAACATTTTTTTTATGGAATTAAAATTTTATAGACAAAATTACCTTGCTCTAAACCAGCACCGCCACCGCGCGCTACCGCCGTACCACTTCAGTCACTTAGAATAATATTTTTTACATCAAACTCATTTTACTTTCAAACTCTTACGTATCAAACATTAAACTTTATTTTATAACATATCTCGTTCATTTATCTCTAAGATTCTATTTAATTACGTAAAAAATCATTTTTTTCCTACCAAACACAATTTCGGTAAAGAAAATAAATGAGGGCATATTATATTGATGTTGGAGGCAGTTTCCTGTAAATGTGATAGCGATGAAAGTGTGGCACTCGTGCGAAAGTGAGAGGTGTTTAGTTTCTTTGTTTGAGTTTGAAGACAGACACCCAATACAATTATTCTTGTCTCCAATACAATTTTATATCTTTACCATTTAATTCCCCCATATATACTTCAATTAATAATTTAACATAAATTTATTCATCAATATATATATAGGTCAAAACTCCAAATTGGTCCTTTATGTTTGCACGAAGTTTCATATTGATCCTTTACGTTTCAAAAAGTCTAAATTGGTCCTTTATGTTTGCAAGAAGTTCCAAATTGGTCCTTCCGTCAATTTTTTAAGTTAAGTGCTGACGTGCTGCCACGTCACCACATATGATATTGGATGATGACGTGGCATGCCACGCCAGCTTCAATTGACACGTAGGAGAGATAGTGTGTCCACGTCAGCACTTAACTTAAAAAATAAACGGACTTGGACGGAAGGACCAATTTGGAACTTCTTGCAAACATAGAGGACCAATTTGGACTTTTTGAAACATAAAGGACCAATATGAAACTTCGTACAAACATAAAGGACCAGTTTGAGATTTTGACACATATATATATATATATAAAATAAAGTCCTTGTATCGTTAGTTTTCAACATTTCTGAACTATTTTGATTAAAAATGACTTACATATTGTCACTCATTTTTAAAAGTTGGAATTAAATATGGTTAAAAATCAAGGGGTCAAGATTAATAGATGGTTCGTTGGAATTGTAAATATTTTATTTTTTTTAAGTAAAATTTTACGTTCGAATATTGTGTATAAAAAAATTTCTGCTAAGAGAGCTCTATCCCGTTACGGGGCTTCAACTTATTGATAAGAGACACGTTCACAAATTATGTTTTGTTTATCTCATACTGTTTTGAGAATGTCGGTGGGTTCCACATACCACATGGAATGCTAGCCCTTTGTTTATGACTTTATGGCTAATGTTGATTAAAATTAAATGTGGTACTAATATAGTCTCATGATAGAGAGGTTCATATATGTGATAAATCATAGTCGAATTGTGTGGTACTTGAGTTGGGGTCAAATTAAATAGAAAGAATTATATCATAATCAACCGTTATAATCAAATCGCGTAGTACTGCACTGAATTAAGTTAAGTTAAAAAAAATTGCATCCTAACTAAATAACTATAATTTTTAGCATAGTAATAAGCGGTTGATTCAACGAAAAATAGTATTTGAATGGTTCCTACCAATTACAAAGATAAAGAGAGATTGAGTGTGACCTTTACAAACGGCTACGATTGGTAGGATTATCAAATAGGACATTATATGTATTCTCACGTTTTTTTCAAAAACAAATTTACATCATATCTTTTACATACCAAACATACTTCTCATCAAACGTGTTCTCTCTCTATCTATCTCTTCATTTTTCTCTACAGTACTTTTTTTACTCTATAGTACTTTATTTTACAATAATTTATATTCCTTCCCTTCTCATCTGTGTATTTCTACCAAACGTAATCGTGTAAGACTCATATCTCTAATGGCACATCTACCCTAGAGTTGCGAACCCCAAAAAATATTAAGGGCATGTTTGGTTGCTTGAAAAAAAATGATGTAATTCATTCTGTAATCCAACATTCCCTCAAACATTCTTCCTACCAAACATATCTTACTTTTTGCAATGAAATTATGTTTTTGCCATTACTTTTTTTACCTACTTTTATTATTCTATTATCACTTTTAATATAAGTGTAAAATAATCATTTTATCCACTTTTATTCTATTTACATCACATCACTTCACTTTCATATTACTATTCTCATTTCCATTACATCCAATATTCACGCAACTAAACATGCCCTAAGTGAATCCTAATTCATTATATTTCTCTTTATATTTCAACATTGTATCTATTTTGTAGTTTAGAAAATTCAAATTACAAAAAGCTTTTCTTTCTTTTTTTTGCCAGAAATTACAAAAAGCTTAGATTGCTATTCTTTTGTTGGTTTTGATACATGGTTTGAACTTCGAAATCCTATATATATGATTGGTTTAAAAAGTTTTAATATTAAAATTTAAAATCCTAAAAAGAAAAACCTTCAATAATGATCATCATCTCAAATTTTCTTTTAGTACTGCAACACAGCTTTAAATTCTGAGTCTTCTTCAGTCTTACAAACACATGAGAATTCAGGCATCTTTAATGCATGCTTGCGTCAAGATCATTTCAAAATCTTAAGAAATTAAGAGTAACTTATTATTATTCAGTACTTTACTATATGGAGGTTGAGAAATTTAATTACAATAATGGAAGAAGAGTCATGGAGCATATAATAAGCCCATGACTGTGTTGAGATTTGAGAATTCTCTCTTTTTATGACAGTACGCATGCAGAATGAACAGAAGATTAATGGTCAAAACATTATTTTGGTCTTTTAGATTTCACAAGTTTAAAATTAGTCCTTTATATTTTTAAATTGGTCCAAAATTGTTATTTTGTCTCACACCGTTAGCTTCTTCCATTAAATGCTGAGCCGAAATGCTGACGTGGACATGAAATACTAATGAGAGTTTTGGTCCACGTCAGCATTCCAAGTCAACATTTAATAGAAGATATTAATGGTGTGAGACAAAATAACCATTTTGGACCAACTTGAAAATAGAGATGACTAATTTTAAACTTTTGAAACATAAATGAGGTAAAACATACATTACGAAAATGGTATTTTGACCAAGCTTAAAAGATGATGAAGTCATGGCGTTCAGTAGTATTGAATTTCGATACATTTCTCTAATCAGTTGGTTCTTGATCTATTCAAGATAAATCTTTATTAATATGAATTTTTATTAATATTAATAAAAATATTATATAATTAAAAGAATATATCAAAATTTAATAATATTATAATATTAAACTTATATCCCACTCAATGATATACTCTAGCCCTGTTTTCAAGGGTTTGAACAACTTTTTCCCTATCAAAATTAAACCCATTAATGGATTCCATGTGATACCACTTACAAACTGTACCATTCATTCCATTAATAAAAAAGTGTATTCTAGTTTAAGATTGAAACATCAAATAAAAATTAAAATTGGTATTTGTACTACAATATTATTATCCAACAATTTAGATAGTACATTTTATATACTTATATTTTAACGAGTACAAAAAAAAAAAGGCATCCTATTCCTAGGAGTTTGTGACTAATCATTCAACACTCTATTTAAACAATCTATGAACAACAAACAATTTCACTAATGTTTCAAATTCAAATTTTCTATATATTAAAATTCTCAACTAATTCAAATCAAATTAATTAGGTTTAATTTAACCCTGGTTGATGAAATAGAAAACAATGATAAAGCAATGAAGCTAAGTATATACGAGAATGAATTAACTTCAAATATTAAAAGTAAGGGTGAGTCTATGATACAACTTGTTGTATGCATGCAATGCAATTTCGGTCAATAAAATTGTGACACTAGTTATTTTGTTGCATCATGCAATGCAATTAGATCACATCAATGGCTACAATTGTGCCACATAACCTATTACATAATGCAACAAATCATAAAGTATGTACTTTCACGGATAGCATTTACTTGCAAGAAACATATTGTAGATCAATTAAGATACAATTTTATTACAGTTGATCAACTATTCATATCGATTCCAACGGCAAAGTAAATTCATGTGGTGAATGAAGAAAATAATAAAAATGAAGAAAAAAATTTATGACATATGGCATATACACCCGAATGTAATACAATTAGTTAAAGAAGATAATAATGATTACTAAATAGTAAATAGTAAGGATTACAAGGTTGAAGAAGAAGAAGAAGGATTTGAGATTGAATTGGTGGAGAGGCGATCGGCGAGATCGCTCATGGCTCGGATTTGCATCTGAAGCGCCGATATGTAATCGATCGTTTCTTCTAGAATCACCGGGAACGGTTCTTTCCGGCAACCGGGAACCAACCGGCCGAGAAACCTCACTTTCCTCTGCACTCCCGGTACGCTCTTCCCTTTCAACCGCAGAACGCTCACTCGCGGCGGCTTCCTCCACCGGTTGCTCCCGGTAACCGCCGCCGCCGCGGCCGTAATCCTCGGCTTCTTCTGCTTCCTGAACTTGATTTTGAGCCGGCTCGTCAGGATCGCTCGGCTCCACCGAGTCCTCCCCTTGGCGGCGACGGCCAGAGCCCTATCGGCGGCCTCGCGCACGGCCTTCCCGCGGCGCGGCGCATCGCCGTGGTTGACTCGAGCCAGGGCTTGGTGGAGCTTGGAGGAGTAGATTTGCTGCTGAGCGTGAGATTTCCATTTGGTGTAGTGTTGAATCTGATCTTGCTGTTGGTTGTGGTGGTGCTGGTGCTTGAGCTCCGACGCCTTCTTCTTCCTCCTCCTCTTGGAGGCGGCGTCGCGTGAACGATCGGAGTTCGGGAGTGGATTTGATGAGATCAGAGACGAGGCCATGTGATGAAGGAACGCCGATTCGAAATCGGAATCGGAATCGGAAGGTTTCTTCGATTTCTGAGAAATCTGGCGGTGAGAGAGGGGAAATAAGGTGTGTGTGTGTTGTGATTTATGGAAGTGAATCAGAGAAAGAGAGGAATGATTCAGATTTCAGAGAGAAAGAAAGAGAGAGAGAAGAAGAAGAAGAAGAAGAAGAAGATGATGATGATGATGGGTAAGGAGGGAATGGAGTGGGTGGAAGTGTGGCTTCACAGAGAGATTGAAGGGAGATAGAGATGGTGGGGATGGCTTTTATAAAGGATTCAAAACAGAGTATGCCTCTTATTATCTTTTCTTTCCTTATTCTTTTTCCAAATAATAATAATAATAATAATAATAGGCTCATTTAGCATAATAGACTTACAAAATACATATTATTTATAACTGAAAGTATGTAGGCATAATGAACATCCATCTAACAAAATATATAACGTTGTGTCTAAAGAAATTTTCTAAAATATTAAGTAATTTGTATCATATACATTAATGTATATTAATTTATATTTGTTACATTTTTTATTTGTTTGTATCTTATATATTTTTTGTTTAAACTTATTTATAACATCATCAACCCATAAATGTTATTGCATTTGTCAGGCATCAAGTGAGTCAGAGTATTCTTTTGTACTATATATATATATATATAATTATTAATATGCTAAAATTAATTAATAGATGCTCATAGTTTTTAAATTTAATCATAAAATAGTCTATAATCATATTACGTGCATCGCACGGGTACTAATATAGTAATAAGAATAGATATTCAATGGTACGATGGTATTGGATTTCAGTACATCTATCCGATCAGTTGGTCCCTAATTCATTCAAGGTGGGCTCTAATTAATGTGAGCTGTTATTAATATTAACAAATGGCATTATAAGATTAAAAAAACTTATATGTTGTTTTTTACATGCTTTTGGTAAGGTTACATGTCTTTTTTTAATTGGTTAACCTTACCAAAAGTATATAAACAACAACATATAAATTTTTTTCTATAAAATTAGAGGAATGCACTAAAGTTCAACTATACGGAATTTTATCCCTAATAATAATAATAATAAGCTCATTTAGCATATTTAACAAAGTATTAAATGACTTACATAACTGACAGAGTCGAATAGGCAAATAAGTTTGATGGGTCTCTTGAACATGAACAGCAGCAAAACAAAAGATTTTCACTTTACATCACCTTGATGTTAACAATTAAACATTGAAGGATTAAAAAGTTGATTGTTTTGATTTTTTTTAGACAGTAAAGTATATTATGATATTTTAAAAAACTAAATGGTTAGATTCCTTATCTTTCAAGAAATAAAAAAAAAATATTTGCTTTGATAATAATAATAATAATAATAATAATGAAGATTAAATTGTTGATTTGATGTTTATAAAAAAAATTTGTTGATTTGATTTCATTAAAATTTTAGCTAAATTTTTGTAACAAAAATTTGTTGCATTTCACTCCTTAAAATTTATAGTTTTAAATTAAATTAAATTATTATTATTATTATTATTATTATTATTATATTTTTGTTAGATTACTCTTGTATTCTATTGACATTGTCAATTATATGTCATCTTAATAATAAATTTAAAAAAAATAGTAAATAACATCAAGTAGTTTATTTAAATATTATTCACTACAAAAATATTATTATGAGTGTTGTTGGATTGAATTGAATTATCTTCTATAGCTTTAATTTACAAAATAAATTTTATTAATTAGCAAAGTTGCTAAGAACTAGTCAATCAAAATTGGCTTATTTAATTTTGATTATTCATGATAATTACATAAATTGAAATCTAAATAGTTTTTCTATGGTAATTAAGCTATTTATAAGTTTATTTAGGGTATGTTTGGTACATTGTGATCCTAATTTTCTTATCTTATGTATGATAGGATCGGATGTTGACATTTAGTACTCTCCTACTTTTCTTATCTTATCTATCATAGTATTTTCGTCAATTCTTTTGTTACATGCTTAGTTTTATAGTTTTGCTGATTTAGTATTATTTTGACATTTTATTATTTCTTAGACATTTACCCTTTATATCTAGACATTTAAAATTATTCTTGTTAGATCATTATTATTTAATTATTAATAAATATTATAAAATTAAAATTTTTAGTATAGAAATATGGATGATGTTTTTTTTAATAAAAATATTACTTGATCATTTTAAAAATAAGTATGCATACTTATAAGATGTAGTTTATTAAAATTTATAATGGTAAATTAAAAAGTTTTAAAAAAAGTTATGTATTTATTCAACAAAAATTTAAATATGTGCATCTTACATATTTATGATATATGAAAAACTATCAATTATAATATCAAACGTTAGTATTGTAAATATCACTATATCTTATACAATATATCACATACTATATATATGTTATATGAAGTACTACAATATTTGAAATTACAATCTACCAAACACACACTTAATATATTTGTGTTGATACCAACGATGGGGTTGGTCCAAGTGGTAAGCAGTTTGGTATCGCTTAAGCAAGGTTCCGGGTTCGAGGCCTTGTGAATGCAGCTATCCCCGTTGGGAGACTCTCCCACTATAGCCAGGTGCGCGACACGGGTCGATCCGGATTAGTCGGGGCGAAGCCTCGGATACCGGACGGGCAACCAAAAAAAAAATTTGTGTTGATTATTTAAAGAGTATTTCATTTTTAATATCATTATTATGCTAAGCTAGTAGTTTACAAATAATGTCTGACCTAATTAATACTGGAATATCATATGGCAACTAAGTGTTCATATAGCATTTCATATACTTAAAAAATATAAATATTTTAATTTTAAACAATAAATAATAATATTATTTTAACATAATTTAACCCATCACTCTATCTTCTAACTCTATTCACTTGTTTTTCTTTTAATTTAACTTCTATTTCATATTATTAATACATGATTCTAAAGATCATTAATTAGAAAGACCCCAAAATTATTAAAATCTAAATATAAAAATATTAAATTGAAATGTTTTTTAATGATTAAATAAGATTTAAAATCCTACAAAATTAAATTGAAACCAATACATTTTTCTGGTCAAACAAAACAATAAATTTTGTATATGAATTTTAGTTGGCTCTTGGGCCTTGCGTTAGTACTTAGTAGTAGGCTTTAGTATAACCTTACAAAAAGATTTTTGGACTCTTCAAACATCTAATTGGAGCCCTTTTTTGTGACCAAAAATAAATTTAGAATCCTTTTTCATTAATACACATAGAGTGTGATTTTATTGGAGTGGTGGATTTGAATGGAATAATACTGTGTTAAAAATATATATCTAAATACTTTATAGTAAAAATCTTTTTCAATTCTAGAATCTTCATGATGCATAAGGGTTAATTGAGCTAAATAGACCCACAAATGTTTATCCAACATTTTCATGTAAATTGACAACTTTTTTTTAAAAAATTTTTACAGTTATTCTTCTATTTAAAAATATTTTATTTAAAGTAGAACCCTAAACATTAAGGTGACGTTTAGTATCCGGTGAGTAGTTTAGTGGGAAGTGGAAGTAAATGATAAAAAGTATGTTTGGTATGCAAGAAAATAGAAGTGGAATGTAAAAGTAATATTATTTAGTATGGTGGGAAGAAGATAGAGAAATATAAGATAAAAGTATGAAAAACTTTTTTTGCCATTACTTTTTTAAAAGCCACGAATATTTTAAGGGTATTTTGGTCTTTAAACCCCACCCCACCTCACCTTCCCTCCACTTCCCTCCCCATCATGAGGGAAGCTGAAGCTCACCTCGCAGTTCTGCAACCATACCAAACATGCATTAAGAGCAGCTCACCTCACTTTCCCTACTTTGCAACCATACCAAACGTGTTATAAATGTGATATCTCGTCCAACAAAAATTGAAATAACGATTTATTACATTGTGAAGAATTAACTTTTTTTATTAGATCTAAATTATGTTGGAGATAAAGTAGTTTAATTAATTCCATCTAAAATTGTAGCATGTTGGTGTTTGTCTTTCTTTATCTTTTATGAGGAGTATTCCATCTAAAATTGTAGCATGTTGGTGTTTGTCTTTCTTTATCTTTTATGAGGAGTGAATGGATTATTTTGCTCCACATTTCTTGTAATGGGATATTCATTAACTATCAGTCGTTGGATCTATTTTTGTCAAAAGAAATTATTTTTAAAAAAAAAATCTAAAATAACAAAGATCTTCAGATAGATTCGATTCAACAATTGAGAGGTAATAAGTTGAATAATATTATCCTAAAATATAAAGCAAACATTAATTTCAATTATTTGATGATTAGGCAAAACATTGGGACACATCATGGTTTTGCCCCTTTTAATTTGTCCCTAATTCTTTAGGTTAGGCTTCCTACCAACCTCCCATTCAATTCCCCATCTCTCCTATCATCATATATTGTTCTTTCTCTCTCTTTGTATTGTAGGTTCATTGGATCAAACTCAACATTCCAGCCACATAGAACACAAACCTAACCACTCCTAAATTTGCCAACTCAAGTGGGGTTTTTAAAGTGAAAGGCAAATGCATGAGGAATTGGAACATCTTTATCTTATTTTTAGTTTTGGTATTTAATAATTAAGATGATGACTTGATGGGTGTTTTTTTTAAAACAAGGATTCAAGGTATTCATTATCTAGTACGATTATTAGTTTTTTTTTGGTTAGTAAACATCTCAAGGAATGAGACAGTTGATTCAAAGATTTAAAGCTGTTTCATATTGATTAAGAATGGATGAGTAGTTTTCACTTAATTACTACATGCCTCGAGTTACTTGATGAGTGTATGTAACTTAACATAGAGTCAACTATTAATTTAATCCTTAAAAAATGCATGTTCTCTCAGTCTAATTCTTAAATATCGCCATGTGATGAGATCACAGTAAACCAAACATTGGGATCCAACCTCGACATCTAATATAGTATACAAGATGTCGCAGTTAGAATTAAGATGACAGCGTACCAAACGCCATTTTTCTCTATGTTAAAAACCTACGCTTTCTTCTTAGAGAGATTTAAAAGAAAAAAAACTTATAATGTCACTTATATTGACCAATTGATGTGAAGCATCTTTGAAATATTAATTACTCTGAAATATTGAATTTGTTTGGTTTTAGAAGTATAATCATTTCTGTATCAATTGAAGGATCGCGATCATTAATTACTTTTGACTCTGAAAATGAAAATTGTTTCAATAAATATATATTTATTTAAATGATCATTTTATTTGAAAAGTCATATGATATAGAACATTTTGGAGGTAACCACAAGTTATTGTGTTTCAATAGATTTTTTTCATAAAGTAATTCATTAATTCCAACATTGTCATAAGTTATTTATGTTTAGAAAGAGCACTATCTACATTCTACACTAGCTATAATTAATATGGTGAAAAATTGTAAATTAAAATTCTAGTATTGATATAATGTAATCTTAATTTAACAAATTTACTTAAAAAACATTGTTAAAAGTTATACGATTTATCTTCTCAATTTTAAAATTTGACAAGAAAAAAAAAAGGTCTCAACCCATTAATTTCATAATATCTCATTTTGTTAAGGTAAGCAAATGTTTAGACACAAATATTAACAAATCTAACAATTTTTAATCTTAAATTGAAGGATTATTTGCAATTTAATCAAAAAATAAGTTTTGAGTTTTTTTGTTGGGCCCTGGAAATATTGACATTGAGGGGAGCAACTACAATTGGATCCTTTTTGCATGGGCCTGTAATTTCTACAAGCCCAAAGAAACGAGTGCTAAGACCTTTTTTTTTTTGATATATGGATAAGCAACAAGCAAAGCAAAACTACAAGCCATCATGGGCTAAAACGTGAAGCAACTCGATGGGCATATCCTCAAGCCGAGAGCGTTTGGTAGGATGCGAGTGTTTTTATGGAAAATAGAAGTGGAAGTGGAAGATAAAAAGTGTGTTTAGTATGCAGAGAAATATGAGTGGAATGTTAGATAAAGAAATGGAAGATAAAATTATAAAAAGACATTTTTACCCTTGTTTATTTTATATGACACGCCGTAAATTAGTTTGATGGTATAATAGTAGTAAGAATAAATTGTTAAGGTTAAATTAGTCTTCTTACAATCACTTCCTAAGCAAAAAATGCAACTTTCCACCCTCTTGAGATGGAATTAAACTCACCTAGTATGATAGAACTAAACTCACTTGATACTAAACAAAAATGAAAATGTGAGCAAACTTACCTTCCCACCTCTTTCGTCTTACCAAACGAAGCCCTCAAAGCAAGTACCAAAGGAAGCTAGCTTATCAGCAACAAAATTAGTTTCACGTGGGGACCACTCAAACCTCACACTTTTGAAGCTGAAGACCAGATCTGGAATGCTTTGGAAGACCACTCCAAGCAAGTTTCATGGCTTAGATCCACTCAACAAGAGGTTGAAGATTACGGTTACATCAACTATTTAATCTCCTGATTGTTATTAGTTAGAGTTGATAGAGTTACAAATTCGGAGATCAAATAATATTTTTGTCAAGTTTAGAGATTAAATAGTTGACATAGTTACAAATTCAATGACTAAATAGTATTTTTGTCAAATTCGAAGACTAAATAGTTGACATAATTATAAATTTTGGAGACTAAATAGTAGTTTGACCAATAATTTAGAGACTAAATAGTAATTTGTCTTTTTTTAATAGGGTAAAGTATCCTTGCTGCCCCAAACTTTGCTGCAATGTTCATTCCTACCCCCAAACTTTTTTTTGGTTCATGCCTACCCCTAAACTTTCAATTTTGTTCATACCTACCCTTTTTGCTAACACCGTTAACTTGTTTGATAGAATTTACTGACGTGGAGTCGTGGACGATGAATGTGTATTTGTTTTGCCATGTCATTGTCCACCTCACATTTTACTTTTTACTTTTATTAAAAAAATTAACCTAATCCAAATATTAGCTAGGGTAAAAGTTTGTTTTTTTTTTATTTGGATTAAGTTATTTTTTTTTAATAAAAGTAAAAAAATTAAATGTGAGGTCGACAATGACGTGGCAAAAGAGATACACATTCATCGTCCACATCAGCAAATTCCGTCAAACAAGTTAACGGTGTTGGCGAAAAGGACAGGCATAAACAAAATTCAAAGTTTGAAGGTAAGCATGAACAAAAAAAAAATTTGGAACAGCAAGGATACTTTATTTTTTTTTAATATTATCGAAAATTTTGTAAAAATGAAAAATAATTCATGTACCAACGGCGTTCACGTGTTTCCTCTATGGTCTATGTACTCTATTATCCTAAAACCCTAAGCCAATACCATGTCTCACTCTATATATATAAACCCTCTCGCCCGACCGACATTTTCCCAAATCTCTCTCTTCTTTCCGTTCTCAGATCAGATTTTCACTTTTCTTTACTGCTTCTCACAGAGATGGGACGTATCTCTAGTTCGTGTGAGAATCTACACCCATCGCATCATCCCCACCGTCCGTCCATTACGCCATAAACTCTCCGTATCCGATCCAACGGTGGGTTTAGATTCTCGCACAAACTCGCGCTGCGTCTCCTCTGTACGCTACACCTTACGGTTACTACATCTCTGAACCGATGGATCTGCGATCTGCCTGCATCCCCTGTTTTCGCGCCAAATCCGGAGAGTTCGAAACTCAATTTCGATGGTTTCGAGTTTGAAGGGAGATCCAATCGGCGGCGATGAGTGAAACGGAGGAGGAAGGTAATTTTGTTGTGGTTCTGTTCTATGTCTGTTTGTTGAGTTGAATAGTCGCGAGATTTCTGGCATTAGGTTTGGTGTTTTTTCGCACAGATTCGATGATTTTCGCAATTGTGAGGCGCGTCTGTTGTTATGTGCATATAACTTTTTCTCGATTTGAAGCAATTTATTGTGACCGAAGTGGAATGCATCTTCTAATTGATGCTATTTTTGCAGGATGAAGTTATGGAGGAATTTTGAATTTGTGGTTTAGTTAGATTCGCTTGCTTTTAGCATCTCTTAAGTTAGGATTAAACTTGACGTTGTATATAATTTTTTTTTTTTAGTTGGTTAGGAGAATTCAACTGACAATTGTTAGCCTAATCTTAAGATATCTGCAGTGGCTGCATTGATCTTTGACCAGATTTAGTTTCTAGCTATTCATTTATTCCTTGGATTAATTTTTCCCCTTAACATTTGGCAAATCCAATATTTGAGCCTGCTATCCTAGTTTTTGGTTGCAGGTGTACAGATGATCTACAACAACTTGGAGAAAGTGTTATGTTTAGGTTGCCTTAACATTTTGTGATTCAGGATCTGAGTTACTGGTATCCTTTTGATCAAACTGTAAACTTGCATTTTGATGGTTGTATGAACTACGAAGGAACATGCATTAATCTGATAGCCTTAATGATGCTTATAATTGAATCTTTTTCATGGAGAATCATAAATGGGAAACCTCTCCCTAGTTGTCCCCTTTTTGGTTTTCATTGGTAATTGAAGTTTTTAATTGCATGGTCCTGGGTTTATCCCACCTCATGTTTTGCCTTCTATGTCCTATATATATGTCATTGCCATGATACAAGAATCCCTCCTGACAGCAATGAAACATCCATTGAATGTTTCTATCTGTATGCTTTTCTGGCCCAGAACCGCCGGCTTCTTCCCATGAGATATGGACCCCTGTTTATCTGAATAAAATAAGGTCATGGAAGCAGTTGAAGATAAAGAATGAGATAATAGAGGAGGTTCAAAAAGAAGCTACTCTTGCTACAAGAGAATGAGAGATTGCTCAGTTGGTAGGTTCAAAGTTCAAACAACATGGACCAAAATGTCTTCAGTTCAATTCTTTCTGGTCATACATTTCTATTTATCTCTTCTAATTGGTTATTTTTCATATATTTTTTTTCAGTGAACTTACAAGAAAACCATGCTGTTTTTTGACAAGATTAATTGGCTTTCCTGTTTAAATGATCCATCTCTCTGGTGATAGATGGGATGCAGCTGGAAATCTGAGCAACCCCTTCTTTCTTTCATGGCCTCAGGCCTGAAACAAAACAGGGAGACTCATTGAAAGAAACCATTGAGCATGGACAAGTTGGTCGATGACACAAAATTCCTATAATTCTTGTCTGAATTCATTCTTCTTTTTGGGAAAAAAAATGCAAACAAATTGATATATTTGAGCGGAATGGCAAGTTGAAGCTCTTTGATATGATGTCTGGTGTCTATAAAAATCACTTGCTGAGTTGAATAAATTGAAGCTCATGAAAATTGGCATGCTTTTTGTTGAGAAATGGTCTATCCCATGTCCTGATGCTCTTATTTACTGTATTCATGTCCCTTATGTAGTAAAATTTGAACGATATTTACTTCTATCATAACCAACTTCAGCAAATTTTGGTTGATTTTGCTGTTACTTAAAAGTTTATCTGCAGGTTTCCCCCTTTTTTTAATCAAATAATTGAGTTAAACAACAATTACATATAAGGTGATAAATGTTTTTATTATAATTTTTTATGTACAGTTAAAAAATTGTGCTCTTGTTATTTGCTTAAAGCACAAAATTTTCATATCTAGAAAATTTTAATTTCTTATGTACAGTAAAAGTTTAGGCTTTAAAATCAAAGTTAATGAATTATTATGATCTCGTACTGTCGTACATTGCAAATTTCCCCTTTTTTTTTCTTTTAATTATGGAACATCCTGTAAGATCTAGAAACTGAGAATCTTCTAATATATGGGTGAACGCCGGTTTATATTGAAAAATGAATTTCAAGTCGTGCATGACACATTTTGAAATGTTAGTGCTTGCACCAATTATAATGGAGAAACCCTTAGCAAATATCTAATATGATATATGGAAGGTCAAAAGGATTAAACTTAGATAAGGATTTTTATATCTTTATAAGGTTCTTTAATATAATTAAGATACGCGGTGAAAAGTGTTTTAATGACTAATTATAATAGAGAAAGAATATAAAAGATTATCTTTTATATGATTAATTATATAAAAAAAATATATAAATAAAACATATGGTTGAAGGAATGTGGTAAAGACATAAAGAATTTTATCAATTTTTTTTTTATATGTTATTCATGTTTTTTAGAATTTTGGCTGTACATAACTGGAAGCATTAGCCATCCATGGAAAGTTGATGTGGAAGGATAAAAAGCTTTTAAATTCATGGCTATGCTTAAAAGGGGCACACATGACCTCAAAAGTTGGAATAAAACTCAGTTTAGGTGTGACTTGTGTGAGAAGAGAAGATATTATCATTGGACGATATAGATGATGGATTAGTATACAGTACTATATTAAAGTGATATGAGAATTAGTCTTGCAATTAGTTAAGCATTTTCAAGCAAGCAGGTGTAAGGACAATTCAAGGACCAGTAGATTTTGAAATTTGAGTTTCAAAACATTTATCGTCTGAGTACAGTAATTACTGATTAATGAGACAATTGATTTAAGGGTTTAAAACTGGTTTTCACCTATTTTTTTTTTAAAAAAAATACAAAATATTTATTATATCTTTTGATTTGACATAATCGTAAACTTCTTTTCTTTTTATTATTTTAATATAAAGAGTAAAATGATAATTTTAATACATTCCTATTGTAATTTTATTCTCAAATTTTTATTACCAAACACAACAAACACCTTTTCATTCCCTCTCCCATTCCCTTTTCCTTTTTGCGTAAAAAACGTAAGTCACATAAAAAAATTGAGTGACTTCCTCACGCTCATTGAGTTAGGTGCGTGGATCCTCTGTTGTTTAAAGTTGTGCTGTCCGATTCGTGGCTAACCAATCAATAACCGTGACCAAATTTTTAACCACAGTTATAACCGTGATTAAATCAGACAGCAGAGGATCCAAAATCCAATAAGTCCAATTCTTGTCCAAAAGAAATTGTTGAAGGACATCATCAAATCAGGGAAGACCCCATGGAGTTAGTGAGGTGGGACATATATAGCTCACAGAATATAAAAAAGCTTTCCAACTTCAGATTTTCTAGAGACTGTTTTTAAATAATGATCAAATTTACATAAAATTTCTTCAACTTTTTTATTTTCCACAAAAATATCCAAAAGTTTTTCATCATTTTAAATCTTAACATAATATTGACACTTCACATAAATTAAACTATATCTTTAAACTTAGTACTTATACGAAAGATTTGATTTAATTATCAAACTTGACTTAGAGAAGTTACATGATATATAACTTTTAGAGATTCATGATTGTTAGTCTCTAAATCTATGTACGTAAATAAAATATAAAATACATAGCGTGAGGAAACGGAAAGACAATAAAAATAGAAAAATAAATAATTTATGGTTGGTTGTAACTTGTAAGGATAAAAACTTTATTTTCCTTAGGTTGTCTTAGATTTAAGTCTTATGCATAAAAAAAGGGTCAAAATTTTAAATTAGTTCCTTATGTTTGCACGGAGTTTTATATTGATCCTTTATGTTTTAAAAAGTTTAAATGAATTGTTTATGTTTGCAAAAAGTTTCAAATTGGTCCTTCCGTCTAAGTCCGATTATTTTTTCCGTTAAGTGTTGACGTGACGTGCTAAAGTGGACATATCATCTCTCCTATGTGTCCATTTAAGCTGACGTGTCATTGGAACACCATCGCCACATCATCATCTACTATCATATGTGATGATGTGGCGATGACGTGGCATATCATGTCAACTTAGATGGACACGTCAGCATTTAATTTAAGAAATTGACGGAAGTGGACGGAAGGACCAATTTAGAACTTCTTGCAAACATAAAGGACCAATTTAAACTTTTTGAAACATAAATGACCAATATGAAACTTCGTACAAACATAAAGAACTAATTTAAAGTTTTGAAAAAAAAAAAAACTATGAAATGAAAGGCAGTTCAAGTAGGCCAAACAAATTTACATGACTTTCAAACAAGTCATTATAATGTCAACGTTATTTATATATTAGTCAATAATATTAATTAAATTTTTTTAAAAAAAAGACTCACAAAATATTATTAATTAATAAGGCTATTCAATTCAAGCACCTAATACTCATAGTTTTCCATTTTTCCTCACACAGTGAAAAAGACAAAGTCCTCTTCCCTCAAAGTCCCAAAATCCGAATGAAGCCATGGAAGCTTACGCCACCGCCGCCGCCCACTCCGATCATATCCTCGATATCGTCTTCCGTGACGGCTAGCCCGGCCCAGCCCATAAAGCTCTTTAAATCTTCACGGCCAAGTTTTCCGTCGCCGTCCTTGTCCATCACTCTGAACGCCTCCTCCATAATACCCGGCGCACCGGACGCGCCGGTCGCCGTCTCCACCACGCGCTCGAACTCCTCGTACTCCACGAACCCGTCCCCGTTTGTGTCCGCCGCCACCATCATGGACTCCACCACCACGTCGTCGTCCTCGTCCGCCGCGTGGAATAATGACCGGAGATCGCTGCGGCTTATCTTGCCATCGCGGTCGGTGTCGATCACGTCGAATGCTGGTCGGAGAACTGAGTTGGCGGCGGCGGCGGCGGAGACGGCGGAGTTGGGGCGGTGAGAACGGAGGTTGTGGCTAGAAGGACACATGATGTTCATGTTAGTGTTAAGATTGTTGTAGTTTGCGTTTTGTTTACTTGTGAGGAGGGAATATAAAAGGAAGAAGTGGGCTCAGTTAAGTAGGGCCTACAAGTCAATAGAGCCCAAGAAATGTGGGGTCCACGGACCAAAGTGTGTGGGCCTCACAGGCTGGCATGGGGAAAGTAGAAGCTGGTATAAGGAAATCAGTGAGTATAAGTAAAGGATTAAACTAAGGTCCCAATTGGTAAAGTAAAATGACACAGTTTTTTAGAGATTGTAGTGTTTGGTATCCTTTCAAGCTATGTAAAGTAGCTTTACATGTAAAGTGATTCTACAGCAAAATTTTACATTAAAAAACTGATGTAAAGTGACTTTACCTATGTAAAGTCAAGAAAAAGATCCATTTACCCTTCATATTATCCCATCATCTCTACCCATCACCACCACCGACCACCACCATCAGCCACCCACTACCACTGTCGGCCACCACCGTTGGCCATCGACCACCACCGTCGGCCACCCACCACCACCACCACCACCTGTCATCACCGTCGACCACCACTACCGGCCACCCACCACCACCATCAGCCACCACCCACCAGCATCGACTACCACTACCGGCCACACCTCCCACTACCACCCACCACTATTTTTAATATAAAAGAATTATATTTTTAAAATATAATAATAAGGGCATTTTGGTCTTTTGACAGATTTTACATTACAAACTTTTCCTTCTATTTTATTTCATACCAAACATATATTTTTATCTTTACATTCCTTTCCTTTACATTATATTTCTTTACATCCCTTTCCTTTACATACCCACTTTGGATACCAAACGGATCATAAGTTAAAGTTCATTAGGTGCTTACTATCAAGTTCTTCGATAAAAAATATACATGTGGCAAAAAATTTTTGTATAAACAATCATTACAGAGAGAGAATATAAAAGACAATAAATTACACAACCAATCAAAGAAGAGAGAGTAAACATACAATTTGTGATTGGTAAACTTGATAACAAGTACCTAATGAACTTTACCTTAATTTTTTCTATTAGTAAAATAGTATATTGGGTCGATGGTGACATCTACGTTGCCTTTTATTTTCTTTAGGATAGAATATTCAAAAAAAAAATATTTATTTTCAATTTTAAATAAAAATAAAAATTATATTATAAAAGAGATTGCAATTATTTAATTTTTTAAAAAATAAAAATTGACGAGTTCAGTTCACAGTTATATAGGACTGGATCGAACTAAAAATGTGTTTATCTCATTGAAAATATATCAATTCAATGTAATTTAATTATAATAAAATATAGTCAAATCAAATTAGATTCGAGTTAGTCTATTTTCGCAACTCTATTCTTCCAATAACAAGGATATAATACGTGTCCATCCATTTATTACTAGTCCATCCTTTTTTTTTGTGATAATAGGAGATGTAATTAATATTGCAAAAGGAAACCATCATACAGAGTTGTAGTTAACAGAGTGACATAGTACTGGACATACTGAATGGAATAAAACGATACAACACAAAACCTAAGACAGGAAGTTGAACGTAGAAGGCACTAAACCCACAGAAGACCGGGCTAAAAGGTGCCACAAAAGAAGCCATCTAAGGTGGCTTATAGCTAACACAACGAGCAGAACCGATATGCAGAGAGTTCTTCAGAAGCTGGGGATGCAGGAAAGGTGGAGGCTCCAAAAAGGTGCTTTTCTGGCACTGTGAAATATGGGCATGCTTTGCCAAAAGGTCTGCACATCCATTAGCCTCTCTATAGATGTGCAAGAGCTTGTAGTCCTCAAAGGTGGAAAGGAAGCGCCTGCAGTTTTGAATAACACAAAAGAAGGGGTGAAGGTGACACAGATTTAAGTTCTTTATAAGATAAATGACAGAGAGGGCGTTGGTTTCGATCTCAATGTATTTTATGTTAAGATTGATCGCAATGGAGAGCCTTGTTTGGAGAGCCCATAGTTCTGCTTTAATTGAATCTCCCCTTCCAATGAAGTGGTTGAAGCTAATGATGTGAGATCCTTGTGCATTTCTAATGATACCACCTGCTCCCAAATTCATGTTTGAAGCCGAGCCATCAATATTTAGTTTATGATAATGTTCCTGGGGTTCCATCCAATATACCAATTGGTAGTTGGTGTGAGCAATGGGAGGCGTGGGCTTAGCTAAAAAATGGAATTCATTGGCATTATTAATGGCAGATTTAATAATGGAAAGGGGAAGATGAGGTTTACTTCTAAACAAATGCTGGTTTCTATTATTCCAGATGTAGTAGTAAATGTAGATAAAAAAGGTGTTCCAAGGAAGGTTTTTGAAGGAGTTGATTTTATTGCTACAATTAGTCTTAAGCCAATGGTCTAGAGGGAGGGAAAAGAAGTTCGGGGGAAGAGGGAACTGATTCCAAATGCATGATATTGAAGGACAGTCCCTAAGGGAGTGTAACAAGTCTTCTTGGTTGAGATTACAAAGGTTACAAGAAGCAGGTATGGTTCGAAGGATGTTATTGATTTTTTGGGAAGTAGGGAGAGCATTAAGGAAAGCTCTCCATAAGAAGAAATTTTGACGGGGATTACAAAAGGGCTTCCAGATCCAAGACATAGAGGCATTAGCTCTTGTTTTGGGCATAGTGATTAAAGCATAAGCAGATTTTATTGAAAAGTTACCGTCCTTTGCATGTTTCCAGTAAATCTTATCATCCTCATTATGATCATTACTAAAGAAGGTTGAAAGCATTTCGGATAGAATAGTGTTTGGTATAGTGAAAGACGTTACAGGGGGCCACTTTCTAGAAGAGTCTTTATAGTATTTGATTGTATGATGTTCTTCCAGTTTATTCAGGGGGCCTATGATATGATTACGAATTGGGCCAGAGGGTAACCAGTTATCATACCAGAAATTAACTTGGGCACCATTAGCAACTCTCCATGCTAGACCTGAGTTAAGTAGATTAAGACCTTTAGAGATATTTCTTCTAATGTAGGAGGGTCTTGAGTTATTTCTTGTAAGATCATTACCGTATTTTGATCTTAAAGTGAGGATAGGATAAGAAGCGTGATCTTTCATTATTCTCCAAATTAGTTTGGCCATGAAGCATTTGTTAAGAAAGGCGCTTTTCCTGATCCCTAAACCTCCTTGGTATTTTCTTTGTGTTATTTTATCCCATCCCACAAGGTGAAGTTTTTTGTTATATTGATTGTGTCCCCAAAGAAAGTTTCTAGTGATTTTATCAAGATTTTTATGTATTTTTGTGGGAAGGTAGACGGCTTGCATAAGGTGGTTTGGGATGGTAGAGGTAACAGATTTAATAAGTTGAAGCCTGCCTGTGAAGGAAATGAGGTTAGATTTCCAGGCTTGCAGTTTGTTCTAAATTTTATCTAAAATGTTGTTAAAGTTAGACATCTTATAATTGGGTTTGAGAGGGTATCCTAAATAAGTTCCCAAATTACTCGACTGCTGGATACCTAGAATGTGCGAGATTTGACTAATTTTAGAAGCATGAGTGGTCGGAGATGTCCAAAATTTAGATTTTTCGAGGTTTAGTTGTAGACCAGAAGCATTTGAGAAAGTGTCAAGGATTTCTTTAATGGTGAGACAGCTAGATATCGAGGCTTTAGAAAAAGTAGAATATCGTCTGCAAAGAAGAGATGAGAGAAAAGGGTTTTTGATTGCTTAAATTTGAAAGGTAGCCAGAGGGAATCTACCACTTTATTGAGAATAAGGTGGTTTAGAAATTCCATGGCTAGAATAAAGATATAGGGCGAAAGAGGGTCGCCTTGACGGATGCCTTTGGAGGGCTTAAAAGGATCAGTAGTCCGGCCATTAACTAGAATGGAGTTGGAGGCAGAACGAAGGTCGGAAAGGACAAGGTTGATAAGCTTAGCTGGGAAGTTGAACGCCGTAAGCATTGAGGAGATGAAGTTCCAGGAGATGGAATCAAAGGCTTTATGAATGTCTAATTTAATAACTAACCAACCTTCTTTTGCTTTTGACTTATTCATGGAATGCAGTACTTCGTGAGCTGTGATGAACAGATCATAAGTGTGTTTGCCTTTCATAAAGGCACCTTGTGTGGGGGATATGAGGTCAGTGAGCAAAGGTTTGATCCTATTAGCTAAGAGCTTTGTGAGAATCTTATATTGGGTACTACAGATAGCACTGTCAAAACGGGCCGGAGCCCGCGGGCTAGCCTGGCCCGCCTGCTAAATGGGTGGGCTTGGGTTAGCAAAAATAGGCCCGTTTAAAAACGGGCCTAAACGGGTTGGCCTGTTTAAGCACGCGGGCCCGCCAAAAAATTAAAAAAAAAAGAAAATAAAAAATTAATATATATTTATTTAAAATATGTATAAATATATATATATTAGATAATTTTATGTGTTAAATAATAATTTTATTCTAATAAAGTATATAAATAATGTAAATAATAATTAAAATTAATAAAATATTAATTTAAAGTTAAAAAATTATTAATTTTTAAGTAAATATATAATTTTATAATTAATTTTTTAAAAAAATATATTTTAAAAAAATAAAAAAATTGGCCCGCGGGCCATTACGGGCGGGCTTGGGCATTACTTCCCAAGCACGCAAAATAAATGGGTCGGCCCGGACCGGCCCGTTTAACGCCGGCCCGGCCCGTTTTGACAGTGCTAACTACAGAGCCCAATTGGACGGAAGTGTTGCGGTTTGGAAGCGTTTTCTAGTTTTGGGATAAGGGTTATAATTGTCGAACTCCAATCTTCTGGTTGAGCTCTGAGATAAAGATTGAGTGAATATTCTTAATTAAGTTATCCTGTCCCGGGATTTTTGGTAAAAGAGAGCATGAAATGGAAATTGAGAAATATAATGTAAATACACAAAATTTATTTTAATCTACTTTACATCAAATGACGTAAAACAGATCACATAAAAAAAATGTTATGTGGTAATATGAAAATTTTGACAAAATTGCCCTCTCATTTTAGCAAAAGGCTATGTAAAACTTGTTTAGTTAGCAAACATTTTTTTTTAAAATTTGGACAGAACAAGCAAAGGTGTGAAGTGTACAAGTACAATAATTTATTATCAACTTCTAAAGTTAATTAATTAAGAGATACAAATATATTCTATACTTGTCTCTTCAAGGAATCATGTGTATTAGAACCATTAGTGCATATAATCCTTTTGTTGGTAACATACTAATAATAGCTGGATTAAGAAAAAAAAGTTGAAGCTAAATTAAAATAAATTAATTTCGGCACAACAAGGTCTTAATTCTTTGTTTCCCAAAAGATAGTGTTTGCTATAGTAACTTAGTATCAAAATAATTATTATATCATTATATGTGTGTGTTTTTTTTAGTAAGGGAAATGGTAGTAAGGGCACTCCCGAGTACTACCGGATAGGGCGCCAGTGGCATGTTGGGGAGACTAACAGAGGCCCAACCCAAAGGATTGGGGAGACTAACAGAGGCCCAACCCAAAGAATTACTGCACAGACCTAAATCACAAGCAGTTTTACTTTTACCCAGTTTCAGCTACTCAACTAGCCCTTGGGTGTCAGGAGATCTCCCTAAGGAGGGATGTCTACCAAAGCTGGATTTTGGATGGCTTCAGGGGGATTCGAAGCCTCGCCTATGGGTGAAGTGAGAACTTTCCTCCAGATCCTGGACCATTTGTGCCAACCCACTTTAACATTATATGTGTCTTTATGTATGTATTTGACAAGGCCACCAAAATATAATATTTCCTCTTGCTTTCTATTTCATTTAATAATAAAAAACAATTATTTTTTGAGAAAAATAGTGATGGAGGGACGAACAAAAGACTATTACCATTAAATGATAATCTACTCAAGGTTTTTCTAGTAGTTATAGGTCTATATTACTTCCCTGATTTTAATTAGTATATTGGTATTTAAGATCCGTCCTATTTGTGTTTCTATTCAACGAAAACATTTATTTAAAGTTGGTCTTTATCAATGTGAGTTTCAATCAATATTAATAAATGATGCCACATAATTGAAAGAATGTATCGTACTACTAACACTGAACTTTTAGGGTCGTTTCTGCATGCTTATGAAAATAGTTGATTTACAAATGACTTCTTTTAAATAGAGATTTTTTTAAAAAAGTGCTATAAAAGAGTAACAGTTTGTATTTGGCAAATTGAGTTGAGAAGTAATTTTATCAGTAGTTGTAAAACAATTTTTGTTTGACAAAATTTTATAAATAAGTGCTTTTGACTGTAAGATTACCAATAAGAACATATATAGATTATGATGTTATTAATGTTATTAAATAAATAAAGATCATCAATATTTAATTCATTATTATTAAATAAATAAAAACAAAGTGTTAATTTGTTTATTGATATCTTCTTTCTTGAAATATTTGAAAATAATAATACCCAAGTCCAACCCAACCGACTCTAGCCAAATTTGGCCCGATTATTTTATGGGGAATTTGTTTCGTTTGACCTATTTTAAATTATAACCAAATATTCTTCAGTCAAATCTTGTAAATTTTAAGGGTATGTTCTTTACGCAGAAATGAAAAGAAAATAGGAAAGGAAAAGGGAATGGGAATGGAAATGCATTTGCTATGTTTGGTAGTAAAAATTGAGAATGAAAATGTATTAAAATTACTACTTTGCCCTTTATATTAAAATAATAAAAAGAAAAAAAGTTATGATTGTGTCAAATAGTATAATAAATGGAAAAAACTTATGTCCATAATTATAATAAATGGTATACTACTTTGCCCTTTGCATCACTTCTCTCTCACTCCAACTCAGTAAAACGGCGTCGTTTTGCTGAGTTGGAGTGAGAGAGGGTGTCATATCATTCAAATATGACACGTAGGAGAGAGGGTATGCCACATAAGCCTTCTACGTCAGCATTTAACAAAAAAAATCAGACGGAGTTATGCTGGAGGACCAATTTTGACCAAAATAAAAACGTTAAGGACCAAAAATAACTTTTTGAAACGTTAGGACCAATATTAAACTTGGTACAAACGTTGAGGACCAAAAGAGTCATTTGGCCTATTTTTAAAAGATAATGCATATTAAAAAGAGGAAGCAAAAATTCATCCAAAAAAAAACCCTCTGGGCTTGAAACCCAACGGGCCGTTCACTTTGAAAAGTTCAAAAGCGAGATGTAAAACATCATAATTATGAAGACATACCAAGGTTCTTTTCGGAATTTCGCAAGCACCAAAGAAAACCCTAATTCAAATACTTCTCTATATAAGCAGAAAGAAACCTTTCAGAAGTAGAACACCTCGCGCCTCGCGGAAGAAAACACTGTAATTTTCCGTATTGCATTTCCCTCTCAATTCGATTTTTCTGTTTTCACATATTTTTCTTTTTCCTTTCTTGCCTCGAGATGCCTTTGATTCATATTCATGGATTCAAGGGTTCATCTCTTTACGAATTTGGTAAGAGGCATAGATTTTAGTGCAGGAAATGTTGAGTCACTTCACCTTCGTGTTCATCCCCAGGTGCAGTGAATTATTAACCTGCCATATCCAGAATCCTCCTTCAATCTCCATTGATTTCTGTTTTTACAGCTCCTTTCGATCTGAATCTACCGAATTCGTATCTGGAAAATTTGGTGTGTATGATTTAGGGTTTCAATTTTTGAATTAGGGTTTGGTAAGATCCTGTGATGGCATGAAATCTTTGAGACCTGATCATCTTGTTTGATGACAACTATAAGCATAATCGCTGAGGATCCTTTTTCATCGTTTTTTTTAATATTTTTGCTAATTTTTTTTTTTAAAAAAATTGTGTTATTTCTTCTGGTTTTAGTGGTTTGAAAGAAAATGGGTGGAGGAAGAAGAAAATGGATTAGGATGATGAAATAAGCACTGGGCTCTGATTTTAATTGATGCACATTGCTAGCCTAGAAAGCTATGTCTGACTTTTCATTCTTCTTCCTCTTTACTTTAATTTCGGAAATAATATTTTGAAAATTTATGCTTTTTTTTTCTGTGTTTCATAACTGTTGCCACATACTGAACATTTTCTTCATAATTTTCATTCTTTTCTTTATCATGTCAAATAGGCAACAATGATATTAAAGTTTTGGGATCATGAACTTGAGTTCAAATTCTTTCCTTGTTGAAAGAGAGGCTCACATTTATTTGTCTACTTGAACAAGATTGATTCCAAGAGGTGTTGTATTTTGTCTTGAATTCGAACAGTATTGATTCCTAGATATTGTGAGAAACAAAAAAACAATGAGAAACTCTTAAAACACTTGTACCCAAACAGAACATAGCTATACCATTTGGAATGAAGATGAAGATGATGGGTATGTTAAATTCAATATGGGGGCGTGGGAGGAAGAAGTAGGAGAAATAGAGTTCCTCGTAGTTTGGGACCAAATATCTGGAGAATTTCTTGTGAAGAAGCTAAACTATTAGAGGTGTTGAATTAATTGATGAAAAATTAAAAGTTTTCTCGAATTAAAAATAATTCTGATAGAAAATTAAAAATTATAATTTGTTCTTATTTTTAAAGAAGGAAATATTATTCACAAGAAATCTGCATCATACAAGTTAATTACAATTAGTATATATAATTTGAAATATTATTAAAAAATTTCTTTCATTTGAATAAGTACAATTTGAAATAAGTTTAGTCAAATGATTGAAATGAACCATTTTAGTAAGGATTAAACCAATACAACTAGGTCAGATCAATTATATGGTTCAATCTAGGGTGTTCAAAGGCTTGGTTTGGTTCTGTTTTGTCAAAAATTTGAACCGAACCAATATAATCGGTTTTCATAGTGTGCCGACCTTGTCGGTTTTATTTTCGAGCGGTTTGGTTCGATTTTAGAGTCGGTTTGGTTCATACTAATTTGATATTTTTATGTTGACATATATTAAACAAACTCTAACTTTATAATACTATACTAAATAACTAATTATAAGTTGTTAAATGAAGATTTTATAAAGATTAATAAGAATTTAAAATATTACAACAAATGAATTCACTAAAAAAATTAATTTTAGCGTAAGTGAATTAATGTCATTTGTTAATAATATTATTTGTTAATTTGATTGTTATAACTCTGGTCAAAAAAAATAATTGATTGTTATAACTAATATTAAAATGATCTTAACATAATCTCTAAGTTAACGTCAATTGTAGAACTAAAAGAGTCATAACGTTAGAAATAATTTTAAATTAACGCTAAGGATATAATTTTTTTTGTAGAGATTATATTTTGTAATATAATTATATCAAATGTTCTTATCTTTATCAATATATATATATATATATATATATATATTCACTTAACAAAAGAACAAATAATAACTAATAGTTATAAAGTCCAATTACAAGATATATTATAATTTTTATTATTAAGAGATAAAAATATATATAGATGTTTGCAGTAGGTGCGGTTCGGTCGGTTAACTGAGAAAAAAGCTTAAAAATCGACAACCGAACTGACCTAATCGGTTATGCAATCATAAAAACCGAAAATGAACCTTTTTTTTTGATTTTGATCGATTTTTTATTGGTTTGGGTCGGTTGGATCAGTTTGGTTCGATTTTGAACACCTCTAGTTCAATTGATGCCAAAGAGTTTTATCCTTTTAGTTAATCAATAGAACAACAAACAAGGATTAAACTAATAACTTTCTAAAATATTTTAACTTTAAAATGAATCATATGTAAAATTTGAGGAGGAAAAAGCTAACTACACGTTTTAAACTATAATTAAGGATTTATATAAGTTGTTTTAACTTCAAAACAGATCACGTTAGAACTTAACAACTTGACCGATCCACAACCAAAAGAAATATTTTCTCATAGGTAAGTAAAATTGTAACATAACATTTCTTATTAACACCTGTCAATTTATATAATATAACGTGACATTTTTTTTAATCACAACATTTACTAATTAAAGATTAAAAAAAATCCTAACTAAAGATTGAAATGTTTACATACTATTTAATTATTATCTTCACTTCAGCTTAGCTAAGAGAAAAGCAAAAAATAAGTAAATATGCAAAGAATATAAATGATAAATCTTATATCACAAACAGGACACTTTACTATGTACTAAAACTACAATAACATTTATTGCAAAATAATTTAAGTATTGATCCTCCATGGAAGTGGAAAGAAGTACTTTTGAGTGGATTATGAATGGGGAATTGGTAGAGTCGTGAGTTATTTTCAATATCTGTTCTTTCCCCCCCTCTTTTCATAGAAAAATTTCTAATAACACGTCATAAATTTGAGCCTCATCAATGAAAGATCTCAGTATCAGAAACCAGACGTGCCGAATGCACTGCAAATTTGTATTCCAGTCAAGTGCCAATGGCGTATGATCTGGTGCTGGTACAGATATATCTGAGGGTTGGCCGGAAGAATCTTATGAGGCAGCATGTTTACGATCATACGCGTCAGTGATCAAGGGCACTTCGAATTGAAAGTGGAGGATCTATCACTGCGCCTTTGGATATAAGATCGTGGTTTAAGAATAAAACAATAACAGATATATCGTCATGAAAATGGCGTCGAACCTTCTTGTCAATCTTCCGAAGGTCTGAATATCGCATCTCTCGTTTTCTTGCGGCTTCTTGCAGGGCAGCCTTAACAAGTCTCTTGGCACTACCCTGCGTTAACAGAATTTACAAGCACCTATAAAATCAAGATAGGCACGGCATGATAATAGCAAGGCAGGGACAACAACACAAAAAATCATCAATATGCAATCACAGATATTGCACATATACGGCTTCTCAAGCAGCTTCATAACTTCTTTGAAGAGGAAAGAAACTAGGAAGCAACATCAATGTTTGAATTGTATTAATTAATAAATCAACATACTAATATTTTGAGTAAATTAAACCTAGGTTCCTTGAGGTTTGGCTAGATTACATTGACCGCCTCTTTAGTTTGGGAAATTATATTTAGCTCCCCTTGAATTAATTTTTGTCAATGAAGATGAGTTTCTGTGCAAAATGAGACTGATCTTATTTTTATATAACAATAAATGCAGTTAAATGTATACTAAGTTTCAACATAAAATTCTTAACATAACACAGTAAAGGCAATTAAGTCATTTTATTGTTTTGGAATTAAAAAATTTGGTATAAAATACTAACTTCATTGACATAAAATAAATTAGAAAAGAGGTCACGGTATCAAAATTCAGAGGTCATGAGAGTAATTTTTGAAACTAGAGAGGTGGTAAGTGTAACTTTACCAAACCTCAAGGTGGTTACTGTAATTTATTCTTTTTTTTTAATTATTATCAGGAAAGAAAACACCCACCCATCATTCTAGGGATATTCTCTACCCATAATGTTCTTCAATTTATCATATATTCATATTATTGGCTACATTGGTAATCAAAGTAAAATTTGAACCTCATAAGTAATATTCAAATTATATGAATCTTGCAAAACTCTTTGATTAAGGATATTAGGATAAGCCATAAGAAAATCATAATAGAAAAGAATTTTACCAGGCGCGGATTGCTGTGGACAATATCAACTGCTTTTTCATTACTCAAGTGCTCCCATAAACCATCTGAGGCAAATATAAGGAAGGAATCATTTGGTTGGAGAGGATGAGAAATAATAGATGGATTAGCAGACAAGATAGGCATGTTCATTGGCTCAGGAAGTCTGAATTTTGCATTTATTGGTTCCCGGTTAAACCGCGCGTGTTTCATATATACATCACCTATAGATTTAGAAACCTGCACCAAATACAAACATCGAAATGGCAATACGACAATGTAATTCATTTGGTGAGTGGAAAGTGAAACTGACAAAAAAGACTACAGTTTCAAAATTAATTTGGAGAAACTTAAATTAGCAACTAACAATACATTTGACTTCATATATCACATATAACAAGGGAGGACTAAAAATAGAAAGTGATTGTGAGTCAGATTTACAGCATGGACTCTGTTACAACTTACAAACACAAACATTTTTTAATGAATGTTGAAACAACGGGAACCAGAGGAAAGGGACTGACTTAACTCTAGGGAAGTGGGGAATAAGAATAGATTGTGACTAAGATGATTGAGGAATAAGTTCTTAAAAATTCTAGTAGGGTAATAACTCGTAAATACACATTATAAGATGTAATCATAGTTGACAGAAATGCGATACGCATGACACAATTACATCTTTTGACACGTGGACTTCAAACAATAGACCATGTACAGAACGTAAGTTTTGACAATCAGAATAACATTGCCTAGGGAATAGGCTAAGTAGGCTCTAAACCAATTAGGTATCACCAAAATTTTGATATCCAAATATCTTCTAAGAACACAAGTAATTAATAATTGTTCTAACACATTCATGCAAACCTGGGTTTTGATGTGGGGAAAAACGAGTTATGAGGAGGGCACAAGTACATATATTAGAAAATTAAGTTACCTGAATTATGCCTTTTACTCTCCACACTCCATGTTTGAGGACAACAATTTGAGGATCATGTGGGTGTAATTCTTTAAGTTCATGTCTAATGGACTCGAGATTTGCATTGTGTTCTATAGATAGCTGAATTGCAGCAATACCTCCAGTGTTGCCAACTTTCTTGCCCAACACAACCCGGGAGTCTCCGGCGTTGGCCACAAAGAGGGTCTGCTGAAATATCACTCCAACTAGACAACACGTCCCGGCAGTTGCGACTTGAGGCCGTGTACACCATAAATCAGACACAAGAGAAGTATAACCTTCTTCTGTTTGGAGAAATGCCCTTTGAATGGTCTCAGCAGTCACAACTCCCTGTGACTGAGCTGATATTGCTGCATAAACATGAAGTCTAAGACACCTAGCATAAGAATGGCTCCTTCATAATCAGAAAAAGGAGAATTGAAAAATTCGAATTCCAACACTCCCTAGTCCCTCTTATCAGGATGAGTCCAAACAGACTAAACTTTGACACATTGTGTTGTAAGAAAAATAAGTCCTACACTCTTATCAGGAATAGTATCTCCCACCATTTGGCTTGAATGTCTCAACTGTACTCGATTCTTCAAAATCTCAGACTCAAAAAGAAAGACCAATGAAAAGCATGATTTACTTTTATAAAAAAGTTCACGAAAAAGTGGATTCATGAAAATCACTTATAACAGTTCCTACTCGTGAATGAATGTGAAGAAGCAACCATACCAAAACGTGGCTCCATGATTGCCACAAGAAGAACTAAAACTGAACCAATCAACCCTACAAAAGGAAAAAACAAGGGGGAGGATTCCGAATCAAGAACCTTGAAAGTGCCGAAACAAGTGATCGCATACGTATCGAGATGCGTCAGGTCCTCCATGGCCATCGTACACGCCTACGAAGGTGCCCAAAGGCCCAGACTCGATCTGGCTCTGGTCTTCGAGAACCTGGTTGGCCTGGACCACCGCCATGGAGAAATCGCCGGAGCCATACTTTCCGATGTCGCGGAACCAGAGCAAGCCGTCTTTGCCTTCTCTTCCGCCGGCCCCACCACCGAAATTGCTCGCGACAGCTCCAATGGAGTCGAATTTGTCAGCACTACGCCCGAATGGCTTCCAACAGAGAGAGAGTAGATTCATCAATGCCTGAAGCATCCCACATCTCTCAGGAACCCTAACCCTAACCCTAACCCCAACACCGGAAGACCCCCAGGATTGAAGGAAGTCGTACGAATCTGGGGAAGAAGAAGAAGAAGAAGCTTATGAAGGAAGGAAGGAAGGAAGTAGGAGGAGGAGGGTGCGCAGGATAAGTAGGAGGCGTAGGATAGCGAGAGGTGAAGGCGGAAGGGTATGTTGGGTGGTAGAGGAACAGAGAAGGGCTCAGTCTCTTGTGGAGAGAGGATGGTGTGGGGAAGCCTCTGTTTGGGTCTTGCCTCTTCTTCTTTTCTTTTCTTTTTTCCCTTAATTTTTTTTTTAATTTTTCTTATTTTTTTAATTTTTAATTTTGGAAATGGAAATTGTTTTTGCCACTTTCATACTTTGTGGAGAATTTTGAGAGGTGATTCTCTGTAAAATTTGAGAGATAAAGGGTTAGGTATGACATTTTTGTCATTATTGTGCTCTGAAATTTGAAGAATCGACGTATCTTTAATAACGGAAGAAGTTTATCTTTAACAGTGTCACACCACATAAGTGAGAATTGTTATTTATTTTAACTGTGTTAGTGAAAATTGTAAGATTATTCGAAAAATAAAATGTTTGGAGCATAATTGACCGCAATCAAACATTACGGACATATTTGACTGAAAGCTAAAATTTGGGAGTACAAACGATACTTTACCCTAAATTTTACTACTCAACCATCCTTATCGGTTAAGAATTTGATCTTTAGTCTTAGATATAAAACATCTTTAAATTATCGAGTAAACTATCTCACCCATCGAAATACTTACAAGTAACCAAATGAATTAATCACTATTCTCTATTGTGAATGTCCTAATTTTTTTTTTAAAAAATGTGATTATTTAATTTATTGTAATTTTCAATTAATTTGGTTGACTTGATGAGAATGTTGAATGTTGCTTAAGATGTAATGTATTTTCCAAAAGTGGTTCAAATTCATGCATAGATTGATGTCATTAGTCATTAGCCTCTCATTAGGATCATTAAGTATTAATGGGCGGCGTCTTACATGTAATTAATGTTGCTCCAACCTTATTCAAAACAAATTTCTCAATCAAAATGTTAACCTCATCTATATGGAGATACCAAATATAAACACATGCTCTTGTATATATTTGAAGTTCACGCGGTTAAGTATCAATATCTCACGAGATTAAGAAAGATTTTTCAGTTGTTTTTAGAGTTCATGAAAAAATTTATATATTATTTACTAAGTCAAAATCGAACTCTCATTACTGTAGAATAAGTACCTGAACTTTAATTAATTATGCCACACTATGTGTGTATATATATATGTTGAGAAAAATTTACTAAGTGGAATAAATTTATTCAATCCAATTTTTTCATGGCTAATTATGGTACCATTTCTTTTTGGTGTTAAATCAACAAGGCCTGCATTACCAAAAGAACTTTCATCAGTTTTTTTTTTTCCAACTATTGGGTTTGTTAGGGCATAGCTGATAGGACCTTATCCTTATTAATTTTTTTTTTATATATCATTTTCCAATTTTAATGGGTTTGTTATTTGCAAATTTTTTAATGGGTTGATTCAATTTTTGAGTGTAATCAAATGGACTAATCTCTCACATAAAGAAAACCAATATTTGAATTTTGGCTAAAATTAATGTGTACACTTGAATTAAATGCTTACAATTGCTTTGAAGTTTGAACAAGATTACTTTTAATAAAGAAATATATATAACAGAGAAAACAATTAGTACAAAGGATAACTCAAGAAATTATTAAGTTTGAATTTAATAGTTGATGCCTTGATGGGCCTTTGTAACGTAGAGAATTAGAAAGCACTCAAGAAATGATAATTTTAAGGTGGCCTTTGTAAGAAATGATGATAAAATCCTTTGGTTTTTCTTACATGATTTTCTGTAGAAGGTGGGTGATGCTTGATTTAGATAGTTGATTGTTGGCTGTTCTGTTGTTAAATCCTTATTTAGGTTTGAGCTATTTTAAATATTATGGCACAGACTCGAATAGACATAGTAGTTGAAAATGCAGGTTACTAAATCTAGCAACTTCCGTTGAGGAGAACAACTTATCTTAGTCAAAAGCAAGAAGAGTTAATGGTTTGTTGTTCACAGCGGTGTTTTGTAATATCAAATCACCTATTAAGGTGGGAGATGCTTCGAGGTTGGTGCCTGCCACAAACAGTCATAAATCTCATATAGCATGCCACAAACAGTCATAACCTGTCTCAGACTTGGTGCTGGGAGGAGTAACACCCATTTAGCAGTTGTGCTTGGAAAGACAAATACGTTCTTCTGGATCCAATCGCAGATAAGAATTTTTCTATCAAGAGTGTTTGCAAGAGCCTCCCTAAGGTCATCTACAACCTCAACGATGCTCATTTTCAAGTTATTTCCAGTAACCACCTTAGATGTACTGTCCTACAGAGTAATAAACTTTTAATTCACAATGTTTGTAAGGTGTTTAGGCTTCTTAGTTGGTTAATGGTGAACTTTTATGACTCTACAAAGGTTAATTATTGTATGTCTAGGTATGGTAGGATAGATAGTAGATATTATATAGGTTGGTATGTACTTTAACTTGTTCTGTTCAATATATCGTTTTTTATAAAATAAAAAAAAAGATAAAAATAGGGAGAGAGTCTTTTCTTTCTACCAATTAAATCATATTTTTATAATATGATAAAATTATATTTTTCTTTTTATTTTTTACTTATTCGCACTCTTAATATAAGCGTAAAATGATAATTTTCTTCACTTTCATTCTATTTATATCACATCACATTGACATGACATTTCCATTCCCTTTTCCATTCCTATTCTCATTCCCTCCTTTTTTTTTCTTACCAAACATATCCTAAGAGTAATACCTCGAGTGAGATTAGTCTATTGATGATATTTAAGGGAAATTAAAAATAATAATAATATAGGAATTTACTTTTTCAATTTATACATGTACTTATTTTCAATACTTGTTATTTTTTTTTCTTTTTTAATAAGCTAGTTGGTTTAACAAAAATACTAAAAGATACTTAGATTCAGATTTTGTATCTTTGTAAAAAAAATTATTATAAATTGAGACACATATAATTTATACAACTCATCTCTTTTATGATTGATTCTTTTAAAAAAGAAATTCACTTAAAATCTGATAAAAAATATAAGAATGCATATAAGCCTTGTCTAATATTTAATTGCAAGTTAATTGTATTTTTTTAAAAAAAAAAAAAAACCTTCAATTCCCCTAGCATGAGTATCTAGTGGTGTTCTCCCAAGTCTTTCAATAGTTTGTTTTTTAAAGAAAAATTAATTGCCTTTATTCAATAAAAGACCAGGAAAATCCAATCACCGCTTTCTTACATGTACATACCCTAAAAATTTTTATCTTTAAAATTAGGAATTTTTTAAAATTATCCACAAGTGTACACCACTTTCACTGTAGCGATACAAACTCGCCATCAACAATAACAATTACCTAAAAAATATCGAAAGTAATTGTCATAAGTGAGGATGATTATAGGATTAAACAGTCAACTCTATAATCACCGTTAATTTGAGCGATTACCACGAAACGGTTGACCTTGAATAATTGTCGTTATTGATGGCGAGTTTCTAGCGCTACAGTAAAAAGTGATATATATATTTATAAATAATTTTTAAAATTCGCTAAATTTATGAATAAAATTGTTTAGGGATATATTCATATAAAAAAAAACCATTTATTTTGCTTCTAGTAGTATAAGCTAATCAGCATATCATGTGATAATGACCAATAATTACAAAAATATTAATGATAAAGCTACAATATGCACCTGCCATTGTTCCTAAGAGATAAAAGTTTGATGGAGACATCTTTAGCAAGGATTAGACACAATTTGACATTTGGTATAGTTATGTACATGTGTTTAGTTCACAATCAACAATTCAACATCATTTTATATAGACTTTTACCAACATTATACTTAATATTTAATTAATTTCAGAATAACACTTAATATCCTTGAAGATTAGTATAATATTATACAAACTTTCCGTCTTCCCTTATATTTATTTTTCATAAATAAAATTAGTATTTTAAATTATATATATGTGTTCATTTTAAAATAATGGAATTATTTAACCGTCTTGATGTTTACTAATATGTGGTTGGTTGGAGTGGTAGGTACTCTATTTCCCTTAAGCAAGGTTTCGGGTTCGAGTCTTAAATATAGAAAAACCTCTAGGAGAGCTTTACCCCATTATGAGACCTCAACTAGCTCGAACAAAATTGTTAAAAGAATAGAAAAAAAAAGTAGATTTAATATAAAATTAATTGTAATTTATTACCTAAAAATAAATTGGAAAGGAAGTATGCCTAATTTTTTAAACTAAAAAGATGACAATTATAATTTTATTAAGACTCAAGGAAGGTTAGTGTTTTTTTTTTTGTTAAAAAAATTATTTTTATGAAGAATTTCACTTCTCAATTTTTTTTAAATTAGACTTGAGTAAAATATTTTTTAAAATTAAGATAATTTAACAATGAAGGAATTCAACCTTTTAAAATAATAGTATAGACTGCTTATCGCTTAAACTAACCCTGTTATTCGATGTATGGTATCATTCTAAAATAGAATTGTGATTTTTTTTTCTTTCTTGGCAATTGGCATGTTAGAGTGTGTCAAAAAATAGGGGCAATCAAGAGTGAAGGTCAGCCTCATATATATGTGTGTCCAAATAAAAGAAAGGCCCCATTAGAAAGCTCCAAATTGCAAAGGCCAAGCATGAGATGTTAATGAACTAAAAAAGTTGTATGCCTCACCTTGTAGCTAGAAAAGTTCAATTTTGATTAATAAATGAAATTGAAGTGAATTTAAAAATTATGCCAACATCATTTTTTTTTTGAATTATTAAGAAAATAATATAATTTTGTTATTTACCCAAAAATGGAAAAAGAAAATGAAGTGGCATAGCCTAAAGTTGCATTGCTTATTTTTATTTTGAAAGGAGAAGTGTTATTGAGAGGAGGTGGTTTGGGCATTATTGGAATGTTACCAATGCAAGGTTGATATTATCAAAGAAGTATTTCAAAATTATAGCAACTAAGTTTGTCTGAGGATTTTCGGTATTACGAAAGTACTAAAAATTCGATACTACGTGAGTACTAAAAATTTGATACTCTCTCCATTCATTATTTTTTATTTATCAATATTAATAAAAAAATTTTCCATAATCTATTCAAAGCAAATACCTATTAATATTGAATAATATTTAATAAATGAAGGAATGTACTAAACTTTTATATAAATTCCCTTTTTGTTAAAGAAAATGCCAATCAATGGTATTGAAGTCATCATCTATATATGATTCCACAACATGGCTCGTAGTATTATTATTATTATTATTATTATTATTATTATTATTATTATTATTATTATTATTATTACTATTATTATTATTATTATTATTATTATTATTATTATTATTATTATTATTATTATTGTGATTGTTGTTATAGTGGTAAAGTACTTTAGGACCTTATTTGTATTAAATTTTATTGAATAATTTTAAAGTTGTACTAACGTAATTATAAAATTGTTTGTAGACTATTAACAATTTGTTGGTTAACCATGTCACTTAAATAAAAGAAGATATAAATTGAATTTCAAGAAGCAAACTTATTAGAAATGTTTTAACTAACACAATTTTAGCCTAACAAAAATGAGTTGAAAGTCTAATATAACTTGGAGATATACTAAATTCTCAACAATAACCCCCCAAAAGAAAATGTAAACTTAACTCTAAAAACTTTTTTTAAAAAAATTGATCTCATTACTAAATTGTTAAATACCCTAAAATATTGCTAACCTCTCTATCTCTTCTCTTTCATCCTCTAGTTCGATGCTTGCCCAGCACTGAATTCGAAGGCATAATAATAATTATAATAGTAAAAAAAAAAACTAAAATCCTATATAACTATTCTTCTAACTACATAAATGATGCCACTAATTTAGAGTTTTTGACTATATATTACACTTCTTTTTGAAGAAATTGAAAGTAAGATTTGAATGACTTATTAATCTTGCATTTATAACTAACTTGAACAATAGGAATTGCCTTTTATTCTTTGTCAAGCCCAAGCCCAATGTTGCTTGTGCTTTACTTTCTTCTCTAATACATTCCCATTCAACGGAAAAATAAAAAGCCCAACCCACTTCTAGTTGGATCCTTCACATGGGCCTGGGAGATTATTACATAATTCATATCCAAAGCAAAATATGTAGTATAAATTGAGCATTATTAAAGTATAATTTGAGAGTGAGAGATTTGGAAAAATTAGGGTTTAACTAGACAAAATTAGAATAATGAGCCGTTATTAAGTATAACTCAGAAAAAAAAAATAGAGCGCAATTTGTTTAAGAATTAGGAATTTGTGTGCTGAATTTTGTAATTCAGACTAATAATTATTCAACCCTGCAGTAGTATATCTTATATAAAGTTATGAGATCATATACACAATAATATACTAATCATGTGCTAACCCTAAATCAAAACCATAAAATTCTCTTAGAATTATTCTTATACTCATATAATATCATCTTGTAACTAACCCATGCTTGGTAAGAGTAGTATGTTTTTTGTTTTTTATTTTTAAGTAAAATCTCGTGTTTGAATCTTACGTATAAAAACATATGAGAGTTTTACTCCTTTAGATGACTTTAATCATTTCAAACTAGATTAATTGGAGAAATAGTTAGTTGTTAATAGCTAAAGAGTTGTAATATCAATTAAGGATTGGATGGGGTATTTATAAGTGAGAAAGGGAGGCCATGATGATAGTGAAAGAAGCGTTTTGTCGTGTTGTGTATTACGTGTCGCAACAAGCTTTTGGCGAAAAATAATATTTATATAGTATGAGACGAATATACACCGCTTATAAATATTGATTGTTAGCTAACCGAATGAGTAAAGGATCGGAGAATATATCTTTTCGTAATGATATCACCGAATTGGTATTCTTGATGGGATATCCTATCAAAAACAAAAGCACAAAGAATTTACAATCATAGAAAGGTAATTTAAGAAGGATCAATTGAAACTTACATAAAATAAAATATATTTCAAAAATCATACTTTCGAGCTACATTTCATATTTCATATAAAAAAAGTTAGAGAGAATTATTAATTTAGTTCTTAAAAGATATGAGTTGTTCCAATTTAGTCCATAAAAGATAAAAATATTTAATTTAATCCCAAAAAAATAATTTTTGTCTGAATTTAATCTTTTTAATGTTTCAAAGAAGCTAAACATATACTGGAAAAAAAAACAAACTAAAAGGACCACATTATAACAAAAAAATATTTCACTAACAAAATTAAATATTTTTATAATTTAAAGACTAAATCAAAATAATATGTATCTTTCACGAAATAAATTAATATTTTTATCAAAAAATTATATATGTGTAATATTTATATTTTTATTATCAAAATTATTTTTCATCTCTCGACTAATTGTTTCTAAAATTATTTTACGTATATTTTATTTTAATTAAAAATTCTATTAACGAAAATATAAACATGTCTATCTACTTTAAATGAATTAAAAATAGATTCGAATCTATTTATTGAGTGAAGTGGTTCTAACTTCTATAGCTTCAATAGTATTACTATTGATTGTATAATAAATGGACTTCTAGAAAAGAAAAAAAAATTGAAGAATCATAAAGCAAAAATTAAAATAAACTAACGAGCCAATCAGAATCAATAATTTTGACCTCGCTCCTTGAATCTGAGAAAACGGATATTCCCCCATCAATCAATGATCATCTTCTTCTTCTTCTTCTTCTTCTTCTTCTTCTTCTTCTTCTTCATTCCCAAAATACCCTTCATCTTCCTCACTAACTTCCCCCATACCCCTTCTCTCTGCCGCCTCGCAATCTCCTTTTTCTTCTTCATGGCCTCCGCTCCCAACCTCAGTTTCTCCGCCGCACTCTCCACCGGAGCTCCGATCCCCTTAAACTTCTCCACCATCTCCGGATACACCCACTCCATACTCACCAGGAACTTCTTCGATATCTTATTCTTACCCTGCCGGCCCGGTGATCCAACATCGCGGTAAAACCCTACCCTTGCGCGCCCGTTCGCGTAGGCTTCACACGCCGCCAGAATCGCATTCGCTCGCTCGCGGAAATGCGCCGTCACCAAGGGCTCGAATCCCTCCGGAGGATTCCGAATCAATTGGATCGCGGATTTGCAGGTCAAGACGAAGGCGTCGCGATCGTACTTGAGCGACTCTGTGTCTAGCGGCGATTTGAAACGACGAACCGTCGGTTCGTTGAAGTAGGGATTCTCGCAGAGGACGAGGCTCTGGATGGAGAGCAGAACCTGGAGCACCGTCGATTGGCTAGGGTTCCACCGCTCGCAGGTCTCGCCGCGCCACGTGTTGAGGAGGCTCAGGCAGACGTGGCCGGAGCAATAGAGGTTCGGGTTGAGCGGGTACCTGAAAGAGCGGTAGTGGACCTTGGGCGGTTGGGAGGGGTAATCGGGCGGGAAGGCGATGTCGAAGAAGAAGAGGCCGTCGTGGTAGGGAGTCCCGGTGGCGCCGATGATGGCGGCGCGGAGGAGGTCGATTCGGGTCTCGGAGACCCGGACGAAGATGGATTCGGGTAGATTCTTCTGGAGGATCCGCCATTCTTTCATGATCTTTTTATAGACGGCGCCGCGGAAATCGGTGAAGCGATCTGAGCCGTTGGATGAGGAGAGGTAGTGGTGGCCTGAGACTTCCGAAACGACGTCGAATTGATTGAAGGTGAAGGATCTTGGGTTTTCCATTTCTTGTTGGTATTAGAGAGTGGGACTGTGGGAGTGAAAGGAAACTAGGAATTATATATAGTGAAAAGAGGATTTCATTTTTTAGAGTTTTAAGAAGTTGGGTTTCTTTATATGTTAAAATTATGACATTTTTTTAAAATTTTGAAAATTATATTAACTTTTAATTTTTTTTAGTTAGAAAAATCGATCCTTAGATAATTTTCTTTTGGGTAAAGTACTATTTTGGTCCTTAATGTTTCTTTGAAGTTTAATGTTGGTCCTCAATGTTTGTTTGAAGTTTAATGTTGGTCCTCAATGTTTGAAAAGTTTAATGTTGACCCTCAAAGTTTTTTTTTTTGTCGATTTTGATCATCGAGTGTAACACCGTTAACTTTTGCCATGACGTGACATAGTTATGTGACACACCCTCTCTCTTACGTGTCATATTTTAATGATGTGGCATGCCACATCATGCCACGCCATCTAATCTTAGCCACATCATCATCTCCATCTTCATCTTCTTCAATCCTCTTCTTTCATCAATCATCCTCATCCTCATTTCTTACCAAAACCCTAAACCCAAAAATTTGACCATGAACACTTCTTCTTCTTCTTCTTAAGCTGATGCTCTAATAATATTTATATAATATGAGACAAATATACACCGCTTATAAATATTGATTGTTAGCTAACCGAATGAGTAGAGGAGAATAGATCTTTCATAATGATGTCACTGAATTGGTATTCTTGATGGGATATCCGATCAAAAACAAAGCACAAAGAATTTACAACCATAGAAAGGTAATTTAAGAAGGATCAATTGAAATTTACCTAAAATAAAATATATTTAAAAAATCATACTTTCGAGCTACATTTAATATAAAAAAAAAAGTTATAGAGAATTATTAATTTAGTTCTTAAAAGATATGAGTTGTTCCAATTTAATCCATAAAAGATGAAAATATTTAATTTAATCCCAAAAAGATATTTTTTACCTCAATTTAATTTTTTAATCTTCAAAGAAGCTAAACATATGCTGAAAAAAAAAAAAACTAAAAGGACCACATTATGATAAAAAAAATTTCACTAACAAAATTAAATATTTTTATAATTTAAAGACTAAATTAAAATAATATGTATCTTTTACGATTTAAATTAATATTTTTCTCAAAAAATCATGTGTAATATTTATATTTTTATTATCAAAATTATTTTTCATCTCTTGACTAATTGTTTCTGAAAGTATTTTACGTATATTTTATTTTTATTAAAAATTTTATTAACGAAAATATAAACATATCTAATCAATATAAAAGTTGAATACCGCGTTTGGTATCCGATGAGTATTTTAGTGGGAAGTAGAAGTGGAAATGGAAGTGAAAGTGGAAGTAAGTGATAAAAAGTATGTTTGGTAAGCAAGAAAATGGAAGTGGAATGTAAAAGTAATATTGTTTGGTATGGTGGGAAGAAGATAGGGAAATAGAAGATAAAATTATGAAAAACCTTTTTTGCCCTTACTTTTTCAAAAGCCACAAATCTTTTTAGGGTATTTTGGTCTTTAAACATCACATCACCTCAACTTCTCACCCTCTTGAGATCGAATTAAACTCACTTAGTATGATGGAACTAAACTCACCATGGAACATCTCTCACTTGGTACCAAAAAAAAAAGAGGTGAGCAAACTCAACTTCCGACCTCTTCCCTCATACCAAACGACCCATAAGGCTTTGTTCATTTAGCGGAATTGAAGAATGGAAAAAGTGATGAAAATGAAAAAGTAAGTGTGTCCCAGTTACTTTTTCACTTTTTCGTTTCCATCAACTTTAAAAAAAAGAAAAAAATACAAAATATCTATTATACCCATTTGATTTGACATAATTTGACACAATTATAACTTTCTTTTCTTTTTATTATTTTAATATAAGGGGTGAAATTGTCATTTTAATACATTTTCATTCCATTTCCATTACCAAACTTTTACTACTAAAAAGTATGTTTGGTAAGCAAGAAAATGGAAGTGGAATGTAAAAGTAATATTGTTTGGTATGGTGGGAAGAAGATAGGGAAATAGAAGATAAAATTATGAAAAACCTTTTTTGCCCTTACTTTTTCAAAAGCCACAAATCTTTTTAGGGTATTTTGGTCTTTAAACATCACATCACCTCAACTTCTCACCCTCTTGAGATCGAATTAAACTCACTTAGTATGATGGAACTAAACTCACCATGGAACATCTCTCACTTGGTACCAAAAAAAAAGAGGTGAGCAAACTCAACTTCCGACCTCTTCCCTCATACCAAACGACCCATAAGGCTTTGTTCATTTAGCGGAATTGAAGAATGGAAAAAGTGATGAAAATGAAAAAGTAAGTGTGTCCCAGTTACTTTTTCACTTTTTCGTTTCCATCAACTTTAAAAAAAAGAAAAAAATACAAAATATCTATTATACCCATTTGATTTGACATAATTTGACACAATTATAACTTTCTTTTCTTTTTATTATTTTAATATAAGGGGTGAAATTGTCATTTTAATACATTTTCATTCCATTTCCATTACCAAACTTTTACTACTAAACACATCAAATACATTACATTTTTCTTTTTATTTTCATTTTCATTTCTAGGCAATGAATGTGCCTAAATGAATTAAAGAAGATTCGAATCTACTTATTGAGTGAAGTGGTTCTAAGTTCTAACTTCTATTTCTATAGCCTCAATGGTATTGATTGTATAATAATGGACTTTTAGAAAAGAAAGAGATTAAAGAATCATAAAGCAAAAATTAAAATAAAACTAACGACCCAATCAGAATCAATCATTTTGACCTCGCTCCTTGAATCTGAGAAAACGGATATTCCTCATCATTCATCATCTTCTTCTTCTTATTCTTCTCCTTCTTTTTCATTCCCAAAATACCCTTCATCTTCCTCACTATCTTCCCCCATACCCCTTCTCTCTTCCGCCTCGCAATCTCCATCTTCTTCTTCATCGCCTCCGCTCCCAACCTCAGTGCCTCCGCCGCACTCTCCACCGGAGCTCCGATCCCCCTAAACTTCTCCACCATCGACGGATACACCCACTCCATACTCTCCAGGAACGACCCCGATATCTTACCCGGCTGGCCCGATGATCCTCCGTCGCGGTAAAACCCTACCCTCGCGCGCCCGTTCGCGTAGGCTTGAATCGCCGCCAGAATCGCATTCGCTCGCTCGCGGAAATGCGCCTTCACCAAGGGCTCGAATCCCTCCGGAGGATTCCGAATCAATTGGATCGCGGATTTGCAGGTCAAGACGAAGGCGTGGCGATCGTACTTCTGCGACGCTACGGTTAGCGACGATTTGAAAGGGCGCACCACCGGTTCGTTGAAGTAGGGATTCTCGCAGAGGACGAGGCTCTGGATGGAGAGAAGAACCTGGAGCACCGTCGATTGGGTAGGGTTCCACCGCTCGGAGGTCTGGCCGCGCCACGTGTTGAGGAGGCTCAGGCAGACGTGGCCGGAGTAGTAGAGGTTCGGGTTGAGTGAGAATCCGAATGAGCGGTAGTGGACCTTGGGTGGTTGGGAGGGGTAATCGGGCGGGAAGGCGATGTCGAAGAAGAAGAGGCCGTCGTGGTAGGGGGTTCCGGCGGCGCCGATGATGGCGGCGCGGAGGAGGTCGATTCGGGTCTCGGAGACCCGGACGAAGATGGATTCGGGTAGATTCCTCTGGAGGATCCGCCATTCTTGCATTATCTTTTTATAGACGGCGCCGCGGCAATCGGTGAAGCGATCTGAGCCGTTGAAGGAGGAGAGGTGGAAGTGGTGATCTGGGACTTGCGAAACGACGTCGAATTGGTTGAAAGTGGAGGTTCTTGGGTTTTCCATTTCTCGTTGGTGCTAGAGAGTGGGACAGTGGGAGTGAAAGGAAAATAGGAATTATATATATAGAGAGAAAAAAAAAGGATTTCATTTTCTAGAGTTTTTAAGAAGTTAGGGTTTAGAGAAGAAGTTAGGGTTTCTTTAAATTTTGGAAATTATATTAACTTGTGAGTATTTTATATTATAAGTTATTAAAAAGTGTACTTTAAAAGTTATTGATTTAATTTTTTTAGTTGAAAAAATCCTTACATAATTTTCTTTTTAATCTCAAATAATTTAAAGAGGAAAGAGTTATATATAGTGTGGGTAAATCTAGTTGCATAAATAATCAAAGAGCAAGCCTAATCATTTTGAATTGTTTTTCTTTCTTAAAAAAAAGTAAAAGATATATAAAAAGATCCTTCTAGTGCAAATTGTTTAGAGTGTAAATCCATGCAAACGTCTGTGTGGCGCGTTTGTATTGGTTCAAATGAAAAAAATTATATTTTTACAATTGGATCAACACAAATGTGCCACGTAAGCGTTTGTATGGGTTTGTACCATAAGCAATTTTGCATCCTAAAAAAGTCCATATAAAAATGATATGATCACAAATGAAATGCGTGGATTATTTAATATTAATTTTACTATTTTTAGTCTCATTTTTTCAAAAGTAAGATCGGTGATAAAATTATTTTTTGAAAAAAAAAATTAAATACTTAAATTATCAAAATTACTCATGTTTATTTTCAATTTAACTGTTTTTTGATAAATAATTTAATTGTTAATCTATTGTATATATATATATATATATTTAAAAAAATAGCTTGTAGTCTTTATACCTCTGCCATGTGTAGTACGATGTGGCGTGACGTGGCTCAAGGATGAAGCTGCTTGAGAAAGGAAAAGACCAAACTAACCCTAACATCATGACAATACATTTTGCTGTGTGAGCTCATTTTCAATATGTTACTAAAATAACTTAATTTCAGCCCAACAAATGTATTATATATGGAATTGTCTGAAATTTAAATTTTAAATCGGTGTGATTTGAAATTAATTAGCTTCATATTAATGTCTGAACATCACTCCCTGTTATGATAAATTTTGTAAAGTGATTTCATTTTCTTTTAACTTCATTTTTATTGGTTTTGATAATTAGTGACTTTTATGGAATTTTTTTGTTACAACCTTTAATTTATCGAATTTATTTTAGTTCAATTTAATTTATCAAGTTTGACTCAATTTTTGAGTATTGTTTCGCAGGATTTTAAGTGGTTGCTAATAAGTCGTGTACACAAATTAAGGCACAATATCAATATTTTAAATGTGTATGGAGGATAAAAATTATGGTAGTATTGAATTTCAGTGAATTCCTCCAATCATGATATTTGTTAATATTAATAAATACTCATATTAATAAGAGCCACCTTAAATTGATTAAGGACTAACTGATTGAAGGGATGTACTGAAATTCAATACTATTGTACTACTAACCATGTACTTATGTATGTGATGTAAGATTTAACAATTTTTTAAAGAAAATATACCTCAGTCCGTTTTAATCAATGTTTTTAAAACCGGACCGGTCATTGAACCGGTCGAGGTACTGGTTCACGGTTCAATGGTCGAACCGTGGTCGAACCAGTGGCATTTAAAATATATATTTTTAATTAAATATACTAAAATATATCATAAAAAAATTATATATTTCATAATTATATGTTTCCATCTCGATCTAAACATGATAAGAAATAGAACAAGTTGCAAATTACCACAATATCATATTAAACTCTTCAAATAAGTTCAAGGATCAACATATTTAAGTCTCAAATCTTATCACAAACCCAACAATAAATACTGAAATAGAACAATCCTTACAACTACAAGTCACAACAAATTTTCAATAAATATTAAATCATAAACAACACAAATTTTAAAAAAAAATGAACAACCGGTTGAACCGTCTAAACCACCGGTTCTGACCGGTTTTGACCGGTTTTATATCTGACCGGTTCTTTGGTTATTCCGAACCGGACTGGCTGGCGGTTTACCGGTTTTCCGGTCCGACCCGCCGGTCCGGTCCGATTTTCAAAACAATGGTTTTAATTGACACATTTTTTTCAAAGGCAAACAATATTATTATGGTTGTCTAGTTAATACTAAATGTCCAAAAATAATCGAAATTGATATTTATTTATTTATTTATTGGTGGACGAAAATTTAGGTGAGGGGATGGTGCCCCAGTCCAAGGTTAGGACAGGCCTACCTCGAGACTCAGAGAACACTTACAGAGGTTCTTACTTCTTACATATAACCCACTAAATTGATATTTATTTAGACGAAATTCAAACAAAATGAGTAAATTGATAACAAATCAGACTATGGCAAAATAACTGAGAATGAGATATATAAGTGACTGAATTGAAAGAAAAAAAAACGTATTTATGAATGATCAAAATGATTTTTTTTAATCTATAGACATCTTAATAATTTTTTTTTGTTAAATTAGTCTTTTTGATCTTAATTTATACTAATTTTCAATTAGGTCCTTATAATTGCATACCCATGATTGATTGAAGTGTGGACAATTTTCTTTCATACAATACCCAGGACGATCGATCCAAATTATTAATTAATCGTTACAATAAAACAAAATAAAACACTTATTTAATTTATATTATGTGTATTGAAGAATTTTGCGAGTATTTAGATGAACGTACAGAAAATTTACCATCTCCTATATTTAATCCTTCATCAATATTGAGTTATCCCAAAAATGGAAAATAAAACTAAAAGAAAAAAAAAATCATTTTTTCACATGCAAGCTGCAAAATGAACCTTTGGACGCCCGCCCCCTATTGTAGATAACAACGCCTAAAAATCCGTTGCGTTTTCCATCTTTCTGTCACCTAAACTCTAAAAATAAAGAAAACCCATTACATTTGAGGAACCTCTCCTCCCATCGTTTACATCTTACAAATACCAACGAAAACAAAAAGAATTAACCCAAAACTTGAAAATTTGTATAAACAATGGCTTCTTCTTCTTCTTCTTCTTCTTCTTCTTCTTCTTCTTCTTCTTCTTCGTTATTGTCGTCGTCGTCGTCGTTTTTCGTTATTAAAACAATTCTATTCTTCGTCGTCGTTTTGTCTGCGACGTGCCCTAGTGCTCTTGGCGAGGATCACAAGAGCTTGGTTAAGGACCAAGTGATTGACTCTCCTTTGTTAACAAAAAACATTGATGCCAATCGAACTATCAAGGTAGATATCAATGGCAACGGAGAATTCAAATCAATTCAGGCTGCTATTGATTCTATCCCCGAAGGAAATTCTCGGTGGATCATCGTCCATATCAGGAAAGGAGTATATAGGTATTAATTAATTAAAACATAATTTTAATTTAAATGTCATTTATCGAGATATTAATTTCAATCATATATATACAAATGAAATTAATTTATTATGCATCAATTCAGAGAGAAGGTACACATACCGAAGAGCAAGCCCTACGTATTCTTAAGAGGGAACGGGAGAGGCAAAACCGCCATAGTTTGGTGTCAGAGTTCCGTTGATAATATAGAGTCCGCAACCTTCAAGGTTGACGCACACAATTTCGTTGCCTTTGGAATCAGCTTCAAGGTCAATTATATTCATTTCTTCGTCACACGAAAATTAAATTGAAGGATCGAATAAAAACAACGTATTTTGATTTTGATTTTAGTTTTGGGTGAAAAATTAATTGCAGAACGAGGCACCTACCGGTATCGCTTACACGTCACAGAACCAATCAGTGGCAACATTTGTAGGAGCAGATAAAGTAGCATTCTATCATTGTGCATTTTATAGCACTCACAATACTCTCTTTGATTACAAAGGCAGACATTACTATGATTCTTGTTATATTCAAGGTTCCATTGATTTCATCTTTGGTCGTGGTAGATCTTACTTCCATGTAAGTATATATATATACATAGTTTCAATTTTTGAATATATATGAAATAATTAAGGAAAAAAAATTTAGGGACTTTTTGAAGGTTTGTTCTGGTTTTTTACTTTAAAAATCATAAAAGAGTGTTTTAAAATGGGTAGCAACCAAACCCTTAACCCGGAAGCGTTTATTTTAAAGTCTGAATCCTCTGTAGTTGAAAACTGAAACATTTATCTGAAGTAAGAGAGAGATTAGAAAGAACAAAAATGGTCAATTTTGTACGAGTGCGAGTTATTTTTTCTCTTCTCCCTATCTCTCTCTCTTATATATATTGTATAGAATAAATGCAGGGAATTCAAATCGTTTTCCATTTATATCTTTATCATTAAATTTTTCAATAAAAAATCAACATGTATATATATATATATATATAATATAACTCATGTTCTTCATGAATAATTCTTGAAATTTTTTTATATGCATTATTTTAATTAGAGAAATTTTGCATATATATATATATATATATATATATGAAATGCAGAATTGTGAGATATTTGTGATAGATGACAAAAGAACAAGTATAAAAGGTTCAATCACAGCACACAACAGAGAGCATGCAAATGAAGAAACAGGATTTGTGTTTAACAAAGGAAGGGTATATGGAATAGGAGGGGTGTACCTAGGAAGGGCCAAGGGTGCCTTCTCTAGGGTTGTTTTTTCTCACATGTACCTTTCTGCCACTATTGTCCCTGAAGGCTGGGCCCACTGGAGTTATGCTGGAGAAACCAAGTAAGCACATTTATATTATATTATATATATTTTACCAGGTAATTGGTTGGAGTGGTAGGTACTCCATTCTTTTAAAGAAGATCTCGAGTTTGAGTTTTGTATTTGAAAAGGGTGAGTCTATGATGCAACCATGCAATGTAATTTCAGCTAATAAGATTGTGACACTTGTTATTTTGTTGCATCATGCAATGCAATTGGATCATATTAATGGTCACAATTGTGCCACATAACTCCTCATTGCAAAATGCAACATGTTACATCACAGACTCACCCATTTGAAAAAAACCTCTGTTATGGACCTCAACTAACTCAAACAAGATTGTTTATAATAAGATGATACATGTGCGAAATAAAAAAAAATATTATATGCATTTTAATCTCTAATTAATTAATTAATATTAGTTGGTAAGTAAAAAGTAACAAATCATTCTGTAAATTTTTTAGAAAAACAAAATGAATTAATTATATAATTTTTTACAAGTTAATAATTTTAATTATGTTGAATTTTTTATTATCTTTCGAAAATTTAAGCCTTTTAAGGAAAAAAAAGAAGGACAAAGAGAATGACATTATTGTCTTTCAAAAAAAAAATTCATTTATTAAGTCTGGCCATCAACCAGCATTAATGCTTTCTTAAGTGCTAACTGCTAAATAATTTTATGGAGGGATTATTTTTTTTAGTATTTATAGTCAAGTCCCTATATTTTATGGTAATTGTAACTTCAGCACATCTAATAATTTTATAATTTAACCTTCAAAGTTTATAATACTTATACTTTCAACATTTATAAATTTTTTATGTTCTTATCCCTAAATTAATAATAATTATATTTTTAGTACTTAATTTTATATAAGAAATTATATATATATATATATATATATATATATATATTATTAATTAAAAACAAAAAAATAAACCTAAATAGAAAAAATAGCACTATCTGATTTACATTTATGTTTATTTTTTAAAAAAATTAACAAAATACGATAAAAATATAATTATCATAAATTTAAAAATGAAACATAGAGTTTTATAAAAATTAAAAAAATATATAATTATTGTAAAAACACTGTGATATGTCTTAATTAATTAAGTGTGATATTAATTTTAATTTTGGAGGGTGAGTGAATTAATTAACTAATTAAAATTGAAAATAATTAAATGCAGTAATTTATTCCATGGGGAGTACAAGAACCATGGACCAGGATCCAACACAACAATGCGTGCTCCTTGGTCTAAGCTCCTCACTGATAAAGAAGCTGCTCCCTTTAAGTCTATTGATTTTATTGATGGCAAGGATTGGCTTCCTGTTTGGCTATAATTTTCTTTCTTTCTTTCTTTCTTTTTTTATTTATGTAACTTCATTTCATTTTCTATATATATTTATTAATTTCTACTTGTAATATATATATGATATCCTCCATCTTGTAACATATATATAGTTCTTGCTTGTACCTACTTAATTTAATTTGTGAAAGCATTGTTTAATTTGTGCTTTCTAGTTAATTTAATTATATATGATATCTATATAGATCGATCGACGGTTAGTTTTTAAGTGATGACTCAATCGGTCCTAACTAGTATAAACAACATCTCGTAATAAGGTTATGTTATCTAACTATCTTGTATAAGCGTAAACATAGTTAAAAAAATGAGATATTGTTTGTTGAAGGCTTTAAACCTATTATATAACCCGGGGGGGGGGGGGTCGTCTGAATCTCTCAATCGATCTCTACTAATGTGGGGACACCGAACGAACTACATGGACTATAATTTTATACTTGTTTACATAAGCTCTAAATTAGATATCCAGTTTGAATCTGTTCTCTCTAAACTTTTTTTTAGAAACTCTCTTATTTATCTTATTTTTATCTATCGACTATTTTTAAAAAATATCAATATCTAATTTTTAAAAGTAATATTATTATAAATTTTATCAACTTAAATGTTAACATATTGGTTCAAATAAACTTATTTTTGCTATGTAATATTTATAATTAATGCAGAGACTAGTTGTGTGATTATGTGTTTGGTTTGGAATTTATTGATCAAATTGTACTTGTTATATATTTATTAGTGTATCACGTGTGTACTTGTAATTAAATAACACATGAAAAAATGAGAATGAAACGTCATCCAGTGAGACAATTGTTTTTGTATAGGTCGGTTAATAGTACCTAAAGAATTAATCATGATACTCAATCTCATAAATATATAGGTAAAGACAACAAAAATAAAGGTAGAATAGTAGGAGGTAGCATGGCAAAACTCATAGACTTATTTCATTCAGATATGATGCGTACTAGTACTACAGATTTTATATGTAGCTAGCCAAGCAGTAGTATTACACTGCATGGGCATGTGAATTATAAAACTTTTTATCTAAGGATTGATTAACAATGTTTCTAAATTTGACTTAAAATCCACCACCACCTCCTCCGGCACCACCACCGAAGCCTCCACCGGCTCCACCACCTGCACCACCTCCAGTGCCTCCACCGAAGCCTCCGCCTGCACCGCCACCAACACCACCTCCAAAGCCTCCTCCGGCACCACCTCCACCTCCAACTCCTCCACCTACTCCACCGCCAGCTCCACCACCAATGCCACCACCTTTACCACCTCCAAAGCCTCCTCCGGCACCACCACCACCTCCTTTACCACCTCCAAAGCCTCCTCCAGCGCCGCCACCACCTCCAGCTCCGCCGCCAATGCCACCTCCTTTACCACCTCCAAATCCTCCTCCGGCGCCACCACCACCTCCTTTACCACCTCCAAAGCCTCCTCCCGCGCCGCCGCCACCTCCAGCTCCTCCACCATGTCCACCTCCAAAGCCACCACCTGCACCACCTCCGGCTCCGCCACCTCCACCAACTCCTCCTCCTACTCCACCACCATGACCACCTCCAATTCCCCCACCACCACCATGTCCACCTCCAATGCCACCACCTACTCCACCACCTTTACCACCTCCAAAGCCACCGCCGGCTCCGCCACCATGCCCACCACCAAAGCCACCACCGGCTCCACCACCTCCCCCAACTCCACCACCGTGTCCACCTCCAATGCCACCACCATGTCCACCTCCAAGTCCGCCGCCTCCACCAACTCCACCACCTTTACCACCTCCAAAGCCACCGCCGGCTCCGCCACCATGACCGCCACCAAAGCCACCACCAGCACCACCACCAAAGCCACCACCACCACCATGCCCACCTCCAAAGCCACCACCAGCTCCACCACCACCACCTTTACCACCGCCGGCTCCGCCACCATGACCGCCACCAAAGCCACCACCAGCACCACCACCAAAGCCACCACCACCACCATGCCCACCTCCAAAGCCACCACCAGCTCCACCACCACCACCTATCCCTCCGCCGCCACCCAAACCACCACCGCCGCCAAAACCATCCGCCAACTCATCTTCTTTGACTCTCCTACATTCGGCTATTCCTATCACCAACACCAACACCAAAGCAAATCCTCCAACATATTTATGAAATCTCCCCATTTTTTCTCACACAAATATGGAAACTTTAAAGCTACAAAGGCTGCTTTGCTTGGAATGGGAAACCCAACAACAACTAGTATTTATAGCCTTAAGTTGGAACATTAATATTCACAATAAATTACACTTCCTTCCCTTTTATTTTAAAAATGTACACTTTTTTTTGAAAGACTTCAAAAATTTACAATTTCATTCATTTTCATTAAAATATCCTTATTAACATTATTAATTTTTAAAATAATTATAATTTTATTATATAAAAATATTTTTAAATAATTAGAGTAAATTATAAACATTATTAATATTTTAGAGTAAATTACAATCAAATATCAAAACTAACTCTCCTATTTTAAAAATTAACACTTTGCTCTATTTAAAAAAAATCATAATTTCACTTATATATTTTGACTAAAAAGTTTTTGATAACATTATTAATTTTTAAAATAATTACAATTTATTCATAAAAAATATTTAAAAAAAATCATCATGTCATTATTATTTATTATAAGTTAAAAATAATTACTTTAGTTTATTTTAAAGTTTTAAATAATTAAAAAATAAATTTTTATATTACTCAAATATATATTTACCTACATATATAAATTATAAACATAAGGATATTTTAGTAAAAAAAAAAGATAAAATCTTTTAAGTGTGTGCTATAAAATTCTTCCAATAATATATTTTATTTATATTTGATCTTCTATATCCTCTCTCCATCCATAATTAGTCATATAAATATATTTTGTCGCGTGTCTTATTTCTCCCAATGAACTTTACTACTCAAGTTTAGTCCTATTTTTTATCTTTTAATGGACTAAAGTGTAGTTTTTTAAAAATAAACAGAGTGAAAGTGTAATTTAAGGATCTTCAAGGGAATTAATATGTAATTTACTCCAATATTTAATACATGTAGTTGGGAACTCTCTTTCAGTGGGATACATATGGACTTGGTTTTAGTACTTAGATCGAACACTTAGGCAAGAAATTCAAACTTGTTGAGATGAAAATTTTATTGGCCGGTGAATTCATAATTAATGCTTTGTCTCTCTCTCTCACCTCTCAACCACTATGCATTACTACTACTACTCATACAAATTGCAAACATATATATCATCACCGTCGCAAAGTCCAAATTTGGGCATTTAATCATAGAGCCGTTTAATTTGAATATCCATGCAATGATTTGAGAGAATTATCAATTGGACAAAACTTATATGATGTTCTTTACATGCTTTTGACACATGTCTTTTTTTAATTGGCTAACCTTACCAAAGCATGTAAGCAACAACACATAAGTTTTTTCCTTATCAATTTAGCATTTAAAAGATATAGATGTTTTTTTTTGTTTCAATTTGATCTTTTTTAGTTCTTTTGACGGTGTATGTGCGACTTTTTTTAAGGACTAAAAGGATTAAATTGAGATATTTTTTTTTTGAGGGACTAAATTAAATAATTTTGTCTTTCAGTGACTAAATTAGAATAATTTGTATCTTTCAGAGGTCAAATTGATCATTTTCTTTTTTTTAGTCTTATACTATATATAACTTCACACAAGATTTGAGACGGAAAAAATATGATATTTTCATAGTGAATAAGTTTTGGTGAACCTGAATTTACTCATCATTTTCTACACACTCCAAAGAAATGACTCAAGGTTGGTAAAAGATATTAAATGCTATAGGTGGTGAGTCAGCTGGTCTAGGGTACATTAGATTTATGTTTAGCTCCGATTCTGGCATGTTTGATTGCTTGGCTAAGGGGTATGTTATGGATTGAGAGCAGATCTTATGCTAGACAGCATAAAAATGTAACGAGAGAGAGTGACATATGGGTGTGACTCACATTAACTAGAATAAAAGTTCAGTATTACGAGAATACAGAACAACTCAACACATTTCTCCAATCTTAGTGTTATTTTTCAATATTAATATATAGAGACCATCCACATTGAATGGATTAGTTAGGGACCAAATGATTGGAGGAATGTACTGAAATCCAGTACTATCGTACTACTGAACATCCTCTCAGCCAAATGGGACCCTACTCATGTGTTACACACTCTCTCTCTTCATGCATTTCTATATATGATAGTTAATTAGCATATAGGAAAGTCGTTTTGAATTTGATTTTGTTAGAACTTATGTTGGAAAAGAAATACGACATAATATGATCAAATTTGGTAAATAAAAAAAAGTTATCTCACCCAATCCAACGACGTGAAATCGATGACCATCAATATTTTTAGTTTCATAAAATAATAATTTTTTTTTTAATGTGATATGATCGATCACATCAACATGGTATTATTTCAAATGTTACTCTCTTATCACAAAACACTCGCGAGCGAGTGTGATCATCCAGTTTTGATATCAAAAATATTATAGTATATAAGATAATCCGAATGTCAACTTATTGTTAATTAATTTACTTTAATTGAAAGTAGGAATTGGTTAAGGAATTCATCATAAAGGGAAGTCTCTATATATATGTGACACTTGCAAGAGTTCCTAACATCAAAGCTTGTCCCACCATGTGTATCATTTATTGCAAGCTAAACCTAAACCATATATAAATGAGTAGATGTTCAGTAGTACAACAGTACTGAATTTCAGTACAGTCTTTCAATTAGTTAGTCGCTAATCCATTTAAGGTGGGTCCTTATTAATGTGAGTTTTTATTAATATTATATTAACAAATAGCACTACATGATTAGAGAGATGCATCGAAGTTCAATAGTACGATAGTACTGATCTTTCATCTTATATAAATGGGATTAGTGAATAGTGAGAGCTAACTTTCAACCATAAAATCCCCAATCGATCTTGTCTTGACTCATTTTAGAAACTTAGAATTATTAATTAGGGGTTTGCCAACACTACTTACACTTACAAACTTGCTTCATAAATATCAAATAATTATATATATGGTTCAGAGATTTATATTTAATATTAGTTTAAGATATTATATGTATTGTTTTGGAATAAAATAGTTGTACAAAAAGTAATTATATATTACAAAATAGGTGTATAGATAGCTTATGTATATGTGGCATTAATTAACTTAATGTTTTTAAACTTTTTTTGGTTTCCCAATGTATCCACAATCCGACAGGCCAAGGACTAATCCTCCGTGGATCTGAGCTCTATTATGCCAAAGGTTTGATTACTATTCTTTTATAATTGATCTTAAAAAGGTGATTAGTTTCTTATATATAGTGTTCTTTTACTAATAAATTGAGTTTAGCAGAAGAAATTAATTTTTTATAACGTGAGGAATCTCAATTTAAATCTCTGCTGAAAAAAGTATTTATATTTAGTATCGATACAATGTTTCAAACATGTTGAATTGCCTCTATTGATAGTTGTGAGAAAAAAAATATAGCGTTATTTTAGCAATAGGTACAAATTAATCACTTAAAATTTTTTTTGTACGTATTAATTCTACAATGCAAATGATAGTGTCAAATATTTTAATGTTAGTCACGAACTTAAATTAATAAGTAATATTATTAATAGATGATGTTAATTAACAAACAATGTTAATTAATTGACGATAAATTTATTATTATTTTTGTATTGTGATCTTCTAAATTAAAAATATAAATAAATAGATCAATTGTATGTTATCATGTTCAACAAGAAAAAGTAGAGAATTATCAAACATTTTACTAAAAATTAACTAAAAATACAAATATTAATTAGATATATATAACATAGACTGCAATTAATTTTTTACTTTATCAATAAGGCATTCAAATAATCTAGTCCAAAGATGTATGTTTTTTTTAATTTAATTTTTAAAAGATTAATCTCTAATTATTTAATCATCCAGTTAATGAAATTAATGTAAATTAAAGTTAATTAATTGGTAGTAACATTAATAGATATTGACCTAATTTTTTAAATGGTGACTAGAATTTCATTCAAAATTAATAATAAAACATATTATATTTATAAATTAAACATTGTTTTTTTATAACTATAAATTAAACGTTGTTAAAATATACTATTTACATTGTTTCAATGGATTTTTTATTATATAAATTTGATATATTTTATTCTACAAATAATTAAGTTAAATTTTAGTTTTAATTGATCAATATGATTGTACAAATTTATGATTTAAATTATTATTATTTGGTTAAATTGTATCCAGCTGGCAATGATTATATATTGGAAAAAACTTAGGTCCATTTCCTTATGTCCATTTCATCCAATTTCCCAATATAATTATGACACGTGGCAAAAAGTGTTTAAATGACCAATCACAGTAGAGAAAGAATATAGAAGACCACCTTTTATATGACCAATCATAGAGGAAAGAGAGTGTAAATACAATATATGATTGGTAAAATTGGATGAAATGGACACAAGAAAATGGACCTAAGTTTTTTCCTTTTATATATATATATATATATATATATATATAATGTCATAATAGATATCCTTCATTTTCAGAACAAAAGAAAAATAAATGCAATGGACAATAGCTGGAAGGCAATTAAGCACGTTCTCCACTATTAAGGGTATAGAATCCAGAAGTTTAATGATAATAACTTATAAATTAAACTTAAATTATAATTAAATTAGATATTTTCTTTTTTCCCTCTCTATTTATATAAATAAAAGAAATTATAAATTTTAAAAAATGATTGTTAAATTGCCATTAGAATTGAAGTTACATGCCTAAATTGCATGACAAAAATTTTAGAGGGTGTTTGGTATGGTATTATTCTCATCTAAAATAATGTTATTTTTGATAATATTATTAGGTGACACTGTTTGTTATGGTATCATATGATGACACAGTGTCATCCAAGATAACACAATGTCATCACATGTGGGGGGTGGCAATGGATATGGGTATTTTGGGTACCCGCGGGTACCCGTCCGAAAAAATATCCGATATCCATCGGATATTGGTCGGATTAAGATATTAACCTCGGATATCCTATATCCGTCCGATTGAATGGACAGATAGGGTATCTGATATCCGTTATCCATTTTTATATAATATATTAGTTAAATATAATATTATATATATATATATATATAAAATATAATAAAATAAATAAAAGATAATAAAAAATAAAAATAATTATTTAATATATTTTTTTAATTAAATTATGGAACGAGTAGCGGGTACCCAATATTAAGAATAAGATATCCGTCTTCAAAAAAAAAAAGAATAAGATTTCCAATATTTAATACCCATTATGTTCGGGTATCTCGAATATTTTGAATACAGATATCACAATGTGTAAAATTTTTCGGATTCGGATAGGGTGCGGATATCGAATGTTTGGACGGATACGATACAGATAGTAAAAAAACTTTCGGATATCCACCCATTGCCACTCCTAATCACATAATACCAAAAACAAAGAGTATCATCTTGTGACAACAAAAATATTTGTCATATAAAATGACACATTTGAGTGAAAAAATTTTCTTTTACTTTATCAATTTGATCTGTGAACTAAACATGTCCATTTAACAAGACAACAACAGCATCTTTTAAATTTACTTCTGAGAATTTTTCTTTAGAGTATCATTTGTGTTCATCTTCACTTTTGATGAACACAGCACTCTCGGAGGACTATTGCCTACCTGAATTTTTTTCTTCATTTGGGTACTTTCTTAAATACAAGCATATCGTAGACAACAAGTGACCCTCTAAAATTACAAGTGGAAGTTTAAAATTGCAATAAGTAATACTCCAGAATTGCAACAAATAGCATTTTAAAATTTTCTTACCATAATTAATTAAATTAATATAAATCTTTAAAAATATTTCAATCACTATAAACTTTTATTTTAATCAAATCAAAATTAAACTTACTCATTATTACATCTATAACGATTTAAAATCTATTAATCCATTATTAACATCTTGAAATATTAAATATATATATACATAATAATAATAATAACAATTACGGATTTTGAAATTGTAAATAATTTTTTTTATTTAGTACGTTGCAAATATAAAATTTTAAAAATATACGCTAACATGAGATATATAAGATGTGATATTGTGGAATATAATCTAAATTTAAAAATAGTTAATTTATTATTAGTATTAATATTATATAAATATTTGATTCATTAAGAATTATTTTCTAAATGAAGGTAAAAAGATAAGAGATATTAAATAGTAATAATATACTTAATTTTTTTTTAAAATATAATTTAAATATATCATTTTAAAAGATGTAAATCATTAAAATTATTTATCAGTATAAAAATAAAAGAACTCAAAATTAGAATCAACCCAATCTTAAAAAAGATATTTTATAAAAATATTCTTTTATCATCTATAACTATAAATAATTGTGTATCTTTTTTAAAAAGTTCAAGTGAATGAGCTAAGGAGAAGAAATCAAGGTTTAATCTTTTAGTATTTTATAGGTAAAAAGTAATCCAAGTTAAGATTTTACAATTATTTGCAAACTATATTATGAATGCATGCATACAACTATATACCTTATTAATAAAGACGTACACAAATTCAATACACATGATCTCTTCATCTATTTTTTTTGTTTAGACTAAGGTATTCACCGTCGAGCACAGTGATTAATCGCCTCGCTGAATTGTAGGCACCTCAAAGGGTGAGAAAACTAGCCCAATGATTTAAAGTTGCTCCATACCCAAGACAGGGATCGAACCCCTGACACTTGGTTAAGGATAAATATTCCACTCAACCACACCCCTTAAGTTATCTCTTCATCTAATTTGGTATGAGAAGTTCTAAGGTATATATACATATATATAGTCTATTAAAAACAAGTAAACCAAGTCAATCTTAAATTCATAATTATTAGACAAATTAAAAAAAAATTCAATGACATACAAATATATATATATATAATTAATTAATTAATTAACTTGATCCACTTGTAGATTAATAAACTAGATTACATACATACTTCCCTTTATATATAAGAATCTCCTATATATGCCTAAGTTTATCAAATTGCCAATTATGAGATGCAGCAAATTAACTAGTTACTCATCACTATATATTGCTGTACAAATCATGAAACTATATCTTGATTATGAGCATGAAAGCTTTCTTTAAGCTCTGATCAACAAAAACAACGGATCCTCTTTATTTAGAGAGAGATAGAGATAGAGTGGGACCCAAAATCAGATGGGACCCACTCCTTATTTTTTTTTCATCTCTCTAAACGGAGATGATTCGTTCTCTAATCTTATAGTTGTAATTAAAAGACCTATTCATTCATAAGGTTTTAGAGCTAGTTTCCCACTGAATCAAGGGTAGTTCAAGAATGATTAAGAAGTAGCATCTTTCTGCCTCTCTGATGTATTGGACTTCACCATTCATAAGCTTCACTATCTTCCTGCTCATACTCAGCCCTAACCCTTCCTGACTTCTCCACTCACTGCTATGGAACATGTCTTGGATCAATTCAGGAGGAAGACCTTCACCAGGACATGCCATCCTTCACACAAAAACACTATTTATCAATCAACTCCAAAATACAAGTACTCAAATGGAATAGAAAAGAGGCATCATCTTAAAAGATGAAAGAGATCGGATTCTCTACCGTGATGCTGTTGTGCGGTTCGGTTAACCACGGTTTTAAATAGAATAGAAAAGAGGTATCATCTTAAATGATGGAAGAGATCGGATCCTCTACCGTGTGATGCTGTTGTGCAGTTCGGTTAGCCACGGTTTTTAACCGTGGCTAACCGGTCACGCAACTGTGGCAAACATTTTAACCACAGTTTTGTGTTCGGTCCGCACAACAGCATCACGGTAAAGGATCCACATTGAAGATGAAATGTCTCAATTTGATACTGAAAGATCAATTCTCGATCAATTTTTGTCCTTTAATGGGATGGATGAAATGTTAATTGGCTGGCAATGACATTAACGTATACTAACTTAATTCTTAAATCATGAATTATATTTATTCAACAATAAAAAAAAAGTTTAAAAACATCATATTTTCAAATTAGTCATTGTCAAATTAAAACGCTTAATTTGCATTTTCTTATGTGCAATTTGTATATAGTTCAGAAATTACAAGCACATGTTTACTACAATTCTTGTTTGGAAAAATAAATGGTTTGGCTAAGCCATGCATTCTTTATGTTTTTTGTTTGTTGACCCCTTTAAGTTTATAAAAGTTTCAATTTGGTCCTCTAATTCAAAGAAAACTATGTTACCTTCATCTATTATAAAACAGTCCAATTCTGCTTCTTTTTTCACAACTTTGTCCAAAATTTAAGAACGAATTTAATAGTTTCCTAACTTGGACACCAAGAATAAGGATAGGCTATGAAGTTCAGCATTAGATTTTGAATTATGGTGGAAATTAAAAAACAGGATTATTTTTTTAAAAAAATTATAATGGCAAAATTTCCTACTTTTGAACTTTAGGAATCAAATTAAAACTTTAATAAAGTTAGAGGAACTTACAGTGTATTTAATTATTTTTGCCTAAATTAATACGAAGAAATGACGTTTTAAGTGACAAGTTAGCATTAATATTACATGTAAGATGCCACACGTTTGGATGAAACTAATTACAACTCGAAACTGTGAGAACAAAATTGACCATAAAAAAAGATTAAAAACAAAATTTAAGGACATAAAAGATGCTTTTACCGTTAAAAAAGTAAGGCTAAAGTACTATTTTGGTCCCTAATGTTTGCATGAAGTTTAATGTTGGTCCTCAAAGTTTTTTTTTTGTCGATTTTGGTCCTCGAGCGTAACACCGTTAACTTTTGCTGTTAAATGATGACGTGACATGTTTATGTGGCACACTCTCTCTCATACGAGTCATATTTTAACGACATGTCATGACACATCACTGCCACGTCACCCCACATTGCCACATCATCATCTTCTCTCCTTCATCATCATCTTAGCAGTGATGTGTCATGCCACGTCATTAAAATATGGCATGTATGAGAGAGGATGTGCCATATAAGCATGCCACATTATCCTTTAACGGCAAAAGTTAACGGTGTTATGCTCGAGGACCAAAATCGACAAAAAAAAAAAAATTTTGAGGACCAAAATAATACTTTAGCAAAAACAATAACGTAAAATTGCCGATTACATACCTGAATTTAGCATGGAGAAGAGTGAGTCTATCAGAAATTTGCTTTAATCTTGGACCAACATGAAGCTCTACCCACCCATCTGAAGCTGATGCATAGCGCACCATATTCATTAAGAAATCAGCCAAAACTTGTTGAATCCTCATTTGATCTCCAAAAACTGCAAGTGTCTTCACTTCTTCAGGAATGTCACGAATCAACTGCAAATTTCTTTCTCTTAGCAATAGCATCACTTGGCTAACAACAGCATTTATCACATTCCCAAGCAAGAATTCCTCCTTCTCAAGCTCCAAGGACCTAACTCCAAAACAAAAATAAAAAGGACATTACCTTTCTCTTCATAAAGATTGATGCAGCAAGTAAGAGAGATAGAATTCATTATTTGATATTCTCACATATTCTACTGAATTTTACCAGATGAAAGGCATAATTCAATAATATACTTAGTAGCTATTAATAATGTAAATTAGACTCTCCTCTCCTCCCTTAAGAGATGTTAGAATTATATACTTTCCTCTTTTTGAAAGATTGAAAAATGAAACTAATTTTTGCCTAAAATGCCCTTATTGAGATTATTAATTTCCTAAAAAATTCAAACTTATTTTAAAATTTATTATTATTTTGAGTCAAAAATAACTATTTTATTATTTTAAAAAATAATTTTTCATATTAGTTAAATACGTTTTTAATTATATAAATAATAAACATAAGGGTATTTTGGTCAAAATGAATGAAATTGTAATTTTTTTAATCTTTCAAAAAAAGGGGAGTATAGATTTTTAAAATAAAAAGGAGGAGTATAATTTCATGATCTCTTAGAGGATGGGATTGTAATTTACTTACTCCAAAAGGCCATGTTCTTTTCCTAGAATTCATGATGGAAAGGGAGAGGGAGAAGTCATCTCCCTCTTCTTTTTTTCCTAACAAACAAACCCCACTTTTTTCAATGTGATGAAATTATGTTTTTGCACTTACTTTTTTACCTGCTTTTATTGTATTATCACTTTTAAAGTAAGGACAAAATGGTCATTTTACCCACTTATATTCCATTTACATCACATCATATTGACATGACATTTCCATTCCCTCATCTTTTCTCATTCTCATTCCCATTCCCATTTCCTCATCTTTTCAACCAAAAGAACATAAAGTAAAAGCTTAACTATCAAGTAATGGTGAAGAATGGCTTTTTGCAACTCTGAACACCCCTCAAGTGAAAGCACTTCAAATGTGGATGAAGTATAGAGTATATATAGACTCACAAGTAATGGAAATCTTGTATTGAAGCTACCCTCAACTTCAATTACTAAAACTTCAATTAGTAAACTGGAGATGCAAGAAGGATTGAACTTTAGGCCCTCTTGATCAACCTATATAGCCTAAAAGCTTAAGCCATATATATAGTGTGAGCCACAAAAGGGTTTGATAAACCATTAAATGCAAAATAGTTTCGTAAGATAAATCTCACCCATCCTCGATGCTCTGCAGATCAATATCTTGCATGATCTTGAACATCTGCTTCTCACAAGCAGCACTAGCCTCAACAAACTCATTCTGGTCATCACTCAACACTGTGCCCTCCAACAGAGAATTCGTGAACCGTATCCCATTCAGGGGATTCTTGATTTCCTGAAGAACGTAAGCCAGCTCTTTCATGGCCGCGAAGCAGTGCTTCTCCTGCTGCCTCTGCACTTTCAAAGCCTCTTGAAGTTCCGGACTCGCAATCTGCAGAAAGCAGAATGCCCCAATGGTCTGGCCATCGATGCTAACTCGCTTCTTCGCGGTCAAGAGAGCTTGCACGTGGTTGCCGTGCCGATCAAGGAACAGAAGTGGGAATTTATCGGCGTTGTGTCCATCGAGTACATTGTGCAAGATAATCAGTAACTTGGTTAGAGCGTTCGGACCCTTCAGCCGACAAATCTTACCGAAAACCTCTCCGATCAGCAATTTCCCGATGACATCCCCGCGAGGCCAGCCGGTGAGCTTTTCCATGGCGGTGTTCCATTCTGAGCAGTAGGTGTTATCATCTGATGCAAAAATGGGAGGGATCAAAGGACTTGGGCTATGCACAATGGCCTTGTAATCACCTTGTAAGTGGATTAATTTGTCCATCACCACTTTTTGACTAGTGACATCCTGGCCAATAAAGCATACTCCAACTATATTGTTCATGTAATTCTTGCTAGAGCAAGCATTTACCACTATGAAAACTGCCATCTTGTGATGTTCTGGGCCAAATGTCCTCATTTTTATCTCTACATTCTTGTCTTCTTCACCTGTACTGAGTAAATTCAAGCTATCAAAGCCATATTATTTCTAAAGCAAAAAACTCTGATAATCTATGGCATAACAGTAGATAGCAGCACGCTGCTTTCAAGCTCAAAGACAAAATGATTGATTGCTAATCAACATAATAGGATGACATTGGACCATGAACATTTACTTTTCTTATCCACAAGAGGCAACAATTAGGTTATAGCTCATTCTTTTTGCTTAGGACTCGTTAGTGCTCGGAAAAGGAATTTGAATCCTCATGTGAGAAAAATAACACGAGTTATGAGAGGAAAGAGATAGACACAAATTTAACTGAATAGTGGGTCCCATTCACATAATGGTCCACTCTGTCTATCTATCTCCTCACACGACATTTCCACATTATTTTCTCACGTGAGAAGAATTTGATCCTTGGAAAAGCTAGTTATTACATTTAAGTATAATTTCCATTAAACTTTTAGCCACTATGTTTAACTATTTGCATGTCTATCTATCCTAATTGTGCAGTTAGTGTTTTCATACCAAATTAACTTGTGAATTAGGCTGAGAAATAGCATGTGTGAGAAAGACTACCTCTTAAAGCTCGAGAAAGAAGCCTGTCTACAGTTTCTTCAGACTCCTTATACACAAGATCATGAACCAAAGACTTCCCCATAGCCTCCTCAACCGAGAGCCCCGTCAATTCTGCAACTTTCGCATTCCACCCATTTATGTGTCCATCCAAATCCACAGCAAACACAGGCACAGTGGCAGTTTCTATCAATCTCACCATCTCTTTAACCATAAAACTCAGATCCTCCAACCCTCTCAATTCCTTATACCCAACCGACTTGGAACTCCTATCCTCGGATTCTCTAACCGAGTCCTGCAAAATGAACTGCAGAGAGTTAATCGCATTCATCTCCACATTCTCCAGCGCGAAGCTCGGGCCTTTCACCACTTCCAAGAAAGCCTTGAACGAAGAACGCGGGTGGATTATTTCTCCATCATCTCTCTCCTCCTCTGGCTGATGCCTCGCACCACCCCATCTGATCTCTTTCTTCGTGCTGGATTTGAACCAGAACAGGAAATCCTTCTCTGTGACATAAGCAACGGTCATCCCACAAACCGCATCGCCGAGAGAGGCAGCCCCGGGGTACCCTGCATCAGCCAGACTATCAATACTTAAGCCGGATGAATCTGTGTGGAAGGCCTTTAGCCACTTTATAATGTCCTTTACCTGGGACTCGGTTGGGGTGACACCTAAGGGGTAATAGTTGCCTTGGTAATAGAATGCTGCTCCATCGCACTTCATAAGGTCCATAATACTAGGCGTTTGAGTCAGAATCCCCGTGGGGGAATCTCGAAGGAGCATGTCACAGAGGAGAGTTTGAGTCCTCAAGACTCGATTCTCCTTCAATTGTGATGCCAATTGAAGTTCCACATTCAATTGGAGACCGAACGCCTGCATAAGTAACTCGCAGGTGTTGCGCAGAGGAAAAGGGGTACATCTAGCCGAAGTATGATGGCAAACAACCAAACCCCATAGCCTTTTTGTAGAGGTACAATCACCACTACTACCACCATTACCACTACCACTACTACTATTACTACCTTGGTAATCGTCATTGATAATGATTGCCATGACCAATGAAGCAATTGAGCCCATATTGGCCATGTACTGAGCATGGCAGCCGTGAGGAGCACGGAGTGTTGATCCAATCAAGCAGAGAGGCTGCATAAGACCTTCGTCCTGAATCACCCTCACGGGAGTGGCATTACAATCCACAATCATCCTGATTCGGTTCCTTTTGAACAGAAATCTCGCGAACTGAGGTATATCAGAAGCAGGGTAATGCAGACCAATGAAAGGCTCTAGATCGTGCCTTTTACTCTCGGCCACAACCTCCCCGTGCTCATCCTCATGGAATTTGTACACCATTACTCTATCATACCCTGTAAGCTCCCTCACGCTCTCCACGACGCCATCAGAAAACGACGACGTTTGCTGCTGCAATCGGGAAATCGCGCGGCCCGCGAGCTTCTGAGATTGTACCAACCCGGCGATGGAAACCGCGGGATCCTCCGTCCTCGCGGGCTCCAAATCGATCACGACGCCGACATCGATCCGATGGAGGATCGCGTAAAACGGCCGACCCGAGGTCCTGGCGTGGATCCAAATCGGGTTGAACCGGGCCACCTCCTCCGCGTTGAACGCCTTCTCGAGGAGAGCGGCGCCGAACGGGGAGAAGAGCGTGCGTACGTCGGAGCCAATCGCGAGGGCTTCGGAATGTTCGAGAGTCGTCGTCGTCAGGACCGATTGTGCCGTAATGCCGAACAAATCGCGGGCGTTGTCGCTGTAAGCGAGGACGCGGAAGGAGGGGTCGTCGACGGCAATGACGCAGCCGAAGGGTTGAATAGAGGAGGTGGTTTGGTAAGAAGAGGGGATGGCGTTGCTTGCGGTGGAAGTCTGAAGAAGGCGAGGAGGAGGGAGTGAGGTTGCGGCGGCTCTGTTGGCAGAAGCCATGCATTCAAGGAAGGGGGATTGGATTGAAGTGTGTCTCTCTAATTTTGGTTGGTGGAAGGGAAACGAAGAGGGGAATGGAGTGACATAGCTAAGGGAATTGTGAAGATGGAAGGATGGATGAATATGTGTGTATATATATATATATAGAGGGAAGAAGGAGCAATGGAACAGAGTATATAAGAACAGAGGAGTGTGAAGAATGAGGACGATGGTATGTGACGTACTCACGTCTCATTAACCTCATGGCAAGAATTTTAAGAAAAAAATATTATTGGAAAAAAAGCGTAGGTATTTTGATATGTCGAGAGAAAGAGATTAGTGTAATATTTTAAACGAGATGGAAGGTCTATGTAATATATCGAAGTTCAATATTTGTATAATGCTAAACTTTTATCCCTAAAAAAGATCAGAAGAATATTTGTTGCCAATATTAGGAAAAAAAAAATATTTAAGCCAGCATTTATTTATATATTACATTCAGTTTTATATACAGAATTTATTTATTTTTTAAAGTTTAAACTACTACAAATTAAAAGACTAAATAAAATATCTCTAGCTAGATATCTATAAGAAACCAAACAAAAAAAATTTTCATTTATTTTCTTTAATATTTTCCCATATAGTGTGTAAAAACAAAATGTTATTATTAGAGCCATTTTATAACCCTTTCTCTCTAACAACCAACATAGCTCTCATTTATGAGAAAAACTTCCTATTTTTTTAGTGGTTGTGTGGATTAAAATTCCTTGGGGTGAGTTTCAATAACCAAAAAATTTTTATGCCTTGGTGTGAAATTTTCCTAAATTGAGGTTGAGCTTATTCCATCCAAAAAGTTATGTTAATCACTTTCTTCTATTAGGAATTTATTAAACTTTGAGAATTCTTGAAAATTTGTTTGAGGTTGTGTGTGTGCGTGTTTTTTTTTTCAATTTCAAGTCATTAGTATTCAAAAGTCTACTAGGTCTTGCCGAATCTAACTCGAGCTAGTTGATATTTCAATATTTTATAATAGGAGCAGGTCGATCTCTTTTAGCAGAATTTTTTCATGCACAAAACTCAAACTTAAAATGTTACTTAAAGAAAATAGGCTGTTTTCTTTTGTTTTGGACCAGGATATCCACCAAATCAAACATGATAACTAATCTTTCGAGCACTGCAGGATACATTACTACGGGCCAAAGGCCGAAGGAAGGGGGCTAAGGATAGTCATCATGACCCCCTAAACTCCTACTAATTACATATATATGTATCTAAAATTCCTTATTTGGCCTCTCTTCCTTCAAAAAATTATAGAACACTTTGAAGATTCTTTAAGGGTATCTTTGGATAAAAGGTGAATGATGGAGTGGAGTGAAATGTCCAGGCTAAACAATGTATGTTTTGATGTTTTTATGGGATGAAGTGGAATAGAAAGGTAGGGTTCCCAAACTTTTTATTGGCTCTCTAGAAGCTTGTATTTTGTGTCTTTTCAAATTGAAGTGTTAAGTATAAAATGAAATTGCCTAATATTTTAAAATACAATCATATCTTTTTAAGTTTGAAAAAATTACAATTTTATTCTATTATTACAATTAGTCATGTGTTTATATTATAAGGAGTAATATTAGGAAAAAAATAATTAATTAGTCATTCAATTCAAATCGTTTTATATTATAACTTAACTTCCAAACGAAACTAGTAGGTAATCTTCATTTTTTTCGTTAACTCAAACAACATATCTACTAAAGTCATTCCACTCCCAAACAACATATCTATATTAGAAACTTCGTATCAAACAATTAAAAAAAAAACATAATTTATAGCAAAAAGAGTGATAAAATGTATGATATAGAATAATACTAATAAAAACTCAAAGGGTGTGGTTGAGTGGAATGGACTCATCCATCATTAACCAAGTGTCAAGGGTTCGATCCATGCCTTGGGTATGGAGCAACTATAAATCCTTGGGCCAGCTGTCCCACCCTTCGAGGTGCCTACAATTACTGTGCTTGACGGTGAATACCCTGGTCTAAACAAAAAAAAGAATAATATTAATAATAAATTTGCTTTATCAAAAAATTAATAATAATAATAAATTTGCATTTATTTTTATGTATGATGACTTATGTAACATTAATGACACGCAAAGTCACGACATGCTATTAATTATTTAATCTTAATTTAATATAATTTTATAATTAATTATTATTTCTTAAAAAAAATTATATATTATAGTCTACAATCTTGGCTCCCCTAGTCTAAGATTTTTAGCTCTGGACGACCCTCTCAACAAATAATAATGTTCCGTTTCTATCTTTATAGAAATTGAGGCCCGTTACTAAAGGCGATCCTCCCAATAGAGGACGTTCAATTTTCATCATTTTAAGGATCGAACTCAAGAAACAATAATTAAAAATAAATAATAATTAAGAAAACACAAACCCCTATCATCTGTGCCACATCACGTGGATGGTACTTAATTAATGGTTGTTTGAGGTTGTGTTTAAAACTTAAAATTGTGGAACATGTATGCAACATTCAAACACAAAGAGCACTTGAAGACAGAAAAAATGCAACACAGTCCCATTACGTCTTTTAATATGCTTTGTATTGAAAAAGTATAGCATGTGGCTACCTCTCCTTCTCATAGTCATCCTTGTTGCATTATATGTTTATTTTGTTTTTGGAATTGTTTTTCATTTTTCATTTTTTTCCCAATTAGGGTATATATTATGTCAAGCTCAACCACATTACAACATCATATATAATTAGATTGGTTAATTTTTACGATGCAAATTCATGTCTTTTATGCATCAATATAATGTAATGTACATGTTAGGGTAACGTGATTATTGTTGTGGACTTTGGCTATATGTTTGAATATTAATATTAAAAATAATAATATTATTAAAAAAAATTTAAATGTTTTTATTAGTATTAATATATAGAATATGATAAATAAAAAAAATTACATTAAGAAAATAAAAATGTTAAAAATAAAATTATTATAAAATTTAGGGACTAAAATACTTTAATTTTACAAATATTATAATTATATCGTAAATCGGACATTAAATGTAAGTATTTGATCTTTTAGTGGGAATTCAAATCCAAGTTTAATTTAGGACTAAACTGAGGTAAAGTTACTTAGGTGCTTGCTATAAAGTTCACCAATATAATTGAAACACGTGACAAAAATTTTTTGTATAACCAATCATGGTAGAGAGAGAAAATGAAAAGCAATAAATTACATAACCAATCAAATTGGAGAGAGAATATAAATAAGGTTTATGATTGATGAACTTTATAGCAAGCACCTAAGCAACTTTACCTTAGTTTTTTTCTTTAATTTACTGTAAGGAATTAATCTTTTTCACAAGACATAATCGGTAAATTTATTATTGTATACTTTAGTCTCATTAAAGTTTAAACCTTATCTACAATATTAATTTTTATAAATTATATATAATTTAACGTTGATAAATAATAGACATAAAGATTAATATTGTACTATAAATTGTGCAAATTTGACTAAATATCAAAAAATCTTTCAGCAGCCAAATAATTAATGGTATAATTGATTCTTCAAAGGCTAAATAGGAAAAAATAAATCTTGTAATTAATTAATTAATTAATTTTTATTATCATCAAATAAGTATCCATTTACAACACATTGAAAAATAATGAATATAATAATATCATATGACAAATTGTTAATTATCCGACAATGATTAGGTGTATAGTGTATATACCAACATGTTAAGGAAATGTTAGTAATACAAATTAAGGTGTGTTTGTGACTCCTCTAATATAATTAATCCCATTACTAGAAATTAAATCTTACCTAATTATAAATTAAGAAGTTAAGCGTGCAATCATAACAATATTATATTATTGGATCTCATCATAACTTCATATAGTTGCACGTGTTTAGATGAGATCATGAGTACCATATTAGGATGAGTGACCTCATCAAAGTTTACAAGAAAAAGGAATAGTAAATAGTCTATTTTTAAGTTCGAGTCTTGTATAAAAAAAATTTTAGGATAGTTTTATATTATTGTTGTGAAATTTCGGTTAACTCAAGTCATATTAATTAGAATCTAAAAGACTTTTGAATATTATTGTTTTCGACTAAAAAAAGATGCCAATGTGAATTGGTAGATGGTCAAGGATTAAAAGAAAATTCTTACAATATCCATAAACAAAGGTTCAAATTCTCTTAAGATGTCCAAAATACTGCTCAGTGGACATTATATAAGGCCCGTTTGTTATACATGAAAGAGTGATGGAAAGAGTTTCACTTTATTATTTCTTTTGTCAGATATTTTTTTGAAAAAATACAAAATACAAAAAGTCTATTATACCCTTTGATTTGACACAATCATAACCTTCTTTTCTTTTTATTATTTTAATATAAGGGGTAAAGTAGTAATTTTAATATATTCCCTTTCCATTTCCAAACTTTACTAACAAATACAGTAAATACATTCTCTTTTCCTTTTTGTTTTTGCGTAAAGAACGTGTCCATAGTATTTAGAGGGATTCCCCTTATTACAATTTTTTTAAAAAAAATCAAATAAAAAATATTTTTTTAATAAAAAAAAGGCAATCAACATGAACAATTCATATTAAAAAAAGCCGCATGACACTTAGAATAAATGATAAATCGGATATTTTCATTATAATAATATTAAAGAATAATTTGCAAGCATGCACAGCTGAATAAAAAAGCACCATATAGCTCAATTGATTTCATTAATAAGATAAATTTAAAATAAAAATTTTTGCCCTTTTTTGTGTTGCCAATATATGTACTATATTATTATATATGCATTATCTTGCTATCAAATTTACAATGATCTTCAAAGTTATACACAGACTCCTCTAACAAGATGATAAAAAGGTTGAGGTTTTTCGACAAAAGTGATCCTTAAAATTTAGATATTGATATCCATAGACCGGAAAATAAAGGAGAAAATGACTCCAGATGGACATATTGATACCCAATATCGTCTACGTACTCGATCATAAGAGAGATTAAAATCCAAGTAATTCTCTTGGTTGGTTGTGTTTCCAAGTCAGAGAGACTCAGTAATGACAGAGGGCAAATAAAAAATCCAAAAAATGGCCTGAGTTGGGTCTAAAAACGGGGAGAAGAGAGTTCTCTGCGCAATTGCTAATTATACAACGGAGATAATTAATTAATTACATCTCATAATAAAGAATCCCTTTATATTTTCGTGATAGCGAGGAGAGACGCATGCGAGTTATCAGGATATGGCACGACTTTATTCTAGCTTATAGATGATCAAAAATTGATCGTCCAACTGCACCATTCCTGAAATATCATATATAAATATAATATATCTTGAATCAAAAAACACCTAGCTTATTAACAAAACTTCACCCAAAAAAAATTACACAAAAATAAAATAGCAATTTTTATATAAGTCGATCTAATAATTAAAAATTAAATTTTCACAAAGAAATACTAAAACTAAAAGTATACTCTAAACAAGATGAAAAAAATTGAGGGACGAAACATGTAAGTATGTAACTGATTTTGCACATGTCTACTAGCTATAGCTAGGTTATATCAACTATTTGTATTATTTCTTTGAAAATAATAATGAAAAAATTAAATATTTTCTTTTGGTGTTAAGTAATTCATAAACAATTTCTTGAACCTTAAAAATAAGAAATTATCTTCTTAAATTCATCTATAGTTTTTTATAGGTAAATTCATGTATAGTTCATTTCTTGGTATGGATTATTTACTATAATTATCATCCTTAAATTTGGAGTGAACTATACTTTAGTTTTTTTTTTCCTTCATTGACATTTTCAAACCCTTTGAATATTTGGAACCATAAAAATTCTTAAAACAATCCCAATACTCGGAACTATTTATTTGATCCTCAGACTCAAATCCAACAAATAAAATTATATAAGTTTTTTTAGTTTCTATAAGGTATAAATATTTTAATAATCTATATTTTCAAAAAAAAAAAATTGGCACGTAACTCTCAGTAATTTGAAAGTAAATCAGAATAGTTAAAATATTTATATCAAAGAGAAAAAAGTTTGGAGAAAATATTAATAAATCATTTATAATGTTTAAGAGATACATAATTTTCAATTTTTAATATTTTGGAGAAAATATTAATAAATGATTTAAAGTGGATGGAATATTATATATGTGCATTTCCCCCAAAAGTATTGGCACGTCAACATAAAGGGAAACATGCTTAATTAATTATATAAAAGATTAAGTATGACAAAGCCTTAATTAATAACCAACATCTTAATAAGTATTATAAGTAATCACCTAAAATTGCAAAATTAAGATGATATTTTATCATTTTATGGTTTCAGTGTCAATTTATCACTTCACACTTTGGAAAATAATTTTCTTTTCTTTTCTTTTTTTCCATGCGATCCATTGGCTCTATTTTGAAGCGCCTAATTGTATTATGGTATGTCAGATTGAGGGAAATAAATTGAAAATAGAAAAATGTGAAATTTTACCTTTTACATTTTTTTATTGATTTAAATTTGAATCTAATAATTTTAAAAAGAAATTTTAAATTAACAAAAATAATTGAAATAAAAAATATTAAATTTAAATTAAAAAATCCTTGAAACAAAAATTTGAGTTTATTTGTTTTCCGCCCATCTAATGTCTTCAATTTTTTAGGTCTTTGACCAAGATAGACCAGTGGGAACACGGTGGTTAATTCCTTCTATACAATGGGACTTATTATTGTAAGCGATATTCTTACGTTACATTTCCGCATCTCTCCAAAATTTAACTCAAAATAAGATAATTAAAAGAACACATATCACTTATCATTTGTGTCACGTGACAGCGGTATGCTCATCATGAACAATTCCTCGAATACTATTATATGGTTGAGGATGAATCTCAATGACACTTCATAAGATCAAATCCAAAAACAAAAAAAAAATTAAAGAAACACAAATTCTTTACTATCTATCGTATATATTACAATGGTATAATTATTTATCTACAATTGAGTACAAATTAACAATGAACTTTTTTTTTTCGTAGACGGTATTCCCCAGCCAGTAGCCAAAGACTAATCCTCCCGAAGCGTAGAAATCACCAAAGTGGGTTTTACCTCTCCCAACAAAGCCCTTTTCATATACACAGTCTGGTTTGAACTCAGGACAACATGCTTAAGAGACCCGGCCATATGCCAGATGTGCCGGACCTTGTTGGTTAATTAATTAACAATGAACTTTTTTTTCGTAGAAACGAGGCGGTATTCCCCAGCCAGTAAGTAGCCAAAGACTAATCCTCCCGAGGCGTAGAAATCACCAAAGTGGGTTTTACCTCTCCCAACAAAACCTTTTTCATATACACTGCCTGGTTCGAACTCAGGACAATATACTTAAGAGACCCAGTCATCTGCCAGATGTGCCGGACCTTGTTGGTTAATTAACAATGAACTTTCACTATTGAAGATTGGGCTTTAAACCAAAAAAGAGTGTAAGTGTTGAAGTTGAAGGCACTGCTTTTCTTGCACGGCTCAATAATGTTGGATGCTGCCACTTAACAGATTCATTCTTTTTGTGGCTAAACCCTTCTTATTTCAAACCATAAGGTTTCAATATACAACCTTTTAATATCAATACGACAACTCCATCTCTTCCAACTTCCAACACACATAAATATCTAGATTTTTACTACTAAAGAAATAGGGTAAATTAGTGATATGATCTTTTGAAAGATGTAAAGTTTTTGAATTTCGTCACTGAAAGATAAAATGTCTCAATTTAGCCCTTGAAAAATCGTCAATTCTCAATCATCAATTTGGTCGTTTGGTTGATATGAGTATTAATGGATTTTAACAGAGGGTTGAATAATAAACTGGGTCATATTCAACAATAGAAAAATTAAAATATTGACAAAATACATGCTTGATAATTTTTTGTGTGTTGCTTGTAAATTTGATGTATTTTATTTTACAAATTACGCATGATCAAAACGTATTGTTTACATTTTTTTTACTTGAACATAATGTTTTTTTGGCCGAAGAATAGAGTTCATTTCATAATTTAACTGTTAGTTACCCTCCATTAATGTTACTGTAAATTAAACTCCTATCCATCTTATTAACCAAAGAACCAAATTGAAACATGTTATATTTAGGGATTAAATTGAAAAAATATGCATTTTCAAGGACTAAATCATAAATTTATTCTATAAAAAATAGATTAAATTATTCAGGCAAAAAAGATTAAATTATATTTTTTTTCTTGAATTTGAGCTTTTGTAAAAAAAATCCTTCAAGAAATTTAATAACAAGTGTGATTGATTATAGAGGTAAGAACTTCTTTCTTCTTAAGCAAGAAAGTTTTTTTGAGTCCAAGATTTCTACGGCCAACAACAATAACTAACTGGACTAAACTAAGGTGAAGTTACTTAGGTGCTAGCTATAAAGTTCTTCAATAAAAATAAGACATGTGGCAAAAAATACTTATATAACCAATCATAAGGGGAGAGAGAATATAGAGGATTAAATTATGATAACCAATCATTGAAGAAAGAGAATATAAATAAAACACATAATTGATAGAACTTCATAACAAGTACCTAACTAACTTTACCTTAATTTTTTCCTAACTAATTCCCATACACTATAAACTTCTCGAAAAAGCTTTAGTACTTAGAGGAGATTTTGAGTTTGAATATTGTCCTTGGAAAAATATCTTATACCCCAACATAACTTTTTTTTTTTTGAAAACCCATACCCCATCATAATTTAATGTTTGATTTTCCAACATAATATATATAATTACAGTAAAAGTTTAGTATTTTCTAATCAATTATATATATATATATATATATATATATAATGAATTAATGTTATAAGTTCAGTATTTTCTAATCAATTCTATATATATATAATGAAACTAATGTTATCTTAGAAGATAATTTGATTATTTTAACTACAAGGAATGCTAGTATGTATTTCTATTTTTTTAATATCAAAATGTATAAATAACAAAGTAGAGTAATCGGCTTCAAAAAAAAAAAATAGGGTAATCACAAAAAAAAAAAAAGTAGAATAGTTTACTTCAAGAAATCAGAAAATAAAACTCAACTTGTTCAAAATTAGGCCTAAAAAAATTAACCAAGACTCACTAAATCAATCAAGTTATAACTCTTTTTAATCCAACCATTTAGAGCCATAGTTCATTTTGGGTTGGATAAAAATTTTACCAATAAAATTTGGATTGGGTTGGGTTAGTTTACTCAACAACCCACTATAGTCATTAACTCCTCATTTTTCTCAACTATGATATTCCTTGACCAAAAAAAAATTAGGATTTTTCTATTCAATTTATTATAAGATAAAAGTCTTTAAACTTTATATTAAACTTTTTTTTTATTTTATCCATAAACTTTTTTGGGGTTAAATTTGTCTCAAAAGTTTTGAATGGTAATCGATTTTGTCTTAATATTTAATACTGTCTAAATTACTGACGACAAATGATGATACAATGTTACATATATAACATTATTGTTAACTTATTATCAAAACAACTTCACATCTTCATGCTGACTCATCTTTTAGGAAATGACGTTGCTTTTTATATTAAGAAAAAAAAGTAACGACATTATTTTAGTGTATTTTGAAGATTGAGTAATGATAAGTCATTAATATTACATGTTACGTTATTATTTGTTATTATTAATTTGAACAACATTAGAGATTGATCTTTTTATTCACTTTTATTTCATTCCTATCACTTCACATCATATTGACATGACATTTTTATTCCCTTCGATATTCTAATTCCCATTTGCTCACTCATTCCAAAGGAATTAATCTTTTTTGAAAACAACAGAAGGAATTAATCAATCTGCAAGTTGGTGGGCAATTAGAGGAAATTAATCAAACCACATTAACACTAGCATCGTCACTATCCATTAAAATTTTCCTAATTTTTGTTAAGGATATTTTTCCTAATTTTTAATATATTTAAAGTTTAAATATTATTTTTATTCAATAAGATTAAATTATTAATTAATGAATTATTGGGTGAGTAGAATTTAATCATTAATTAATGATTCATAACTCGTAATAACTCATCTAATAAACAAATTTGAGTCATATATAAATAATAAATTAGATTATTAATAACCCAACTATATTTAATTCAATGAAATGTTGATCTAAGTAATAAACGATTTGGTATATTTTAAGCAATGTTTCGATTTCGAGATATTGTGAATGTAAACATCTCCATTGGGAGACTCTCCTATCATAACTAAGGTGTCCAACATAAATAAGTTCAAATTAATCGAAATTAACTTTTTGAGTGCTAGTACATTCTTGTAGAAAAGGTAATCAAATAGGAAACAATCAAAATAATAAGCGAAATTATATTTTATTTAATAAATGATTCGCTACAAAAAGATTTTTTTAGCCAACGTGTTACAATTCATTACTCCTATTATTATTTTTTTACTTACTCCCCCTATTTTTTTTGTAAAGACAAAAAACAAATTCTAATTGAACCTAACAAAAACTTTGTTATTGACATTTGAGTTCTAAATTGGGATAGGTTGGCATCCCCAGCATACCAAATAATGGTTTGAACTTTGAACACTTAAAGCCACCCTTTTTTCCTCTCATCCCCACAAATAAAAACAAAACAAAAAACTATTCAAGCCCCTCAATAGTTGGAAAGGCTGAATTTTCCTCCATAATGGTGACATGTGCTACTTTTGGAAGACCAAAAATTTATGGGGCCCACCAAACAGAAAGCCCAGATAATAAACTCATTTATGCCAGCCCATATACTATGTATGTTTGGCCTTTTCTACTTCGAGAAAAAAAAAATATTAAGAAGCAGCCTCTCCACCCACATTAACTCTTCCGGTATACGAGACTCCCAACAGACGAAGTTCAAATTATTTTCAAAATTTAAACTCATAACCTCCAGGTCACATGTTATAATCTAAAACTCATGACTAACAACCAAATGATTATTCAAAATTTGTCATTGTCATTGAAGGACACACATTATACAAGCTTATTATTATTATGACCAGAACTTGGCAAAATTGCACAAAAATGCACCCCCAACTAGTTATCACGTTCCCTTGTGAATCCACAAGACAGATCAGAATCTTAATCAAATAAAAAGGTAAAAAAATATTTTTAAAAAAATGACTGAGTTATTTCCTTTTTCCAATTTTTGATACAACTTACAAAAGAAATAAGTCTTGCCACAGAGATCATACAACACTAGTCTAATTACTAAGGGGGAAAAAAAATTAATGATCCTTCCAGCATATTTCAGACGCAGGAATTCCCAGAAGATTGCTAATTTGTTGAAAAAGTGGCAAAGTTCTTGCTGCCATAAAGAACCCTCTCACTTGGTGTACAGAACATCCTCCCATGGGTGGCGGTACAGTGGTTGTTTCAGTCTCTTTTGGTCAAAGGTATGCCTGAAATTTCAAACCAAGAACAATGAATGAGACAAACCCTAGTCATTGTGTGTGCTTGTGTATTTTTTCCCCCTTCTTTTCAGTGGGCATGGCAAAAATCTCAGACTCTAATTGATTCAAACAAGACACATGCATTACTGCTCACTTAAGCCCCAAATAAAAAAGCTTGTGAGGTATCTATTGCTGGTAATCAACGATCAGCTCAATTCAAATTTGAATCTTCTTATGCAAGAAAATAAAGACATATCATATAATAAGAGAGAAAGACAAAATTGAGTGGTGGGCCCATTCCATTCACATAATGGAGACCACGGCATGGATGAATGCCGAATGGCATGTTTCTACTATGTTTTATCTCTCTCCTTACATTACATGACATCGTCCTGTTATTTTCTCACACAAGAGGATCCTGATCTGCTCAATACTGACCAAAGGACCACCTAACTAAAAGAAGTGGCACTCTTTGAAACATAATAGAATGGCTAGAGTCAGTTAGAAACTTAGACCCTGTTCTCTATCTTAACCTTATATATATATATGGAGAGAGAAGGGATCAACTGACATCAGTATAAGAGTTGAAGTATTCACACTTGTTGATATTTTATTATAGGAAATTATTTTCTTTAATCTAAACTATGAATCAGAAGTGAATACTATATTGATCTTATATGCCAAAGTTTAGAAAAATTGAAGAATAATAACTATGCAATCAAATGGTTTTAAGTCTATGAAAATTTTCTTGAATGCTAACTTTTTGTAATATATTTAACCAATGTTGGATTGATACCAAATTTTGAAAATATTTTTAACATTAGAACTTCAAATCAAATGGTAAGTTTAGTAAACAACATTAATCCAATAGAAAGTTATTTGATAGTGCAAGAATGATTTTGATTGCCTATGATGTCAATTGATCCATTCTCATATCCATATCCATACATATAGCACACACACACACACACACATATATCTCCAAGAAAAAAAGAAAAAGAAATTAAAGATAATGTAAATCAAAATTCAACTTACCCAATCAGACCAATGGAGCGTGCCAGCACGAAGAGTCCATTCAGATAGCCAATCCCTACAATTTCATCAATCTCTTGCTTGGTGAACATTCCACTTCCAGCAAGGAGATCCAAGAAAAGGGATCCAATTGCTCCATCCACATTAAGAACCAAGTTATTTGCCTTCGAGAGGGTGTAGGTTTCAACTTGAACAGCATATTCCATGTATTTCACAGAAGGAAAATGTGTGCGTGCAAAATGCTGAAGCAGCTCTACTCTCTTATCTCTGTTGTCTCCTCTCTTGATCCTTTTTCACATAACCAAACCAAGCTTCAGAGGTAGAAGTTTTTTATGGAAACAGAAAGTCCAGAAGCTGAATACAAGTTAGCGAGGGACCAAACAACAAGAAATTACCTATGCCCGATTCCTGGCACACGAATGCCCTTCTTCTTCATACCTTCAACAAACTCATAAGGTGTAAGACCCTGACATGACATAGCATAATACCACATGTTAGAGATTTATTAGAGGATGTTGGATGATCAAAGATGAACTATGCCAGCTTCAGAGGCAACGCCTATGAATCATACCCTCTCATAAGCATCCTTGAAGTAGCGAGCAGCATCATCAATGGCACCACCAAATCGAGGACCAATAGTAAGCAAACCTGTTTGAGAAGCTCATTACTCATCAATATAGGGAAATATTAAAAAAGGAAATCCTACTTGATCCATCAGCAGTACAAATATTAAATGCATGCAATTACCTGATACAAGACTGGAAACAAGGTCCTTCCCAGCTCTTGCTGTCACTATTGTATTGTGAGCACCAGAGACACAAGGACCATGGTCGGCACAAAGCATGATGCATATCTGACCAATGTAACACATCAGCAAGAGAGAAGCTAGAAGATGAAATCAATAACTAAATTTAAAACTCACATACCCCAGAATTTTGGGCATACATGAGTTTCATATACAGAGAGAGGAAAGAAGATTAAATAATTCAAGGAATATTTTACAGTATTGTATAATCTACCTCAATAAATTGTGTACAGTAACGAGGAAGGCTGCGTTTGAACCACAAAAGAGAGATAACATCACCTACACCTAAACCCTTTTCAACAATGGAGGACATGGGCACACCAGCATAGCATGGCTCCTCACCTTTGGAAAAGAATGTAAAGAACTTTAGTTCAACTTTCAACTATCAAATCTGTGCAACAAACACCAGATTTCTATATTAAAGCATCAAAGGTTCCCAACATACCTCTGTCATCAGAGATGGTGGAAATAATATGAGTTGGAGCACGGACTTTTCCAGCCTTAATTGCAGAGTTAAGGTCCTCAGGGATCTGTGGAGGAGTAATCTCCTTCACTGGTGTAATCTTCCCTCCCTCAACCTAACAAATATTAAGTCGACTATAACATTATAGATATTCAAGTAGAGACTTCTTCAAAGCATTGCTCTCTTTAGGGGTTAAAGAAGGAGAAGGCCCACTTAGAGATAAAGCAAAAGCTCATGAAACAGGCAAACTAACCAATTTGTCGAATGTTTCCTTTATTGCAGCTTCAAGAGCTTCATATGAAGTAGGAACAATAGCTCCAGCATCCCTAAGTGCTTGATTCTTTGCTTGAGCAGACTCTAATTCACCACCACTTTTAGCTCCCTGATTTGTGCAGGTGGCAATGTACATTAGAAATGCTATTAAATTTGAGAACTTCGTCAAAGATAAAGGATCAGTGACATACAGCATGACCAAATTGTACTTCTGATTTGAATAGTCGTGCACAGGTTCCACTAACCCAGGCAACAACTGGTTTTGTCACCTTCCCTTGTTTTAGGGCTTCCACTAGGGAATACTCATCACGCCCACCAAGTTCTCCAAGTACAACCATCATTTTAACCTGAGATTTAACACAAAACCACACTGATCATTGATGAGAAAGTAAAATATTATTATATTGTCAGCTAAACTGGATTGCAGACATGATAAGCACAGTCCATCAAGAAAAAAGAAAAAGTCTACCTGTGGTATGTTGTTAAATCTTAAGATATGATCAGAAAGTGTAGAACCTGGGAAAACATCCCCTCCAATGGCAATGCCTATAGAAAACCATAATATAGCTCAACATTAGCATTAAAAAATACAAAAAGATGAACATTGAATTTGATATAAATGCTCATTTAGTACCTTCATAAATTCCATCAGTTACACGGGCAATTGAGTTGTACAATTCATTGGACATCCCACCCTGCATTTTATAAAGGTTGTCATCTCTCAAAACCATCATTGTATAGGGTAAAACCAAGCAATAAAGCTCAATTCTGAATAACCAAAACAAGCAACTTTGTAAAATACTAATATTTGTAGTGGTATGATCCACCACATGACACTAATACAAAAAACAAAGCCATTTCCCACTAAGTGGGGTTGGCTACATGGATTATGCAACGCCAACGTGTTCATGTGGCACTTTGATATTGAGGAAAAAATTGCACTTGTAAAATGTGGACATATCAGATTAGGTGCAGTAGCTATGATCATTATTTTCAATAAAGCAGAAGCACAGTTATAAATGCTAAAGTATTCTGTTATGCAAGTAAACGACCAATTTGTGCTATTATGCTGCACTGCAGTTCTCTAGTGATAAATTGATACTGAACTCCACTAAAATTATTATTATGCTACTACTATAGTTTCCATTCTGAAATCTACAACGAGATTGAACTCAATATTCCCCAAATAGTTGATGAAATTTATTATCTACTTTGTAATATCCAAGAAGCCAGTCAAACAAAGAAGAATTCAAGTGAATGTTGAAAGACTAAAACTGACTTTCAATATTAAAATCACAGTGTAAACTCCGGGTTCAGCATAGGTATGGATAAACAAGTATCACATCTGGAAAAAAAAGTGCACATTTTGAAACATATCCTATAGAGCCCACATTTCCTTAACACGCAAAGCAGGTGAGAATTGTGGGAAGCTTCCTAGGGATACTAGATACTACCTTTACAAAGGTGTATTTTCAACGAAAGAAAAACATCAACAACATAAAGAAGAAAATGAATAACTACATACAGATTTTGAAACAAAGCCAACAGATCCTGGCCTGTACAGCTTGCACTGAATTATATTGTCAATTGTTCCGGCTGTGTCACCGATCTTAAAAGCACCAGCTTGAATGCCTCCAACAGTGGCTGGGCCAATAACAACCTACCACATCATCATTACAAAAATTAGAGTTTTCCTGATTAGTATCCTTAGCTATTTAATGGAATATATACAAGTTTTGATTAAAGGCCAAAAAAAATACAAGTTTTGATTTCTCCTCTCACCTTATTGTTTGATCGTGCAAATGCAATCAATTGCTTAGTGTCTGCCTCAGGTACACCTTCAGCAATAATGGCAACAACTCTAATTGTTGGCTGCTTCAAAGCAGCCAAGGATGATGCAGCAGCACTGCAAACAAATTGTTCTTTTTAATTGTACAGTGTAACTAGATTAGAAAAAATCAAATAATAACAAATAAAGCCTTTTCCCACTAGGTGGAGCTGGCTACATGGTAACTAGATGCAGCAGTACAGTGTTCTATCTTGCCTCATTGGTAACTAGATTAGACATTTAGACTAAATAGATTAATAAATACTGACCTTCTAAATGATGCAAAATTGATGAAGACATCAGCAGTAGGATGTGCAGCACAAGCTGCTTCAATGCTGCAAAATAAGTAAACATAGTGCTGAGAAATTAATACACTCAGACCAACCACCACAAATAGTTACTTTGTATCTAGCATCGTGTTGCAAATAATAAGGAAACTACTAAAATGGAAGGGAGAAAAAAAGAAAAAAACAGAACCGGTTGACTATTTCACGATAATCAAGACACCAAATCCAAACTTATACCAAAAAGGACACAACGTGGATTGAATTGAACATAAACACCTACGTAGAATGCACTGGGATGGCAATTTCCTCCTGACCAAAGAAGAGCTTCTGAAATCCCTCTGCGCCAGGATTAATTATTCCCGCAACTGATGGTGTTTCCCTTCCTACAAATACAAAATTGGAGTTTTCATTTCATTGCTACCAAAAAGCAAACAATCATGTGATTTCCTATTTGCTATGTTTTGGTCAGAAAAATATTTTATATAGAACCAGAAATGAAATAACTGATACTAACCACAAAGGAAGTCAAAATCAAGCATCCGCTGGATGGGAAGCTGCTTGTAGTTGTAAAACAATGCTTGAGTAGTGCGAGAGAACAGTTGTCCAGTGGCCATGATGAAGGATTAGAGAGATCTGAAGGAATAATAGTACGTTAATTTCTAGGTTGCTGTAGAAACACGTAACATAATTAATACCAAAAGCTATTCTTTAACGATTAAAATAAAATTTTAAAATTTAATAGATTTCCTTTATCAGTCTGAATCACCTATAAAAAAATTAAGGTTAACATCTTTCTCCAAGATCAAACATCAATAAACTAATTCAAACAAACATATTGCTTCAAGAGAATAAATTCCCCAGAGAAAAAATGTGAAGATTCTTTTTCAGGAATAGCAAACAAGTCATGTGACTATTAGATCTTCCCTTGACAAATAAGGAAACAATCAAACAAGAAAATGTAAATTCAAACTATAAAAGCACCCATAAACATTCAATCAGACAATGAAGCAGATCGACCACCCTAACAAGTTCTAATTCAGCCAACCAACTACTCCAACTAAAAAGGACAACATTTCAAGCTCAGCTACCACGAAAGTGAAGATCTCCATTACTGTTCAACATTCATAAGGCAAAACCAAATCAATCACCCATTTGAAACAATCCGAAGAAACTCAAACACCAATCCACCAACGAAGACCGAAATTCCCAAAGATCTCATCTGACACCCATAATCATAAACCCCCACAGCTCATTCACGAATCCAGCAAACAAACAGAACAAAATCGCCAAACCCCATTTCACTACCAAGCTTGAAAACGCGAATTGACATGAAAACAGGGAACAGGAAGGAAGGCAGAAACGGAGATCTAGGATGTGGAAGTCCCACATCCTAGAATTGACGGAACACAGAGCTCAGAGATTAAAAAAAAAAACTAAACAGATCAGGGCGTACCCGAATCAGTGGCGAGTTGAATCGGCGAGAAAACGGGGAGGAAAAAGGGGAAATGCAAGAAATCAAGAATATTGTAGGGGAGAAGAGAGGGGTTTATATAGAAAGAAGGAGAGAGAGAGAGAGAGGAGGAGGAGGAGGGTGAGAAGATGAGATCACGTGGCGTATGGTAGTTAGATGAGCAAATAGGACTTGACTGGTATAGATGTTGGTGGCGAATGGTGATGGTATTGGTAGTGTGTGTGTGTGTGTGGGCGTGAGGAGCTGTACTATATTTACTACTCTCTCTAATCTCTCTATTCAATTTTGTTAGATGGAAAGGGAAGAGAGAGAAAGAAGGTGGAGGCTGGTTGGGAATGAGGTAGGTGGGTCTTGGTTGGTTGCTTCAAAGTTGAAACATGTTAGACAAACAAAATTAAATTATTAATGGGTTTTGCTAACCAGTGCCTAAGGATAATGGTTAAGAATGTATTTATTGCTAGAAATTAGTAAAAAAGTTTATAAAATTCTTAACTTACAATAAATGAGTCTGCATACTTTTTTTAAAGACATAAATACCCCAATTTATTTCTTTATCATTCAATATTATTTATTTACTATTAAACTTTATTATATATATATTAAGAATTATTTTTAATTTATTATTATAAATAAATTTTATTTTTTATAAAACATTGGAGTATTATGTATAAAATTAATGTTTTATGTTACGAATTTTTAATTCACTTGATAAAAATTTCTGTATAAAATTAATTATGTATAAAATTAATATTTTATATTACGAATTTTTAATTATGTATAAAATTATTTATAATAATAAATTAAAAATAATTTTTAATATATATAGTAAAGTTTAATAGTAAATAAATTAAGTTGAATGGTAAAGAAATGAATTGGGGTGTTTATGTCTTTAAAAAAAGTATGCAGACTCATTTAATGCAAGTTAGGAATTCTATGAACTTTTTGGCTAATTTCTAGCAATAAATGCATTCTTAACCAGTGCCCTTACAGTGCCCTAAGGGCACTGGTTAGCAAAACCCATTATTAATAATGATACTAGGTTGGTTGGAGTAGTAGGTACTTTATTCCCTTTTAAGTAAGGTCTCGGATTCGAGTCTTGTGTATGGAAAAATCTATGTTGGGAGAGCTCTATCCCCACTATGGGACCTCAGTTAGCTCGTACATGATTGTCTCCAATAAAAAGATACTTGTGAGAAATAAAAAAAAGAAATTATTATTATTTTATATAGGACAAAACTTATATGTTGTTGCTTACATACTTTTGCTAAGGTTAACCAATTAAAAAAAGGCATGTGTCAATTTTGAGAAGATGACATAAAAAAAATTGACACATGTCTTTTTTTAATTAGTTAACCTTAACAAAAGTATATAAGCAAAAGCATATAAGTTTTTTCCTTTTATATATCAAGATTTCTAGTCATAACTTAATAAATACTTTCATCTCATGATTAGTTTTTTTTTAAACAAAAGTATTCATCATTGAACGCGACTAATTCTCTCATTGATTTAAAAGCGCTTCGATAAATAAGATAGGTGGTCCAAAATTTTAAAATTATTTCATATCTAAAATCAACGATCGAACTTAGATAAGTCTCTCCCATGTTCTATTTTTGTCAAGGTTTTAATGGGAAAATTTTAAAGAATGGTATTCAAATTTTTTTCTTTTTTATCCACTTGTGTTGTTTTAGTGACTAATCTCTCGTGTGTATAAGAGGACTCATTATCTATTGGGACTTATTCTTATTAGATGACGCTTCATTCACATTATTTTAGATTCCAAAATTGAACTCAGAAATGATGATTAAATGAATATAAAATGTTATTATCTATGTGGTAATAATAATAATAATTAATAAAACAACTTGTTAATTTTATTTAAATATATATTTTAATATTGGATATTCCTTTGTAAGAACTTCATTAAATTTTGAAACTAAAAAGTTATTCCATAAATATAATAATTTTTTTTATCTTGTATTTCAATAAAATAAAAACAATAATATATTACACAGTAATGCAATTAAATTATTTTAATTTTTCACTGTGTTTACATGTGGTGTATAATTTTTTACTATCTTTTCATTTTATTTTATTTTTTTTCTTATCACATCACATACTTTATTTTTATATAATATAATATATAATTTTAAAGATTACTAATAGGAAAAAAAAAAAAGCTCCAATATCATTTGTCACGTGGCATATTCTTACTAATTTGTAATGACATGCTACCAAAATTTGCTTCTCAAATCACTTTAATTGTATACAAAATTTCTTTATATAATATTTTCTATTGCTTTTAAAGTCAGAAGAATTGTTTTTCTTTTATTAGGCTTGGAAGTTTAAATTAAATGTGTACTATGTGACAAATCAGAGAATATAAAATGATGGTCCTATATAAAAGAGGACAAAAGAATTATTTGAATTATGAAGGGTGATAATTTAGGGGCATTTTTCCATTTTTAAAAGTTGAGGAGGTGTGTGCAATTTAAATATATTATTCACTATTAAAGACAAAATTTAGATATCATTATCCTTCAAATTTTTTTTTTAAAAAGCAATTAAATCCTTACCCTTTTAATTTTAAATTAAATTGAAATTTTTAATTTGTAAATATTTTGATTAATATTTCTAATTAGTCTCTTAATTTTCAGTTGTGTCCAAATAGTTTTTTAAATTTCAAATTTGCCTCATAAATTTCCTTTTAAAAAATGCCTATCTTCTTTCACGTGTAGGCACTAGGCAGAATCAACAATATGCACATTCCATAATTTAGTGATGATTAAAAAGTTGAATAAACTATATTTACAAAAAATTTTATTTTTAGGAACTATATATACAAAATAATTGTTTTTTGCTGATTATATATACTAATATTTAAATAAATAAAATATGAGTTTAAAGAAATATGTGACAAAAGTTAAAAAAATGAAGGAGTTAAAATAACTGTCAGAAAAATAAAAGGTTAAATAATAGCTTATAAACTTAATTTTATTATTTTATATTTAAAAACAAAAATATTAATATAAATTTTAATGCATACATAGCTCTAGATTTTATATAATTTTATTTGTCAATTATTAAGATACTTCCAAAATCTAATGCAAAAAGTATTTCTTTAACTTTTAATTCAAATTATTTATTTGTAAGGTTGATGTTAACTTATATTTTTCAATCAAAATGAGTTTCATACTTTAATTAAAAGAATCAAACTAAGTTGGATTTGATTTTATTTTGTTTAGTAACTTTTGTAATGTTGTAACTAATTAGTTATATTTCAACTCATTTAGATGAATTATGAGTTAATTATATTCAACTATCACATATATACTTTCTAAACTTTAGATAAATCATAAGTAATTAATTTAATGCAAAAAAAAGAAAAGAAAAGCATTTCTTCAATCTTTTAAAATATGTTATTTGTTAGGTTGATGTTAACTTATATTTTCAATTAAGTCAGATCCCACACTTGAAAATCAAACCACATATATTTGATTTGGCCTTTTCACCAAGATACCAACATTTAAAAAAAAATAAATACTTAGTCCATAGGTTAACTCATCGAATTATTTTTCGTTTATGATAATTGTATAAATTGAATTTTATTTTGGGTGATTTCTTATTTTAGTGAATCATCTGAAACAACTTATATAAATATTTTACAAGCTTATGGGCCTATTTTAACCCTGAACTGGACTGAGTTTGAAGTATCATCTGCTCGACTAAATTTTTTGAACCAATAAAAAGAAATACTTGTTATAAGTTGTAACACTTAGCCCTAAAACAATTATCTTAAAAAAAAAAAAAAAAAGCCTTTGCAATGTAATATGGCAAAGGAATTTGTCTTTATTAGTTTTTTTTTTTCCCTTCAATTTGTCTTTATTAGTTGATTTTCTATTGGGATCCTACTAATAGAAAATCAACTAAAGGCATTATTATAGGATAGAGATCATTATGGCTTTTCTTACTTCAAAATTTAAGGTTAGTTGCCACCTAAAATGGCGAGGTCACAAAATCTAGTTGCAATATTATGTTTTAATTTTCACTAAAAAAATAATGGCTTAGGTGGTGACAAAATATTCATCGCCGGTCACTATTAAAACTTAGGCTATTGTTGGTAGAAATATACGAATGGAAAGGGAAGGAATGTAAAGTACTATAGATTAAAGAAAAGTACTGTAGAAAAAAGTAAGAAGAGAGATAGAGAGAAAAAATATGACAAAAAAAGTGTTTGGTATATAAAAAATATGATGTAAAATTTTTTTGCGCATCGTAAGAATACATGAATTTCACTGTTTGGGTTTCTTACCAAACGTAACCTTTCGTGACTAAAGACTTTTGATGGCAACAAAAAAGAGTTGCCACTGAAAGTGACACTAAATAAGTAAACCCGTCGCTATTAATGATATATATAGAAAGTGAAAAAAAGTCAAATTCTCAATGAAAGAGATTTCCGTATTTAATGTTTAACAGTACCTCAAATAAAATCATTTTTAATACAAAAATACCTATAAAAAAGTTATATAATCACCATAAAAAACGACATTCAATATTTTTTCTCACTAATTTTACTTTCACTCAGACATTTTAGTTGCGACCAAAACCAATTATAAAATAAAATTGCAAGGTAAAACACTATTATATTAACCTCATATACGTGTTAATTAATAATATAAGGCAACTAAGGTTGTCAAAATCTAGATTTTAGGTAAAATCATATAAGAGAGGGTAAAATCTTATCGTGAAAACGTATCGTAAAATCGTAAGAGTTTACCTATGACAAAATCGTATAAATTTACCAATATATGTATATACACACCTAACTATTATATCTTAGTTACATAAAAAATTAAACATATATCATTCAATATCCACAATTACTACATTTTCAATTAAGTTCGACAAATTCATTTGATTAATTATTTTCACCACTACAATTACTACCACTATCATCACCACTTAGTACTTCATTCTTAAAGTTATGTAAATTCAAACACATACATGATTTGAAGTACTACCAACTCAGACATCATCAACATTAAGACTTAGAAAGAATGGAAAGGGAATGAGTTATGCGGGGGTAGGGGAGTCCGGGTCTGAACATTAGGTTTTAAGGAAATATGTGGATTTTCTTTGAGTTTGGACAAGTTATGGATATCTACACAAACATACCGATTTTTTTGTAAAAAAAATAAATCCATATGAACCTTTTTTTGGGCTGCGGTGAAATCATAGAACCGCTAGTAAAATTGAGATTTCATGAGATTTTACCTTATTTCACCGATTCTACCGCGATTTTACACAAACAAGATTTTGTACAAAATTTGAGAATGTAAAATCGTAAGAATTTAAGATTTAAATCTAAATTTTAACAACTATTGACAACCATTTACAAGAAAATAAAAACATAATAGTTTTATCTGCTAGAAATTAAATTGAAAATGAAATATTAATTAAAAAAAATACGTCATGTATAGTTTTAATTGTTTTTGTAAAAAATGTAAGATAACCACTCACCTAGCTCGGCAAAGTCAAATTAAAGCAAAATTCTTCTTCCTTTCTTTCACTCTGTCAATATAAGCAATGCAAAAAATATCTAGTTGTACTTTTCAAAAATAAAAGCTATATAAATAAATAAAAGTGACATTTATATTTTTCCACCACATATTATAAAAATAATTTTGATTTATTATATACGAAAAAAAAGAGAATTTGGTTCAATGAACTAGTGGATAATTAAGATATGGTTATTTTGACTCTAGTTTTTGACTTTTTCTCCTCCTTCTTTCATAGAAATTCAACTTCTACCTAACCCATCACAAGTCACACATAGTAATAAAGTGGAATATTTCTATTCCAATAAAATATTTGTTATAAATTTTTAGTTCAGTCCTATATATTTTATTTTAATTTAATCCATAAAGTATTAAAATTATTCTCAATTTTATCCTCAAATAATTTACTCCCTATATTAGTTATACTATTTATAGATTTTTTTTTGGGTATACTATTTGTTATTTTGAATTAATGTAATATTGTTTGGGCATACTATATATATATATATATTGTTTCACCTTATTGTGAATTGTGATACCATTTGGGTATGTATACCACAAGAAAAATGAGATTTCAATAATTTATGTTTCAATGATCACTTAATTGTTCAAAAAAGTATATCTTTTAACAATTAAATTTTAACCGTCGAAATAAGTTATTGAAAAAAATAATAGTAATATTTTTAACAGTTAATAATTGTCGAAAATATTTTTTTGGACAATATTTCTCTGAATAGTATATTTTTTTAAGGCCATCTTTACAAAGTTATTCTCAAGAATACTATATATTCTTGTTTTTTGTTCAGCAACTTATTTCGACGGCTAAAATTTAATTATTAAAAAAATACTTAATTATTTTAACAATTAACAGTGGCCGTCGAAATATAAATTATTAAAAATACTCATTTTTTTAATGGTATCCATGTAACTAACGTAAAAACTAAATTGTTCGGAAAACATTTTTTATGGATAAAATAAAAAATTTTAATTTTTTGAGGACTAAATCGAAATAAACTATTTTTTATGGACTGCAAGAGTAATTTACTCATATATGCACAAGGCACAATTTGAAATAAAAATTAGATAGGTGTGTAGTAGAATTGAATGATTGTTGTGGGCGTAGGTGAGGTTATACCATAATCTAACTTTAATATGATCAAAAAATAATCTAACTTTAATTAATAATTAGTTGTATTTGTATACTTGGAAGGGAAGTTGGTGGGTTAGATGGCTCATTATTTGAGGGATTGTTTGGTGCTGATGCAACTGCAACTTGTTCGCCTATATAAATCAACCCCCTCATACCTGCGGGCCCAAACGTTGTCTTATCTTTTGTGGCTTAAATTTAAAGTCAAATCATGGTTTCCTCATGTAGTCACAAAACAACATGTATATAATATGACTATATTTTTTAAATTTGATTATCTTTGAGCACGTTTGGTATGCCATTTTCAAAAGAAAGGGATACAGACCTGAAGTTCGTTTGGTTGGAGTCAGGAAAAGGAAAGAGGATAAAACGTTAAGTAAAGGGATTTGAGCTTCCCTTTGAGGAATGAAGGAACCTGATTTGAGGAGAGGGAAGTTGATATGAAAAATGCCAATTTGCTCTTGAATTTTTTGATTTTCCGTTACATGTTACATATAAGGGTAAAAATGTTTTTTTACAATTTTATCTTCTATTTTCATATGTTCTTTCCATCATACAAAATAACTTTATTTTTTACTTTTAATTCTTTTTCCGTGCATGCCAAATACTTTTTATCACTTACTTTCCCTTCTCACCAGAATACCCACCTCCTATCAAACACCACCTTTGAGATGAGAATAGAATATCTATTAGAGGGTCGCCTTTAGTAATGAATAATGAGGCTAATAATACTTAAAAAGTTAATCATCAAATTTACTCAAATTATAATTTTAAGAACTCAAATTTGTTTGATATATATATATATATATATATATATATATATATATATATATATATATATATATATAATAGTGATAATAATTTAGTGGATCTCATTAGAACTTCGCAGTTAAGCGTGCATGGACGAGAGTAGTATTAAGATGGGTGACCTCCTGGGAAGTCCTTGTATTGCATCCCTTTCAAATAAGGCCAATGAGGAGTGACATAATTGATTAAAGTTCAAGTTCTTATCCCAAAAGAATGAGGGTTTGAACCCTATGACCGATGTGAAGACCTTATTGGTGGGTGATATGTAAATTCTTTAACCCTGACTTTGATGCGATACTAGTGCTTATCCCTATCTAAACTTTTATACACCAATATATAATAATAATAATAATAATGCTTTTTGTAAGAGAATTATGGAGAAAAGAATTATAAAAAAAATGCAAAGCATGGAAAACGAGGCAATCCTTCAAGGTTTCATTGACTCTCCAATCAAAACATAAAATATGTGAAAAAAGAACACACACACATATATATATATATATATATATATATATATATATATATATATTGTACTTGTCTTCTTCTATGCTTCAGATTCAAAACATGATCTTCTAATTACAAATTTGTCTTGGACCCCGCTCCCCCCTTTAAATTTAAATGATATAATTAAGATTCATTGTTTTTTAAAACTAAACATTGACCAACATATACCTTTAAATATTATTGTGATTTTTTTTCCTCAATTTTGTTCGAATTAGTATACCTCAATTCATTGTCATTTTTTCTTTAAACTTATAACTTACTAAAAAAATATATTTTAAAATTTTCATTTCGATGTTATTTGTTCTAAATTGAAAATACAAATAATAAATCAAATTTATTATAAATTTTTGAAAAGTGACTATTTTATATTGATTATATATATAATACATGCTTATCATGTATCACCTACAAAAATTTTGTAAATCTTACAGGAAATTATAATTTAACTTTTTTTGTTTTGTTATTATGTTTTGTTCAGAATAAATTTCCTTCTCAATTGAATGAATTGTTAATTATATGGAACATTTTTGGACTAAATTTTTGTACGATTACTTTTATATTTATCATCAAAATATTTTAGTAGAAGTCAAATTAAATATGTGAAGAAACTGTTCAAAAATATTCAATTATGGGATGATGAGTTCTAAAAAGTAAAACACCATCAGAAATGCGTTCATTTTTTTATTAAAGAAGTAGCAAAAATATAAAATCACACTTTCTTTTTTTAAACTCAAAGAAATTTAAAGATTCAGTATATTTATATTATATTAGAAAACATTTAAATATCAAGGATTCATATCCAATCACGAAAAGTGCATGATCTTTTATAATTAAAAAAAATAAGTTAAGTAACATCAACCTTTGTATGACTGATGACTTGAATTAATTATAAATGTCATTTTTTATTAAAAAAAATTGATGTAAACACATAAAAAATGTACTTAAAATTTTAATTAATTAATTGGGTTAAAAGTTGAAAAAAAATACTGTTTGTATTAAATAGTCCATAATTCATCTAAGTTCTCACTCAACTATAATAAAAAATTGAATTTAGATTGCATTAGAAAACATCAAAATGTTAAATACAGCATCCAATCACAATAAAAGAGGATCTGCATTATTGAAAAAATGAGTTAAGATCAACCTCCCAAGGATATTATTTAAAGGTTGAAAGAGTACATTTTTTTTACATCAAAACATCCATAATTTATCTAAAAGTAAACAATTATAGTGTATAAAAAAATTATTATGGAACTTCTATCAGTGTAGAGAATTGGAACTCTACACAATATATTTTTGCAAAAGTCATTTTTTTTCAACTTTTTTATTTTCACTAAATTATAAACTAATAAAATTATTCACTTTGGCAACATACTTATTATCTTTCATAATTTATTCATATTATAAGTATTATATATTTAATTACAAATAAATTATTATATAACATTGTTCTATTGTAATATACCCATGCAGGTAATATACTAGTTTGAGTATATTTCCAATACTTCTGACTAAGTTCTCATATAATTGATGCTTTAAGAGCTTATTAGCTTATAAAATAAAATATCAACTGTCATGTTCCTACTTCTATCCTTCATTTTCTAGGTAACATTTCTCTATAACTAGAACTTCTAATAACATACAATAGATCTGATCATGGGCCTGGCCCAACATTTTGGGCTTGAAGGCCACACCTTTCGAAAAAATAAAAATAAGGCCCGCAACTCGCCCCACGATCGATCAATTCTATTCTTGAACACAGAATTCTGGTGTCATTGGTGCTTGTGACTTGTGACTTGTGATGAAGCCATTGATCATAGGAACTTAAAAGGTCCAACCAAAGCAAGGGCTTCCTCAAGAGCCACCAAGAGATGCTGTGGATGATCCTCAACACAAGCAGCTACACCATGTTGGGATTGCATGGCTCTTAATGCTCTTCCAACAATCTGAACAAAGGAATTTTACAAAATCAGTCATGATGTTGTACTTTAGCCGATTAAAGTTCGGCATTTAGCACCCGGCTTGTTGAACTACTTGGGCTCGGCTCGAAAAAGTTAAAAATTTTAACTTGATTAAGGGTTGGACTTGAATAACTTGGCCAAGTTCCCTCCCTTCCCTCAACTTCTCTTCATCTTCAATGACTAACTTAATCATCGGAGTCATAATAAAGCTCTTTGTCTTACAGATCGCTCACCGTTCACTAGAAAACAACTACCCCAAGTAACTTGCTTCATCAGTTCCTTAATTAGTATGCATATTTACTATTTAGCTTTAGTCACTGAAAACTAGCAAGTGCATCAGTTGGTCTTTGAAAATAACAATCCTATTCCAATTTAGATCACTTGACAAACAAAAGGACTAATATGAGAAAAAATTATTATTTTTATAAGCCAACTCATACACTGGCTGAATAATTGAGCCTACCATTTAATTTTAAGGATCAAATTGTTTAGTTTGCTCAAAACGAAAATTGAAAATGGATGGAAAATTATTAGGCAAAAAGTAGAAATGACCAACCTTCCGCGCATAGCCCCCATAAGCAACACCACCAATTAAAGCTTGTGATGAATTAGCTGAACCATTTGTTGAGGTTGCATTATCAGAATACTCTAGGAAAAATTAAGAAACAAAGAGGCTTAAAATGTAATGGAAAAAAATTATATAATATATGTATATATAAAGTAGCAGCAGAAAATGTGAAGGTCTCAAAGTGACATCATTACTGTTAACACTGGGTGTTTGAAAAAGGCCTTCTTTCTTCAACCCATCGATTGTGTAAGCATTGGTTCCACCGGCCAGTTGAAGGAAACCTACCATGTCAGTGAGACATTGACAGAATCTTAAGAGACTTAATCATGTGATGCTAGACTTTAATATATATATATATACTTGTTATATTATTGGAGAATTTGATAGCAAACATCTAAAAACTAAGTTTCATCTATAAATAAACTTTGCATGTTTCTCAAGGACCATACTGAATTTTCATACAAACCAGGAGGTCTGACTCTTGCATTGGCCATTTGAACAGCAAAGGCAATTGATTCCTTAGTGGCTCCTCTCCCAATATCACCACTCATGGGTCGGCCATCCAACTTGAGTTTATATACAGAAAAGATCAAAATTATTAAAAGAAATGAACTTTTTCTTCTGATAATTTGAAGTTGTTCATACTATCAGTGTTTGGGACACTGGGAGTAAGGGCATACCTGCCATAGATTGAAGCTTTGAAGATTGGGTTTCATGATAGAAAATATTTCATTCATAGTGGATATTGTTGAATCCCCAGCATTAGGTAAGCTAACCTGGACACCCGGAAGGCAAGTGTTTATTGGATATAATTACTTATATAACCTTCACATTTTTAGAACAGTTGGAGGTCATACTTACTGCTATGAGTCTCAAATATCCAACTGAATCTCCCAGAGCACTCCAGAGTTCCTTGAAGAGAGAAGTCTGCCTGTGCAAGGACAGTGAATCAGAAAAGGAAATATAATTAGTTTGAATTGAACTCAGAAACATCATACAAAGGACATATCTCAGATTCTTGAAATTTGAAGTTTCTTCTATATCTAAACAATTTGCTGCATTCTGCTATTGTTATAACCATTTCAACTCAAAAGTTTAAAGTGGATTCCTTGAATAATTTTATTATAAATATCAATATTTATATCTAACAGTTCCAATCTCTCTTGTTGGTAAAATAGGGAGAGGCCAGTAATTAGGATATGGTCACATTTAATGTATCATGCAGTGAGAATCTTCAAACTAAAAAATATCATATCCTTTTAATTAGGATATGGTCACATTTAAAAGCCTAAAATAAATGATTTTGGGAGACCACATACCAAAAGGATGTAGAGGCATTATAATATATAGGTATATTACCATACTAATTAAAAAACTGCCCGTATAATTGAAGGTTATGAAATTGATGAGTAAAATTACCTCCCACTTGTATGGATCTCTATAGCATCAACATCATCTCTCTTCATGAGATCAGCAGTTGCAATAGCATCCCTTACATATGTTACCTCTCCTAGATCAATATCACAAATGTAAAATGTTAAAGTTGACAAATCTGAAATGAATAATAGAGAGAAAGTAAAGAAATTAAGAGTCTCAGATAGAAAACACAAAATTCCCACTTATTTTATCATAGGGGCACACTGGAAAGCAACGGCCACAACCATAGCAGCGTTCAGTTATGACTCCGTCCTGCATGCTTGTGCCAATTCAATAACTTTTGTAAAATAAGGAAAAAAAATGCAGAAGAGATTGAAAAACTTAGTTATCTGTATCAAATTAAAAAGAAAAAAAAAACAAAGAACCTTTAGCATTCTTGGTGTTCCAGCTCCATTGGAAATTCCTAATGTTGTATTCTGATGGAATGCTATTGCATTAGCAGGGCATACAGTTTCACAGGGTCTTGAACAGTCTGCTGGACAATCTTCTGGATCAAATTCTGCACAGAAGGAATTGCAGAATTCTTTTAAGTATTACTAGCAAGTGGTAGATTCAGGCCTCTCTTGCAATTAAATTTGTACATAAACTAGATGCATTCTGTGATTTTTTTGTTATAATCAGATGAAAGATTTTAATATACAGAATTACATATCATAAAAGTGATGATTTATGAGTAAATTAACAATTTGGTCCATGAAAGATGGAAATGTCAAATTTAGCCCCTAAAAGATGCAACTCAGTTTAGTCCTTGAAAATTTTCTTTTGTTAATTATGTTAATGGAGATTCCCATGATCTTCTAGGGAATAAACTGAGACAAATTACATCTTTCAGGGACTAAATTGAGACAGATTGTATCTTTCAGGGACCAAATTGTTAATTTACTCATAATTTATCAGTAAAACACTTGTATGCTCATCTTGAATGCCATGGTTATGGAAGAAATAAGACAACAATCTGTCACTTGATCAATGTAGACAAGAAGGAAAACTTCCCTCCACCTATCCAAGGCCAAAAAGTGAACCATATAACTGAAATGCTTGACAACCTTTTTGTTGGGTTTTCATCATTAGTTTCCTTAATCAATAGTAATACGCAAAATGAGAATCGTTATATATTACGTTATAGTTTTTCATAATAGATTAAAAGAACATTTCCAACAAATTCAGAGGTGAAACTATATGAAATCAGGAATATAATCACAAAAATATTAAAACACTTGAATATGACCGGAATGTTGCAAAGATTTCTAACATATATATCTTGATGAGTATACTATTCATGTTAGTTAACTCCCTTACCAGCTTTACGAAAATGAAGATCTTCATCATCATTTACACTAATCATCAGCCATGGCCTTCGAAGGCTTTTAATGTCTCTTGCTATCTCAATTCCCTCATTCACTGCATTGACCACTGATGCATCAGCTGCACAGTCAATGCAGTCAACTGCAACCATGTAATTCAAATTTAATTATTCACTATATATAATGAAATTAACAATATAAAAGCAAATTTTCATTATTAAAATGGTGAAAAATAAATCATAGTAAGCATCATTTGATTGATATTTAATTGATATCCTAATGTTTTGAATATTTGAAAATTAAAGTATGAAATGTAAAATTCAACATTTTCAAATATCAAACATATTAAGGGGGTTATTTGCCACACATTATAGTAAGAGGATATTTTGAAACTGAATCATTATTTGCCACACTTGATAGGGTATTTTTTAAGGGAGTAGTTGAAGGGGGTATTTGTCAAACTTGATAGTTAGGGGTATTTGCAACATTGGGTATATGCATTTTTCTCATTTTTCATACATCTCATTTTCAAATATCTTATAAAAAGGTTAAATCACTCTATAGATCCCTAGAGTTTTATGAATTCTTAATTTGGTCCCTATAATTATTTTTTGTAGCTTGGTTCTTATAATTCTGAAAATTTTCAATTTAGTCCCTATCATTAAACCTCCATTAAATTTTGCTAATATGGTCAATCATGTGCCATCTTGACAATCTGTATAAACATGATTCATGCCAATTCACCTAAGAAACTTAACCTAGATGACACTATATACCAGACATTAAATTTTAAGTGCTAAAATGGTACATAATTGGCCACGTCAGTATAATTTAAGTATTTAACAGCATACTGAGTTTAATGAGATGGACTAAATTAATACTTTTTAAAACTATAAGGACCAAATAAAAACCTTTTATGGAGTTTAATGAGATGGTCCTTCATGGATGATGATTTTTTCAATTATGACCCTCATTGATTCTCCTTCTCAATTAGGTTCCTCATAATTTGATATGTTATCAATTAGGCCCCTCATAATTTGATCTATTATCAATTTGGTTCCTATGATATGTAAATAAGTACAACAATGATTTGGACGTTTGGTGCTGACTGGGAAACATTAAAAGCCAGCTACATTCCAATTTTTCTTCTTTTTCTTTTGGCTAAAATGCACATACACCCCCTGAGTTTTAAAACGTTGCACATAGACCCCCTGAGTTTTCACTTTGGGGCAGAGACACCCCTTCTGTTAGGGTTCTGTGAAAATTAGCCGTTAAGTGTCACATCAGCAAACATGTGTGAGGACAATTTAGTATTTTCACACCCCCTGAGTTTTCACTTTATGGGCACATACACCCCTGAGATTTTACTTTAGGGGCACATACACCCCCTGAGTTTTCACTTTAGGGGCACATACACCCCCTGAGTTTTCACTTTGGGGCAGAGACACCCCTCACACATACTTGCTGACGTGGCACTTAATGGTTAATTTTCACAGAACCCTAACAGAAGGGGTGTCTCTGCCCCAAAGTGAAAACTCAGGGGGTCTATGTGCAACATTTTAAAACTCAGGGGGTGTATGTGCATTTTAGCCTTTCTTTTTTCAACTTGTCAAAATATTGCATCTTGTCACCAATATTAAACGTTGTCCATTGATGAATTGGAATAAAAACAGGCAAAAACTATTTTAGCTGCCTTTAACATTGCTCATTCAACACCAAACATCCAAGTCATCAGAACCATTAATTATTTAAACGTCATTTGAACAGAGGGACCAAATTGATAATCAATTAAACTACAAGGGTACAAATTAAAAAGGAAAATCTATAACTATGAAGGACTAAATTGAGAAAACCATCAAAATGATGTTTTAGTAAAAAATGAAGTGAAACTCTCCAAAACCAACTAAGTGAATCAACTTCATAAAATTATCCTAATCTATGCTACTGACTAAGATTTGCACCTAAGAAACACTCATTCCATAAAGATTGAGATAAAGCATCTATATAAATTCTAAATTCTATAGTTTCCCCCAAATAAAATACGAATTTCTTACCTCCAGCGAGAGTGTAAACCAGACTGAGATTCCTGATATCAACAACATCCTAAAGAGAAGGTCAGGTATTTTTCTAGGGTATACAAAACAAGGAGAATTTTAAAAATTTTGGGTTTCAAATCTTGAATTTCATTCATATATACCTCAAAGCTTGCTCCGCAAATGAGCTTGACCCAGTTGCCTCTGTGGAGAGATTCAAGCGGAGAAGATGAAATAGAAGGAAGCCCAATGTTGCTCACAATGCTTTTCACATTGTCAAGGCACTTCTTGCTTCTCGATTCCACTAATTTCGCTGGAATTGCGCAGTAATACAGAGAAGAAGAAAGTTAGAGTGAGAAAGAGAGAGAGAGAGAGAGAGAGAGAGAGAGAAGAAGAAGAAGAAGAAAAGAGATTAAGAAGAAGCACCATGAGGAGGAGGAGTTGAAATTTTTGTATTGCAGAAAAATCTTAGAGCCATCTCGATCGGCGAAGAAGAAGAAGAAGAAATTGGCGTCGTTAGTTGATGGATAACACTGAACTTTTAGCGGTTAATAAACTACCATCCACTCAATTAATTATTAAGTTTTGCCAATTAGCTCTATTAATAAGTTTTAGACTTTTAGTATATGATTGTGGTGAGTATTATTACCCTTTTCGTTAACTACATTAAAATAGATAAAGATTGTGATTTAAGTGGCGTGACACGATTAGAAATAAATTTTTTATGTGATTGAAGATGCGTCAATTCGTTAAATTTCAGAATAAAATGATAATAAAAATAGCGCGCCAAACTCTTCATCTCTCAAATTTGGAGAGAAGATCCAACGACCATTATAATTTTCTTAGTCTTGACTCTTGACAGAATATTCACCCGAACATGTTTAATGATTAATTTTTTTTAATATTATTAAACCTATTGCTGAGGAAGATATAACCAACAATAAGGAACAATAAGTTTAATTAATTAAGAATCTGAGAGCATTATTTAATTATTTTTGATATACAGTATAACAGTTCGTACTATTGTAGTTCAGTATTATCATACTACTGAAGTTCAGTACATCCCTCCAATCATGTAAAGCCATTTGTTAATATTAATAAAAATTCACATTAATAAAGACCTACTTTGAATGGTTAAAAGACCAACTGATTTAAAAGATATCCTGAAATTTAATACTATCGTACTATTAAACATCTCCTCAAATTTTAGAGGCACAAACTTGAGGCACATGTTGTGAGGTCTTATGGTATGCTAGCCAGTTATTTTTGCATTTTTTATTTTAAATTCTCTAAATTTAAAAAATAGTATATTTATCCAGAGATATAAAAAATATATATATTTTATATTTTTTTATGAACATAATACACAAAAATTTTTGGTCAAAACTTTAAATTGGTCCCTTATGTTTGCACAAAGTTTCATATTGATTCTTTATGTTTTAAAAAGTTTAAATTGGTCCTTTATGTTTGCAAGAAGTTTCAAATTGGTCATTCCGTCCAAGTTCATTTATTTCTTCCGTTAAGTGCTGACGTGGCGTGTTGAGGTGGACATATCATCTTTCCTACGTGTCCATTTAAGCTGACGTGTTATGCCACGTCATCGCCTACCATCATATATGATGACGTAGCGCTGATGTGGAAATGACGTGGCATGACATGTCAACTTAGATGGATGCGTCAGCACTTAACTTAAGAAATTGGCAGAAGTGGACGGAAGGACCAATTTGGAACTTCTTGAAAACATAAATGACCAATTTAAACTTTTTGAAATATAAAAGACCAATATGAAATTTTGTGCAAACATAAGGGACCAATTTAGAGTTTTGACCAAATTTTTTTTTCATAAACTAAATTAATACAAATTATATTTTTGTTAAACGAAATTGAAAATTGAAACAAAGTGCATACAAAATATTAATTTAATCTGTATTTTTTGTTATTCGTTCATTTGTCATAACACATAAAAAGCGTTACACTATCATGAATCTGAACGTATTACCAATCATTAGTGCCCACGTGTCACAAAAATCTGCTTTCTGGATGAAGGCCTCAGCCACATAAGTCATGTGGCCACGTGGTTAATTTGAGACCAGTGAGGCTTTGTTTCTGCAATTACTGTACTGCCCTTCCAAAACTAACTTTCATTCTGAACAAATCAAAATTTTTTTGAAACACTGAACTAATCAAATTTGTTCTTTTAAAAAAAATGGAAATAATAAAATTTTCTTTTCGGATTAATTTTTTTAATTTAATTTCCATTTTTGTGAACAATTTAAAAACCATAGGTAATTTTTCCAATTTTCGTTATATCATAGTTAAGATTACAAATAAAATATAGATTTTATTTTAAAAAAAATAAAACAGAGGGCTATAGTCGTAAATTCCCACGTCGTCTTCTTCCTCCACATCCCGCCTCCACACACCTTCCACTGTGTGTAAAATCACAAAACAGTTGAATCAGTTAACCCAGAAATGAACACCTTCCTTCTCTCTTCTTCCTCTTCTTCACCTTCTTCCTCTTCCACTTCCTCTCCTTCCAATTTCACCATCATCACTCACTCCCAAAACCCTAACCATCTCTTCAAGTTCACCTTCAAATTACCCGTTTTGCCCCTCCACTCCACCACCACCACCACCACCACATCCCCTTCCTACCACCACTCCACCGTCACTCCATTATGTTCCTCCCTCAGGGACTCATCATCCGCCACCGTGCTCGAGAAGAAGCCGGTCTTTATACGACCGGCACCGGACGGCGTCGTTTCGAGCAAAGAGCGTCCCGACGGCAATGGCGCCGTTTCGGCGGAGGAGTCTAATCTGGACGCCGTGCTCGTCGTTCGCCGGCCGGTGAAGGAGGTCGGAGACGAAGGAGGGAGGGAGGAGGAGGACGATGGCGATGAGGCGAAGGAGTCGGCGATCGATGCGGGGCTCACGAAGATGGCGAAGAAGATGCCGATGTTCGAGCCGGAGAGAGTGGAATCGGAATCGAAAGAGAGGATGCTTGGTGTGAATTTGGATTTGGCGTTGTATCGTGCGAAGGTTTTGGCTAGGAATTTTCGGTATGAAGAAGCAGAGACAATGCTTCGAAAGGTAATGGCTATGACGTTTCTTATTCAATTTTCAATAATTAAATCAAATCTGGATTTCATTCAAGAAGGATTCTAATTAATGTGAATAGTTTCAGTTTTATCACACTCAGATTCTTCCACTACAAAGAATTAGAGTCTAGAGAAGACAAGAACTGCACAAAATTGGGGAAAATTCTCAACATTCATGTATGTGATGTGTGATTAGGATGTTGATGATGAAGTTTAATCATCAATTTGCAATTAAGCATAAATTAAATTATAATTACAAAGAAATAGGCATGATGAAAATACCCATACCTAAGTACTTTGAAATTTAACCTTAAAGAAGTAATATTTTTAAACTTTTTGTGTTGAAAAAAATATATAATAGTAAGAGAAAATGTGAATATTTTATACATGTTAAAGTAAAGTAATTTAATAGTACATTTATATTTATGATTTAGCTTTTTTTTGTGGTTATAGATGAAAAAATTGATAAAAATAAGTTTTATATTAATAAAATAATAATTTATTTTAAAATTTCTACGGTCCTCAGTTCGAGTATGAGGATTCAACTATTCATAGGGTCTGGAGATAGGAATTGATTTTGATACTGCTAAGTATGAGGACGAGTAATATAATACACTACCCAAACCCTATCCATGATCATAGGACTTAATTACCAAAATGAAATTATAGGGACCTGATTGAAAATGAGAGTAAACTATAGGAACCAATGGATTAATTTCACCTTGTAATTCTTACTGAAAATTTTGATAGCAAACATATAGGATTGCGGAAAATTTCGTGAATGTAGGATTATTAATTTCTGATTGTGAATTTGGTTTGTTTGTAATGCGAATAAAAGTGCATACAAAATTGGCCTGAAGATGGTCGACCTTATGTGGCTCTGGGGAAAATATTGAGCAAGCAATCGAAAACAGGTCAAGCAAGAGAAGTATACGAAAAGGGCTGCCAAGCAACTCAGGGAGAAAATGCCTACATTTGGCAGGTTAGTTTTTAATTATTATTTTGTTTTTTTCATTGCTATCATTGGAATATGTGTTTAGTTTTTCACAGGTATCCTACTATTAAAGGCAATTGACCACCTGTTGGTGAATATCTGTTCACTCCCAGAGCTTGTGCCAAATCCAGTATGCTTTTAGGTGTTCGGCTTATGGTTGAACTTAGAAATTCATCTAAACTTGTGTATATTAATGAAAAAATTTTAGGACTAAAATGAAATCTGAATGTATCTTTAGGGACTAAAAATGAGATTTTTTTATAGTTTTACTTGAGTTTGGAAAATGAACTTCACAATGAATGAGTGGATTGAAAATTTCAACAAAGAATAATAATTTATAGTTATGTTTTTTTGGACACTTTCATAACTAACTGCATTTTATCTAAGTAGCCACATATTTATTACTTAATTTTTAAAGTAAAATATAAAGTTTTTATTTTTATATTTTAAAATAATAATTAAATACTAGGAAGTTATTATTGAGGCATAATAAAAGATAATGTAAGATTGAGAACAAATAAAATGCATGATATGATTTAGAGTGAACTAATTAGTAAATTATGATGTTGATCTGGGTTTTATTTAGAGTCATGTAGCCCAAATGTTAGGGGTGGCCCTGGCCCTATAACCAATAAGGAGGCATTTAGTATAATGTGATTTTTGCCCTTTCATAATATCACTACCTTGTATTTTGGATGTTTGGATTGAATGATAGTTTGGTATATTATTATCTGATACCAAAGTAACTTTTAAAATAGTACTTTGATATCGCATCACTAAGAAAAATGTGTTTTCTGATATTAGCCAAAATAGGGTTGGATGAGATAATTTTATCACACTTCTTAATAAATTTTTAGAATATTTAACTTCTTAATAAATTTTATTTATAAAAAATTAAACATGTAAAATATAACAAATAAATTATTAAAGAAATTATATTGTATATTATTTTTTTTTTATGGAATCATACGTTATACTGTATATTATTTTTCATGTGAAGATAATGGAATAAATCATGCATGAACTTTCAATTTTTTAACACTTTTTTCAATTTTATCTTCATCTACAAAAACTGAACTGGATTAAGATATTCTTCTTTCTCTGTTTTTTCTAATCGTTAAGGCTGACACTGAGAAATCATGTCCTTACATCTCCAAGAAGACTGACTGTTAACAATAATTGATGGTTATGCCCATGGCTAACTCTTGGCTATTCATAATTTCTTATACAACAATTCATTGCCTCTAGCAGCCAAACATAAGTACTTTTTCTCTCCATTTAACTTATCGTGGGTTTTCCAAGACACAGCTATGTTTAAATTGATCCTGCCCTAGACCTTCCAGGATGATATTAAACAAAACCTGACATAGGGAGCAATTCATCTACTATCATACATAAGTAATGATTGGCATCCAATACTAGTGTACAACAAACAAAGCCTTTTCCCACTAGGTGAGGTCGGTTATATGAATCAATCAACACCAAGTTGCCAACATGTTCTATCTAGATTATTAATAGTTAAATCCATTTTAATAGTTTCTTTTATTATTTTCTCTGCTCTTCCTCTACCCCTAGTTATTGGATGGCATCCAATACTATGATATATAAAATTTTGACATTTGCTAAGTCTCTTAAAACAGTGTTGGGCTGTTCTTGAAAAGAAGATGGGAAATATCAGGAGAGCAAGAGAGTTATTTGATGCAGCCACAGTTGCTGATAAGAGGCATGTTGCTGCTTGGCATGGATGGGCAGTTCTAGAGCTAAAACAGGGAAATATAAAGAAGGCAAGGAATCTACTTGCCAAAGGTCTTAAACATTGCGGACGCAATGAGTACATATACCAAACACTTGCGCTGCTAGAAGCGAGAGCAAATCGGTATCAGCAGGCTCGATACTTATTCAAGCAGGCCACTAAATGTAATCCTAAAAGCTGTGCTAGTTGGCTTGTAAGTCTTGATTGTGTTTTTCTTTTTTTGTGAGCTATGTCTTCTGTGTTAAACGTCCTTGTAATGCATGCACTCCTATCTAATTGTAAAAATTCTTTCTGAATTAGGCTTGGGCACAATTGGAGATGCAACAGGAAAACAACCGTGCTGCTAGGCAATTGTTTGAGGTGATTTTTAATATTATCAATTTTGGCAGATTGTTTTTCGGATTCCTTAGTCAAAATTGAAAGACTAATGTGTATTATGACATCAATCTTCGCTGCCTACATCGATTAATTTTTATTATTGCATGGCTTATTTAACTATTAATAATCTAACTATAGAAATGAGTATAGATAGAATACGTTGGTGTGCTTAATCCATATAGTTGACCCCACTTAGCGGGGAAAGACTTTATTTGTTTGTTGTTGTATGGCTTATTTTCCTTTTGCTCTTATGTAATGAACAGAAAGCAGTAGATGCAAGTCCCAAGAATAGGTTTGCTTGGCATGTATGGGGCATTTTTGAAGCTAATTTGGGCAACATTGACAAGGGAAGAAAACTTCTAAAGATAGGCCATGCTCTTAATCCAAGGGATGCTGTTCTCCTTCAGTCCCTTGCATTATTAGAATACAAACACTCGACTGCGAATTTAGCTAGGGTTTTGTTCAGGAGAGCATCTGAGTTGGATCCAAAGCACCAGCCAGTTTGGATAGTAAGAAATATATATCCTATTGGATCTCATCAACTTCAATATTATGTTGCATTAATTTCTCTTCTTTTTCATATAACCTGTCATGAAGTGAGCTTGAGATGGTGAATCTTGTTATGGTTTTGACTTGGAGAGCAAAATAGATTTAGCATGACTTAATAAGTTCATTCATGACATATTTCAATGTAACACTCTATTAATGTCTTCCTTTAGCTCTTATTGAAGTTTCAAACGTTATGCTAATTCATACGTTTGGGAATATGCAGGCTTGGGGTTGGATGGAATGGAAGGAAGGAAACTTAAATACAGCTAGAGAATTATACCAAAAAGCGTTATCAATTGATTCAAACAGTGAAAGTGCAGCCCGGTGTCTTCAGGTAATAGACGACTCTTTTGATGCATGGGATGGAAATAATCAATGCATTGATGTGGCAACTTTTTATAGCAACTGCCTTCTGATGCAGGCTTGGGGTGTTCTGGAGCAGAGGGCTGGTAATATGTCAGCTGCTCGCAGATTATTTAGATCGTCATTGAATATAAATTCTCAGAGTTTTGTGACCTGGATGACTTGGGCATCAATGGAGGAAGATCAAGGAAATTCAGTACGCGCTGAGGAGATCCGCGACCTCTATTTTCAGCAGGTAACTACTTGGAGAAATTTTTAGATAAACTCAGTTCACAAGAAAGTGGTAAACCAAACCAAGCATGAATAGACTTGTGTACATGTAGAAGAGAAACTTGCAATATTAAATGAAAAAATACTCACCAAAAGGTGGTTAGAGTGGTAGGTACTCTATTTTCCTTTAAGAAAGTCTCGGGTTCGAGTCTTGTGTATGGAAAAACCCCTTATAGAGAGCTTGGGACCTTAGTTAGCTTGAGCCAGATTAGGCATAGCTAAGTGGATTTTTGGATACTGGTGATTTCCACCAAAAAATGAAAAATACTCATAATACAATGGTTCTAACATAGTAATGTTGAATTACTTCTCATTTACTAGACAAGATCCATGCTTTGAGAGATCATCTCCTCTATTTAAAAGAACTCTTCCGGTCTTCCCTACTGAACCTTCACTTGCTTGTCTTTTTCTGTGCTATTATCAAATCCACATCATTTTTCATTCTCTATCTCAACAAATGAGAAATGAGATGCAAAGATTTAAAATTTCTTGGTGTTTTCATGGCTTGGTTTTTCTCTGCTAAAAATGAGGGAGGCTAATTTTCTGGGACACTTTTTCATTGCATGCAACAGCGCACAGAAGTTGTCGATGATGCTTCGTGGGTTATGGGATTCTTAGACATTATAGACCCAGCCATAGACAGTTTGAAGAGGCTCCTAAAGCTGGACCAGAACTTGTACAGCACACCATCACTGGATTCTCTGAGAAAAATTGCAGGAACAACTGCTAATAATAGCATTGATTTAGAATCATCCAGCCCTTCTTCTAGCAGCATTGACAGTAACGATGCGAATACCGAAAGTGGTTTCGATGTGGATGCTTTCGTCATGGAAAGGTTATCCTTAGACACTTCCAGGCTTGAAGCTCAGTTGGAAACAACTAGAAATTCTTTCCCAAAGAAAAGTATTTCTCCAAGAAGAATATGGAGATCAAACAACAAGCTGCCAAAGTCTAACCTCACAAGATAGTTTTACTGTAGTTTAGGATTGGGCTTTTGGCCATACAGATTTGATTCTGGTGAGAAAGACCAGAGAATTGTACATCTCTGCCTTCTGGTGAAAGGAGAGCATTGAAAGAAACAAACTTGTAAAGATAAGTATTTTTGTCTTCAAAAAAACATATCTTTTGAATGTGCATATATGAAACATGAAGCATAGTGATAGTAAATCAGTTCCAAGATAATTTATTTGCATTATTTATTTTTTTCAATTGTAAAGCCACTTACATGATTTTACAAGAAAAGAAAAGGTTAATATTTTGTTAAGTTGTTTCTTAAATTGTGCTCTTGTGAAGTGCTGTGTGTTGTTTTTGCATGTTAATTCGCTTAGTAGGTTAATATGCAAAATAAATCATCGTTTTACATGGGTTAATATATAAAATAAAAGCACATCAGTACTTCACGAGATGAGCACCTAAATAGGGGTTATGTTGCATCAGAATTTTGTGTCATATTTATATTTGTAAATTATAAATTTTTTCATATCAAAATGGAATCCTATATCCTATAATATATGTTCCTTTAGTATAAATCAATGCTATAGATTGATGATGTTAATAAGTGAAACTTTGAAGAAGCCAATTTTAGTTTAGCTTAGTCAAGTAACACAAAAAATTAGGGTTTCATACTCGCAAGAAAATACAACAAAATATTAAAAATCACAATAATTAACCCGCCACGCAACACAATAACACGATTAATTAGATTATTAAAACCCTAAAAATCCCTAGGGTCAACAAACACATTCCCCACTTCATCCTTTAGGTCACCATGGCCTGAAAGCCTCTTGATGTACCAAAGGTCCTCTATGTATGACATGGAGGCACTATTTTTAGGGACATGACTTACAAGAGGATCACCTAACCCTAACTCAGTTATAATCACTTTACATCCCTTCATACTTTCTCCCAATCTTGAAGTGAATCTCCATATGCATTCCATGAGCTCCCCTAGGTTGTCTCCTTCTCCATGGAAGCCATACATGAAGAGAAACCCAAAAGGTCTAGAGAGTGATGAATTACTACCATTACTCACCAACATTCTAAGACATGGGAAAATCTTGTCTCTTGCATGATTCAAAGTGGTATGAAGAAACCCTAGTGGATTAGGATTGGGATTATGATGATCATAATTAGCTTCATAATCACAAGTATTATTCCATATACTAAATATGATCCAATTAGAGCTTGGAGCTTCAATATTATTGAGCCAATTATTATTATTATTACCTTCATCTTTATAGTAACAAACCCATGTGCCTAGGTTGAGTTTCTCCTTCAAAATGGCATCCATGTCTTTTGGAAACAAGTCCTTGGGCTTCAAGTAGATTTTCCCATACAAAGAACTTGCTTCTTCTATTATCAACTTCTCTATTTTGATGTGCCTAATTGAGAAATGCTTTGGGAGGAAAGTGTTGGTTGTGGGGTGGACAAATATGAGTAGAGAGCTCAAGTGAGAGTAATTGCATTTGATTGTGAAGAGGTTTCTAGAAGCTTCATTTTTCTTCTCAGTGGCTAGTAGTGTGTACTCAGCTCCATTTTTCACCATCCATTCTTCAACTGAACTCATGAGTTTTTGTCCTACCCCTTTTCTCCTGCATAGAAACCTTAACGTTAGTTATAAATTATCTCTAGCGTGAGCTGTGAATGATAATAAAAAGTTTATAGTGTTAATTTTACGATTAACTCTAGAGATTACATTGAGAACATTTTAATGTCAATTATAACAATTAAATTAACGAATAACATTATTAATAAACGATGTTAGTTGACTATAACACGGGTTTTTAACAAATGACATTAATTAATTGATGTTAAAATTACTTTTTTTTAGTAGTGTTCCAAACTTCCAATATAACTCTCATCACTTGCATATATATGATCAATATATCTCTCGGCAGAAAATGAAGCTAATTCCAAAATTTTCATGTTCTATTGAGGTGAATTATATAACACTTATAAGGGATTTAATTTGTATATTATCTTTATTTTAACAATTTAGGTTCATTTCATTTTGAAACTTAACCAGCCAAAATCCGAAAATACCCTTAACCATATACAATAGCTCCAAAAACATTTAAAAGTTTATAAGCATGTTAACAAGGTTAGAAAGGTAATTTTACAATAAATTAAAACACTTCTTTTAATTTTAAGAAATTAAACTACTTTATTTCTTTGAAGTAAATCTCTCAAGTACTTCAACAAATCTCGCGCAATCTCGACCGTCAAGTTGCAGCTAGGCAGCTGACATTGCGTGAGATCCACTGAACCTTCCATTTTACTTACATATCGCTCGATACATCCAATGAAAAAGAAAAAAGAGAGAAAAGAAACAGATAAGATAAAAAAGAATATTAACGTCTTAAAGTACGTACGAGAAAGAAAATAAGTATTAATTACCGAAAATTAGGAGAAACCCTAAGGCCTAGAATGCAACCCATCTTCAAGATTGAACCAGAATGAGTCCCTACATTCTTAATGCATCCCCTAATCACTCCCACAAGCTCCCCATTTTCAATCAGTTCAGCAACCTGTATATACATATAGGTCATTATCAAACATATATTTGAATAAAACAAAAAATATATATATATGAAATTATGAATCGTCAATAATATTATATAAAGCCTATAAATGTGCATTTAATAAGCACATTCTACTATATATATATACTCCAAACTCAACTTTATATAGATATAATTGTGAAAAAATTAAAGAGAGACTATAATATCATAAGTTATATATACCAACATAACATGAAGGGGATAGAACCTAATCCTAGATAAAGGGTCACCCATCATCATGTTTGTGAAAATTGATAGCCTCTTTTTAGTCCCAAAATTATTCTCAATTTCAGGGTAATTTGATCTCTCAAGCTTCCCCACCACTTTAACATCTCTTTCTTCATCAAATTCTCTTATAATAATAAGAACCTTATTATTGCTTCTTTCTATAATGGCCTCCTTCTTCTTCTTCTTCACCATTTTCTTAATTACCCTCTCTTGCAAAGCAAGAAGCAAAGCCAACCAGTGATGAAGAACCTCTATGTTTCACCCTTATATATATATACACACTCACATACATATTTGGTGAATTTTAATTGTAGAGTTTGATTAATTTGTGTTTCTTTCTTTTTTTTTAAAAAAAAATAATAATAATTTTTAATTTCTTCTTGTTCAGTGTTCACATATTGTTGTGTGTGTGTGTGTGGTTGTGCTTGTGCATGCCTTTTGGCAATTCCATTATGCAGTTTACAACATGTACACAACTTGATGAGGGCGTTGAAAGTATATATATGGGATTGGCCTATTTTATTTGGCTTCTTTTATACTTCTGAGGAAAATGCTATATGCTCCTCAGAGATGGTTTATGTACGTACATTATATTATTTAGGTCAAAACTCCAAATTGGTCCCTTATGTTTGCACGAAGTTTCATATTGGTCCTTTATGTTTCAAAAAGTGTAAATCGGTCCTTTATGTTTGCAAGCAGTTCCAAATTGGTCCTTCCGTCCAAGCCCGTTTATTTCTTCCGTTAATTGCTGACGTGGACATAGCATCTCTCCTACGTGTCCATTTAAGCTGATGTGTCATGCCACGTCATCATCTAATATCATATGCGCTGATGTGGCAATGACATGGCATGACATGTCGGCTTAGATGGACACGTCAGCACTTAACTTAAAAAATTGACGGAAGTGGACGGAAGGACCAATTTGGAACTTCTTGCAAACGTAAAAGATCAATTTAAACTTTTTGAAACATAAAGGACCAATATGAAGCTTCATGCAAACATAAAGGACCAATTTAGGATTTTGACCTATTATTTATATATACATTTTATTATTCAAATATATGTGTGAAAATCCCTCTTACTAACCAATTTTGGATGTTATGTTAACAACACAATTTCCCCACCTTTTCTTATCAAAGTCATACAACTATTACTAACAAGTAGTTGTTGGTTGAGGTGAAAGTGACTTGTGCTTTTGTAAGGAGGAGGATGCAAATTTGATTCCCGAAAAATGCAACTGTTGGAAAGGCTTTATCTTAACGCTCTCAACCCGATAGAAATTAGTCATACGTTTAATGTGACCTTGAGATACCTAAATTAACATAATACTTTTAGTCTGACAAAAATTAGTAGTAAGTTCAATGTGACTTGTGGATACTTGGATTTTCACCAAAATAAGTTGAAAGTTATTTTTTATCCCAAAAATCCTCTTAGTTGTGTCTTCAATGCTTTGCAGGCTCAATTGAATATATGGTTGGGAAGTGGTGATTCCTTGAAATTAACAACTCTGGTGACGGGCAAGAGAAGAATCACAGTGGGAGGAGACTCCCACGTTGACACAATTTATACAGAGTTTGTTAGTCGTGAGATGAGATAATAATTGGCTGACAATGACGTTTGAGACAAATCAACCAAAAAAAGTCGGTCAATCGACAAAGTCATATCAAAAAGTAATATGTTGATCAAAAGGTTTTAGAATAAAATGAGCGATTATTGGCTTATTATATGAAGCTTACCTAGCTAGAGTGTAGGAATATATATAGAACTCTGGAAAGGTAAATTAGTCTTTTCATAGGGTGAATTGGTGTCATGGTATTGTCACCAAGACACCAACTATAAAGTGGTTGCTAAGTGCATGACATATTGTTCAAGTGGGTAAATTTAGTTGTTTAGTAATTTAAATTTAGTTTGAGGGGACTATAACTAAAGCAATCATTATATATAAAAAAAAAACTAAAGCAATCAATTTAGACATATACTATTTTTTTATAAAAAAAATAGACATATATATACTTACTTTTTTTTTTTGATAAAAATATATATACTTACTTAAGACTATGGAGATTAAAAAAAAAACTTAAACTATAATTCATAGAAAATAGAATAAAATAAAGTATCTTAGTACTTTGTGATTTTTTTTTTTTGTCTAATAATGCTAGTCAGGGAGTACCCTAGAGCAAAAGTTTAAATTGCAAATAGTTCTATTCAATTATATTTATTCAACTAATTTTTAGATGTAAAATTTTTTTTTTTGTTTTTTGGTAGGAGTATTACAAAGTAAGATTTTGGATAGCTATAAGAAGATTTGAACTCTCGCTTATAGGCGAAACCTTTTTTTAAAAAAATCATTAACCATTTGTGCCAATTTACATTATTGAGAGAACTGATAGATTTAATTAAAAGCAATTCAAGTCTTTTGTGACATAAAACATTAGCAATTTGGTATTCTTGTATTAAATTTTGGATGAAATATGTAATTAGGACTTGCAATTTATATAACACCGCACAAATCAAATTTAGTTATTGATAATATCACGGTTAGTCTTGCTGTGAATTGGTAAACATCCACTGTGGGCCATACTCACATGTCAATAAAAGAATACCTATGTAGAATACTATAAGGCACATTTATGAATTGGGTTCCCAGCTCAAGGTTGTCTCCTTAATCTTTAATTATGTTTTTCTTTACTTAAACCTTAAGCATACTTACCTTACGAGCTTATAGAACACACAAGCATTGACTTCCTAAAACCTAAGTTGCTGACTGCTTCCCTAACTTCTGCAACTCTCTCTTTGTGACTCCTCACGACTTTTACCATTCTCATTCATATACCGATGAACCTACTCAAGTATAACTCTCTCAGCGACAATCACACTATCATTAAAATTATGAATTATACAAATTTTGATCTATCAAGATATATATATAAGCTCTTATGTCTTCACTTAAGTCAAATCCTTACCTTTATAAATTTATCATTTTCTAGAATGACTTATAAGTTATAATTAGAAAAACAATTATATGTAATATATAATAAAAGAAATGTTAGTAAAATTAAATTATAAATGCATAGTAAAATAAGGCTGACAATGTTTGTTAAAGTCTTGTATTATAAACCACTTGGGTACCATGAATTTGAATTTATTAAAGTGCAGAAAGTATAAAGTGCATGTACACACTATTCAGACAGATAAATAAAAATCGAAATTCGTGTTCTCGTATTGTAACAATTTCATTTAACAATTCAAGATATACACATTATACACTTTAACAGATCTGAATCCACCCCATAATAATGGAGCAACAGCCTTACAAAAGGATCGAGCAGTGAAATCTTTGAGATGATTTTTGTAAGTTTTTTGTTCATGTTCTGCCACTTCAATAATATATACGTGTCTTCTATTCTATGGTTCATTGGTTCTTTATGAATATCCTCCAATTAATGTTAGAGAAAACATTTCCTTGCCTAAAAATCTGAATAGCAAAGGCATTATTTAGAGAATAGAGAAAACAATATTGCTTTAATCTCTTAAAAATTAATATTTTCTCTCAATTTAATTGGGTCTTTAAAAAAAAGTATAAGCCCAAAAAAATCTCATCAATATACATTAATATTAGTAACCTGTATTTAATAAAAATGGTGATCTATCACTAATTATATGTTATTACTAATTACTTATAAGATTAATAAAAAAAAAAGGTGAAATGCCCATTTTGGTCCTCTATGTTTCACACAAGTTTTAAATTGGTCCTTTATCTTTCAAAAGTTCTATATTGGTCCTTTATGTTTCCCAAAAGTTTTATATTTTTCCTTCAGGTTTCATTGAATTTCTATATTGGTCCTTTATGTTTCATTGAAGTTCTATATTGATCCTTTATGTTTCATTGAAGTTCTATATTGGTCCCTTATGTTTCATTGAAGTTTTATATTAGTCCTTTATGTTTCATTAAAGTTTCATATTGGTCCTCTCAGCATGATTTTATTTTTGGCTTAAACGACGTCGTTTGAGTGTTTTTAGTGTAACTAAGGCCACACCAGCAATCTGATACACGTAGGAGAGATTATGTGTCCACCTCGGCACGCCACGTCAGCAGTTAACTTAAGAAATTGATGAAAGTGGACGAAAGGACGAATTTGGAACTTCTTGCAAACATAAAGGACCAATTTAAACTTTTTGAAACATAAAGGACCAATATGAAACTCCATGCAAACATAAGGGATCAATTTTGAATTTTGACCAAAAAAAAATTATGATTGTTGGTCCCCTTAAAAAAAATTCCTGGCTCCACCCCTATTCCTTTCCATATATATATATATATAGTTATAAGTGATAGTGTTCTATAGCTGTTCTCTTAACTCAGTCATGAAGCTTATGATTGGTGTTCCATTGTGTCATATGAACCAACTTTGAACTTAGCTTGTAAGAATCCAAATGATGAAAAGTACCTTAAAATTAACATAGATGGGGTATAAAATAGCTGTTAGATTCCTCTCTCTCTCTCTCTCTAAGAAATATGAATAGTAATTCGGGTAAGTCTATAATGCAACTTGTTGCATCATGCCAATGGGTTATGTGACACAGTTGTGACCATTGATGTAATCCAATTGCATTGCATGATGCAACAAAATAACAAATGTCACAATCTTGGCTGAAATTACGTACATTGCATAATGCAACAAGTTGCATCATAGACTCACCCTGGTCATTAATATTGATATATTTGATACATATGGATAAGAATATATCTTCAAGCATAGTTAACATAAATGTATTATTTTAGGAAATAATTGTTTATTTTTACATTATTATAATCAATTTTCTTATCAATTGATTATATATACCTCGAACCTTCTACAATGGTCTCTAATTATCAAAATACAAAGAAGATAGGAAGTTAAATAAATTTTCATTGTTTAATTTTATTATATTTTGTTGGATATATAAAATATTATTATATTTTAGAATATATATAAATATTTATTTTCTTATTTTGTTTTTAATAATTTTTAAAAAAATTTGACATGTACTTTAACGTATGTGAAATTAAACTTCTAATTAAAATTATTAAGTTTGATTAGCCTAATTGATAATTTAGATGAACTTTTAATTAACTAATTAAGAGAATGATTAATTATGTGTGATTCTTAATTATATGATAAAGTGGCCATTGATAAAAGTTTAGAGTTTAGTATTATGGGAGTACTAAACTTCAGTGCATTCATTCCTGATTCACTTTCAATATTAATAGAAATCCACATTAATAAATACTTACCTTGAATTGATTAGAAACAAAATTATTGAAAAAATATACTGAAGTTTAATATTACCGTAATATTAAACATCTTCTCGATAAATATATAGTTATTTGAGATGGTGGCTCAGTTGTGGAGATCCCTGTAAGAATACAAAAGGGAAAACAAGATCTTATTTACACCTTCCATAATTAAGTTATTAGTAGAATAGGAAAGGTGAAAGGACAATCTAATTAAGGAATATTCATAATGTACTTTTAGTTTATGAAAGTTCATAATGTATTGATGTACAATTCCTATAAGAGATATTTATATGTGGGTTATTTGTAGTCATGAGAATCTTTAGGGTATTTGTAGTCTAGTCCTTATATATTTGTTATAATTGTATTTAATGTTATAGAGCTATCAAGAGCTCAAACTCACTATCAGTCATTTGTTGAAAATGTCTGGAGATCTATGCTAAAATACTTTTTTTTTAAATATAAGATGGCATAGATTTCAAGACAGATCTAACGGCTTATAACTGATGAGCTTGAGCTCTTGATAGCTCCAAATTCTCATCAATTTTATTTTTAACATGTTATAAAAGTAATCTTCCCATCTTTCAAAAATACTAATAAAAAAAATCAAAAGTACAAAATATTATGAAAAAAAAAATGAGGGGAGGATTTATTGGTAGTGGGAAACAAAAAGAGTGTGAAAAGAGAAAGTAGAAGGCTCCATCTTTTCATGGGTTGGAACTGAGAGGTCAATGAGACATCAACTTCAACGCCAAAATCATATTCAATTATTCAATTCACACAATTATTCTTGGTAAGCTCACAATGTGATAAGATCTAAGAAGAGAGGTAAGGACACTTCTTTTTTTTGGGTTTAAGATATTTATTACCGATAACAATGATTAATTCTTTTGTACTATAAATTTTTTAAAAGAAGTCCGTACACTTCTTAGCTCATCGCATTGATGCCAAAAGTGTAAGGCATTGCTCTCTCTACCTATGACCTATAATTACTGCTCTTGCATTATTTATCCTATCTTATTTATTAACAAGGTAAAGTACCTTTAGTATTCCTAACGTTTGAGCTTTTGATCAAATATATTCATAATGTTTGATTGTGGTCAATTAATTATGCCCTTAACGTTTCATTTTTTGAGCAATTTTACTATTTTTATTAACACCGTTAAAATAGATAACGGTCGTGGCTTACGTGGCGTGATACCGTTAAAGAGAAACCCCTTTCGTTGTTGAAGATGCGTCAATTCACCAAGTTTCAGAGCAAACGATGACAAAAATGACGCGTCTAACCCTTCATCACTCAAATTTCGTAGAAAAACACCTTAGAAATGATGTAACATTCCTTAATTCATTCATGGGTTTGCACTCTCCCTCAAACAAGGGAAAGTTTTATTCCAGGCTTTCAAAACTCTCCCAATTAACTATCAAACATAAGAATGTCAACCCCCTTACCATTCACTAGCCACAAAGCTATCAACCAAACGGACGGTAAGGATTGTTTGGTAGGTGATATAGGGGGAGGGGAGCTTTGGTTTTCAATGAAGAGTTTGATTGTCATTTCCCTGGTAAAATTTACTTTCTGAAATTTTGATAGAACGTCCAATACCTCTTTAAATAAAAAGAATGTACGATATTTTCTTTTCATTATTTTTTCCCTGAAAAATGCTCCTACCTCTACCACCGCCATCACCTCCGCCGTTGATATATGTACATGTATTGGGTTTTCTTGCATAAAATTTGAAACTTAAATGACTCATTAACAATTTAAAATCTACATGTTTTAAATATTTGTGTTCATAAAAATTTGAAACTTAAATAAAAATATAAAACAATTTTTGTTTATAACATATTAAATATTTTCTCATAAAAAAACATATTAAATATTTAAATGACATAAAAGTCAGTCTCTCTCAATAATACATGTATTATATTAACTTATTTAAGTATGTTTTAATTGTTGTCTATGACCTCATATATTTATGATTGCATTATGTGATGATTGAGGAAGATTTGAATACTCAATGAGAGAAAGGCATTCGTGATTTCGTTTGACTCAAATCACCATCAAATGAAGCACTAGATTTTATCTTTGCAAATATTAAAAAAAAAATATTTATATATATATATATAGTTAGCCAAAATAAATTTTTTTTAGTTTCTCATAAGTATTCTTCTATTCGAGACAATCTTGTTCGAGCTAGTTGAAGTCCCATAACAGAAGTAGATCTTTCTCGACAGAGGTTTCTTCATAAACAAAACTCGAATTCGAGATCTTGCTTAAAAGAAATGGAGTTCGACCATTCTAAACCAACCAACTATTGGTTAGTTGAAATAATTTGATTATAAAAATTTTAAAAAAAATTGACTAATTTTTATTAAGCTAATCCATAAATCAAACAAGGCCATTAAAAAAAAGGAAAAATTACATTTTATGTGTTAAATCAAGACCAAATTAGAAAATCAATGCTTCAAGTAAGCCAAGATTAGTCATTAGAGTCAAAATCATGTTGCATCTACAATTTAATTTGGTTAAAACTCCAAATTGGTCCCTTATGTTTGCATGAAGTTTTATATTGGTCCTTTATGTTTCAAAAAGTTTAAATTGGTCCTTTATGTTTGCAAGAAGTTCCAAATTGGTCCTTCTGTCCACTTTCGTCAATTTCTTAAGTTAACTGCTGATGTAGTGTGCCGAGGTGGACACATAATCTCTCTTTCGTGTATCAGATAGCTGGCGTGCCCTTAGATACACTAAAAACACTCAAACAATGTCGTTTAAGCCAAAAATAAAATCATGCTGAGAGGACCAATATGAAACTTTAATGAAACATAAAGGACTAATATAAAACTTCAATGAAACATAAAGGACCAATATAGAACTTCAATGAAACATAAAGGAACAATATAGAACTTCAATGAAACATAAAGGACCAATATAAAACATCAATGAAACCTGAAGGACAAATATAAAACTTTTGGGAAACATAAATGACCAATATAAAACTTTTGAAAGATAAAGGACCAATTTAAAACTTGTGTGAAACATAGAGGACCAAAATGGACATTTGACCATTTAATTTTAATTGAAAAAAGTTACTACTTTTATTTCAATTTGCAGTTCAAAGAAGTATTTAGTAACATTTTAAAATTAATGCAAAAAATTTATAATTATATTTTAGTCAAAAAAGAATAAAATCTATTTTTCCCCCCTTGAAAAATATGAGATTTAAAAGGAAGGTTCAAGAACATGCCTACCTTATCTTGTAGCAGCTTCACGCTCTCTCATATGAGAAAAAGCTGCTCCAAGACTCGAAAATTGCTATGTGTCCCTAAAATATTTTAATTATCTCAATTTAATCCCTGAATCATAAAAATATCATATTTAATCACTAAAAATACATTTGGTCACAATTTTTTGTTCTTGTGTTTTCATATATATACTTTTTTTGACAGGGACAAAATTGTAAAAGAAAGTATCTTCCACATATTAAATTTGATATTTTCAAAATTTTGGCAAATCTTTTAGAAAAATATTTTCATAGTTCAAGATCTAAGAGAAGTGAAATCTTTCATGTACCAAAACAATAATTTACTCAAAAGTCAACTATAGTTCATCAATTCCTTTTATTATTTTTTCACTAAAAAAATTCCTTTTGTTATTTTAATATAAGGGGTAAAGTGATAATTTTAATACATTCTCATTCTATTTTCATTCTCAAACTTTACTAACAAACACAGTAAATGCATTATCTTTCTCTCTCTCTTTCCCTTTATGTTTCCATTTCTGCGTAAAGAACGTGGCCTTGATTGAGTTACCAACAAAAAAAAAGTCACCAAGTAAGCATTAGGATTTAGGATATGGAGATGAAGCATAAAGGAAAGGAGATGTGTTTGTTTGAAAAATAGTAGCACACAAAAATTGGGGACTATAGGTTTCCCACTAAGCCAATTGGCTTTACAAGAACCCCATATAACAACTACTTGAATTCGTTAAAGTGTATTCTGTGTAAAATGCATAAAATACACGATCTAAATCGTCAAATAAAAATTAAGATTTATATTTACACTATAATATTATTATCCGACAGTCCAAATTACATATTCATACACTTGCACTTTAGTATATCCAAATTTCAGCATGCACTGATACCTTTTATAACATACCATTGACTCTGTTACAGTTAAAGATTCCTCTTATGTAAATTGCCCCACATATGCATCCCCATTTTTTTCTTTTAGTTTCCCTTTCACAATATTTCAAAATTAGTACTACTGCGTATCTATTAAACATTGGGTGAGTCTATGATGCAACTTGTTGCATCATGTAATGCAATTTTAGCCAATAAGATTGTGACACTTGTTATTTTGTTGCATCATGCAATACAATTAGATCACATCAATTATTACAATTGTGCCACATTATTTCATTTTATTTGTAATGCTTCCATATGATCATCCCAATGTTTAAAAAGTCACAAAACTAGTTCCTTCAATCATTTCGTCTCAAACCAACTTGTTGCCATAAATATCCAACTTTTGTTTCAATTTCTAGTCCCACCCTAATTTGGGCTGTGCTCTTAAGTCCCATCCTTCCTTTCCTAAGCCCACGACCTTTACTAATTTTATTATTTTAGGTAAATTATATTGTACAGGCAAAGGCTACAATTGTATTCACTTCAGAAAAAATGTTTCATATTAATTATTCATATAACAAAAAAAATAAAGTGCTAAACTTATTTTAATTTAATCAGTATAAAAGATTACTTTCTAATATTTAAAAAATAATTAAATTGTTTACTTTTAACTATAAAAGTTTTAAAAATATATTTTTAATAAAAAATCCATATTATCTTTAGGATAAAAACACCCACCAAAAAAAAAAAGAACACTCGCCAAAATGACTAAAATTACAAAGTATATTTTAAATAAAACAAAGTGTAATTTTCAAAAATAAACGGGAGACGCTTAAATGATTTACCTTTTTTTAAAAGAAAAATAAATTGTTTAGTTAAACAAATTAAAGAGACTTTTGTCCAAAAAAAACAAATTAAAGAGACTAAAATGCAAAAACTAGCTGATTCAGAATTTTTTTTACATTTTCGTGATGGGGCCTTCTATGCTACAATCAAGCATTTTGAGGACATCCATGCCCTAAAAAATATTTGGTCAAGATTGTGCCACGAGGCACTTTTGATTTTCTCTATTTGCACTTTAGTCCTCACAAGAATTTGTTGTTTTTCCAAATGTATTGCCATTATTATACTTTAGTCTGCAAATAAAATAATTTTTTATTAAAAAAAATTTTATTTTATTAATATTTGTAAATATCTTATTATTTTTTTCAAGATTTAGGATTTAGAATTTAAAATTTAGAGTTCAATATTTAAGACTCAAAGTTTAGAGTTTGAAATTTAGGATTTAGAATTAATAAAATACTAAAAAAATATTAATAAAATAATATTAAAAACGTTTTGTTCTGAATAAAAAATTATTTTATTCGAAAACTAAAGGATAATGCATATACATTTAAGGGATAAAACATAAAATCTTGACCAAATATTTTCGAGGGTATAAAGGCTCCCGAAATGCTTGATTACAATTTACAACATAAAATTCCCCTTTCATGATCTCGGGGAAAAAGAACGTCTTTTCCTCACTTTTTACTTTTTGGCCAGTCTTTCAATCAAAATATCAAAACCCTTTGATTTATTTATTTGTTTTCATTTGGCCCTTGAGTCCTCAACTTGTTTTAGTATTCCAAAATAATCTCCACTTTTGTTCTCCAAAATAATCTTTCACCACTAAAATTCTATTTTGGTCTCTGACGTTTAGCATTTTTCTCAATTTGATCATTTATATTTACGATTGATATCAATTTGATCTCTCACATCTCCTTTTTTACCCTTTAAGTTTGTTAAGTAAATTTAATACTTAGATAATTGAGGGACCAAATTAACACCAATTACAAACATGAATGACCAAATTGAAACTGAACAAACGTTAGGAATCAAATTGAAATTGAAAAAAATGTTAGGAACCACCAAATTAAGATTGAGCAAATATTCAGGACAAAATTGAAAAAAATAAGAATATGGCAGAAGTGAAAAGCGACCAAATTGAAATTTTTAAGGGGGGAAAAACTAAAAATTGTAAAGACCCTTGTAAAACAAAGAAAGTTAAAGGACCAGAATAATAGTTAAGCCAAGAATCAAATATTCCGTATTCCCAACTTCGGTCAAATTGAAGATTCAAAATTATAAAATGCAAACCAAACTATGGTGTTATGAGAATTTTGCAACCCAACCTAACCAATAAACTCCACTCAACATCAGCTTCAATATAGATACAACTACAAGATTTACAACTATGTTGGAATAATGCCATAACCATCAATGATTTTTTGTTCTCGTCACATGATTTTCAAGTTGGATAGGTCATAGGAGAAACCAAATAAGATTTCAAATGAGAAATTAGAGAGTTAAATGTCCTCCAGTCCAACATGAGTATTAAAAGCAGATGTGGAATTTTTTAAAAGAATAATATGCCCAGATTAGGGGTGTTCATATCTCGGGTTGGACCAGGTTGGTCACGACCCGAATTTGGCCGAGTCAGTCAGATTGGGTGTTTTTTTTAAATATATTAATTAAAATTTGACATATTTAATAATTTAAAAAATAATAATTGTTAATATTATATTTTGTGTGTTCTCAATTAATAATCAATAAAAAAATAAAGTCATACATACAAATATTATATATTTTACATATGAAAATACTTAAATAATAAATATAACAATTTTTTTAAAAAAAAAAAAGAAAAGAAAAGAAAAGAAAATGAGTATAACCTGGGTCAGGCTGGGTTTTGGTCAGCCCAACCCAGGCCCCAACCCGAGACTTGACTAACCTGGCCCGATGGCCCCAAAAGTTACTAGGTTGGGTCACCGAGTTTCATGTGCACCCCTAGCACAGATGACCCTGAGTTTTAGGCCAAGAGCACATAATACTCTTGAGTTTTAAAATCTTACACTCAACCCCACCTAACCTTTTAATTTTGAGCACTCAATCCCCTTCCATCAAGTTTCTGTTTATTTTTTAACACTTTTCAATCATGTCAGTATTTTTATTCAGATTAATGAAAGATATTATGGTAATTTTCACTTAAAACCCTAAATAAAAATGTTGACACGAGTCCATGACTGATAGAAAGGGTTTGAATGCCCAAAATTAAAAAATCAGGGGGGTTGAATGCAAGATTTTAAAGCTCAAGTTATGTGCCAGTGACCTTAAACTCAGGGGACTTCTATGCATTTGAGCTTTTAAAATACTAACATGCAATAGTTGATAGTTTTAGAAGTGACTTTTCTTGCTCCCCAAATTTCATTAACATGCCAGATTGCCAGCAGACATGAAGGATAGTATTAACGTCTATCCAGAAACTATCCCAGGATCAGCAGCTGATAAGCAGGGTAAAAATAGGAGAGCAAAAGGGCATCTATAATGACTGCAGATACACAGTTGGAGATAAAAGCTACAAGTCAACGGCCCCTAGTTATTTGAAAACGAAAATTGCAACAAATTAACATGTATGTTACCCAACCTGGCATAATCAGTCCTTTAATTTCTTACTGCTACTGGGAGAATTTTGATCGGTAAGCATTTTTAACACGTTCACCAATGCTCGCAAACGATCCCAAATATTGAGCCCATAAAGTGCTTCAACAAGTGACTCCTGAAATTCAAATCCATTCTCTGCAACGGGATACTGCAGAGTAGAGAGAAAGACTATCTGAGTTTTTATGTAGTTACATGAAAACATTTTACTGTCAAATGTTTTTCAGACTGACCTGGATGGGCTTAGGTATCTTGGTTTTGATAAATGGCCACCATCGATCCTCCACAACTGATTTTACAAGACAGCAAGCTCGCAATCCTTCCGCACCACCAAATCGCCCAAATCCACTGTGTTTCACACCCCCAAATGGCAGGGACTGAAAATCATAATGCATCGATTTTTTTAGAATCGGAATAAGACATGTCACATGATGAGAGTTTATTTTCCAACAGTTTTCTTTAGAGGGCAAAAAGATATTAAAATAATTAGCGTCAATAAGGATAATAAGGTTTGAACCAAGTGCCTTCATATTTTTCATACAAGAATTTTCTTTTTTTTTTTAATAGAATCATACAAGAACTTTCTAATCTGATAGTCACTCCTGAAATGCAGTAATGCATTTTCCATCTTCCTATTAAGCAGTATTTAGTATTCTCTCTCTCTCTCTCTCTCTCTCCACCCCTCTCCACCCTAAGCCCCCTTTTTTCCCCTCCTCCCCCTAGCCCTATTCTGTCCAATACTTCTGATACATTATATAGATGGCCTAGCAGTTATTCAAGTTTCAAGAATCAAATCTAAACGTGTTTCAAATAATCTACTTCGTTCAGGAATGAAACATAATACTCTTTCAAGCAGGATCAGCCTATTTGTTACATCATAAAAAGTCAGCACTTCGCCAGCTACCGGTTGGATATGAGATCAGCAATATTTTCTACTAATCCCTTCTGGGCAGAAAGCCAGAAACCTTTCTGCTAGAGACATAGATGGAGACTAACTAATTCAAAAAAATTTACCTGACACATGTATGTTGCTGCAAAATCATTAATTGCAGCCACTCCACAATGTATCTGAGAAGCTATCTCTCTGGCGCGGGTCTGATTGCCTGAGAAAACAGCACAGCCGAGTCCATATTTTGAATCATTTGCAAGCTTGATAACCTCTTCATCAGAGCTAAATTTCATTATTGGCATGATTGGTCCAAATGCCTAGATGTCATTCAATTGCATAGAGAATCAGATAAGCAGTTGCTGGAGCATAAGATAAAAAAAGAAAAATCTCAAATTTAAACATATCGTGCAGCATATGACATGATATATGGTTCTCCAACTTCCAAGATCTTGAGTGGTTTGTTTAGTCTAAATGTGTTCATTATGAATATAAATAAAGATAGCACTTAAAAACAACAACAATAATACTAATCAGACAAAAAAGGGGGGGAAGGAAGACTTTTGCTAGTTGATACCTCTTCTTGCATCAATCTCATTGAGTGATTCACATTTACAATCACAGTAGGGGGGAAAAATTGATCAACTGCATCTTCGCCTATATGGCCAAAACTTCCACGTGCAACAATTTCAGCTCCTTTGTCTAAGGCATCATTTACAAGGCTTTCAAGCTTTTCAGAATGTTCATGCATGCATAAAGCTCCCATATCATACTTTCCAGCTAGCGGTGGACCCTGCAAGATATCATTAACCAAAAATCTAAATATGAAAGTGGCATCATTATACTCTATAATTATAGAGCAAAAACAAATTACCAATGGCCATTTAGAAAACAGAGCTCTCATTAGTCATTAGTACAAAACTCAAAAAATTCCCAACGCTGTTGCTCCTTCTCTTTTACCAGTGTACTCTCAAGAGTTTTCAAGTGCTCTTTTTGAAGGAAAATTATCATTTCGTAAGATGCCACAGATAATTTATTCATCTGTGCATTCTATCAATTTGGTAGATATCAACAGTTGCAATTTGCCAATCACTTTGAAGAGTTTTGAAGTGTAAATCAGCATAAATGATAAATCATAAACTTTTAAAAGATAAACTGCTCACATAACCCACTGTTGGATTGAATGTTTGTAACTTTGTATCCTTCACACCATGCTCATAAAATCTCAAATCCAAAATAATTTATTAATCCACTGAGATATCTTAATTTTAACATAAAATATACATAGAAATTTAAAATATATGAACCATTTGATCACATAATTATGACTGTCTAAATTTTCTGATACATGACAACTAATTACTATGACTAAATGTTTGGATTCATCAAAATCACATTTGGGTTTTTGGCTACAGCTCAGCAAGCAGCAAGCACATTTTACTCCAGATTCAAGGTAGAGACTGACAGTTTTATGCAGCTAACACTTCCTCAGAGCTACAGAAAGGGTTGAAACTTGAAATAAGAGGGGTAAAGAGATGCAGGGGTTCAATAAATAACACAAATAGAGGATAACACAATGTACCCTGAATGATATGGATGTCTAACAGAATTTGATAACAAACAAGTAAGAAATGTATAGACTAAAGACAACCTGACAAACAAGTGAGAATCAAGTGCAAAGGATTAAAGAAATTAAAAGTTCATGTCACACATTTTACCACTAAAGTGTCTTAAGAAACACTTACAGATGTAACGGATTTTATGATTTTGGTAACTTTACTGACAAAAGTCGCATAGACATCCCTGTGGACATAAAATCGCTCAGCCCCAGCACAATTTTGTCCACTTGACTGCAGGACAGCCCTGACAGCAATTTGTGCAACCTATATTCAGCAGACCAACAAGTTAAAACCAACACACTCAAAAATAAAGATTCGGATAAGCTGTTAAAATATTATCTGCTAACAGAAGGATCAACAGTATGTCCAAGCCTTCAGAGCATCAAACATGTCAGAGGAATTCATACATGGTCCACGTCTACATCTTCACACATAATAAATGCATCTTTTCCACCAAGCTCTAATGTAACTGGTATCAGTGTGTCAGAGGCATTTCTCATTATCTGCATAAATATATGCAGCATGTAAGCAGAGTGAAAAGACTACGTACAAACTAGGAAAGCAGACAGACACAAACCGAAAAGTATAGAGAATATTTGAAGTATAAGAAATCAGATATATCCCCACACATGCAGATTCAGCTTATGACTTATGAGGCATCATCTTAAACAACAGATCTACCACAAATTTTTCAGGATAATAGGAATTAGCAGAAGCTATTTTTCAGGAATAATAATGAAATTATTGAAGATATGATACAATTCAGGTCAGAGACAAAGTGAATTCATTCAGTTGGTTAAAGGAATCATACCATCTTACCAACACCAGGAGATCCAACAAATATGACTTTATCAACAGAAGACACCAATGCTTCTCCTGTTTCAGCAAACCTGGAGAGAAATGTCTGATTGAAGTCACAGAAACAAACATAGCATGGAACTATAGGAAAAAGGAAGGGTAAGAAGGCTGTACCCTGTTATGACTTCAACAAGATCCTCTGGAGCTCCTATGGCAGCAAGGGCTGATTGAATGATCCGGAAGTAAAAGCATCCAGACCAACTTGCATGTTCTGAGATCTACTATCAGAAAAACATGATTTCTGTCAAAATTAAAAAAATAAAATAAAACCTAAACATAAAAGTTCTAGTACAAGTAGGAATTCCAACTTTTAAGAGTCTCAATTCTTTGTATTTTTGGGTTGTCACTTTGTGATGGAATAGAGATATTATCTATCCCCTAGAAAAGCATAACTGTCAACAGTTTTGTAGGTAGAGTATTAGCCAGTGATGGTGGAATCATGGAAATATGCCTAATCCTCATAAATAACGACATAGTCTAAAGAGAAAGAATACACCGATAGAGATAACTGTAGGTAAGCAACTAGTATGAAATTCGATACCTTAATCACAATACCATTTCCAGAAAAAAGTGCTGCTAGCATAGGATTGAAAATATTGTGAAAAGGATAATTCCACGAAACAATAGCACCAATAACACCAAGGGGATGAAATTCTACTCTAGCTCTTTTATGCAGCATTGAACGTCCAGAAGATCTGAAAAATTATCAATTTATCACACAAAATATCAGTCATATGCACTTGACAGAATTGACTTTACATAGTCTGCAATTTTCCAAAAGACATATTAATATATAAATACGCAGCGTGCACATGCACACACACGCATACATACATACATGAAAAAAGAACCATCATTTCTTTTTTCTTTTTTTGAAGTATGGCAAAAGGTATAACATAAGTTATACAGTTCTTAGTTCTTACCATTGCAGAGTGGAAAAGGTTTAAACCTTTAAGGAAAAAAGAAAAACAGAGAGGAAAATAAAATTAATAAGGCAGATCATTCACCATGATCATACTCAGTTTAAGTCAACTATAGCATTTTCTAGTCTTAATGAAGACAAGGAAAAACAACATAAATACAAAAAAAACACACACACACACAGACATACCGGTATTCAGGTTTTAGCCATTGTTCACCCTCTGACAGTAGCCAATTGATCTTCTCACATGTAGTCATTATTTCTCCTAAAGAGGCATCTACCATTGTCTTTCCAGTATCACGGGAAGATATTCTAATAAAAACATATTCGTTAATATATGTTCAGTTTGTCATCAAAATATTCTTATCCTATAAGAAAAGGCAAATTGAAAAGAAATGCATAAGTTACAAATTTTCAGACCAAATGAATTAGGGAAAAAAAATAACAAAGGCATTCATTAAAGGAGTACATATTTTCTAATATATCAGGAGCAACATTGTAGTTCATTATGTACTCCTAGGTTCTAAAATTTTTAGTGTAGATTGTAGACTATGATCAACTTTATTTCCATGTTTCCCAAAATAATTTTGTAGCATTTTTCATCAACTCCCCTTCAGATAATTTAAAAATTAGGAAGCTTTATCCTCCAACCATGGAAAAAAGTGTCCTTACTCGCATATAAGTGCTTGATGTCTGATTATATACTGCAAAAGTATACGCAAAAACTGGCGTCTTTGCTTGAAGCTGGTTTTAGCCCACATTTTCTGCGCCTTCCTCACCTTGGTCACCTGCTCCTTGACCTTTCCATACACGCAAAATAGTTCTAGTAAAATTTTACAATGCTATTACTTCCATGTTTATTTGAAACTAGCAATCAATTATTTATTATGCTCCAAAGGGATTAGAGGGCTCTTTTGAATTAACGTTTTTGTTTTTCCTCTTTGAGGACTTCTTGTCCTCCTCTTTTGTATTCTTTTCTTTTCTTCCTCAATAATATTTCTTTTTCTATAAAAAAAAATTATTATGCTCACTCTGGAACAACTGGCTTTACTGAATCAATATTTCTTCCCCTTGTGCCTTTGTTAACATTTGTCATTAATGTTTCTATAAGGTAGGATATAAGAGGATGGATCGGGTGCCATGAGAAATATAAATTAAATCTCTAAATAGGAACTGTACAATTAGGTAATTAGATGTGAAAAGTATTATATATAACACATTTCATAACAACAAAAGCAAATGGAAAAGTATAAGTCAAAGGAGTTTCATTGAATTTGTACTTCAACCATAAAGAATTATATAAAAACAAATCTAAATGAAAATTTAGGATACTGATTTAGGTAGAGACTGTAACATGACAACTTTCTTCAGCACAACTAATATATTCCTTTTATAATTAGTTCATTTAAAATGATGTTTACTTGTTCACTTATTTCTATCTTTAGCTATGTAAAGTTTAAACACATAAAACTTATTTCTTAACATCCCAATTCAATCAAAACTTACAAATATTGAAATATTCAATTATTCATATCTACGTAGTGTGCTCATAGATTATTGGTTGTAGGCTTGGATAAAAAAAAAAAACAATTTATGTCCTCGCTCATAAGCATTACTGCATTAGTCCACTGCTAAAATACATTGGTTCACTGACCTCAGTAGGTGTCAATGCAGGAACATATCCTAAGTATTTCATTGTTGCAGGTTCATAGCATTGAACTTTCTTGCCCGATTGCTGCGCTTGCCCCCTTGGAGGTACCTGAATGAGATGCGATAAGCCAGATTCTCCATATTAGAGCATCTTCAGCAAATTTCAAGTCATATTATATTCCAACTCATAAATTGATCGGCAAAAATTATATAGATCACATCAAATACATTTCCAATAAAACTGAATTCAATCTTATTATATAAAAGCAGATCAACCAACATGCAGGTACAGAGTAAATGTTACTGCCATCAACTTAGAGCGATTTTCGAATTTCAAGTAAGAGCCAAGCAGCCTAAATCGAAAACAACACTCACATATATGAAGCTGTTCTCCTGCGCTTGATTTCCATCATCCAACACTGCCATTACCAAAATTCACATTACATCTTCCACCATACATCCGTGACTGAAGAGAGATAGAGAGAGAAACAAAAGAGTGCGAGAGTAGTACCATCGGAAGCATCAACGTCGATGGAAGGAACTTTAGGAGGAATGAGCATGAGGAGGAACCTGCAGATAGCATAAGCGAATGCCAGAACGAGCAAGGACCACCACAACGCCATCGGGAAAATTCGCCGATTCAGAAACGTCTCCGTCTGAGTAAAAACCGCCTCGCTAGGGTTTCGGATACTCGACGACGACGTACATAAGGATCCAGAGAAAGAGGATCAATTCGAAGCCACTCAAGGAATCTACGCAAGCTTTGAGATGACGACGATGAGTATAATAGAGTCTCTCTCTCTCTCTCTCTCTCTCACACACACACAGTACTGAAATGAGAAGTGAAGCAGAATTTATTTATATATTACTTGCGATAGTTTACGAAAACAGAAGGAAGTGAAGCAAGTAAGCCAGATTCGATGTGTTTCATTTGCTTTTTGGAGGGATTACTGCAATTATATTATAAATTTATAATAATGGCATTTTTTGTTGTTGGTGTACTTAATTATTTATAGTAGAAATTAGATTTAATAATAAATGTTTGGAAAAATGGTCATTATTTTGTCCCTGATATTTAGAGTAAATTAATGATGATTTAATTTATGGAAGATGCAAATTCTCTCTCCAAATTTAAATTACATTAATTTACTTTTTAAAAAATTAATTTAGGTCTTCAGTTAATTGTATGAAAAGAAAAATTAGTTAACTACAAGTAATATTCATGGTCAAATTAAGAATTTGAACATAGTTAACAATAAAAAAATAGTCAGGCCAAAAAAAAAACAACAACAACAAATAGAATACATGATATTAATTTACACATAGATTTTTAAAACAATTTTACATATAGTTAAAATACTTTGTATTGGTTAGAGTGGTAAGTATTGTATTTCACTTAGAAGAATACCTGCCAGAATTATTCGTAGTTTTTATATAAATATGATATGTTTTGTTTTTATTTTATTTTTTATTGAAAAATAAAATTATTTATTTAACAATAAAGTCAATGTTAATTAGTATCATTTCAGTGATCTAAAGACTAAATTTATTAGAAATTAATTTTTAAATGACTAAATTTATAAACTCAAATTTTTTAGTTGAAGATTGAAAAAACATATTTGTATTAGTGCGGGGAGAGTGTAAAGGCTCGTTTGATATATGGAATGTGATGGGAATGAAAATGGGAATAAGAATAAAATTGAAAATTAGTTTATTATGTTTGATAATAGGAAATGAGAATGAGAATAGAATAAAAGTGGATTAAATGATTATTTTACCCTTATATTAAAATATTTTAAAAAAAATTAAAGACAAAAATATAATTTTATCACATCGTAAAAAGTAAAGAATAAGATAAATATGTAAGAAGAGGATCCAAATTTAAATAAGATGTCAATTGTCCAAAAACAGAAAAAAATGTTTTAAAAAAACTAAAAATTAAGAAAAAGTACTATTATTTAGAAAAAAAAAGTCAAAATCTCAAATTGATTCTTTATGTTTGCACGAAGTTTCATATTGGTCCTTTATGTTTCAAAAAGTTTAAATTGATCCTTTATATTTGCAAGAAGTTCCAAATTGGTCTTTCCGTCCAAGTCTATTTATTTTTTTCGTTAAGTGCTGACGTGGCATGCTAAAGTGGATATATCATCTCTCCTACGTATCCATTTAAGTTGACGCATCATGCTACGTTATCATCTACTATCATATATGATGATGTGACAATGACGTGGCATGACATGTAAGCTTAAAAAGACACGCCAGCACGCCACGTCAGCACTTAATTTAAGAAATTGACGGAAGTAGACGGAATGATCAATTTTAAACTTTTTGCAAATATAAAAGACAAATTTAAACTTTTTAAAAAATAAAGAACAAATATAAAACTTCGTGTAACATAAATAGCGATTTATGATTTTGAAAAGAAAAAAAATAGTATGCGCTTTGAAAATTCTTTCGACTAACATTCTGAGGCATTAGAACGAAACTAACGCTCTGCCTCAGAATCAGCGAGTCTTCTTCGTCTTCATCTTCATCGCTTACCTTAATTCGAGGATCATATCATCAAAATAAAGCGATCGATCCAAAATAGATCGAATCCGAAAAGAAGAACAAGTGTGAGAATAGCATCGAATCGATCATCGATCGTCAGATCGGAGAGAGAGAGAGAGAGATGGAAGCTTCTGGAAGGAGAGTGGGCGTGGCGATGGATTTCTCGGCGTGCAGCAACCTAGCACTGAAATGGGCGGCGGATCACATTGTTCGCGATAGAGATACTCTCATTCTCGTCACCATCCTGCCTGAACAGAACTACGAGAGCGGCGAGATGCAGCTCTGGGAAACTACTGGATCTCGTACGTAAAATTAGTCCATCCCTCTCTCTCGATCTCGTCACACTCTGATATTTTCTGTTTGTTTCTCGCGAAAATTTTCTTGGTTGTGGAGTTTGTTTTAATTAATTAGATAAGCTTGGTTAGTTTATCAGTAAGTTGAGTAGAAAAAAAAAAAGGGGAAATGTCCTTATATTTGCACCAAGTTTCATATGGGTCATTTATATTTCAAAAAGTTTAAATTAGTTTTGCAAGAAGTTTCAAATTGGTCTCTCCGTTCACTTCCGTCAAATTTCTAAGTTAAGTGCTGACGTGGCGTGATGACGTGTCCATCTAAGATGCCACGTCATTGTCACGTCAGCACCACATCATCACATATGATAGTAGATGTTGACATAGCGATGACGTGTCAATGATGTGGCGACGTGTTTACAAGAAGTTTCATATTGATCTTTACATCCACTTTGGTAAATTTTTTAAATTAAGTGCTGACGTGTCCATCTAAGCTGGCATGTCATGCCACATCATCATATATGACGGTAGATGATGACGTGGCATGACACGTCAACTTAAATGGACACGTAGGAGAGATGATATATCCACCTCAACACGCCACATCAGCACTTAACTTAAAAAATTGATAGAAGTGGACGTGACGACCAATTTTAAACTTCTTGCAAATATAAATGACCAATTTAAACTTTTTGAAACATAAAGGACTAATATAAAACTTCGTGCAAACATAAAGGACCAATTTGAAGTTTTGATAAAAAAAAAAGAGTAAACTAACATTTTGGTTCTGAAAGATTCAATACTTCAGTCTTTGAAATAAATATTGTGATTATATAAAATAGTTCCTGAAAGATTCAAGTGTTAAACACATTAGTTCCTTGGTCAATTTTTCAGAACAACAATGACAACAAATTCATTTGAAGCCGATGAACGCATTTGCAAGTGAAAAAAAATAACATATGCAAAAATTTGATAAAAGAAAAACTAATGTGTTTAACATTTGGATTTTTCAGAAACAAATTTGTATAGTCACAAGATTATGATATCAACAAGTGAATTTTTCAAGGAACAAAATAATAGCTTACTAAAAAAAACTCATCAAATGGTTATATTATGTTAATATCTTTTGTGCATTCCAATTATCTTTATTTATATGTTTTTATTTTATTTATTATGTGAAGTGTGAACCACTTAATTTAAAAAATATAAATTTATATAAATATTATTAATTAATGTATTAATCACAGTCTACCGGTCCCCACATGTATTTTATTATGTCATTTATGTATTAATTTTTTATAATTAAAATTAAAAGACTTGCATTATAAATAAAACTAAATAAATATTATTGATTGATAGCTCAGTACATATAACTTACAAAGTTACAATAATTCCTTGTTGAGAGCTAGTCTGAATTCTTTAGGTATCAAATCTTTCAAGTAATTTATATTACCAATGGAATATGCAATCATTTATTATATAACCAAAAAAGATATAATATTGATGATTTTTTGCAATAAAAGATAATAGGATGGGGTAAAATTAATTTGTTGATTTTGTGTATCAATTTTGTTTTCTAACTTTAAATACAAACAAACAAAAATTAGAACATTGGTATACACACTTTTTTTTATTTGGTCAAATGGTATCCACACTCAAAATTATTATTTTCCTTATTGTTCCATATTTTTGTAAGGAACACTACAAAAGAAATTGTTAGAGCGACGGTCTTTCGGGATTTAGCGGCGGTTTTAACCGCCCTAAAGTACTTTAGTGCAGCAGTGTAAGGAAACACTCAAAATCCTTTGTCACACTCACAAGGTTTATAACAACAATTTTCAACGACTGCTGGTAACAGATGCCAAAAATATTTTAGCGGCGGTTATTGAACAGATACCATTTAGTGTCGATTTTTTTTTTTTGTAACTATTGTCAATTTCTTAAGAGCTAAAATACTATTTAATCCTTAAATTGTTGGTTAAACTATTATTTAGTCCCTGAATTTGACAAAAATAATATTTAGTCTCCAAATTTGTAACTCTGTCAACTATTTAGTCCTTAAATTTGGCAAAAATACTATTTAATCCTCAAATTTACAACTCTATCAACTATTTAGTCCCCAAACTTGGCAAAAATACTATTTTGTCCTCGAATTTGCAACTCTGTCAACTATTTAGTCCGCTGATTGTTACCCGTTAGATAACCAGGTGATGTGGCATGTGAGGTAGCATGTGCCCAGACACTTAACGGTGCCACATCAGCATTTAAAAGTCACATCAACCGGTGTCTGGTTATCTAACAAGTACAATCAGGGGACTAAATCATTGGCAGAGTTGCAAATTAGGGACTAAATAGTATTTTTGTCAAATTCGGAGACTAAAGAGTTGACAAAGTTGTAAATTCGAGTACTAAATAGTATTTTTGCCAAATTCGGGGACTAAATAGTAGTTTGACCAACAATTCAATGACTAAATAATATTTTGCCTCATTTCTTAAATCACCATTAATTTTGTGGCGTTTAAAGACCGTTGCTAAGGTAACTACCATGTCATTCTTTTCTTTTGCAACGCCACTATTTTGTGATGGTTAGAGAACCGTCGCAATGTGTGTTTTTTAGTGAAGGTTTTTCTGACCCCCACTTAATGTCCATCAATATATATATATATATTAAGATATTTAGTTACAAATTTTTACACAATAATATCTTTGCAGTAAAATTTTTCAATTAGAGTAAAAAAATCAATTTAATTCTTCAGTTAATTGTATTCTTTTTGTTCTATATTTTCTTTATCTTCTATCCTCCAAAAATGGTTTTCTTTTCCCCTCTAATTATTGATCTTTTATATATATATATATGCAGCTCTGATACCTATAGTTGAGTTCAGTGATGCTGCGACAATGAAAAAGTATGGAGTGAAAACTGATGCTGAAACCCTTGATATTGTGAAAAATGCGGGAAAGAATCAGCCAAAGGTACACACTTCTATTCCATTAATTCTCTCTTGTATCTAGAGAATTATATATATATATATTTGAAAACTAACGAAGTTTATTAGACTCTGCTTAATCTGACTCACAGGGATAGAGTGCAAAAAAGATTTTTCATACATAACATTCGAACTTGGGTCTCGTTTGGTTACATGAATATTGGAGGGAATGAGAATGGGAATGAGTAAAATGATCATTTTAACCTTGTATTAAATGTGGGAATGGAATAAAAGTGGATAAAAAAGTAAGGACAAAAACATAATTCCATCATATTGCAAAAAGTAAGGTATGTTTGGTATGAAGAATGTTGGAGGGAATATTGGATGACAGCTAAGATTACGACCAACATTTCCAGAACCAAATAGGAAACGTTATGTGAAACTCCAGCCAATCACATGATGGTCATCTTTAAAATTATTTTTTTATATATATATATACTAGACATAAATTGGTGTTCATAGATATTGTTGAAACATGATACAAATTACAAATTGCAGAGAGTAATGTTTAGAGGATAAACAAACAAAAATTGTTGCAGGTAGAGATAATAATGAAGATATATTGGGGAGATGCTCGAGAGAAGTTATGTGAAGCAGTTGATCATATACCTTTGGATTGCCTCGTTGTAGGTAACAGAGGCCTTGGCACTATTAAAAGGTAATTAACAATTAACATTCATTCATTTATCTCCTAAAAAAACTCTCAATACGTCTCACTCACGCCCGACATAGGAGCGTGAAGCCAACTGGTTATCCCAGGGCAGCCCATAATAAAGCTCATCCATCCACACATATTCAACCTCGTTCTGATACCATCTTAAGAGGCTTAACTCACCTCAAAAGAGCTCTTAAGGGGAGAGAATTACACTAGCCTATATATACAGCTTATTAGCCATTTAACTAAGCAATGTGGAACTTCAACAGGATCACTCTTAACAAAGAATCTTATAATACTTAAATGATTAGTGATCAGACTCATCATTTATTAATATAGTTACATAGATATCCTAATTAAGACCAAAACTAAATAGACTTTGTTTGAGTTTAATCGTAGAAAGAGTAAGAATGTAAGATCATTAATTTCATTCTTCAAGTAATATTTGCCAAACAATTTAATTAGTCCTGCGCTAGCAACATATATATTTAGGCAAAAGGATGTTTTTTTACTCTCAACATTTGGTGTCACTGTCAATCCTGTTTCTAGTATTTTTTTTGTGTTAATTGTACTCCAACGTTTTATTTTTCTATTAATGTTACCCTTTTCACTAACGCCGTTAAAAAATAAATGGTTTTTGCTTATGTGGCATCGCACGTGGCAAAATAAACTGACTGGACAAAAGTATTTTCTAGCTCAGATTTTTTTCTATCCTGGCCTATACAATACTGTGACGTTTTGAACTCTAAACATTCTCTTCTCAAACAAGTTGAAGTACCGCGCTATTTTGCTCTCACTTTTCTTGGTAAGCTCATTTTGCCACGTGTAAAAATACTTTTGCCAAAACAAATCATTTTTTCATGTGTAATGTCATATCAACAAAAACTGTTAATTATATAACAGCATCAGTGAAAAGTGTAATATTGGTAGAAAAATAAAACATTGGGAGTACAATTAACAAAAAAAAAATTAAGAACGACAGAATTAACAGTGACGTCAAACGTTGAGGATAAAAAACACCATTTTGCCTATATATTTATGAGAGATCAATTATAATTACTTATGATATAATGTTATCCACATTTTATGGGTATCTTAAAATTATCATGAAAAACATGATCTAAAATTTTTATGATTTCTAAGTGATATAATATATTACAATATTAAATACAAATATTTACATTTTGATTACAATTTTAAATATTCAATTTAAGATAATATTACAACTAATAACTCTTACTCTACACTGTATTTGTTTCTTTTGTGAAATTGATATTATTTAGTTAAAGGTTAAAATGAAAAGAACACCCATAAATAAATTTTAGGCCATAAATAGCACCTCCCACTTTTCTAACATTATGCTCAACTTAAATACTATTCATTTTAAGATAATCTTATATCTAATAACTCCCACTCTACACTGTATATGTTTTTGTGAAATTGATACTATTTAGTATTTTCTCAAAGACTAAATTGCACACAAGATACATGAGTTTTAGTGCATAGGTACATAACACTCGTGAGTTTTTAAATATTACACTCAACCCCTTTGAACTTTTAATTTTGGACACATGACCCTTTAATTTCGGTGAAGAATTTCTTTCATTTTTTTAATAGAGTTTCGTCTATTATTTTTTGACAAAATTCCGTTACGTTACTAAATACTTTATTACGTCAATATTTTTTTTAGCTAATTAAAGGGTAATTTTGGTCATTTCACAAAAAAAAACTCCAATCAAAATAAGTTTATTCAATTAACATCAAAATTAACTAAAAAAAATACTGACATAACAAAATTCTATTAAAAAACAAACAAATTTCTTAACGAAAGAGTTTTGTGCCAAAATTTTAAAAGTTTAGGGGGATTGAATACAAGGTTTAATAACTCAAGAGAATTTTATGCAAATGACCTAACTCCGAGATATTGTATATATTTTAGCTTTTCTAAAATGAGATGATCCAAATGGGAAGAAAAGACTGCATCTGATTTTTTTTAAAAAAAATTAATAAATTATATTATAAAAATATAATAGTACTTATAATTATTCAGATAATTTTTTATTAAATCGCTGGGATTTAATTAAAAAATATACAATAATAATAATAACAATAATTTTTACTTTTTTTTTTCTTGCAGGACCTTAATGGGCAGTGTCAGCAATTATATAGTGAATCATGCCTCCTGTGCCGTTACTGTGGTGAAATCTAAAGGACAGCATTAAATATTTCTTTTTTCCGTTTAGTTATGAGTTATTACCGAGTTTTTTTTTTTCTAATGTATTACAGTTTTAGTCCTTTTTTTTTCATTCAATGACTAATTTATTCATTTTAGTTCAATTAAACTATTTTTTTTCATTAAAAAAAACTAATATTTTTTTAAAAATTTTATTTATTAAAAACACACCCCGCATTTCAGTTTTCAATCTTTCACCTCTAATTATTTTTTTAAAACTAAAATCAATTAATTAAAACAACTCTTTATATTCCATATTTCTAATTAATTTCATTTAATAATATTTATTTAATCAATACTTAATAATATCAAGGCTAAAGTATCTTTTCTGCCCCTAACATTTGGGGGTCCTGTCACTTTTGCCCCTAACGTATTTTCGTTGTCAATTGTACCCCTAATGTTTAGTGTTTCTCTCAATATCAGGCTTTTGGCTAACACCATCAATTTTTGAACGATTTTTGATGACGTGACATCCTATGTGACCAACAATTCTTACTGGACTTAGTTTTTTCCACATTAGTAGTCAATAGTACTGAGTTTTTGGGGTCCATTTTATTGATGTAATGAGTATTTTGGTGTAGTGAATTTACTGATGTACTGAGTTCGACCCCTAAAATATATTGCTGATGTGCAAAAATGAAGTTCAGTTAGAACTGTTGGCCATATAGGATGCCACGTCATCAAAAACCGTTCAAAAATTGATGGTGTTAGCCAAAAGCCCGACATTGGGAGAAATACAAAATATTAGGGGTACAATTGACAGCGAAAAAACGTTAAGGGCGAAAGTAACAGGACCCCCAAACGTTGGAGGCAGGAAAAGAAAAAGTAATTTTGCCTAATATCAATAAAGCATTTACATGCATGATGTGAGTTTCAACATTAACATCATTACTCAAACCATATTGAAGAATAGTTAAATTATATATATTTATCACTTCTCCCTTTTAAAAAATAAAATTGATATTTTAAAATTTTGATATAATGTTATACAAACTTTTTACACAATTATTTCGCCATCTAACATGACAAAATAACTATTTTTCAATAAAAAAATATAATTTATTAAAAATATAGTAAATTGAAAAATAAATATTTTAATTATATTAATTAAGTAAAAAAGAGAAATTGAATTCCAATATGAAAAGACTCTTCATAAAAGTAATATTGATAATTACTCGTCTAAAGTCCTACTATTTACCTCAATAATTTGCTCTTTGGCTTGAGGAATGAGGAGAAACTAGAGAGGAAGAAAGCTAATTTTTATTTTTTAATATTAAATAAAAATTTGACCATTAATCTATGCAGTGTGAGTTTTTACTAGTGTAAGTTCATTATTATTTTTCTTATATTTTTTACTGTAGAGAATAAATAAGAAATTTATTGTAATAAAATCAATCCTAAATGGATTAGCAGATAAATTTGTATTTTATATTGACAAATAATAAGTAATAAATGAAAGAAGTGTGGAGAAGTTAATAGTTTACAGGAGAAATGGATTCTTTTTCTTTTTAAAGAAATATATATATATATATATATATATATATATAACAATGCCATTTTTTTTTTCGATTTGTGATTGAACAAAAAAGAAAAAATGATGGATCTATAATTGTATTGTTAGTTTCTCTAATGAATCGATGGAATTTTTTCACCTAATGACTTTCTTTAAAGTTTAAAAAAAAATCTGAGTGGAATGTTGATTATATTATATTTATTTAAGCATAAAACAAATAGTAATTAGGAGTTTGATGGCAAGACTTTAATTACAAATAATAATTAGAGTAAATTACACTGCCCTCCCTTGAATTAATGATCTACATATAAATTAATAAATTACAAATAATTAGAGTAAATTACAAAGTGAGGACAAAATGGTAAAAATAAACAAATAGAATTGATGATCTACACATAAATCAATATATTTGGATGGAAAAGTCAACCGAAAGTACATTTTAGACTAAATTGTAGACTATTATCATGTGTGAGAGGAGGGGAGTGTCACTTTTTAAATGAGAGGAGAGAGCAGTGTAATTTCAGTATCTCTCAGGGGATGACAGTATAATTTCCAAAAATAATTAAGTATTAGATACAAATACAATTACCGAAAAACTAAAATTATACTCTCAAGCACTAAATGAAATGACCTCATTCGTAAAGAAGTTGAAACAAAATTTTTTTTGTCAAGATACTCTTTAAAAAAAATTCCAAATATTTCTATTTTCTAATGAAACAAACAATGGGAGCCATATAAATCTGACAAGTAGATTCTAATTCTAAATGCCCTCTGCTTAGTGTTAACTTCACCCAAAGGAAGTAGAGAAGCAGCATTATCCAAAACAGAAAGGCAAAATATTGACCAATTTATTAGTACATATATTCATATACTATGATAATTACAATGACCAAAAGTACAATTAGAGGATACATTTCTATTAACTACACGCAACTAAAAGCCTTCAATCTAAGATCCATTCATGAAAACAGCACCATGTTCAGTAGATTTGATGAACTTCTTGAGCAGAAGCACCACAATTGCAATAGTAAGTCCAATGGCAGCCAATGTGAACAAGCGATCGTCAGGTTTTTGGACCCTAGTCGTATCTGAATTTTGCCTTTGGGGCACCTGATTTCTTGGGACAGTACTGGATGGAGCCTCTTTTGAAGCTTCAGTTCTTGCAGGATTAGGATTAGTAGTAGTAGTTGCAGTTGCAGGCAGTTCTTGTTCTTCAACAATTCTGTCATCTTCTGGTTGATCTGGAAAATCCTGTACTGCCGGAAAGGCATCGGCATCGGCGCCGGAATTTTGCGAATTAACCTGGGCCTCGGAAGCCTCGTTTGTAAGGTGTTGTTCTTCAGGAGCCTGTGAGGGGCTAAGTTGAGGAACAGGGGGTGCCTTGCTGAGCATATACTCATGTATCTGAGATATCAAAAGAAAAAATTACAGGATGGAGAAGTGAAATTTCTTATGCCTTCACTGTCAAGTTTTCCAACAAAAATATTAGAGTGAAGTAGTAAATATTATTTTGGTATATGAAAGATGAAAATGTTGAATCCCTGAAAAAATTACTAAATTGAGATAATTGCATCTTTAAAGGGCTAAATTTGACATTTTAATCTTTCAAAGACTAAGTTGAGACAAATTACATTTTTAAGGACCAAAATGACAATTTACTCAAAATATAACACAGAGAAAACCTTTCTATAGTTCAACATCAACATCAACATCAACATCACATTGTTGAGTTTTAAATATGAAAGTCACTCAAAAGCAACATTGTACCTCGTCAATGAGTTTTTGACGTTCAGGAGTACCAAATCTTGGAGGAGCTTCACGGGATTTAATGGCCAAGGAACGCCTCTCTTCCTTCTTGTAGTCCAAAGAGCCCAATGCACCATTTGGGCTGGTGGGCATGAATGCAATCAAGGCAACTAAAGCAGTCCTTACTGCAAAAATAAGTTTATATCAGCTAGGTCAGAATCTTCTGCTATCAGAATTCAGAAGTATAGTTCGAGACTTCAATGATTATAAACTAGGATTCTACAGTCACCAAGATAAGTAGGGTGCCAGGTCCCAGCCTGATCATTAATAAGTAGCTTCCCATGAACTAAAGTGCATGCTAATTTTAATTTCTAAATTTTAAATAAAAGTTATTAACTTACATGTCTTAACTCCCTACTCTCTTGATAGGTTTTTATAAGTTCATATTTTAATTATATGTAATAATATATGATTTTAGAAATAAACCAGATGTTCTCAAAATACTATTAGAATTTGGAACCCAAATTACCATTACTTAATTTAATCAGTATTTCTTAGTATAATCGCCCTCGATTCCTAAGGTGCAAGCAATGGATTTCATGAACTAAGCAAATAAACGGATGACACAAAAATCACTACATTGTCAAAGTCTTTCAACTAGTGAAAACTATGTCCCAGAACAAAGTACAATCCTACATAGACAAACATTTTTCTTGAAGATTAGGCTGGTCAAACCACACTCAAATTTTCAGGCAGTCCTATAACTGCAAAGCCAAAAAAAACAATACATAAAGAAGATTAATCAACTGGAAAAGAATGTTGTTTACCACTCCATGATGGCTGCCAATGCTCAGGATGATGATTCGATATGCTCAAGCAAATCTTGGTTTGGGTCTCAAAGCGACCATTAGGCTGAAGGAATAACAATGAAGTAAGCATGTGCGAAATAAGCTTTTTGAAAGAGTTCTAACATAAAAGATGGTTTCTAAAACAGAACCAATTGAAAATATGACATAAAATCTAGATGGAATAAAAGATCTTACTGTCAATAACATAAATGAAGGTGGTTTGAATGGATATTCTGCAGGCAACTGGATCCGTCCATGGTAAATACCACCTTCAAATTCAGAATCCGCAGGCCCTCTAATTGCAAATTGCCATTCAAAAATATTTTCCTGAAAACAAAAAAAAAAATGATATTACAGTTGCTGAGGAAAAAAAACTCTTATAAGAAAGCATACACAAAACTAGTATAAATAATCAAAATCACTTTAAAATAAGTACAGAGGTAATAAACTGATGCAGAAATTGTGGGGAATAGAAAAATAGGACAGATATGGTAAGTGCACTACACTTTTAGAAGAAGAAGAAGAAGAAGAAGACAACCCTTTACGTGAAATCAACATTATGCCATAAGTCATGGACATTATGCTTCTTCAACACCTCACTACCAAGAAATTAATATACTTCCTTCCCTCATCCTCTCTAGTTCCCAGCCTTTATTCTCATTGACAAGATCATATCCTATACCATTGTGTAACATGTTGAGTTGCTTCATAAGATTCAGTTTACATTCAAGCTTCAAGTGTTTAAGTGAGACTAGGATGAGCTGAAAAGTTCCCTTTATACACACAGTATACATTTACCCCAACATAATCCAGTCAATCAATCGCGTTCATTTGGGTAGATGGAACCGAATGGAACAAAAAGGAAAATAATAGATGGAACCGCATGATCTCTTGTTTAAAGAATGAGAGGGAACGAGGTATTCTCCAAAACTAGGCAGAAAGCCAACAAGATGGAAAGGTATTTTATGAAATAATGAAAGTTCAGTTTATGCTTAAAAGAAGAAAATATTCGGTGTACTGTACTTCTCATTCCTCTTTCGATCACTAGAAGAGAGGTTAGATGTGAAATTGTTTCCCAACTTCGCAAAAGCGGGACAACAAATTTCGATTCTAAAATAATTAATTTCCAGAACAACTGAGAACATCTAAGATAAGTCGAAATTCACAATTCAACAACATCCACAATCTCAATCAATTAATTTTAATAACTTGACGGTACGAATTGGACATACAAATTCACAGTAAATTTTATCGAATTTCAACAAATACAAAAAAAACACGATCCGATCCTCATCCAAACAGGATAATTCCATCGATCACCATCACATATACCATATATACGAAGACAAACATCATGCTCATCCAAATCGAGGCATTAAATCGACGGATCTTGGCTTTTAAACCCTAATATAACAGGAACCAATTGAAACAGTGAGATTCAAAAATCATATACATATATATATATATATACCTCAAGTGGAAGGCTCATGAAATCATCCGAAGGATTTGACTGCATCTCCTTAACCTCCTGTAGAATCCGCTTCACCGCCGGATTCTTCAGGTTGTACTTCTCCGCCATTAGCACACTGCGTTCACAAAATCCGACTAATTATTGATAGAAGCAAAACCTCCGCCGTCACCACCACCACCACCGCCACCTCTGGTATCGCTGTACGTCGGGAAACGCCGAGAAATGTACGGAACTCCGGCGACTGCAGATGCAGAAGAAGAAGAAGATTGGGAATGAATTATAGGGAAGAACGTTGGCTCACGGATCGACACGTCATGCGGTTCGTGATGTGCTACGTGTCAGTCTCTTATTGGATAGAATGATGCAACCGGTTGGATCCTTTCTCTACGATTTGACTTGGTCTGCCCTTTTTCCTTCCAATTTCTAGTATTTTTCCTTTTTCTGAAATTACATTTTTTTCTCTCCAATCCAAAAAAAAATATACACATTTCATTTGAAAAATATACATACTCTCAAAAAAATATTTTTTTAGTTTTAAAGGAAAACTTATTTTTTGGTACAAATAATAATTAATATTTATTATATTAAATAAATGATTAATATAAAGACATCTTACTTAAAATAAGTAAAATCATATTCTTTTGTAAAATTATATTTGATTACAAATCATATCTATATGTCTGAATTAATTGTAGGTTTGTCATTATTTACACTGAAACAAAAACAAAATTAAAACAGAAACCCTTTGTAAATTTCATAAAAAAAAAAAAGCTTTTAAAATGAAATAAATTGTCAAATTAAAATTTTTTTGTACATATAAAAAAAAATTTTGTAAATTTTTTTATTATTATTAGCTTCTTTGTAAATTAGACCAACTTTCCTTAAGGATTGATAAGATTACTCTTAGGTTTTACTTGTATTTAGAAAATAAATAAATTGAAAATTGGGATCATATTACTAAAAGCATTATATCACTTAGTTAATAGCTAAAGTATTATTTTAGTCCTCAATGTTTGCATGAAGTTTAATGTTAGTCCTCAATGTTTTAAAAATTTAATGTTGGTCCTCAAAGTTTTTTTCTTGGTCGATTTTGGTCCTCAAGCGTAATATCGTTAATTTTTTGTCGTTAAATGATGACGTGACATGCTTATCTGGCACACCCTCTCTCCTACGCCTCATATTTTAATGACGTGGCACGTCACGTCACTCCACCATGGCCACATCATCATCATCATCTTCTTCAAAGCAAAAATTTTGTCATGATGGCGTGCCACGTCATTAAAATATGACATGTAGGAGAGAGAGTGCGCCACATAAGCATGACACGTCATCATTTAACGGCAAAAAGTTAACGGTATTATGCTCGATGACCAAAATTGACAAAAAAAAAATTTGAGGACCAACATTAAACTTCATGCAAACATTGAGGACTAAAATAGTACTCTAACCCTTAGTTAATTATCATCTAAGAATGCATATATCTAGAAAGTGTTTTTTTTTTTTCCCATGTACAAAGTGGTTGGTTGGAAATTGAAATAGTAAGTACTCTATTCTCCCTTAAGTAAGATTTTAAGTTCAAGTTATGTTTATGAAATTTTTTTTGTTGTAATCTACTTTTATTATAAGACTTGCTAGCTAGCTCGAAATAAATTAATCAAAAGTCAATGGACTTTTGGATATAGGTGTTTCATTAAAATAAAAATATTTTTTTATGACATAAATTATGTATATTAAACGAGTTATTTACCAACTATAAGTTTGTTCAAATGGTAAGCGACTTGGTACTCTTAAAGTAAGATTTCAAGTTCGAAACTTTGTGAATACAACTATTTCTGTTGGAAGACTCTCCCACCATAGTCAGGTGTACGAGCGAGTCGAGTCCTTTAAAAGATAGTGCCTCAGATACTGGGTGGGCAAAAAAAATTCAATCATTATTAGTTTTTATTTTGATAAGAACTAAATGAAAGGAAAAAAGAGCTAATTGTATTATTTTTAAATGTTAAAAAACATAGTAACTAAATTAAGAAGAATGTCTCATTTTAGTCCCTTAAATTTAGCTATTTTCTCAGTTTAGTTCCTCTATAATTAAACCGTTGACTGCTATTCTAATGATTTAATGATGGAGGGACCAAACTGATGATATTTTAAAGGTGAGGAACCAAATTAAAAACAAGCAAACAAAAAGGATCAAATTGAATAACTTGCTAAACTTGAGGGATCAAAATGAAATTTTTGTATGACTGATTTAGTTTGTAATTTTAAATGTTTGGCCCAATTTGAACTGATCCAACGTAGACATAGTTAAGCAAGTAGATTAAAGTCAAAACTCCATTTCGTCCCGTATGTTGTATCCAAGTTTTATATTGGTCCTTTATGTTTCAAAAGTTTTAAATTAATCCTTTATGTTGCATAGAAATTCCAAATTGGTCATTCCGTCCACGTCTTTCGTTAAGTGTTGACGTGGCTTGTTGAGGTGGACATATCATCTCTCCTACGTATCCATTTAAGCTGACATGGTGTGACACGTCATATTCTATTTCATTTTTTGTGATGATGTGGCAATGAAGTGTCATAACACGTCAGCAATTAACTTAAGAAATTGACGGAAATGGACAGAAGGACCAATTTGGAACTTCAGTGCAACATAAAGGACCAATTTAAAACTTTTGAAACATAAAGGACCAATATGAAACTTAGGTACAACATAAGAGACCAAAATAAACTTTTGACCTAAATTAAAAGATAATTCCAAACTTTTATTTTGGTACATTAAAGTACTTTTTTCTATTATTTATTTGGTATCACTCTTCTCTGAAAATTACGGGCCTATTTTTTCTTCTCCAAGCCTCTTAATTATAAAGAGAGTAGATTCTCTAGGATAATTTTGTGCATTTGCTGGTAAAGTTATGAGAAAGATAGAGAGAAAAAAATTTTCTCTTTCCTAATTTTTCTTCTCTCCTAATATTTTTCTCTTTATTTCTCTTATAATTTGACCATAAATAAAAAAAATTATTCAAAAGAATCTACTTTTCATAATTAATGGGTTAAGTGGATTGGCCCGCAAAATCGATTCTTTTGTATAGTATTATTCTAGTATTTCTAATCCTTCACCAGACTAGTATAAATGCTGTTGATAATCTGATTATTTGTTTGTGTTTGCTTGGAATGAGCTTAAGGTAAAAATCAAACCACATTAAAATATTTATTTATACATATGTATATATATTTGTTAATTTTACACATCAACTTAAATCACACCCTTCAGAAAAATAAATCCACTCTTAAATTACTATTATTTTTTCTCGAAAGAAGAATCAATCTTATAAATCCTAGAAGATTTTTTAAGATACCAAGCATATATATATATATGTCTTAGTTTATGTCACCGGAAACAAAGAAGTCACCATGGATTCTAGCTCCTTTGCATCGCCCATTGAAGACACCTCGCTGAACTATATCACCTTGAATGATTTGGGGCCTGGTAGTCATATTCTTGTAGTATCGATTTCGATTCGAATTAGGGTAAATTGAACCTACTTGCACCCGAGGGTTCGAATCCACTTGTGGCCATGACGGTCCATTAAGATGATCACTAACACCATAGGGCTTGTTATAGTGCATTTGATATTGTACTTGAGTTGGTTGAGAGTACACATTTTCATCTTCACCTGCATATATGCATTCAAGTATTTTAGGACTATGCATTATCGTTTAATAAATTTCTATTTCAATTTATCTATTTTGTCTTCAAAATCACTACTTAATTTAATTTACTCAAAATTCATATCCAAAATGTCCTCGCTAAACAATTGCATGGTTTGAGCCTGATCAAGTTTGTCATTTGTAAATTTTCTTTCATTACTGCCCTCACCTATTTATGTCTCGCCTCGCCTCGGAGGACGTATATCCAAAACCCTAAAACTTTAACTCTGAATTAGAATGGTTGGTCACCTAATAGAATTCTTGTTTCAAAATTTAAAAAATTAAAGTGCCTAAAATTAAATAAAAACTTATTGAATATAAAAGTATAAGTATATATATATATATATATATATATATATATATATATATATATATATATATATATATATATATATATATATGAAATAATGAATTACCTAAACCATTGTAATAGAATCCATTCCCATAATATGGTGCTTGTGACTTCCTTATGCCATAACCAAAACCTGGTGCCATAATATAATGGATGGTGAGCACAAAAAATCGATATATATATATATATATATATATATATATATATATATATGAATATGATCAAAAAATTCTAATAAAATGGCTTTGTATTGTGTGTATAGAAATGAGAGTATGAAGAAGGTGATAACATATATGTCCCTTTTATAGATGGATGGAGGAGGAAGAATAATTAGAGTGCATAAGAATTCAAAAGAAACTTTTTTATAAGAAGAACTTATATAGATATTTAATTTGATGGTACAAAATACAGCACGTTTAAATAATTAGGTTAATTAATTTGTAAAAGTAAATCATTTTATATAGAATATAAAAATATTTTATTGAATAATAATGTGTTTCCCCAGTCTCTGATATTCTCAAAATATTCTTTTTGGTTATGTTTTGTTGTTTGTGGCATCATGTTCCTTAAGTGGGATCAATTGATATGTGAAGTGAATTTTTTAGGGAGATTATCTTAAGCGAATAATTTCAAGTAGATAATTTTATGAAAAATTTATTGTGAGATTCTGGTTGTAACTCGATTTTCAAATTGATTGAACCATGTTAAATTGTTTGTGTTCGTCTTTTCTTATCTATTTTTTACATTCTTATTTTTTTGTAATCTATAAAGTTTGTTAAGAGATACTCTGAATTCTAAATAAAACAGAAAGTATGAAATATATGAACAAAAAGTTATTCACATACATATTTTTTTATTTTTTAGTACAGATGCTTCATAACAAATGTCAACGACCACGATATATTTTAATTTTTTTATTACAATTAAAAAGTACTTTTGACAATTTGTCCCCAAAAAAAAAGTACTTTTGACAAGGTGCATAGCTATTATCCTTCCCATGCATATACACTCGTGTATTGTTTTTAAAATTTTAAAATATAATATAAATTAATTATTGCTATATTTAAAATAATAACTTAAATAATAAGAATTTATTTACTTTTCCATTATGATAACTACTTTTTTTTTTACATAAAAGTATAGGCTAGGGAGTACCAGTATTTTATCAGAGTTAAGAAAGACCTTCTAACCTTTTTGAGAGTTTATAAAAGAATTTACATATCACCTACCAATAACGCCTCACATCGATTATAGAATTTGAGCTCTTGCCCTTATAATGAGATAAGAGCCTGAACCTTTATTAAATATTAACTGTGTCACTCCTCGTTGAGTCATATCTACTTCTCCCTATCCCTACCTCTTCTTTTGTATTTCATCACATCCTTTATTTTATTTTTAAATTATAAAATAGCTATTTAAAGAGGACAAAAACTTTATTTTGGTCTCTAATATTTAGCGCTTTAATCAATTTGGTCCCTAATATTCGCTCGATCTCGTTTCGATTCCTACGTTTGCTATTGATACCAATTTAATCCCTAACGTTTGCTTTATTTTAATTTTTAGTCCCTCAAATTTCTAATTGATACTAATTTATGGTCCTTTCATGATCAAATATTAAATTTACTTAACAAAATATTGTTATTGACATTTTTTGCTTAGTATACACATGCTTATATTAACATGTATGTGATGATTAAAAATGAAACTTTCCTTTTACATTAAAGTTTTAAAACTTTTATAATAGATTGTTATTCATTTCATAATTTATTCCTAAAGCATTAAAATGTTGCTTTCATATTAAAATATTATAATTTAATTAGTTTAATTTGTTTTAACTTTTAAAAAATAACATTAATGAACATTTTTTAGTACTAATTTTTAAAAACTTGGAGGTGAATAGAAACCAATTTTGATACTAATTACAAACGTGAATGATTAAATGGCCGGTAACCGAACAAATGTTAAGAACTAAATTAATATATTGGTATCAATTGCTGGGGCAGCAACCTAAAAATAAGAATAAACACCAAAAATAGGGAAATGTAAATTGTTAGAGAAATAATAAAATGCGTGGTACCGGACTGAGGCACGGGTATCTCGTTATCTTTAAGGTAATTCACGCCTCCCACGGATTGATTTTGCTATATCACCCGGTGCAGGGGTACTCAGACGCGTTACCTCCAGGATACAACAGCCCAATACTCGCCTATTTGTTTACAACCTCTGCACGTAGGAGGTAGACAGGACTCTGTCTCCCACACCTTTCTCTACCCAAATATTACACATAATAATATTTTATTCTTTCTTTTGATACACCTCCCGTAAGATGTTCCATTCCTCATCTTTTTGATCTTCTTCGAACCCATATATATATACTAGAGGCTTCGCATGCACCTACGTGCATACATGTAATTTATTCTTGAATTTTTTTAAAATATAATATAAAATAGTTATTATATTTTAAAATCATTAAAAAATAATTTTTTTAATTTTTAAATAGAATTTTTATCATAAGTTAAAATAAAAGAAAATGAGTTATGTACTTCTCCATTTTTTTAGTAACCACCTATCATACTTGGTTATTTATTGGAAAGTTGAGGTGGAAGTTATTTTTTTGGTGTCACACTTTGCTTGTGTGACACCAAAAAGTCCAAAGCCATATATATATAGATATAGATGCAAGGCACATAAAATGCTTTTAATATATTAAAAGCATTTCAATTACCATTACACACCATTAATTTTTAAGCTTTGAACAAGTCTATTTGTAACATATTATTATATTGATTAATTTAACAAATTAATATTATTAATTTATAATAATATCCAACATCAATCGCAAATATAATTATGTGGGGGATTAATAAATTGATATTGAACAAATATTAGGGATCAAAATGATATTTTCGTCATTTTAAGAGATGACTAATTAATCAAGACTCAACAATTATATTAAGGAAAAAATTTAGGTCCATTTCTTTATGTTCATTTCATCCAATTTCACTAATCATATATTGTATTTACACTCTCTTTTTTCTATGATTGGTCATATAAAAGGTGGTCTTCTATATTCTCTCTCTACTGTGATTGGTCATACTTTTTGCCACGTGTCATAATTATATTGGGGAACTGGATGAAATGGACATAAGTTTTTTCCTTTTATTAATATAGATATCATGCTATTAAATTTTTATTTTTTATTTTGCAAACGTGGTTAATTCAAGCATGCATCACAAAAAGAAATATTTAAAATTTCAAAAAGGAAAACCAGAAAAAAGATTAGTTTTTTAATTAAGGTTGAACACACTTTTAACAGGAACAAAATTAATTTATAGTTTAGTTTTTAAAGATTGCACATTGCACTCGGAACCTTAATTAATGACGTAACTACAATATTGTCATATATTCCTTCAAACAATACACACATGTGATTATAAGCAAATAATAATAATAATAATAATAATAATAATAATAATAATGATTTATTTGTAGAAATATTTTACTTTGATTTTTAAAAGATTATTATCAATCAATTTATTCATTGGATTAATGGAATTGATAAATATGAATTAAAAGTAATAATATCGACAAATATTAATTTAACTAGCTATTAAATGACAAATTAAATCTTATTCAACAATAAATTAAACAAATTAAAATTTTATCATGTCTCACATGCATTTACAAAATACACGTAGTTAAAATGTATTATCTGAGCTCTACTTTTGTTATAGGACCTCAAGTAACTCAAACAGAATTGCTTCCAATTAGAGAATACCTGTGAAAAATAAAAAAATGCATTACCTGATCAACTAACTAGGCAGTGTTCAATGGGTTCATGGAGACGCAAGCAGAGTGTTTGGTTCAGAGGAGTTATGCAATAGGGTTTCATGTGGAGAAGAGGCAGGGTTCTTTGCTTGTGCAAGTTATAATTATATATTTTTTATATATAGGTTATGTTTTTTTTATTTAATAAAGGTAAAAAGATAAATATGATGTGGACAATGAGGTGGCAAAAAATACCTAATCATCGTCCACGTCATCAAAATCCGTCAACCCAGTTAGCGGTATTAGCAAAAAGGGTAGGCATGAATAAAATTGAAAGTTTGGAGACAGGCATGAACCGAAAGAAAGTTTGGGGGTAGAAATGAACATTGCAGTATAGTTTGGGGCGGGAAAGATACTTTACCCAATAAATTATTGAAAAAAAAAGTTAATAATAGTATTTTCGATGGTCGACGACGATCGCGCGATATCTGTCAAAAATATTATTTTTAATAATATATTTGTTGACGATAACCGTAAAACAAATACCATTGAGAAAAGTATTCTAAAAAAACATATTATTGACAATTGTTGACCGTTAAAAATAATTTTTTTTCAACAACTTATTTCGATAGAATAAATTTGTTTGTTAAAAAAATACAATTTATCAACAATTAAGTGGCCATCGAATCGGAGGGGTTGCTAATCCAGTTTCTTTCTGTAGATCTAATCGGAGGGGTTGCCAATCTAAAAATTGGCAACCCCTCCCTATTTTTCTTCTTCTTTTGTTATTGTGGTTACGTTTCATAAATAAGGTAGATATTCATTCCCCCAATTTTGGTGGTGATTTTTTTCCAGATTTACTTCTGAGTTTTTTAGTCCTCTCTTGTGAGAGCGTAGTCTCCCATTGTTAGATCGATTTAGATCTAGTAAGTGGAGTTTGTTTTATTTTGTGTGTATTTATTTTCTTTTGTGAATTTTTTTGACAATCAGGTGATTCTGGATTCAAGATTTGTTATAATCATATCTAAATCTACGAATCATTTATGTTAAAAAATTTTCACTCGTTCATCATGATGTTGGAAGAGCCTACGACAATTTCAACTTTGAAGATTACTTTAGATCTAATATGCGGGAGGTATAAGAGTAACAACTCTATTGGCAACACCAAGGACGGTGAGATTTTTCATCCTGAAGAAATAGGATCAGCTGAGCTTACACTTTGTTTACTTAGTTCAATAATTGTTAGGGTTTATTCTTCAGTATTATTATATTGGAGTTTTCTAAATTATTGTAAGTGCCGTTTGACTTTTTTTACAATATAATGAAGTTTTAGTACTTTTTATAAAAAAAAAAGTGGCCATCGAAGGTGTTAAAAATATCTATTTTTCTTGTATATATAGTGACCCCACTTGAAGAACATGATTCCACAATTATATAAATCAAAACATTATCACAAAGCAGAGGAAAAGAATATTTTGAGAATATCAGAGATGGGGGGAAACACATTTAAAAAAAGATTTTCAGTTTCTACTTTATATATATAATGGTTTATGTACAAATTAATTAACCTAATTTTTTAAACGTGCTATATTATATATATTTTGTACCGTCACTATTTCTTTTGAATTATGTGCATGTGTACTTTATTCCTCCTCCGATCCATCTATAAAAGGGACATATATGTTATATCATCTTCTTCATATACTCTCATTCTGATTTCTGAGGCAAAGGCATTAATTAATATCTATACACAATATATATATAGAATTCGATTAATTGCTTTTTGTGCTTAATTATTATCCATTATGGCACCAGGTTTTGGTTATGGCATAAGGAAGTCACAAGCTTCATATTATGGGAATGGCTTCTATTACAATGGTGGTAACTTCAATGGCTTAGGTAATTTATAATCATTTAATATGCATTATATATATATATATATAGTTGATACTTGATACTTCTATACATATTCAATAAGTTTTTAATTTCATTTTAGGCACTTTTTATATTTTTTAAAAGAGAAATTTAATTAGCCCACTGTCCAGTCAATTCAAGATCGAATTTTAGGGTTTAGGATATAGGTTCTCCGATCCAGGACATACATAGGAGAGCATATTACAAGAAAAACGAGTATTTTTTAACAATTTATATTTAATTTTGACAGTCACTTAATTATTGAAAAATGTACTTTTTTCAACAATTAAATTTTGGCTGTCGAAATAAGTTGTTGAAAAAAGATAATCATAATATTTTTAACGATTAATATTATTGATAATTATTATTGACTGTCGAAAATACTATTAATTAATGATTTTTTCAATAACTTATTTCGTTTTAATTGTTAAAAATACATATTCATTTTAAAGGTAAAAAATTAACCAATAGTAACCGTTGAAATAGAGGTTGTTGATGAAAATACTCCATTTTCTTGTAGTGGCACTTAAAAAAACTTACAGATATATATGCAGGTGAAGATGAAAATGTGTACTCTCAACCAATGCAAGTACAATATCAAATGTACTATAACAAGCCCTATGGTGTTAGTGATCAAAGTAATGGCTCGTCATGGGCGCAAGTGGGTCCGAACCCTCGGGTGCAAGTAGGTCCAAACCCTCGAGTGCAAGTAGGTCCGAAGAATTACCCTAATTCAAATCGAAATCGATATTACAAGAATACAGGTCCTCAGATCATTCGAGGTGATGTAATGCAGCGAGGTGCTTTTAATGGACGATATATAGGTGCTAGGATTAATGGGGACTTTTTTGCCTCCGGCGATATAAACTAAATTTAGGCATATATATATATATATATATATATATATATATATATATATAATTTATGAAGAGAGCTCAATAATCAAGTGGTTGTTTGACAAATATGATTGCAAGTTGTTGAGAAAAAAATAGTATTGATGAGTGATTTGTATTTGTATTTGTATTTTTATGAGGAGTGTGATTTAATTTGTGATGTGTTAAATTAATAAATATTTATAAATAAATATTTTGATATTGTGGTTTGTTTTTTAACAATTTTTTTAATGTTTAATTTGGGCTATACTTAGTAACAATAATAACAACATTCTAACAACCCAAAAATGAAAATATGTACAAAATGTACAGCTTAGGGAAAACCCAATCATTTGAAATAAAATAATTAATTATACACATAATTGTAATTAATGTTTGAAAAATCGGACTGGCCAATGAATTAAAAAAAAATCGGGTCACGGACTAACCGGTTAAACCAATGATCCAACTGGATGATGTCATAAATATAAAAATAATAATAATTTATTAATATTAATATCAATAATATATTTTATATATTAAAAAGAATATATTTTATTAAAAAATTTAAATAAAACAAATAGTTTATATGATGTAACTATATATATATAATAAAAAAAACTATATATATATATATAAAAAAAAATAAGTTCAAATAACAATAATAATTAAAATATATTTTTATATTATTTACTCATCATATTAGTTGTTCCATAATCATATTAGATTTAAAATTATAAAATACACAATATTTATAGTCAAATATAACCCAACATTGAAAAAAAAAAAAGCAATAAGTAATAATAATAAAGTCCAAGTCAACTCTAAAAATTAGTCCGATTACTGGGTTTTTTCGGGTCATCATCCGATTTTGACAAGTTCAACCTCATATCTAGGTTTTTGGTCAGACCCGAATCAAATACTTGATCGATTTTCGATTCAATCGGTTGAACTATCTGATTTAATTCGAGTTTGACAACACTAATTGGAATAACATTAGAAAAAAAGAAAAGGAAAGAAGGCACATATGCTGGAGGGATTTTTTTAATCACCAAAAAAACATTCCGCGAGCTTCATTTAGCTTATTTAATTATTGGACCTCCATTTAAAAATGAGTCTAATTAAATCAATAGGCCATGTGTTAAGAACGAACAAACACAATTAACTAAAGTTATTATCAAGTATTAAATTATTAAATATGTGTATCTCTCAATAAACTTAATTATTTTTGGGTCAAATATTAATTTTGGTCCTTTATGTTTCACCCAAGTTTTAAATTAGTCATTTATGTTTCAAAAGTTTCAAATTGGTCCTTTATGTTTCTCATAAGTTCCAAATTAGTTCTTCCGTCAAAGTCCGTCTATTTATTCCGTTAGGTACTGACTTGGCGTGCTGAGGTGGACATATCATCTCTCGTACGTGTATTTAAGCTGACGTGTCATGCCACATATATCATCTTCTATCCATCATATGTTAGCTTAAATGAACACGTCGACAATTAACTTAAAAATTTAACGAAAGTGGACGGAACTACAATGCTATCTGGTTCTATTAACACTTTTGTTGATGCATATCACTATTATAATTACTCTCTCACTCTTTGCTAGCTTATGTGAGTTTTTTTTTTTCTGTTAATATGCTATTAAGAAAAAAATTTACACATGTTATATTTTGATAGACAAACTTAAAAAAATAGATATAAATTTATTCATTTTAATATTTGTCCTTACAATATATATCAAGATAAAAATATACATACTAAATAATTAAAAAGATGTACAAAATTTAATATTTCTGTACATAGTACTAAACTAGTAAACTTCTTTTCAATATGCAAAAGTCAAAGTTACGTGTAGCTCACTTTGTTTCCTAAAGTGGTTCCATGGAACCAAAATGCTTGATATTTCTATATTCCTAATTATTTTTTTACTGTCCTGACACATTCCTTCGACTAATCTGAATTTAATTTACTTTGCATATTTAGTTATGATAAAAAAGTTTTTTTAATAAAAATATAATTATATTTATAAGATCTCAAATTCAAAACCTTAATTATTTAAATGATACTAAATTACTTAACTAACCGGTTGTTAGTATATTCCTAACTAGTTTGCTCCCACTTGAGGTAGACAGCATCTCATCAAAATCTATCTTTGCAGGAAATTAATTAATTAGTTTTTAATTTATATTAGATTTTTATTGTACAAATTGTGTAATTCCAGACATTTTTACTTTTTATATTCCGATTCATCAAATGTGCACAACAAACATAATAATGTTATGGATTTTTAATTTACTTTTTTGTTTTTAAAAATGTGGTTAATGCATGTACAGATGTACTACTTAATATGTATATACTTGATATGTATATACATGCATGCATTAGAATAAATTATTTAATTTTACAATAATTAAAAAGGAGGGAAATTATATTTATACCAACATCTCATAAAATTTAGTGAAATTATATTTCATATATGCCTACGAAATCTATGATTAACATATATATCTTTGCATTGATTCCTTGATTGTAAGTTTCTAACTAGTCACACTATATATAATTAACTTTGTATCGTTTATTGTAACACTAATTAAAATCTGAATAAATTACACTATCATTTTTTTAAAGATATTAAAATTATACTCTCATTTTCTTAATTTATTTTGAAAAATACATGGCGGACTCTCTTCCCTTAAACAATTTAAAAACTTATAATTTTATTCTTTTGACTAAACTATCATTAATATAAAAATATTTTTATTATTTATTTTGAATTAAAAATAATTTATTTTTTCCAAAAAAAATTTATTTATTTTACTTTAAATTTCTTAAAACTTAATTTTAAATATTATTTAAAATATATTTAATTATATAAATAATAAACATAATCAACATGAGTAAAATTGTATGTTTTTTATCTCTTAAAAAATCATACTATAATTAATTAGTCTTAGAATTTTGAAATACGAAAAGACGTGAAATCACAATTTATCTCAGAACATTATAAAGAAGAGTTTTTTTAAAAGCTTATTTTTACACAGTTAATTTTCATTACATATATAAAAATCAATTAAACTAATTATATTATATTTTAATTAGTTGTTGTTCTTCAAAAGTTAAACGTGGTGCATTAACTTTTTACCATCAAATATTCTAGTTCTAGAAGAATTAATATTACTCTCAATCAATGCAAGTGGCTCATCAAATGCACTATTACACACCATATGGTGCAAGTGGTTCAGGAGGATGGGTTCTCGTCGGTCCGAACCCATACTTGCACCCGAACCCGAACTCGAACCCATATTATAACATGAACACGAATAGAGGGTGCCATGGCAATGTGATTGAAAGAATTCGGATTCAGTGAAATACAAGTGTATAAAGTGTACAATCTAAATTATTCGATGAAAATCAAAATTTGTGTTCGTACTATAACTGTTTTATCCGATGACTCAGACTCTGCAACTTAATCATGTACTTTACTGGATATACACTATACTATATATATATATATATATAGTTTAGAGTAAATCACACTCCTCTTTTATAAGAGATTCATAAATTATATTTTTTTTATTTAAAAAATTAATGTGATTTCTCTTGAGAGATAAGAAGAGTAGAAAACTTACAATTTCATTTAGTTTAACTAAAATATCCTTATGTTTATTATTTATATAATTAAATATATATTTGACAAATTTAAAAATTATAAAATAATATTTATTTAATTCAAAATGAATAATAGTGATCATGAAATAATATGTTTAACAAATATTTTTTATAACATATTATGCTTATTTTAGAAAATTAATAATGTTATCAATTAAGGGTATTTTAGTAAAAAAAAATTACAAATTTTTTAATCTTTCAAAGAATAGGAGTGTAGGTTATTAAAATAGAATATAAAAATGTGTAATTTTAAAATGAGTATAATTTACTCTATAATTTATGAAGAGCCACTCTAGAATAATGTATAAAACAGCCAAAACCGTTGCTAAAGGTGATTAAAACTGTTACTAAAAGTAAAGCAGTAAGTCAATTGTTTACCGTCTTTCTTTTTTTCAAATATAAGTTCTTTGTCTAGTGTAAAATAACAATTTTTTTCAAAACTGTTATTATAATAATGTGTTTACTTTTTCATTATAGTTGAAATGTGTGTCGATAATGAGTTATAAGTATTATTAATTTTTTTAACAATATATTTCGATAGTTAAAATATAATTATTAAAAAAATACTTTTTTAAAATTAATAGTAGTAGTCGTAAAATAAGTTGTTGAAAATACTTATTTTTTTTTTGTGATCAATATTTTTGTTTGTGACCACCGGGTGCCAAGTCTATGTCCACATTAAATATTCAACAATGTCTCAAATAGAATTTATGAAAAATTTCTATCACGTCACGTCATCTATTAATAGACCAAATGAATGTTGTTACAAGGCCATTAGGCCATTTTGGAAAAGTTGCAAAGATTTTTTTTTTGCCAAAAAAGATTGCAAAGATAAAAGACTATTATTAATATAGAATTTATGAAAGTATGATTTAGACTTTTGTATTGAAAGATAGAGGACCAATATGAAATAAATGAAAAAAAATAGGGATCAAAATAAATTTTTGGCCCATTATTAATTAATATTTTTAAATGACTATTGATTATTATATTAATTACATGGTGCACACAAGGAAATTTTCTATTTTCTACTAGAAACAATGGCGTCTAAGATATCCTAACCTAAGTGATAAATATAACATATTTCTTTTTACTAGATATCTAACCTTAGTTGGTAATAACATATTACGTATAATATTTGAGAAAAAAATTTAGGTGCACTTTTTATATATTTGTCATAAAATTCTCCAATAAAAAATTAACATGTATATAATTTATACAGCTCATCCATCTCATGATGATTTTTTTCTTAAAAAAAAAAATACTCCAGGTGATTTATTTTGATTAAAAAATCTAATAGCTAAGAAATTGCATGTAAGTTTCATCCATATTTAAGTAACTATTTAAATTTTCTCTTTAAAATGCGTGTAGTTAATGCTCTTAAATTCACCTGATATCACTACAATTAATAGAGCAATCCGATTCAATAATTGCTCTTTATTACATATTATAATTCTTCCATAAATTTAATATCATTTTCGTGTATATAAATGTGTCATCCTCACAATTGTTTAAAACAGAAAAGTGGTCTCCAATTTGTCGAAGAGGGTGAAACTGAAAGAATATTGAGAAGTTATGGCCAATATTGTAATTCTCCGATCTGCCTTTCTTCTCTTCCTTTCCATGGCTTTTGTGATTCAAATTGCCTATGTGAGTGCATATTCCTTCCTATTCTCCTCTTATTTATTTACTTACATTTTTCACATACACATCACACCACACACTAGTGAAATTGATTGATTTTTATTAGTTAAAAATGTGTGTATATATATATATAATGGGCTAGGCCCTACGGGTCGATCCGTTTAGCCCTATAAAATTTATAGGATCGAACTAAACAATTTTTTGTCCTAATAAAAAACGGGTCAACAGAGCCCAGCTTAACCCTAAAAAAATATTTAGATAATAAATTATTTGTAAAATTTTTTATTTTAGTTCAAATTGTATTAATGATTTTAGTATTATTTTAATTACTTTAATTCATATTTTATCAATATATTTTAATATTTTGAATTTTTAAATGAAGATAAATATTATTTTATAAAAGATTTTGCAAAAGATGATGCAATTATTTAATAAATTAAAATATTTTTTTAAAAGAAAAATAAATATGGGCTGGGCTGAAAAATTTCTGGTCCTAATTAAAAATAGACCAGCCCAATCTTAATTAAATAGGCCGAAACAGCTCTGTATTGTAAACCATTGTTATAGTTAATTTTTTTTTAATTATTTCAATTTCTTTTCCCGGAAATTCTTCTGACCAACTTCTTTTTGTTTTCTCCCCAATCAAAATGTTCAGGCCGGTAGAGAAGGATCACTTCGTCCAGAACGTAAGTACATATTATTATTATTATTATTGCTTAATCATCAATCTTAATTATAAACAAAACATACAGTATATTGATCATTTGGTACCATCATGTGGCATTTTTGAACACTAACTGCTAACTAAGATGCTATGACAGCATCTAGTCAGCTTTTTAAAAATAAAAAGAAGTCATTACGGACATGTTCTTTTACAAGAATTGTTCATGAAAATAGAAATGGAAATGGTGGGGTCCATTAGGCCCCACTTACTTTTTCACTTTTTCATTTCCATCAACTTTTAAAAAAAAAAGAAAAAAAAATACAAAATATCTATTATACCCCTCTGATTTGACATAATTATAACCTTCTTTTCTTTTTATTATTTTAATATAAAGGGTAAAATGGTCATTTTAATACATTCTCTTTCCATTTCCATTACCAAACTTTTACTATTAAACACAGGAAACGCATTCCGTTTCCGTTTCCATTTCCATTTCTGCGTAAAGAACGTGCCCTACATACACCACTTCCCCTGGTTGATGCTGAATGGGAGGAAAGTGTAATTTCAACATCTGTCAAATAAAAAATCGTTACACTCATCTCTCCTGAGAGATAAAAAGTCACCACACGTACTCATCTCCTTCATAGATGCTGAAATTATACTCCTCTCTACTTTGTAATTTGAAAGAAGTCACTACACTCTCCTCTCCTATATATATATATATATATATATATATATATATATTGTCAATTTTTGGAATCATGATTTGGATCAAATTAATTGTAATTGAATTTCTTGTCACACAGAATGTGGAAGTGCTTGTGACTATCGTTGTTCAGACACTCAATACAAAAAGGCTTGTTTGACATACTGCAATTTGTGCTGCAATAAATGTTTGTGTGTGCCTTCAGGAACCTATGGTCACAAGGAAGAGTGTCCTTGCTATAACAATTGGAAGACCAAGGAGGGAACACCCAAGTGCCCTTAATTTATATTACATCTTATTATATTTTAATGTTTTCTACAATAAATATTGCATCTTAATAATATGTACTACATCCACTTTTAAATATTACTGTGAACTTTTGCTCATTTTAAAATTGTGTAGCTTGTTAATCACGAGTAGTATAGTTGGTTAAGGTTCGGATTTTTACCTCACACGGACGAGGGTTTGAATCCTATAATTGATGCGATGGTCTTATTGGTAGGTGATATGTTATTCAAAAGAGGTTGGAAGGTATACCCTGACCCTATGGGATACCAGCGCTTACCCCTACCTAAACTTTTATTTACAAAAACAAATTGTGTGGCTTCAATGTTAAAAATTTTCTAGGTGTTAAAACGAGTCCGTTTGTTTGGGTTCATAAAATATATAGAATCGAGTTAGAGAATTTCTAATTTTAATTAAAAATGGGATAGTCTTCTAACTTAACATTAAAAAGAATATGGTTAAACTAATTAAGTTAAAGTCAGACCGAGTCAACCTATTTTTAAATTTGTTTGTAATAAATTGAATTATATATGTGATTTTTATTTTTATTTTAAATTATATTAATTGTTTTGAAGTTTTATTTAATTTATGTAATTATTTTAATTCACATTTTATTAATATATATTTTTATTTTAAATTTTAAATAATGATAAATATTATACTATACAATATTTTGTAAATATTTAATAATTATTTAATTTTAAATGATAATATTTAAAAAATGAAAAACAAATCAACCCAAGCTTGTTCTAAGCCTTAATAGGGTTGTGCACTTGTGCTAGAAAAATCTTAACCAATATAAAAAAATGGGCTTATTCATCTCAGTCTTAATAAAATAGGAATAAAGTCATTTAGAATCGGACTAGATTGAGAAATTTTAACCCATATTAATTAAAAACGTGCCAGTCATTCAGGCAAAAAAAAAAATTAGTCTAATCCAACTCTAATAAAATATGACGAAAATATACTAGAGTCAAATTAACTCATTTTACACTTCTACTATCATGTGCAAATAAACCTCTTTTAAATATAAAATTTATTTATAAAAAAAACTATAAAAATTGACCAGTGGCAAAAAAATAAACTATTAAAGTTGGCCTAAAAAAATTAATTTACAAATTGACGTAAAATATAATACTAACCTTATATATATTAGATAAAAGTTAAGTGGTACCGTATTACTGAAGTTTGGTACATCCTTTCAATCTTGTAAAACTATTTATTAATATTAATAGAAATTCACATTAATAAGTATCCATCTTGAATTGTTTAAGAATCAACTGATTGGAGGAATGTACTGAAATTCAGTACTACCGTACCACTGAATATCTACTCGTATATATGATAGCTAGCTAAGACTTGTGAGTCACATTAATTAATTAATTAACAATTATGTCTTCTGAAACATATGGTTTAGATTATTACAAAGGATATGAAAAGCCAAAGACACAACAATGGGCAATGGCTATATATGAGCTTATTATGATCATCAACGTTGCATTATTCTACCTAATTAATTAATTAAGAGAGACTTTGGAATGCTTCAAAGAAAAGAAGTTCTATGGACGAGTGCTCCATACAATATAATTTACAGTCAATTATTAAAAAAATTAATATATTTAGGTAGGTTTAGTACTTTATACCATATAATTTATATGCACAGTGAAATGTGAATAGGTTCAAGAATGTTGGTTTAATTTAGAAGGAAGTAGGGGCCGTATACTGAAAAAGCAATATCAATTCGTCATTCTCAAGGGTGAATTGGTGTTGCTTTTTTTAATGATTAATTGGGATCCCGATCTGACAAAAAATAGGTTAAAAAATTTTTACAGAGTCCAATCCCGATCTGATCAATTGGACACGTCAGTAAGTCATGTAGGATCAATTTTTTTTCAAAAAACTCAATTTGCCGTTGCTAACAGCGAATTGGAGCAGATTGCGTTGACTCCCAATTTGCCGTTAACAACGGCGAATTGGAATAAACAAAAATTTCTCAATTTTTCGTTGCTAACGGCGAATTGGAGCGTGAACAGTGCATTTGGCATAGATTGAAAAATCAGATTTGAAAAGTGATAATTGATAAGAATAAAAAATTAAAAAGTGATAAAAGTAGACAAAAACCAACCAAGATATATATATTATATGCATTCTTAAAATTATTTTTTTTAAAAAAAAAAAAAAAACTTACTTCGCAGGATATTGAAATGTTTCACCATAACTTGTTCAAAACTTCTGCATAGTGTGAGACTGACTCAATCACTAAATATCTTCCATTTGCTGAAGGAATTTCGAGAGCTTGAAGATGGGCAAATGCAACATCTTTCACATTAACCATCCCAAACTAAAATTTGGATAAGTTTTTGTACCTACATCCATCAAAACAAAATTATATTATTCAATTATTACAACAAATTAAATTAAATCTAAAGTCAATTTATTAGCCTTAATTACATACCTCTATTTTTACATTTTCACACTAAATCAAATAGCAAATATATATCCTGCCTTGGGTATAGAGCAGCTTTAAATCCTTGGGCCAGCTGTCTACAATTCAGCGAGAGGATTAGTCACTGTACTCGATGGTAGATACCTTGGTCAAGACAAAAAAATATAGCAAATACATAAGAAATTGTATGTGAGTTTAATCCATATTTAAGTAACTATTTAAATTTTCTCTTTAATGCGTGTAGTTAATGCTCTTAAATTCACCTGATATCACTACAATTAATAGAGCAATCAGATTCAATAATTGCTCTTTATTACATATTATAATTCTTCCATAAATTTAATATCATTTTCGTGTATATAAATGTGTCACCCTCACCATTGTTTAAAACAGAAAAGTGGTCTCCAATTTGTCGAAGAGGGTGAAACTGAAAACATATTGAGAAGTTATGGCCAATATTGTAATTCTCCGATCTGCCTTTCTTCTCTTCCTTTCCATGGCTTTTGTGATTCAAATTGCCTATGTGAGTGCATATTCCTATTCTTCTCTTATTTATTTACTAACATTTTTCACATACACATCACACCACAGGCAAGATTACATTATCATAATTATTAAAAAAATATTTTTTTTAATAATTAAGTGGCCGGTAAAATATAAATTGTTAAAATAATTTTTTTAGTGTATTATCGTAAAATTGATCATTTGATTGATTTTTATTAGTTAAAAATGTATATATCTATATTAATATGGCTGTGGGGTCTTTCCGTCAACGGTCTCTTAAAATAGTCAATTAGTTAATTAAAAAAGAAAATAAAAATATGATGTGAGAAGATCATGGGTGAGAGAAAATAAGAATAATGATAACTTTCCAGGATTCTATTTATTATTTTAAATATAATAATTATTTTATTTTATATTTTAAAATTTTGAAATAATTTAATATTTCAATTTTTATTAATTTAAAGTATAATAATCATAATTTTATAATATATTTTTTAAAAATTTAAAAAATAAATTACATGTACGGTACGTGCATGCGAAACCTCTAATATATATATATATATAATGGGCTAGGCCTTAAGGGCGGACCCATTTAGCCTTATAAAATTTATAGGATCGGACCGAACAATTTTTTGTCCTAATAAAAAAACGGGCTAGCACAGCCCAGCTTAACCCTAAAAAGAATAGGGCTAAAGAGGGCTAGGATCGGGCCAGGCGGGCTAGCCCTTTTTCTTTTTTCTTTTTTTTTTTTTGATATTTAGATAATAAATTAATTGTAAAATTTTTACTTTAGTTCAAATTGTATTAATGATTTTAGTATTTTTAATTGCTTTAATTTATATTTTATCAATATATCTTAATATTTTGAATTTTAAATAAAGATAAATATTATTCTATAAAAGATTTTGCAAAATATGATAAAATTATTTAATAAATTAAAATATTTTTTTAAAAGAAAAACAATATGGGCTAGGCTAAAGAATTTCTTGTATTAATTAAAAACGAGCTAACCCAACTTTAATTAAATAGGCCAAAACAGATTCGGGCCAGATCGGGTCGGGCTAACCATGTTGACAGTTCTATTTTAAACCATTGTTATAGTTAATTTTTTAAATTGTTTCAATTTCTTTTCCCGGAAATTCTTCTGACCAACTTCTTTTTGTTTTCTCCCCAATCAAAATGTTCAGGCCGGTGGAGAAGGATCACTTCGTCCAGAACGTAAGTACATATTATTATTATTATTATTATTATTGCTTAATCATCAATCTTAATTATAAACAAAACATACAGTATATTGACCATTGGCAAATGTACCTTTCCTACCCCTAACGTTTGGGGGTCCTGTCAGTTTCGCCCCTAACGTTTTTTCGCTGTCAATTGTACCCCTAACGTTTTACGTTTCTGCCAATGTCACCCTTTTCACTAACACCGTCAAATATTTAATAGTTTTTGCTGACGTGGCATGTGGCAAAACGTTTTTTTTTTCTGCCAATTGTACCCGTAACGTTTTATATTTCTATCATTGTCACCCTTTTCACTAGTACCATCAAATATTTAATAATTTTTTCTTACGTGGCATCCTATGTGGCAAAAATATCTGACTTGGCATATTTTTTTCCACACCAGATTTTTTACTCATCTTTTTCCCATCAAAGCTGTGTCGTTTTAGCCTCACCATATTCCTTTTAAAATATAACTCAAACGTACGTGCCATTTTGCAAACAAAAACATCGGAGACGTTACCCATTCTCTACTTTGTCGGAGACGTTACCCTAAAATAGAGAATAGATAACGTCTCCGATGTTTTTTATGAGAAAAATAGCGCGTGCATTTGAGTTATATTTTAGAAGGAATAGGCCGAGATCAAAACGACACAACTTTGATGGGGGAAAAGATGAGTAGGAAATCTGATGTGAAAAAAATATACCAAGTCAGATATTTTTGCCACATAGGATACCACGTAAGCAAAAACGAATGGATAACGTCTCCGATGTTTTTATGAGCAAAATAGCGCGTGCGTTTGAGTTATATTTTAGAAGGAATAGGCCGAGGTCAAAACGACACAATTTTGATGGGGAAAAGATGAGTAGGAAATCTGATGTGAAAAAAAAATCAAGTCAGATATTTTTGCCAAATAGAATGCCACGTAAGCAAAAACTATTAAATATTTGAAGGTGCTAGTGAAAAGGGTGACATTGGCAGAAATGTAAAACGTTAGGGGTACAATTGACAGAAAAAAAAATGTTTTGCCACATAGGATGCCATGTCAGCAAAAACTATTAAATATTTGACGGTGTTAGTAAAAAGGGTGACATTGGCAGAAACGTAAAACGTTAGGGGTACAATTGACAGCAAAAAACGTTAGGGGCGAAACTGACAGGACCCTCAAACGTTGAGGGTAGGAAAGGTACTTTTGCCTTGATCATTTGATACCATCGTGTGGCATTTTTTGGACATTAATTGCTAACTAATATGCCATGACAGCGTCTAGTCAGCTTTTTAAAATAAATTTTTTTTTTAAAAAAAAAGTCATTACAGTACTTTCCCCGGTCGATGCCGAACGGGAGGGGAGTGTAATTTCAACATCTGCCAGATAAAAAGTCGTCACACTCATCTCCCTTGAGTGATAAAAAAATCACTACACTCCCTTCCCCCTAATAGAACCAAAGCTAAAATCCTCTCCACTCCGTGATTTGAAAAATCACATTGTCCCCTCTCGAAAAATAAAAAAGTCACTACACTCCCATCCCCATCCGATCCCCTAATTTGAATTAGATTCAATTTTTGGAATCATGATTTGGATCAAATTAATTGTAATTGAATTTCTTGTCTCACAGAATGTGGAAGTGCCTGTGATCATCGTTGTTCAGCTACTCAATACAAAAAGGCTTGTTTGACATACTGCAATTTGTGCTGCAATAAATGTTTGTGTGTGCCTTCAGGAACTTATGGTCACAAGGAAGAGTGTCCTTGCTATAACAATTGGAAGACCAAGAAAGGAACACCCAAGTGCCCTTAATTTTTATTATTACATCTTATTATATTTTAATGTTTTCTACAGTAAATATTTCATCTTAATAATATATGTACTACATCTACTTTTAAATATTATACAGTGAACTTTTGCTCATTTTAAAATTCTCTCGCTTGCCAATGACGAGTAGTACAGTTTGAATCCTATGATCGATACGAGGGCCTTATTGATAGGTGATATGTTCTTCAAAGAGGTTAGGAGGTATACCCTGACCCTAGTGAGATACCGGTACTTACTCCTACCTAAATTTTTATTAAAAAAAAATTGTGTGGCTTAAATGTTGAAAATTTTTTCTAAGTGTTAAAACGAGTCCGTTTGTTTGGTTTCATAAAATATATAGAATCGAGTTAGAGAATTTCTAGCCTTAATTAAAAATGGAATAGCCGCCTAACTTAATTCATATTTTATTATTTTAAATTTTAAATTAAAATATATAGTAATTAAACTATACTATATTTTTTTAAACATTTAATAATTTAAAATATTTTAAAAAATTAAAAATGAATCAACATAAAAAATGGACCTGCTCATCCCAATCCTAATAAAATTGAAACAAAGCGATCTAGAGTTGAACCAAAATGAAGAAATTCTAACCCCAAAATATGGCCAAAATAGACGAGAGTTGAATTAATTTGTTTTGATACTTCTATTATCGTCTATCATGTTCAAATAAACCTCTTTTAATTATAAAATTTATTTGACAAAAAAATATAAAAATTGAACGGTGGCAAAAAAGAAACTATGAAGTTGACCTACCAAAAAAAATCTAATTTAAAAATTGACCTAAAACCTAATCAAATTTTACAATTTGTGCAAAACACTTCCGTTAATTTTTTTCATCCAAATCCTAGAGTATGTTCTTTACGCAGAAATGAAAACGGAAAAAGAAAGGGAAAGGAATGCATTTATTGTGTTTGTTAATAAAAGTTGAGAAGGGAAATAGAATGGGAATGTATTAAAATTATTACTTTACCCCTTATATTAAAATAATACAAAGAAAAGATGGTTATGATTGTGTCAAATCAAATAATATAATAGACATTTTGTATTTTCTTTTTTTAATTATACACATTTTTTAAGATGAAAATAAAAAAATAGGTAACATATGAGACCCACATGTTTTTTTTAATCTTACCGAACACACCCCTAATGTAATACTAACCTTTTATGATCCGCTAAGACTTGTCACATTAATTAATAATTATGTCTTCGCAAACATGGTTTATATTATTTTAAGGTGAATCAGAGTACCTATTGTCACAAAAGTGATTAATTCTTTCGCATCGTAAATTTTTCAAAAGAGAATTTTTAATGATGACCACGAAACTCACCCCATACATACCGCCAGAGATTAAACCTCTAATTAAATACTTAAAAAATCTAACTAAGTATTAACGATACTAGACCTCGTCCTTAAATGGTTTAGATTATTACAAATAAAGGATATGGAGTTTATAAAGCCAAAGACAACAATGTCTATGAGCAAATTATTATGATAATCAACATTACATTATTCTACTTAATTAATTAAAGATTACAATTTAAAACTCAATAAACTTCTTTTCTTTGAAGCATTCCACAGTCTCTCTTAGACTCACTTCAAATGGAATAAACTCAATTCCTAAGCTTTTTGCTTTTTCTTGGGAAGCTTTATACTTTGGCATCATTCTCCTATCATCCCCACACCTAACAAGTTATTCAAAATGCAAGAAATTAAATTAGCAAAAAAAATCTTAATTAAAAAGAACTTGAACTTATTAAATTTATAGCTAGATATATAAAGAAGTGAGACTAGTGCAAGAGATTTTTCATTGGGCTTGTTAAATATATATGATGCAAGGATCATAACAAAACAAAGAGTAAATTAATATTTTGGTCTATCAAATATGTGATTTGTCTTAATTTAATAATTAAAAGGTTAAAATATCAAATTTAGTCCTTAAAAGATACAATTTGTCTCATTCTAATTTTTGGAATCTCCATATAATACAACTAATAGAAATTTTCACAAAAACTAAATTGAGACAAATTTCATTTTTCGTAAATTCATAAATTAAGACAAAATGCATATTTCACAGACTAAATTTGATATTTTTATCTAAGTTGAAAAAATTCATAAATCTTTTTTTTTTATAAACCAACCATTCAATCCCTTCCAAACCAAGTTGAATTAGTTTTATTGAAGGAAAAAAAAAAGATAGATTAATTGATTCTTCTAGCTACAAAATATTTAAAGAAAAGTAAATAACCAAGATATATATATTATATGCATTCTTAAAATTAATTTTTTTTTAAAAAAAAAAAATTAAACTTACTTCTCTGGATATTGAAATGTTTCACCATACATCTCACGCAATTTGTTGACAACTTCTGCATAGTGTGAGACTGACTCAATCAATAAATATCTTCCATTTGCTGAAGGAATTTCAAGTGCTTGAAGATGGGCAAATGCAACATCTTTCACATTAATCCATCCCAAACTAAAATTTGGATATGTTTTTGTACCTACATCCATAAAACAAAATTATATTAGATAATTAACAAATTAAATTAAATCTAAAATCAATTGATTAGCCTTAATTACATACCTCTATTGCTACATTTTCATACTAATTAATCCCTTAACTTTTTTTACATAAGCCAATTCGTTTAAACCCTTTTTAAACGGTTTCTTTTACAACAAGACTTTTGGTGTCCCTAAATTTTAGGTTTCTGTCAATTTTATTTTTAAATTTTGTTCTTAATTGTACTATTTTTAAACTTTTAATTTGCAAACAATTTTATCCTTTACTCAAATTTTGTGTAAAGAATATAATTAACGACATGAGCAAATGTACATGGCTGATTTTCTCATGACATCTAATGTTGATTGTAATGTCAAATCATATATTTAGCAACACTGTTTGATCAATTTAGCCACGATTAATATTGTGCCACTACAAAATAATAAAGGGTGTTATCGTGAGTATGTTGACGAAAAACTGTAGCTAAATATATGATTTGACATCACAATCCACATTGGAGGCCACGAGGAAACAATCATAGTTGCATCTGTCATTAATTATTTACACGAAATTTAAGTGAAGAGCCAAATTGATTATAATTTAAAAGTTTAGGGACGCAATTAACAATAACAAATTAAATTTAGAGATATAATTAACAGAAATCCTAAAATTTGGAGCATCAAATGTACTTTTACAATTTTCTTCCTTTTTAAATTTGTCTATTTAATGGGCTAAACAGGATTGGCTTTGATCCATACTAACAGCACTAACCAGAAAAAAAAAATTCAGTACTACAGTACTACTAAACATCTTCTCACTAACCAGAAGTATAAAAAGCAATTTCATTGGATAATTAAAAATTACCATTTATTAGATTGAGAATTCCATTAGTACTTGTGTTGATGGTAGGTTGCAAGAGAGGGCCTATCACCATTCCTGGATTCATAGAAATCATATCAATGTTGTTCTCTTTTGAATATTTCCATGCAGCTTCTTCACCCAAAGTCTTGGAAAGTAAGTACCAATGCTGAAACCAAAAATTAAATTAAATTAAATTAAATTAGAAGCATGAATAATATATTGTAATTAAATTTTATATATGCATGTAAGATAAATCATCACATCTAATTTGTACTACTCTTTTCATTCTTTTATGCTTTATCTCTAGCTAATTTTAAGATATAAAATTTTCCTCTCTATTTTTTTTTTTTTGTAATTGGGCTGTGTTTGTGTTAGGGATGATCAAAATACCCATACCCAATGGGTACCCTGAAAATTTACCCTACGGGTCTGGGTATGGGTCCGGGTACAAAGCCAACGGGTCCGGGTCCGGGTAAGGAGGTACCCTACCCGTACCCTACCCGCAATAGTTATTAATTATTTTTATATATATAAAGTATTATTTTTAATTTTTTTGTGTTGAGAAAATATATAATTCTAAGAAAAAAATGTTAAATATCATATAGATATTAAAGTAATTTAATTGTACATTTATATTTGTGATTTAATTTTTTTTTATTTTTTGTGATTATAGATGAAAAAATTGATAAAAATAAATTTTATATTAATTTATTTCAAATTTTTATGGGTCTAGGTCCGGGTATGGGGATTGATTTTGATACCCATTCAAGTCCGGGTACGGGTCTGAAGATTATAGTATCCTACCCATAATCATCTAATTTGTGTAGAGTTGGTTACTAAAAAAAGAAGAAGAGGAGATGCAAATAAAAAATGCAACATATAAGGCATGTTTTTAAAAATTGTTTTTGGTTTCTAAAAACCAAAAACCTGTTTGAAATACTGTATTTGCATATATAGTACTCCATACAAAAAGAAAAAGAAATACTATATTTTATTATTTTTATAGGGAAAAAAGAAGAAGCAAACTTATCCTTTTATCCTCAAATTAGGATTTTTGTCACTTACATCTATAAACTTTTAACTTTTTAGAAATTTTATAGTAATTCTATTTAAATAATTAACAACAAATAATATAATTGTTTGCGTGACCTCCAATACTAAATTTAATATCAAATCATATATTTAACTACAACGATTTATCAATTTAATCACGTATGGTAATACATTTAATTATTTTTTAATGATAAAATTAATTAAAAAATATAGCTAAGTATATAATTCGATCAGACATCACAGTAATGCCTTTAATTATTTTACTGCCGAATATATACTCTAATTTCTAAAGAAGCCAAAATAAAAAATATGTTTCATTTCTATATTCTTTAATTTCTAACTAATTTTTTTTCTTCATCAATAATTTAGTGCACCAAAATATATATGTATATATAGCACATTATTTAAATATTTATATATATAAATATATATACCTTGCGTTTGGTACACCATTCTGGATCAGTATACCATGTCTCATCAATTACATCTTCAGGATCTCTTGGCTTTCCAGTATATACCACAGAAGCAATGCAAGATGTATAAATAAATCTCTTCACAGATGGTGATTTTGAACATGATTTAAGAACATTTAAAGTCCCCTTCACTGCCGGATCAAGGAGTTCGGCCTGAAACGAAGAGAACGAAACGAAATTCGGTTGTTAATGACGAATTTTTCGTCGCTAAATCGGTTTTTTTAGTAGTGAAATAATGGTTACAAGATGGAAAAATAAGGAAATGTTGCTTTATTTCTAGACCAGAAATTGATGGCTTTATCATGGAAGAATGGAAAAGCTATCTATCTATTCCAAAATAATCAAGGGAAATCTATTGGGGATATTAGGTATATTTTCGGATTTGCTAGTAAATATTCCGCAAGCTCTCAAAAAATTAGAAGCAGCATTCTCACAGGATTAAGCGAAACCTTTATAGGAAAATCGAACAACGAAAGTTGAAAAGAAACTCGGAGAATAAAAAGGAGACATCACAGTAGTAACCAGTTCGACCCTTTCAATAGATTTAAAGCAGAAGGACACATTTTTATTGAGAGGTGCGATTGTTACAGTCTAACGAGAAGATGTGTCTTCTCAGTCACGAAATAATTAATTAATAATTATTTTGCAAGCTATATTAATTAATAATTATTAAAATCCTTGCCAGTAAGAGTTTTTAAACACTCAATAAAAATGATTTACCGGTAAATAATAAATTAATATTAATTAATAAAATAATTATTAATTAATATAACTCGCAAAACAAACCCGTCATCGCATTCTATTTCACACGCAAGCAGGGATTGTCAAATTTTAACTACATTTTTTTTTTCTTGTGGCCAGTGTTGTGTGCACGAGTCTCACCTTTCACTTAACTCATTTACGTTCCCTATATCACAACTTATTGACCATGAAAATTTAACTATTTATTCTTATTTTATTTATCAATTATGTCCTCTAATTTTTCTTTTAAAAAAAAGTTGACTTCTAATTTATTTTGGGTGAATTTCTATCAATGTGATCTCTTGTTTTTTTTTAAATCCCTGAGTTCAATTATAAGAACTATTTTATTTACCAAAGATAGCATATGTTGTCTTACTCAGAGTTTGTTCAGAGTGTTACATTGTTCTTATACTAAGACCTACCTATTGATTGAGATTCGGATCAGATAAAGTAACTTTACAAGATTCATTTTTAGTTCAGGCTTTGATTTTTATGTATCTCCTAAGTTCGATTGAAGAACTGGCATTTTAGTTTTAAATTTAAAAAAATCTTAAATAATTTATTTGCATAATTTTTTATTTGGAATTTATTTATTTTTTGAAATTTTGAAAGTTATACTTGTCCAGATAATAGACATAAAAATTGGAATAAAGTTGTTAGTCACTTTGTATAAATTATTGAGTTAATTTGAATAAAACATAGAATTCAATTTCATATTTTCAGTCCTCTCAATTCTTGTACTACTCAAATTTTAAAACTTGCTACTTTTTGGCAAATTGACCAGAGAGTGACGTCAGAATCTTGAAATCTGAGAATTAAGACATCAAGTCTTTTATTTTTCACTGCCGTGACAAATTACTGTAGCATATTTTTTATATTTTTTTAAAAATAACTCGCACATCAGAACTGCGAGTCAATACAAAATACTCGCAATTTAAATTTGCGAGTCAAAGAATGACTCGCAAATTAAAAATGCGAGTGAAAGTCTGATAAAAATCAGACTTTCACTCGCATGAGAGTGTCCCGAGGGTAATACCCTCGGGACATCAATCCATCACCATGTGAAAGTGTGAATGACTGCACACGGTCATTCACACATTCTATGATTTATTTTTTATTTTTTAAACTCATTAATTTTAACTTTTATAGTATATTTGATTTTTGACTTTCTTATTCACTATTTCCTTTTTATCTTCTACATAAATTGTTATATATTTATTAAGGAAGTCAAAAATCAAATATACCATAAAACTTAATAAGTTTTAAAAAAAATAAACAATAGAAAGTGTGAATGACCGTGTGCAGTCATTCACACTTTCACATAGCGATGGGTTGATGTCTCGAGGGTATTGCCTTGGGGACACTCTCATGCGAGTGGAAGCCTGATTTTTATCAGACTTTTACTCGCATTTTTAATTTGCGAGTGATTTGTATTGACTCGCAATTCTGATATGCGAGTTATTTTTAAAAAAATGTAAAAAAATATGCTACAGTAATTTGTCACGGCGGCGGAAAATAAAAGACTTGATGTCTTAATTCTTAGATTTCAAGACTCTGACGTCACTCTCTGGTGAATTTGCCCTATTTTTTCTCTCTCCCCTTTTAATGTACATCTCTTTTCATTCTTATTTACAAAATTTATATATATATATATATATATATATATATATATATATATATATATGTTAATAAATTTTTAAAATTGAAATACAATTGAAAAAAACAATAAAAGCTATTATCATAGACTAGTAAAATTTAATTCAATAATAAATAAATGTTTACTTTAAAAATTAATACTAAATTATAAATATATAATGAATATTTTAATTGAAAAATTAAAATACTATTTACTACTTCATTATTATTTTTTAAATCTCATAAAGATAAAATTGAATTTAGGGATGCTAAAAAAAATGTGCAGACACCATCACTAGCAAAATAGGTGGCTTTTGATAGGGTCTGGACTTGCTCAATGTCTTTGTTTCTGGATGACATCTCTAATTCTAAATTTAATTAATGAAGCTTTTTTTTAATAATAATGAAGCTTATTTTTATGGAATTTTAAAAAATAATAATAAAGTAATAAAAACTATTTTATTTTAATTTTTAAAATTAAAGTATTAATTATATATTTATACTTAATATTAATTTTTTAAAGTGAAAATGTATTTAACTTTATAAATATGAAATTAACTTAATTTTATAATAAAAAAATTTATCTTAACAAATTTTCCTTTTTTCTTATTTGAGTAAATGGGCTAATTTTTTTAAATATAATTTTTTAAAATTTATTATTAAATTATTATATCATAAATTTAATTTTTCAACATACTGTACGTACAAAATATTTTTTTTAACTTTTTTTATCCTATGTATCAGAAACTGACACACCACACAAAGAGCTTTCGCCATACAACCCATACTGTTTAGAGCAAATGCCCCTTCATCATCATCATCATCATATATATATATATATATATATAATACAAGGGGCCTCCGCCCTACACTATAGCGAATGTCCTAACACATAAGATAAAAAAAGTTCAAAAAATATATTTTTTAGGTATAGTATGTTAGAAAGTTAAATGATATAGTAATTTAATAATTACTTTTTTTTATTTGTATGTAAATAAATTAGCCGAGTAAATGACATTCTCCTTTCATCCATTTTGAAAAGTACATTCGTTAATCGCAACCAAAAAATAAGTATTTTCAACAATTCATATTTTGACAACTACTATTAATTATTAAAATAAGTATATTTTTTTAACAATTTAGTTTTGACTATTGAAAAACTTAATGGTAGAATCAATTAAATTTTGATAGTTAATAATTGTCGATATTTGACAATAATATTAATTTCGATGATATATTTGTTCAAGATGGCTGCTGAAAAAACTAGCGTTAAGTATTTAAAAAAATGTATTTTCCACAATTATATATTGATCATAAAAAATATTATTATTATTTTTTCTCAATAGTTTATTTTGACGGTCAAATTTTGATTATTGTAAAAAAGTTCCATTTTTTACTACGATTAAGTGGCTCTCAAAATATAGGATGTTGAAAATATTCAGTTTCATGTAGTGTCCCTTAAGAGAAAAAAAAAACTTACAATTTCATCTATTTTTGACCGAAGCATCCTTATATTTATATTTATATATCTATATATGCGTTTGACTAATATAAAAAATTATTTTTAAAATTTTAAAATAAAATAAAATATGCATTTTTAAATCAAAATAAATAATCAGGAAATAATAAGTTTAAATATATATTTATAATAAATTATAATTATTTAAAAATATTAATAATGTTATTTAGTTCATCAAAAAAATAATTTTATTTAGGTTATTTCAGTAAAATAAAATTATAGGTTTCCTAATTTTTTATGAAAAAGAGTGTAACTTTTTAAAATAAAGTTGGGAAAAATATGATTTTAACCTCTAGTGTAATTTATTTAATATTTTTTATAAATTTGTTCTTTGTCAAATCCAAGTTTGATCTTAACTTATTTCTTTCCTCTGTCTTCCCTCTCCTTTTGTGGATAAAAGATCATTATTAGGCAATTTTGCTCCTAACCTATTCAATAAAATATTAAATTCTAAAATTTCCTTTAACATTCTTTCAACCCCGTTTTTGTTTTTTAATGAGTAAAAATTCATCTGGGTTTGAGACGAATTAGGCCAAGACATATGTGCTTTTATTTTTTAAAAAATAAAAATATGATCTGTCTGTCAAATAGACAAACTACAATAAATTATTTTTAATAATTAATGAAATCCGCATACCAGACAGACGGACTTTATTTATTTTTTTAAAAAAATTGTGTGTGTATGTAATATATATATATATTACATACACACACAACTTTTTTTTTAAATAAATAAAATCCGTCTGTCAGGCAGACGGACTTCATTAATTATCAAAAAAAAATTTATTGTTACGTTTTTATTTTTTTAAAAAATAAAAACAAATACGTTTAGGTCTGAGACAGATTCTAATTCATCTCATGCCCAAACGGATTCGTACTCACTTAAAAATAAAAATTGGGTGTTGAGATTTATGTGAAGGAGAATTGGGGTTTAATATTTTTATTGAATGGGTTAGGAGTAAAATTACCTCATTACTATAGAAGTACTTACAATGCAGCTGAAAAATAATTAACATAAAAGAAACTTTTTAACTTACGCTAATCTCACTAATCCCTTTTAGGGAGTAAATTGAAATAAATTGTACCTTATAAGGACTAAAATGATAGTAAATCATATATACCTGTGGGTCTTTGACATAATAGATAAAGGGAGAGGCGGTATGAAATACACCAACACACCCTTCAACAGCAGAATCAAAGGAACCTTCTTCCAATAAATCTGCTTTAATTAGTTGCAATCTCTCCTTTGCACCTTCTAGATTAAGCAAATGCTCTACCTTTTTTTGATCATCTGCACATAGTAATTATAAATCAAGATATATTATAAGAGACTCTTTGGTCTTTTTTTTTTGTTTTTTAACTAATTTTTTGTTAAATTAGTTCTGAAAATTTATACATGTTAGTATTAATTTCATGTATTTATGTATATACTTATTATTAGATTTTAAAAAAGTATATATATATATATATATATATATATATATATATATATATCAATTACAAACAATTGTCTAAACAAAGTCTTTAATGAATGAGTGATTAGTTGGAGTTGTATGTACTTTGTTTAAGACTTTTGAGTAATGGTAGAGATGATAAAACGGATTCAATCCAAAATAAATGTTGGGTTGGGTTGGGTTGACTCATTGTTAGCCCGATTAAAAAGCAGACTAATCCAACTTTACTCACTTTTTTTAAACCGGTAGTAGGTTAGGTTAGCTCATTTTGACCGAGCTTTAGGTGCCGTTTGGTATCCGTGAGTGTTTTAGTGGGAAGTGAAAGTGGAAATGAAAGTAGACGTGGAAGTAAGTGATAAAAAGTATATGTTTGGTATGCAGGGAAATGGAAGTGGAATGTAAAAGTAATATTGTTTGGTAAGGTACGAAGAAGATAGAGAAATAGAAGATAAAAGTATGAAATATCCTTTTTGCCCTTACTTTTTTAAAAGCCACAATTTTTTTAAGGGCATTTTGGTCTTTAAACCAAACCTCACCTCACCTTCCCTTCACATTACGAGGGAAACAAGGTTCCCTCTCCCTCTGTAGAGGGAACCTTCACCTCACCTTCCATGTATTGGAGGCATACCAAACATGTAGCAAGTTCACCTCACCTCACTTTTCCTGTAAGGAAGGCATACCAAACGGGTCCTTAATTCTAAGTTCAATTCGTGCGTATGAAAAGAGAGATACAAGGTCTCTGAGATTTAAAAGAATATGAACCCAAGATAGTGAAAAAGAAAAAAGAAAGTCACAACCGGTTAATACCAATTGGATTTAAAAGAGAGTGTTGGAGATACAAAATCCAACATTAGATAGAATATATATTCTTTTGTTTGTGACTTGGAAATCTATTAGAACAGGCTTGATGATTAATTTTTCGAATATTGTAGAGCTCATTATTGGGAACGACCTTCCCAATAGATGACACTCCATTCCCATCCCTCCAAGAATTGAACCCAAAAAGTGATAATTAAGAGAACATAAACTCCTTACTATCTGTGCTAAATCATCACAATATGAAGAAAAGATCACTGACCTGGGTTACGAACAGTGGCCCTAACTGTGTAACCACGCTGAAGAAGAAGCTTCACAATCCATGAAGCAATATAGCCATTAGCACCTGTCACACACACCACTTTTCCTTCTCCGCTTAACATTTTCTTTTCTTTTCTTTTCTTTGTAGCCAAACACTCTTTCTTCTTCGCATTCACATGCTTATATTGCTACTATTGTCTTCCCCTTATATATTATTCCAAAAAGCGTCACTATCTATGCATGTCAACAATTATCTCTCTTAGTATCTATAACAATAAATATGTATACAGCATGTAATTAGTTGGAGCGGTAGGTGCTCTATTTTTCTTAAGTAAAGTTCTGAATTCGAGACTTGTATATGAAAAAATCTCTGTTGAAAAAATTTTACTCTTGTTATGAGATCTCAGAATTACATCTAAAAAGCTTAAGCAAGTGTTGGGGGTTCAAATCCCACCTTGTGTATGCAGCAATCAATTGGCCAGCGACAAACCTTTAAATGGAGTTCAGATCCGCGGAGGATTAGTCCTTGACCTGTCGGGCTGGGGATACCTTGAAAAATCAAAAAGAATTACATCTAAAAAGAAAATACTTGTAAAAAAAAGTAAAAAACAATAAATATGTATAGTTTGTGTTAAGAAAACATAACACCAAATAGAGTAATTAATTTTTTAGTTGATTTATAATATTTAAGGTTGATGTTAACTTACTTTTCAATCATATGTATTTTGACTGTGTGTATGACTAAATGTTAATCTTTGATATTTAAATATTAGTTCAAAGGTTTATTTTCGTTTTCTATATTTCACTTAAGTTTTAAATTAGTTCTTTATGTTTTAAAAGTTTTAAATTGATCCTTTATGTTGCACAAAAGTTCCAAATTAGTCATTTCATCCACTTCTGTCAATTTCTTAAGTTAATTGCTGACGTATCATGCCACGTCATTGTCATATCATATAAGATAATAGAAGCAATGACAATTACTAAAATGATTTTTTTCTTACATGATTTACTAAAATTACTACACAAAGTTGACAATTACTTCTATCAAGCATATATTTAAAGGTGAAAAAAGCTAAAAAGATAGTATTATTTCAAAGTCAAGGTTGATCTTAACATAATTTCTTAACGTAAAACATTTATCTTTTTCAAATATTTTTTTTATAATATCAAATATTCTTAATATAATATAATTAAATTAATTAAAGTCATTAAACAAGCATACCAAAGACTTGTAGAGAATGTTCATGTTACGGTACGGATGTATTAAAAATTTGATATTCTCTCTATTTATTATTTATTATTTGTTAATATTATAAAATTTTGATCGCTAATATATTTGGAGTAAATCTCTATTAATTTTGACGGATAATATGAATAAATTAAAATAATAATAAAAATACAGTACCCTAATGGCCTAATGCCCAAAACTAGTCTTTTATCCAAAAACCCGAACCTCAATAATAAAACTAGTCTTTTATCCAAAAACCCGAACCTCAATAATAATTGAAAGCTACTAACTCCTTCTGAGTTGTGAACAAAGATATATTCTGAAATATATCTATATATATATATCTATATCTATATATATCTATATCTATATATATATATAGTTTAAAGTTTTTGGTGTCACACAACCAAAGTGTGACACCAAAAAAAATAACTACTCTGACATACATGTATTATGGGTAGTTATTAAAGAAGTGAAAAAATGCATAATTCCCATTACTTCATTTAAAAATAACAATTTTATTTAAAAATATCAAATATTATAATTTGATATTATTTTGAAATATCATTATATTTTATATAAAATTCTTTTAAAAAAAAGAATAAATTGCATACACGTATGTGTATGCGAAGCCTCTAGTATATATATATGGCTTTGGATTTTTTGTGTCACAAAAGTAAAATGTGACAAGCAAAAAATAACTTCCCCCTCAACTTCTCAATAAATAACTAACTTCTTATAAAATAGCTATATTTTATAATTAAAAAATACTAAAAAATAATATGATTGGAAGATGTGGGAGAGAGAAAACAAGTATGATAGGTGGTTACTACTTACTAATGAAATAGAGAAGTGCATAACTTCTCTTTTTTAATTTTTTTATTTTAAAATTATGATAACAATTCTATTTAAAAATTTAAAAATTTAAAAATTTAAAAATTTAAAAATTTTTAATTTTTAATGATTTTAAAATATAATAATAATTTTATATTATATTTTAAAAAAATTTAATAATAAATTGCATGTATGCACGTATGTGCATGCGAAGCCTCAAGTATATATATATGGTTTTGGAGTTTTTGGTGTCACACAAGCAAAGTGTGATACCAAAAAAATAACTTTCCAACTAAAAACAACTAATCAATAAATAACTTCTCATGATTTAATACATTATTTAAAATATAATTATTATATTATATAAAAGATAAAATACTATCAAATGTTTAATATTTTATTATTTTATATCATAATAATAATTTTATATTATATATTTTAAAATAAAATATAAAAATAAATTACATGTACGGTACGTGCATGCGAAGCCTCTAGTATATATATATACTAGAAATTCACCCGTGCACTGCACGGGTTACTCAACAGGATTTCTAAGAAAAAAAATTTGTAATAATATTTAATTAAAACTTATTGAATTTACGTACTTTTGTTCAGATATTATTAATTATGAAAGAAGAAGATGTCAACATAATCAATACACTAAGAGAAAAAGATGATAACCTATATTAATTGAAATAATTAACATTAGATCAATACAAATGAAACATTATTTCAAAATTCAATCTCAAACACCACTGCAATTATAATGTGAAAAGAAATTGTTACAAATTCAAACAAAAAGAAAGAAATACAAATAAGAAGCTAATTTATAGAGTCTTAAAATTCTATTTAACATTCTGAAATATTTCTTTGTATGCAATGTTTGTAGTTGTATTAATTGATGCACCATGCCAATTTCTGACCAATATCTTAATGCGGGACCGTGATCGTACACGTGAGAGAGCAACATACAGTTGACCATGACTAAAAATTATGAAAAAAATGCAAGACATCAACGACGCAACTAATTACTCAGAAAATTTAAGCAACTTTTATAATAAAAAAATTATGAAAAAAGACAAAACTTAGAAGCACAAATAACTATTTAATTAACAATCATATGAATTAGTGCAAAATTCAAATTTCAACCTCAAAATAAAATCCATATGTCTCGGCTTCTTAGTTTATCAAGTGCAGGTAAGAGCCTGTTTGTGCATACTTATTTTTTAAAAAAAAAACACTTATTTTTTTAATAATCACTTAATTTAAAAAAGTGTGCTGAAATTTTAGCTTTAAGCAGAATACACTTTTTTAGCTTTAAGCAGAAGCTAGAAATTGGAGCTTCTTTTTCTAGCTAGTAGCAAAAGCTGAAATTTAAATAATTTATGACAAAAATACCCTCAATAAAATTTAATATTTTCCATTATACCCTTTATTATTTTAAACCTAATTTAGACCTATACAACTACAATTTACAATCAGTCTTTTCAACGTTGCTCCTCCTCTTCCTTCACCATCTCACTTCATGTCTTCATCTTCTTCCTTTACCGTTTCACTAATAATAAATATTAAATAACATTTTAATATATTAATAAATATTAATTAATAAAAAATTAATCATAGGTAAGGCCCCTCTTTTTAGACCCACGGTTCGCTGTGCGGGCTCACGTGGCCTTAGACAGACACACTAAAAATTAATATATTAAAAAATAAATTAACATTTTATTTTTATTTATTTAATAATAATTAACAAATTAAATATTGATATCTATTCATTTATTTAATAATATTAATAATATCATAATCTATACATGTCATTCTTAGTAATTTTACAGTCAACAATCATGTCACCATTTTGACCTGTGCGATGCACGGAATATATCTATAAATATCTGTATATTATTTTAAAATAAATAAAGAAACTAACCAATTAAAGATACAATAATAAAAAAACTCATAAATAAAGTATAGCTTTGTTGTTAAAATTCTAGTGATAATATAACATCTAAGGTTGAAGCTTATAGATATGTAGCTTTTGGAATCAATTTCAAGGTCAATTATCATTCACACCTGTAATCAAATAAAAAAGATTAAAAATAAGTTCACCTGAAAAACTATTTAAATAATTGCATATCTAAAGTGATCACAATACGAAAGAACTCATTGATTATAACTCACAATGGATATATATAACTGAACCCATAAAATACCCGAATATAACTACCCTCCATAACAAATCGAAAAAATTTATGATTATCTATATTTTTTCTTAAAATGTGTTCCATAATCTACTACTTAAAAAATATTATATATATATATATATATATACATATATAGTTTAGCCTTATTTTTCTTTAGTATATGCATTTTATTCATTTTTAGTATTTTTTTAGCTGATTCAAAAATAATAATATTGTTTCGAGCAGAAAAAAAAATCTTGTCCAAACAGCAAAATTTTAAAAAAATGTTTTCTTTTTGAAATAGATAAAATTTTACATAGTAGTAATGTCCATTAATTTATTACAGTTAATGAATTTCTCATTTGTATACATATCCATGAAGAACCAACAAATTACAAGTAAATAAAAAAAATGAAAAATATATTAAAGATAAAATAGTTTTCAATTTTTTATGAGCGGAGATCATAGGGGCTCGAGTTCATATATTTTTATATGAACTCGTCATATGTCAACTCCCAATAGCATCTCCAAAAATAATCTCACAATTATATATCATATAAGCAATCAAAATACCATATGTTCGAAAAAGTGATCATGATTTCACGGTACCTCACTCTAAGAAATTAAATAAAGTATACTTTTTGTTTAAAATACATAAAAATTATCTTGAAAGTTATAAAATTATATAGAAATAGTCCTTTACGTTTCAAAAATTCCAAATAAGTCATATATGTTTGCAAGTTGTTTCAAATAAGCTCTTTTGCTTGGCACTGTTAGTGTTCTCTGTTAAATGATGATGTGAACAAATGATGTAGACAATTTTTCTCCTATGTATAATTTTAAACTGGTGTGAATAATATTGAGTCACGTAGAACTCAAAATAAACTAAAACAAAGATCATATGTGTTCCTACAGTTACTAAAAACAAAGGCCAAATACACAAGAACTCAAAATAAACTAAAACAGAAGCAGATAGAAGAGAGATTTTGTCCACATCAGCTGCTTACATCATCATTTAACGGAGAACACTAACGATATCAAGTAAATAAAATATTTTCCCACTGCAAAATACTGCGTAACTACTAAAGCATATATAATCTATTATATATACTTAAAGGTAGAGGCGCTAATGCAATTACTGAGAATGGCCATATGAGAGCTTGAAAATTCATAAATGGTCTTCACTTTCTTGTGATTTCTTTTTCTTTCTTTTTTTATTAATATAGGAAAAATTGTTTTTTTGTTCTCATTTCTATAGTTGAATTTGGAGGACACTGCACTACTTATGATGCAATGTGAATGTACCATTTTCATTCATTCTTCCCTTATAAGAATACTCAGAATTTAATCTCGAGGTATTATATTTTTTAATACAAACTTTGTTATTAAAAACGTGTATTTTTTAAATAAGTACGTGAATATATGTACATATTCATGCTTCAAATTAAAAGTTCGTCAAAGAATCTTCTTTAGCAATTTAATTAGATTCATACAGTATTAAAAATATTTTGGACGCAGCTAGAAGGTGTTATAATAAATACCTCAGAGTCACATAGCACCATCTCTATTCCATTGTAGGATGATGTGGATGGATATGCTGACATTAGCCAGATCCTCACCACGCGAACCTTGATAATCCAATCTATTTTTGTTGGATTGATAGCACTGATGGGATCAATTCTACCGGCAGCCACTGATTGCAGCTTGTGAGAACTCTTCCTTGAATTCTATTATAAGCTAATTTTGATTATATTGGTGTAATCAGCATTGCTGCGTCTTAGTATATATAGGAATGGGAGAGATTGACAAAATAACAAATAACAACAATTTAAATTTTAAGTTGGAATATGATTCTGATAAATATGAATCAGAAACCACTATTCAAATAATTCACATTGAAATAACTTATCTACTGAATCAAAATTCGAATTTAAATATATGATTTTAAATATTCGAATTTAAAAAATCTATTATATATACTATGTATTGTAATATAGGATCTATATATATATATATATAAAGTCTACGAATTTATGATTCCGTGAACTCTTTGGTTTTTTTTTTTTCGTGTGTTGAAATAATCAAAATAATGATATTTTATAGATATTTATAAAATTTATTCTTTGAGTTTGAATATATAGGTATATGAATTTGTTTTTAAACTTTTAAAGATCCAAATGTCAGGGAAGGTAATTTGATATGCACATATAAAAATAAATTTATTGAAAATTTATATTAATTATTGTGTGTTTGAACTTTGGAATCTATCTCTGATCTATTATATATAATGGGACAGAGTATTATATTTTTATATATATATATATATATATATTCGAATTTTAATATATGATCACTTGGTTAAGATATTTTGATATTTTCAGTTTACAAAATAATGGGGCATTACTGGTACAGAGTATTATATATATATATATATATATATATATATATATATATATATATATATTCGAATTTAAATATAGGGTAAACTACAGTTTGTCCCCCTGTAGTTTGGCCTAATTCCAGTTTGCCCCCCTGTGGTTTAAAGTGCGACACTTAACTACCCTGTGGTTTGGCTTAAAATTAATGTGCCCCCTGTGGTTTAGAGTGTGACACTTGACCCCCTGTGGTTTGTTATGTTAGCACTTAACTACCTTCACTTACCTTCTATCCAAATTTTAGTCAAATTAATCATCATTTTTATACTTTTAATGTTTACAATTTGTTATTCAACACTCTATAATTATAAAATAATTCAAAAAATATATAATTAATATAAAAAAATTATAATTTTAAAAAATCAATAAAATAATTTAATATTTATTGTTTACTCTATTGATTATTTATATTTAGTTATTTATTCATTTTATTTTTATTTTTTATCTTTAATATTTTAGAATTATTAAATCAATCAAAATAAAATTGTAAGAGAATAATATAATATAAATATATAACTAAATTTAAGTTTTTTTTATTGTTCAAGTTCGGAACATACATACCTGAATTGAATGTTAAGGTTATTGAGCTTAGAAACTCTAACATTAAATAATAATTTTCTTAGAAAAGTATCCAATTTATCCAATCATATAACGTTAATAGTGTACCAAAATAAAGTGACAATCCAACTTCATATTAAGTATTAACATATTCAAATTATTGATTTTTTAAAATTATAATTTTTTTTATATTAAATATAATTTTTTTGAATTATTTTATAATTCTAGAGTGTTGAATAACAAATTTTAAACATTAAAAGTATAAAAATGATGATTAATTTGACTAAAATTTGGATAGAAGGTAGGTGAAGGTAGTTAAGTGATAACATAACAAACCACAGGGGGGTCAAGTGTCACACTCTAAACCACAAGGGGTCACATTAATTTTAAGCCAAACCACAGGGTAGTTAAGTGTCGCACTTTAAACCACAGGGGGGCAAACTGAAATTAGGCCAAACTGTAGTTTATCACTTGGTTAAGATATTTTGATATTTTCAGTTTACAAAATAAAGGGGCATTACTGGTACAGAGTATTATATATATATATATTCGAATTTAAATATATGATCACTTCGTTAAGATATTTTGATATTTTCAGTTTATAAAATATTTCAGTTAAGATACATTATTAATATATTATCAAATCTCTAAGCTAAATTTAAAATCTATTATATAAAGCTGATTACATCAGAAATATATATAGCACATGTCAACGACACGTCAGCAATATATGTCAGAGGATTAAAGATGTTTACACGCTGACTTGGCAGCATCTGCATTAGCGCCTCTACCTTTAAGAATATATAATAGATAGATATAATAGATTGGTTAAGTTTTAATTCAAATAATTTATTTAGAATGTTGATCTTAACTTATTTATTTAAAGTTTCAATGTATTTTAAATTCCTTACATTTAATAAAAGTTTAGAATTACAAAACTTAATCTTATCATTTTATGAAATGTCAAAGGTTCATTTTGGTCCTCTATGTTTCACCCAAGTTTTAAATTAGTTCTTTATGTTTCAAAAGTTTTAAATTGGTCATTTATCTTTTCCATAAGTTCTAAATTGGTCATTCCGTTCAAGTCAGTCAATTTCTTAAGTTAACTGCTAACATGACGTGATGACGTGTTCGTTTAAGCTGATGTGTCACGTCATGTTACGTCATTGACACGTCATCACATATGATGAAAAAGAAGATGACGTGACGATGACATGGAGTGACAAGTCAGCTTGAACGGACACGTAAAAAAGATGATATGTCCACCTCGACACTTATTTTTTAAAAGCTTAAAAGCACTTAGTTTTTTTAAAAAGTGCATTTTTTTAAAAATAATGTGTCTTGGCCTTATATTGAAAAGTATATTTTTAAATGGCAAAAGTATCTTTCTTACCCCCAACGTTTGGGGTTCTGTCAGTTTCGCCCTTAATGTTTTTTCGTTGTCAATTGTACCCTTAACGTTTTACGTTTCTGCTAATGTCACCATTTTCACTAATACCGTCAAATATTTAATAGTTTTTGCTGACGTGGCTTCCTATGTGGCAAAACGTTTTTTTTCTGTCAATTGTACTCCTAACGTTTTACATTTCTGCCAATGCCACCCTTTTCACTAGCACCATTAAATATTTAATAGTTTTTGTTTACGTGGCATCCTATGTTGCAAAAATATCTGACTTGGTATATTTTTTTCCACATCAGATTTCCTACTTATCTTTTCCCCATCAAAGTTGAGTCGTTTTGATCTCGGCCTATTCCTTCTAAAATATAACTCAAACGCACGCGCTATTTTGCTCATAAAAACATCGGAGACGTTATCCATTCTCTATTTTAGGGTAACGTCTCCGACAAAGTAGAGGATGGGTAACGTCTCCGATGTTTTTGTCTGCAAAATGGCACGTGCGTTTGAGTTATATTTTAAAAGGAATATGGTGAGGCTAAAACGACACGGTTTTGATGGGAAAAAGATGAGTAAAAAAATCTGGTGTGGAAAAAAATATGCCAAGTCAGATATTTTTGCCACATAGGTGCCACGTAAGCAAAAACTATTAAATATTTGATGGTACTAGTGAAAAGGGTGACATTGGTAGAAATGTAAAACGTTAGGGGTACAAATGACAGAAAAAAAAACGTTTTGCCACATAGGATGCCACGTCAGCAAAAACTATTAAATATTTGACGGTGTTAGTGAAAATGGTGACATTGGCAGAAACATAAAACGTTAGCGGTACAATTGACAGCGAAAAAACGTCAGGGGCGAAACTGGCAGGACCTCCAAACGTTGGGAGTAAGAAAGGTACTTTTGCCTTTTTAAATTGTGGTAGAAACAAATTTCCAGCTTTAAGCGTAAAATAACAATTAGAGTTTCTGCTTCTAATCAAAAGTATAAGCTAAAATTTAAATATTTTATAATATATAAAACTACCCTTACTAAGTTTTTTTTTTCTCATTTTGTCCTTCATCAAACATTAGGGTGACGTTTGGCATCCGGTGAGTGTTTTAGTGGGAAGTGGAAGTAAGTAATAAAAAGTATGTTTGAGTTACAAGAAAAATAGCTATTTTTAATTAAAAATTGATTAAAAAGGGTAAAGTATCATTGCTGCCCCCAAACTTTACTGCAATGTTCACTCCTGCCCCCAAACTTTTTTTTGGTTCATGCTTACCCCAAACTTTCAGTTTTGTTCATGAGTGCCCTTTTTGCTAACACCGTTAACTTGCTTGACGGAATTTGCTGACGTGGATGATGAATGTGTATTTTTTTGCCACGTCATTGTCCACCTCACCTTTGACTTTTTACTTTTATTAAAAAAAAGTAACCTAATCTAAATAAAAAATATTTTAGGATAAAAGTTTGATTTTTTTTTTTAAATTTGGATTAGGTTAATTTTTTTAAAATAAAAGTAAAAAGTTAAATATGAGATGTAAAATGAGATGGACAATGAGGTGGCAAAAGAGATACACATTCATAGTCCACGTCAGCAAATTCCGTCAAGCAAGTTAACGGTGTTAGCAAAAAGGGCAGGCATGAACAAAATTGAAAGTTTGGGGGTAGGCTTGAACCAAAAATAAGTTTGGGGGCAGGAATGAACATTACGGCAAAGTTTGAGAGCGGCAAGGGTACTTTACCCATTAAAAAAATATGATTGATAAGTCTTCTATTAATTTATGTCACAAAATAGTTATTTAATAATTAAAAGTACAAGAAAAATATCCAACGAGAGCATGTAAGAGAAATAAAATAGATATGATGACTAATTATTAAAAAAGTAAAAAAAGTAATTTTTTTTTATTATTTACTTGTTATTTTAAATATAATTATTATTATTTTATATTGTATTTTTTTTGAGAGATTGTATTTTAAAATTTAAAAAACTATATCGAATACTTAATTTGTTATTATTTTAAAATATAATAATAATTATCTATATTAATACAAAATGATGTGGGAGAGATAAGATAAATATTGATGATTGTAATTAATTATGTTAAGGATAATTTAGTAAATTTACGTAGGTAATAATAATCTCATCCCATGTACTTACAATAATATCGCTCGATTAAAAAAGTGAAGAAACATGAGAATATAAGACTCTCGGAATTGTAAGATTCTTGGACCTATTTTTTAAGAATTTTGCTAACTATTGTTTAAGAATTTCCTTTAATCAATGAGAGAACTTAAAAATTTTATTTATTGACTTTATATCAATTTCAAAAAAGTAAATATCTTTTCTACTAAGTAAAAAAATCTTAACAAATGTCTTAGGGCACTTATAATTAGATAAATCATTTTCTTAAACTCTTATACCAAACTTATGATTACAATATGCAGAGCTCATAACCCCATAATTATTTTTTTTTCAACTCTTATACTAAATGACTCTTAAAAATTTTAAGAAATTGAGAGAAATCTAATCCTTAGCGATGAATACAAAATTAAATTTTAAAATTCACAAGGCTTGTTTGATTTAGAGAATCTTGGAGGGAACAAGAATGTGAATGGAATAAAAATAGATAAAATTACTATTTTATTCGTATATTAAAAGTGAAAATATAATAAAAGCGGGTAGAAAAATAAAGGCAAAAATAAAATTTTATCATATTGCAAAAAATAAGATTTGTTTGGTATGCAGAAAGATAGAGGAAATGTTGGATTGCCTCCACCATTATCTTGCTCATTCTTGCTAACAAACACACTCTTAGGCAAATTTGGTTACGTGAATGTTGGATGTGATAGGAATGTGAATGGGAATGTTGGAGGGAATGTGAATAGTAAAGTGAAAGTTATGTGACGTGAATTGAATAAAAGTAGGTAAAATGACAATTTTGCCCTTATATTAATAGTGAAAATAGAATAAAAGTGGGTAAAAAAGTTGGTGCAAAAACATAATTTCATCGCATTGCAAAAAGTAAGGTATATTTGGTAGGAAGAATATTAGAGAGAATGTTGGATTACAATAAGGATTATATTGTTTTTTTTCAAGCAACCAAACATGCCCTTAGGATGTTTGGTTAATAGAATGTTGGATGTAATGGGAACGCGAATGTTGGACGAAATAAAAATATTATGTCAATGTGATATGATGTGAATGGAATAAAAGTGAATAAAATGATAATTTTACCCTTATATTAAAAGTGAGAATGAAATAAAAATAGGCAAAAAAGTAAGGACAAAAATATAATTTCATCACATTACAAAAAGTGAGGTATGTTTAGTTGGAAAAATATTGAATTACATGACACATTAAGTCCACAAAATTGTGATCCAAACGGGCCCTTAGTGTTAACTGTTATGTACCGGTCGTCTTATACACTTCTAAAACCCTAAACCCTAAAGATCACTCACCCGCGTCACGAACAGTGGCCTTTACTTCACAATCTATGAAGCAATATAGCCATTAGCACCTATCACACACACACACACACACCACTTTTCCTTCCGCCGCCGTCGGCTTCTCGTTTCTCATCGTCTCGTCTTCCCCATATTCTTCTCCTCATCTCGTCTGGGCGGCTTCTCTGAGCTTCAGGTGAGTTTTGCCTTCACTCCAATCTCCATAATTTCTTTCTTATTTCTTTTGGCTAAAAGGTTAAATTGAACCACCAGTAATTGCTAAGAAAATAAGAAAAATTCACAAACCTGGGACCGTATTCTTCTTCTTCTGCGTTCTAGGAAATTGGTTTTGTTCCAATAGATCACGATACCTAGCTTCTCTTGATGTGGTGTGTTCATATAGCTAAAAAGGTGGTGTGTGCAAATGCATTAGGTCATTATATTAAGGCTAATTACCTTGTGCGTTATCTATTCTATCAACTCTAAATTTCAGCCTTTTGTTTCATTAATTTGAATTTTTAGTAAGGTGGGTCATTGGATAAAAGTCATTGTATTACTACATTTGCTTGTTACAAAGCTACTTTATGAAAGCTCAGTTTTCTAAATAAACACATCACTATTGTCAAAATCAATTGATTCATACCTCTTGTGTTTACATGATGTGTTCTCAAGATTGGCTATGCTTTGAATTGCTATATGTGTAAATCCGATATAGTATCTGACAAAAAAAAAGAGGATAGTTTTGTATACTGAAAAGATTTTTTTGTCAATTTTTTTTGTGGATTTAAGTCAGGTTGGATAACGGATGTTTTATTCGGCTGGATATTGCCGAAAAACAATTGTAAATTGCAATCCTTATTAAAACCCTGAATCTCCAAGATTTTGTTGTTGCTCGGGATTTCTCCTTTTGTTCAATTTTGGAAGCAGAAGATGGGTATATTTGAACCCTACAGAGCAATTGGATACATTACAAGCAGCGTGCCTATCTCTATTCAGAGACTTGGTACTGAAACTTTCGTCACTGTCAGTGTTGGGAAGGCTTTTCAGATTTATAATGTAATTTCAGATGAGCACAAACTTTTTAAAATATGTTGATGTTTATCTTTGGTCTGTTAGTTCATCTTGATCGCTTGTGCTATAATTTTCAATCAACTTGACCACCAACGTGTGATTTTCTCTTATGCAGTGTGCAAAGCTCAATTTGATTCTCGTTGGTAAGGTTTTAGTGTTTTCCTTATTAGTTTCTAATTCAGTTAATATAATTTGCTATAGCAATCCTCTTCTCATTGGAAATTGCTATTTTTATGAAGGTCCTCAATTGCCAAAGAAGATTAGAGCTCTTGCTTCCTATCGTGAGTACACTTTTGCCGCATATGGCAATGACATTGCAGTTTTCAAGCGTGCACACCAGGTTTTTACAATAATACTCTATCACCCCTTCTAATCACAAAAAGAAAAAACAGACAGAAAAACTCAGTAGATGGTAATTTTGTATGTTAAAAGTTACCATGAGCTACTGTTTACCTGCACTACCACTCTTATTAATCTAGGGTTGAAAGTTTGGGATAAAACATGATCTAAATTTATTGCAACTCTCGATAAAGCAACTGATGGCAAGGAATGTATTTTTACTTTTCGTTGGCATTTGATGAATTTAATGCCATGACTCTTACAGGTGGCAACTTGGAGCAGACATAATGCCAGGGTGAACGTGTTACTGTTGTTTGGGGAGCATATTCTTAGTGTTGATGCTCATGGCAATATGTTCATATGGGCATTTAAGGGAAATGATCAGAATCTTGCTCCGATTGGGCACATTATGCTAGATGATAAATTTAACCCCAGCTGTATAATGCATCCAGATACTTACCTTAACAAGGTGAACACTGCTTTCCTTACAGAATTTCAATAAAATTTGCACTGCTTAGATATGCAATTGCCCTGTATAATGGAGAAGCGTTTAAGCAGGTTCTTATTGGGAGTGAGAAAGGTCCTATGCAGCTTTGGAACATCAGCACAAAGAAGAAAATATACGAGTTTAAGGGATGGAATTCACCTATCTCAGCTTGTGTGTCTTCCCCTGCTCTAGATGTTGTTGCAGTTGGTTGCGCAGATGGAAGTATTCATGTTCACAACATTCGTTATGATGAAGAGTTGGTTACATTTACCCACTCTACTCGAGGTTCAGTGACTGCCTTGTCTTTCAGTACTGGTAAATGCCACAACTTTTTACCTTAATTTGTCAAAGGGAAGCATTTGCGTGGCATTAACATTATAGTGCTATCTTAAATGAACTGTGGAAGTGTAACCAGGTTGTTTTGTTTCTTTGGGGACATAGAAAATTCAATTTTTAGCTTGATTTTCTTATGAATTACTTTTGAACTAATTTTGTAGGATTTTGAAAACAACGTTGGTTTATATCAACCAAATTCTTTCCTTATAAGATATATATTATTTAATGAATGTGGTCATTGTATTACTTCTCCCAAGTTTGAGAAGTATTCTTTTATCTGTTGTCTGTTCCACTTGTTCCAGTAAACATACATAGCAAAATTTAATCATAGAACTGCTCTCTTCATTGGATCTCTGTGTTGCCACTTGTTAAGTGGTTTGTGCTAGCGTTTATTATTTTGTTCTATATTTAGGTGGGCAATCCATTCTAGCATTTAGATGGGGACTCAAATTGAAGAGAAATTTTCATATGCTTTTTGGTTTTCTGTGAGACCGAATGGATAGCCATATTTACTTTAACTTGAACAAATGAAAATTATGTGGTCAATGCCAACTCAGTTTGATGCCTGTAAATTTAAGCTTTTGCCAGATAACTTTTGTGCAGAGCAGATGAGCTTTCTGTTGACATAGAGGAATTGAATATTCCAACATGATTTTGTTATGGATGACATTAAAACTCAATCTTTGAGATGGATTAGTTTATGCAACTAAATTATTTTTCTTAAGATATATATTATAAATGTTATTTTATTACTTTTTTCTGTTCCGAAAGCTAATCTGTTTCACTTACTATGATATGCATATGTCACACATATGATCATTGAACTGCTTTCGTCTTTGGACCTCTTTGTGTTGTCATTTATCAAGTGGTTTGTTTTTTAAATAATTTTAAAATTTATTTTAATTTTCTCTTAGATGGCCAACCCCTTCTAGCATCTGGCGGATCATCCGGTGTCGTAAGCATATGGAATCTGGAAAAGAAAAGGCTCCAATCAGTCATAAAAGATGCTCATGATAGCTCAATTACTTCATTACATTTTTTTGCTAATGAGCCAGTGCTAATGAGTGCATCAGCTGACAACTCTATCAAAGTAAGATTGTTTTTTTTACATTTTATGAGGATATATATATATATATATATATATATATATGTAGAATTCAAGAGCTCTTTTATGAAAAAGGAAAGCTTTCTATTTTTACTAAATTTCTCGGCAAATATTGTGTGCAGAGGAATATTATTTTAATTTTTATACCTTGTTAAATGACTCTATCTACTTGAAGTTTTAATTTTTATCCCTTGCATCAAAACTCTGAACTCTTTTTACTGAAAAATACTTGTTTTAACTACTAATTTGCATAGCTGCTATCCTTTTCCCTTGTGGGGAGAACCTTGGTGTGAATTTGTATTGCAGTTGTTGTGTGTATTTTTATATCTAACTTGTATTTTTTTTTCTTAGATGTGGATTTTCGACACCAGTGATGGCGATCCTCGTCTTTTACGCTTTCGCTGTGGGCATAGTGCTCCACCACTTTGCATAAAGTAATAATATTTTTTCAGATCTTAATTTTATTTTGGAACTTATTGTACGTACAAGCTTAAGATCAGATTATTTTTGTCATGTCATTAAACATGCTGTTGTATGGAAAAATTCTTGTTGGGAGAGTTGAGCTTGTGTTATAGGACTTTCGCTCGCTCGAGCGAGACTAGGCAAAGCCCAATGGGATTCTAGATATCAATGGTTTTGAAATAAAGTGCTGTTTTAGTAATAAAATATTACGGAATTCACTTCTCCAATTTATTCATCTACTGATTTTTTTTTTATAAAATAAAAAATGTTGTCTATTAATTATTGCAATTATCCTTGTTTGGAAGTGGGTTTTGATTCTTGCAAATAACTAATAAGCAGAAGTACTGCCTCAATGTGATGGCAGCAGGGAACAGTCAGTAGAGTTTGCTTCTTTCCTGTGCTGCAATACAAGGCTTTTAACATGACATTCAGGGTAGCAAGTGAGCCTGAAAGGGAACTGCATGAACATTTATAACTGTATCATTTCACTTAAATACCACTTGTTCAAACTGCTATTTCAAACTTTCAGTAGTTTATAAGAACTTCTGTTCATAATTTACCCGGGTATTTCTACTAATTTTTTTAGTTCTTTTGACCTTTAAATTCCTTACAGTGAATCTTTTTACTTAAAAGATTACCTTCATTATCATAATCATTTGCATCACATTTAGCAGTGTTGCTTGGTTCTTCCATATTATTGTCCTATTGAGTTCAACTCCTCGGTTGTCAAATTAGCCCATTGTATTTGGCATGTTTGATCACTGATGTCACATTTGACACAAATCATATGTGGCAGGTTTTATGCCAATGGGAGACATATTCTCTCTGCTGGTCAGGATCGTGCCTTTCGCCTTTTCTCTGTGATTCAGGTTTGTTATCATTCATTGATTGAATTTTTTTTATTGAACTTTACTTAAGTTGTGAACTGCTATTGTATATTAGTACATTTGCCTTAGCCTTTGTCCTCTTTATGACCTTTTAAGAAGGTGAACTTGAATATGTTAAAAATAAATGGATATTACATTTGTTGTAGGATCAACAAAGCAGGGAGCTTTCTCAACGACATGTATCTAAACGTGCTAAGAAATTGATGGTGAAGGTACGATTGATGCTTTCATTCTCAATTTATTGTTGCTTATCTGAGTTTTGTGGGGGCATTGGTTCTTTTCCATTTTCTGTGTAAATTGTAAAATTTGCAAGTTTGGTTTACAGCCTTTGACTTGATCATGGAAAAGGCATGTAAATTATATTTTAATTTAATATAATTCCTTTTTTACTATTGATAATCTTTTATTTTGTATTACCCATTTAATATACAAATTGCTTTACTTCTTTTATTTACTTTGTTTGGTAGTGATGCCATTCAAATTATTAATCATGCTTTGGTTGTGAGAATTATGTGCAACTTATGTGTTTGCAAGGGATATATATATATATTTGAGTGGGAGAAGTGCGAAACAAACTTTACCAAAGAGTAAAATATGAACTTCTTGAGTGGTTCCAATAAACGTGTTATGTTGACCTCTTGTATTTTTTTAGGTGCTTTTGTAGTTTTGTTCATGGTACTTTTATGTCAAATATAAACATGGATGTATCTCAATGACTTCAAATCATTAAATCTAAATATAGGCTTGCCTTGCTCTCATCCCCTAAAAAATGAAAGAAACGTAAAAGGAATTTGTGATAATTTTGTTAAATCATATGTGTAATTCCATATCTTTGTTAGGTTTTGCCTTATTTACAGGATCAGCTTAGTGAAGTGATACCTATCTCATACTTAGGACGCCTTTAATATCTTGTTATTTTAGATACATGGTATAAGATACTATGATATTCATGAAGCCTCTATTCTATATGGCAACTGATGATAGCATACATCTTAGAGATGTAATATACTCATGTTTTATTGTACATATTAATCAGTGTTATTTACTCTATGAACTCTCATATCTATGCTTTCAAGTTTAAATATATTACATCTTATAAATATACATTTTTTCAATTGCCTTTGGAAAAATAAATTAAAATAAAGTTCATGTGTAATTTGTTCCTTCTTCATCCATATCAAAATAAATTACAATATATTTTTTAAATTAATTATATTATACATTTTTCTTATGTCTTATAAAATAAAATTTGTTGTGAAGTTTATTACCATAGACAAGAAAGGGTAAAATTGGTGACGTGAAAAAATTGATTTTGGATCCTCTATATTTGAGAAATGTTACATTTCTCTACATTTAGAGAGAGATAGGAAGAAAAAAAAGGGACCCACACTGAATTAAGGGCCAAAAAAATTTAGAGAAATATACCATTTCTCAAATTTAGAGAATCTAGACCCAAAAAAATTTAAGTCAATCAATCCTGTGATGTGAGATTGAGATGATAGAATGTCTTGGCTGTCATAAGATAACGTTGTTAACCAAGGAAAAAAATACGTGGTAAAAATAAGATACACTTGGGCCAGGAAATCCCGTGCTCAAAATAGACAAAAAATGATTTTTCTATTTTGAGCACGGGTTTTTGTCAGTAAAAAAAATGGTATTCGTGTCGTGTGTGGTTTTTTGAATCGTGTCAATAAGCTAGACCTATGCTTCAAGTTGTTTCATCATTCATGCCATTACTATACTCGAACACTCAATTGTTGCTAGGAGGTGATATCAAGGTGTTATCTCATTTGCTCTATTACTTACTACTCATCTCTCATTTTTTGTAAATGGTTGTTTTATTGCAGGAGGAAGAAATAAAATTGAAGCCTGTGATTGCATTTGATTGTGGTAAGGTTTTCCTACTAGACTTTTCTTGATGTTAGTTGGTACATTGTGCTTGAGCTTCATTCATTTAGGTGAAATTTTTCTGGAGATAGTTAATTGATGGAACTTCATCTATCAGTTGACTTTTCTGTTTAATGGTTGACATGTATGTAGGCCTATGAAGTAGTGAATGTGGTCGATGATTGTTGGTTCATATGTTAACTTTATGTTACTTAGATTAGGATTTAGTTAGTGGTTAGTTATCACAATTGTTGGGAGTTGAAGGTGCTTGTTTTTCTTTTTTCTTGTTTATCTTAGCTAGTCAATAATAACCTAACATAGAAATGAGTAAAGACAGAACACGTTGGTGTCGCTTGATCCATATAGTCGACCCCACCTAGTGGGAAAAGGCTTTGATTGTTGTTATTGTTGTTTATCTTAGCTAGTCAACTAGAGGGTGAGCCTTGGAGCAACAGTAAGGTTGCTGCCATGTGACCTAAAGGTTATGGGATGTCCCTACTCCCTAGGATAATATAGGCTATCCAAGTCCCGCATCAAGTAATATGGGATGCTTGATGAAGAATTTGGTTCTGTCCACTCAACGGGTCATTTTTGACGGATTTCCAAGTTGGATTCCATCATTTGTATCATAGTTGGTCTTTTCCGATGGCATGGAAACGACTAATTGCAAAGTGTCCTGACCTTGGTAGAGTGAAAGTGTGAAACGATGTTGAGTAAGTGTCCCAGAGTGCAAACCATGATGTCAGCTCTTTAGGGGAAGTGCTATGATGGGGACAAGGGATAGAATGGAATGTCTTTAGGGTATAAGCTACTGCTGAGAATGGGGATATTATGGGATGTCCCTTGGGTAGTATGGGAGACCCAAGTGCCACATCGGGTAGTATGGGATACTTAATAGGGTACTTTAGTGTCTTGGTTATTCCCCTTCAACAACTAGCTTTTGAGGGAGGTTTCCTGAAGTCACTTGAGTTACATCCATTTGGCGCTAAATTTTAGATGGATGATGGTGATCAAAGGTCAAAGTTAGATCATTTTTACAAAATAGGAGGGCAACATTTTTTTTGTTTCTCGAGTAGGGGAACCATACTAGAACTTCTATGAAACTTCAGGGACCAAAAGTGCATTGAAGCCAAAAATTTTGCTTTGTGCTAATGAAACTGATTGTTGTTAGAATGCTTAACTTTTACCTATTTAGAAATCCCAACTCAAGTCATGTTAGAACGATACATTCTAAGTAACCTTTTCTGTTAGCTACTACAGCCTTTATTTCTTGCTATTTTTTAGAAAAATATTACATGGTCATCAAGTTGCATTTTTATGCATATATAATATTTTATAAAATAAGACATTCATACTTAATCCTTGTATTAATATGTGTAATTTTGTTATTTTCCTTATGCACTTCTAGCTTCTTGTGTTTGATGAATTATATTGTTATTTTGGCAAAGGTATAAAAATGCTTAATGTTCTTTTATTGTGTTGCTTATTACTTCAGCTGAGATTAGAGAACGTGACTGGTGCAATGTGGTTACTTGTCATATGGATACTGCCCAGGCATATGTGTGGAGACTTCAGAACTTTGTTCTTGGTGAGCATATATTGAAACCCTGCCCAAAAAATCCAACACCTGTAAAGGTTAGCATCTCACTAAGTCAAATTCAATTTCCTGTGTATTCAAAATTAAAGTATTTGTTAGAGATGTCAGATATATGTCAACACCATTCCTGGCCTTCCTTGCAAAGTTCAATTTATTGGCTTAATGTTTTATTTAAAAAATAGTTTTTGGGTTGATTTTGTTCCTATCATGATGTGTAAACCTCAACTAAATGGTTCATATCAAGGGGGCGTGTTATATATATATATATATAAACTCCAAGCCATTTCTGAGCCTCCTATTAAAACCTTGCTTGTTAATAACTTGTTACTGATCCTTTAACTTGTGTTGTCTCTAGTTCAAATTGTCATGACAAAGCAGTATGTAGCGTACTATTAGATGTTAGACATTGAAAACAATGATCCTATAATTAAGATAAGAGAATATATTGCATCACTTTGAGATTCATGATAATTTTAATGACCAATGGTGATCTCTAGTTGATGATTGCCTTCATATGGTTACAGGCTTGTGCAATCAGTGCATGTGGCAACTTCGCCTTGTTGGGGACAGCAGCTGGTTGGATTGAAAGATTTAACCTTCAATCTGGACTCAGCCGGGGTGCTTACATTGACATGACAGAACAAAAAAGCTGTGCTCATGATGGTGAAGTGGCTGGAGTTGCTTGTGACTCAACAAATACCCTCATGATAAGTGCAGGATATCATGGAGATATAAAGGTTAATCTTTGTTATTTAGAGGCGCTATTTAAATGTTGTTTTTGCTGTATTGCAGTGCCTTCTGTTAGAATGGAAAGTGATGGATTTTAATCAGAAATTTCTTCCATTACATCTTTGGGAGAGGATTATTTTTGTAGAGGTTTTAGCTATATTTTTTTAGGGGGTGTCCCATGTGAATCTTCCAAGGGATTTGAAAGCTCTTTTGAATTGAAGAGTCTTCTATTTTTTATTCCTTTAATATATAGTAAGCAGAAATTGGCATATGCTACTTTCCAGTGTAGTCAAAGGCGCTCGCCTTAGCGACTAAGGCACTAAGGCGAAGCGCTAATTCACCCTAACGCCTCTCAAGGTGTGAGAGGCGCTGGGTTCAAAGAGGCGCCGCCAAGGCGAGCGCCTCTTCCGCCTCCACTGTCAATAAGGCGTGCGCCTTAGGCGCCTCACTGAATGAGGGTAAAGTGTTCTGTTTATTTTTTGTTTTATGGATGACAAATCAGCTTTTTAGGTTTAAATTAGGAGGAAAACGGCCCAGCCCAATATTTTAATAGATATAAAGTAGGTGAACTTTTTAGGTATAAGTAATCAAAAGTATAAAACAAGACACACAACCAATACATACGGCATCTTCTTCAAGACTTCAACAGTTCAGCAATGTAAACAGAGACATACGACAGAACAGAACAGAGACTCAATCACTGAAGCACTTTTGGTATTTTGTTTGTTTGGGTATTACTTTGATATATGACTCTATTTCCTTAATGATTTTCATGATTATAGTGTCTTATGACTTGATGATTGTTGAATTAGAACTTAGAATTGTTAATTTATATTTCAAATGTTGATACAAACTCTCATCTTTTTATGTTTGTTCATATAGCATATTCTAGAAAATTGTTTCTTATTATAGTTCCTTAGTTCACTCGGGCGTGCACCTTTCTATCGCCTCTCGCCTAAGGCGTTTTAGGGGCTTAGCGCCTTAAGGGCGCCTTTCGCCTTTGACTACCTTGCTACTTTCTACCGGAAAGTTTCATTTCTAATAGGATCTCTTGCAGGTTTGGGACTTCAAGGAACGTCAATTTAAATCCAGATGGGATATTGGGTGTTCTGTTGTTAAAATTATTTACCATCGTCACAATGGTAACATCTACTAGTAACTTTTTATATTATATATTTTTTGTCTATTCCTACCTTAAAAATTGTAATCTTCAGTCATGGGGTGAAAAACAAGTTTTGCATGGTTTTCAGGTCTTCTGGCTACTGTTGTGGATGATTTCTCCATTCAATTGTTTGACGTTGTGGCTCTTAGACTTGTTCGTAAATTTGAAGGTCACACAGATCGCATAACAGACTTGTCCTTCAGTGAGGATGGGAAATGGCTTGTGTCGTCTAGTATGGATGGAAGTCTTCGTGTTTGGGATGTAGTCTTAGCAAGACAGATAGATGCTATACAGGTTGATGTGCCTATCACAGCATTATCGCTGTCCCCAAACATGGATATATTAGCAACTACCCATGCTGATCAAAATGGAGTATACCTCTGGTGAGATTCCTTACTCTTCATGGTTGTTGGCAGATAATTTTACTTTAAACATTTTTCTTATGTTCAAGATTTTAATGCATCTTCTGATGGATATATATTTCTATGTATGCACACAGACACACTTGTACATACATATATACATACCTACATATATGTAGAGACTAGAGAGAGAGTAAATTATTCTTTTCATCCCTGAAAGATGACTAATTTCTCAATTTGGTTCTCCAAAGTGTAGCCCTCTCAATTTAGTCCATCACTATTTTTTTCCCCAAACTTTTTCATCCCTTTGGGAGACCAAATCGAAAAGTTAGTCATCTTTCTGGGATAAAATCATTAATTTGCCTGTGTGTCTATGTATATGTTTCTGGTCTTCAGTGTAAAGATAGTCCGATATGATGAGAAAGCTGGTTTCCTTTGGTTTCTGAAAGTCATTTGGAATAAAGTAAATACATAAAAATTAAATGGAGCCGAGTTAATTCCGAGACTAAGTTCTCCACTCAGTACAAGTTTGAATATAAAGTTTTCTCTATGAATCAAACAAGAGAGTGGGTTTGCTTAAGATGGCAGTTTTGTGAACTGGCGATAATTGATGATTTGGAATGAACCATATGTTGATGGAATAATTACTACAACTTATCTGCGAATAGATTTAACACCTTGATAAATATTGATTGCAAGAAATATTTTTATCAGGGTAAATCAGGCGATGTTTTCGAGCACCTCAAATTTTGATTCCTATGCAAGTGGAAAAGAGGTTGTGAGCATCAAGCTACCATCTGTATCTTCTATAGAGGATTCCCAAGTTGAGCACTCTGATAAGCCAATGAATTCTTTGAAACCCAACGATGCTCCGGGCTTCCCTATTCAAGATAAGCAAATTCCTGATCTGGTTACACTATCATTGCTGCCCAAGAGCCAGTGGCAAAGCTTGATCAATCTAGACATCATTAAGGTCCTTAAATCTCTCTCTCCAACATTTTTTTTCTTGCTATATAGTATTTTGGGACATGTAACCTTATTTCCATCAATTCCATTGACTTTAACGTGCAGGCCCGCAATAAACCGATTGAACCTCCTAAGAAACCCGAAAAGGCTCCATTCTTTTTGCCTTCAGTTGCATCCATTTCTGGGGAAATCCTGTTTGAGCCTAGTAAGTTATCAGAAAAGGACAAGGATGAAACAGGCAATGAAGCAGAGATAAACAAGAGGGGGGTAGATATGCCACCATCCCGTTTTCTTCATCTTCTTCAATCCTCATCCAAAGTAGACAATTGTAAGCACCTCAACAAACTGATTGTTAGCTGCATCTTGTATATTTTCTTTTCGTAATTCCAAAGAAGCTTATTGGAATCAAGTCTCTGTAATACTAGTGGACATTTCATATTTTGCCATTTCATATTTTGCAGATGCAGCTTTTACTGATTATATAAAAGGATTATCTCCATCAACTTTGGATATGGAACTTAGAATGCTTCAGATCATAGATGATGATGATGATGATGATGATCAGCAGGAAGATGAGAAGAGACCTGAATTGGCTTCAATTGAACAGCTTCTGGATTATTTTATCCATGAGCTATCCTGCAGAAATAATTTTGAGTTTCTACAAGCTGTCATGAGGTTGTTTTTAAAGGTAAAACAACTATCTGTGTGTTTTAGTTAGCCAGTTGGAAGATAGTTCTTTTTTGGTCTATGACCGGGTATCCAACCAAGCAGGTCTAATGACTAATTCTTCGGATACTGCGGGGCCTATTATTGGGGGAATCCTTCCAACATATAACGCTCCATTCCTATCCCTCTAGGGATTGAACCCGATAGATGATAGTTAAGGGAACAAAGATTCCTTACCATTTGTGACACACCATGTTGGTAGTTGGAAGATAGTTTTGTGATTATACGCTTACATGGTTTTTTCTTTTTCTCACAGATACACGGTGAGACAATTCGGCAGAAGTCAGACTTGCAAGATAAGGCGAGGAAGCTTCTAGATGTTCATTGCTCAGTTTGGCAGACGGTAGATAACTTGTTTCAAAGTGCGAGATGTGTGGTTTCTTTTCTTAGTAACTCACAGATTTAGGTGTGATTAACTCACAAATCATGAAATTTATACCAATTTAGGGACAAGTTGAAAACAGATGAGCTGTGGTTAAGTTTGGTAGGGGAGCTATACTGAATTTTTTTAGTAGGTACAGTCATTCAGATGTGAGCCTTAAGGATAGTGAATGGTAAAATGCTTGTGGCTGGGTTTCCTGTTGTCATGTATCTAGTTTTGTAGGTGGTCCATAACATTGAGTACGATACTCATATTTGATGGATGTCTTGAAATTTTATCCTATGAGTATCGGTTAAGAAGTACCTTAATTTTTATATATATAAAAAGTGATATTTATGTTGAGAAACTATATAATGGTAAGTAAAAATGTTAAATTATACATATCAAAGTAATTAAATAATATATTTATATCTATTTATTTTTTAATTTTTTGTGATTCGTAGATTGATTTTAATACTCTTTTAGCTTGGAAGCAAGGTTGTAAGAACCAAATCGGATAAAAATTCGGACAATTGTTCGATTTATGGTCCAATCGATTTAATCGGTCGAACCGGATGACGCAATAAATAATATTTATTCTTAATATATAAAATGACATCACTCATATTTTCGGTTTCAACATATATAATTTTAAATTATATGACTTTTCAAAATTTTAATTTTCAAGACTTGTCAAACTCTGAAAGAACTTGATCAAATTAAACATAAAATTCTTGATAATCATGGCTTCTTAAATTTTAATTTTTAAGACTTTTTTAATTTTAATTTTAAGTTTTTAATTTCTTTTATGATTTTATTTTTTATTTTTAATAAAAAATTGGACCGGTTGGACTTCGGTTAAATTTGGTATAATTAGGAAAACGATTTTTTTGTCTAACCGATTCGTCTTTATATTCGGTTAGCAGATAGACTGGTCGAACTGTGCAATCCGGTCCAAACAACAATGTTTAAAAATTCATCCTCTTTTGCTATGGGAAAAGTGGCAAACGATATTAAAGTACATCCAAATGAGTTTGGTACATGCATATCTATCAAATTCTACAAAGATTTTTTTTGGCTTGAATTCTACAAAGATTATACAATTGTAAATTTGTAATGATCTTCATAACGTGGTTCAAAGAATATGACATCAATAATATCTTCAAGGGATAGTCAAAATAAGGCATCACTTTTGCTGAATATACCAATAAAACCTCCATAGTAGACACTTCTAGTGGCAGCAGTGGTAAGGGTTGAGATCGAAATGAAAATTTTGAGGTTAAAGAAGAGGTAAAAATTTAATTTTTGAAAAGTTATAGCATGCCACGTTATTATTTAACAGAAAAAGGGACGATGTTATACAAAAGGACTTATTTGAAACAAATTGCAAAGATAGAGAACTTTTGAAAGATAAAAAACTAGTATGAAATTAGTGAAAAAGATAAAGGACCAAAATAAGTATTTGATCTTTTTTTTTTTTTTAACTTTTCACAAATTTAAAGACATTAGATATTCTATTGATCAATAAAAAAAAATCTTAACAAGTTTCTTAGAACATATATTTTTTTTTTGGTTTGAAGAAAGTATGGACTAGTTTGGATTTCATCAATACCCAGTGGTGAGTGGAATTTGGATCAGGTGTAATCTCTCTGTAATTCCTTCAAAATATACACTTTTGTTTTGTTTGTATAGTAAAAATAGGGGGCTAACACTGACCAACCATAAATGGATTAGAAATCAAATTATTATTAATATTGACAAATAACATTACTAAATAGCCTTGTGAAGCTATTTCTCAATATTAATAACATTTTGATCCGTAATCCATTCATGATAATATAGTCCTTAATTCATTCATGGTCAATTCTTACTAGAATGAGTCCTTGTTTAACTTTACAAATGAAACAAAAATGTAGGTGGCGTTCGGTTGGCGGAATTGCCGAAGGAATATCCTTTGATTTGACACAATCCTAACATTTTTTTTTAATTATTTTAATATAAGGGGTAAAATAGTAATTTTAATATATTCCAATTCCAAATTTTTACTATCAAACACATCAAACACATTTCCTTTCTCTTTCTACCTACCAAACGTGCTCGTACATACATCTTAAATGAATTATACAGAAAAAAAAAATTGAATCTCCAAATTGAGTGGATGGTAATTCTGATTCAAGATCAAAAGGATTCAAGGGTCCATACTCCATAATCCGACAATCTCCCAAATTCGAATATTTTACAGAAGGCGCGAAATTTGAACTAAAAGCCAATGAGAAGAACGAGAGCAAGAAGAATTCTCTCTCTCACACCTAAACTCCTCTCGAAAACAAACACATGTTCTTTCTCTCTTTTTCCGAGTCTTTTCCCAAAACCGAGGTAAGTAAGCTAAGCTATAAGCTTTTCAGCGATCGATTTTTGAGATTCGTTCTCTTCCTTTTGTTTTATTCATTAAATTCATTTCCATATTTTCCGCTTCAATAGTACTCTCTAGTACTAGTAGTAGTAGTGTGTTAGAACTTAGAATAGACTTCAGAAAATTCTAATTCTACAATAATTCATTAGCACTCGTTAAGCCTCTCATTTTACTTGTCTTCCCTCTCGCAGTTATAGGAGAAAATGAGGTAACTCCAAACTGCAGATTTATATTGTGATTGGGTAGTATTAGTAATGAGTGATTATATAGCTTTTTCTTTATTTTCTTGTATTTTGATTGTGTGACTAGTGATGCAGCAGAAGTTCGAATACACGGCATCCCGTAGTTTCTAGGGTTCATCTTCTCGCAAAAGATGGATTTTTGCTTGATTAGAGCTTGGTATTAAGGTACATTGTGAAGAACTCAAGATGATGAAGGCACATGCACAAGCGAAAGTGAGGGGCCCAGCTAGGGTAAATGCCCAACAGATTATTTTTGAGCTAAAGCACAAAATTGTTCTTGCGTTGAACAAGCTTGCTGATCGTGATACTCATCAAATAGGGGTGGATGAACTTGATAAAGCAGCGCAGAATTTAACCCCTGAAGGTATTTCCCCTTTTCTATCATGCATTCTGGATACTGATTCAGAGCAAAAGAGTGCCGTACGGAAGGAATGTGTAAGGCTCATGGGTACAATGGCAAGATTTCATGAGGGGCTTATTGTACCACATCTTCCTAAGATGGTTGCATGTATCGTTAAGCGGCTGAGAGACCCGGACTCTATTGTTAGGGATGCGTGTGTGGAAACAGTGGGTGTTTTATCTTCAAAATTGGTTAATCATCATGGTGAAAGTGACAAGGTGTTTGTTGTATTAGTGAAGCCTCTTTTCCAAGCTCTCGGGGAGCAAAATAAGCAAGTGCAGTCAGGTTCTGCTTTGTGTCTGGCTAGGATAGTTGAGAACACACATGATCCTCCGGTTTTAGTTTTGCAGAGGATGCTGACTAGGACAGTGAAGTTGCTAAAAAACCCACATTTTATGGCAAAACCAGCAATAGTTGAGTTGAACAGAAGTATTATACAGGTTAGTTTTACTGGGAAAAAATGGTGTTTTGCCCACTATAATGTAAATAGTTCTTTGTGCTTTTATTGTCATTACTTCTCTTTTTGTTTTTGCAATCAAGCATGGCAATTTAAGTCAATGTCCTGATGTATGCAATTGATGCCTGAAGCAATATATGCCGTTTAGATGTGTGTTTTTGCTATATGGTATGTTGAATTCTGCACTATTTCCAATGTGATAGTCCTTTATTCCAATTATATGCAAATATGAAAGGAAAACTGAGAAGATACAACTCAAATCTTAGCTTGGTCATGTTTACAGTAGCACCAAAAATGGTAGTGGAGTATTGGCCAAAAGGACTATATATTAAGATGTTCAAAATTACTGGTTGCCTATGACTTATTGTCTTGCACATATGTGTGCTTATGCAAGTTTGATTTATGGTTTTTAGATTAATAGTGGCATAATGAAAGCATCTTTTGTGTATTTAGTACATGTGATCTTGGAGGAGAAAATATTTCGCTTTTCTCAATGTAGGAGCAGGATAAAATATCCATATGAGACGTAATTAAGCGGTCACTTTACCCTTATATTTTCATTGAATTCAGTATTACTAATGTCTTGATCCCCATCTTTTAAGATACCATAGTATGATCTCAGACTTTTTCCAATGCAAAGGTGATTTTACTTTAATCTAATTAATCTAATTGATTTTAGTAGCATATGTTTTTGAGCTGACAACTGATCTTTATTTGTCTCCATCTCTTCCTACTTGATTGCTTGAGAAGGACATTAGTTTATTCTTTCTGAAATTGGAAGTCTTCTAAGCAGTTTTTATTTTAGGATTGCGTCTAATGAATCAATGCATTATGACAGTTGACAAGTGAAATTATATTGCTTTTACACCTGCATTTTATTAGGCTGGGGGTGCTCCGACAGAAAATATTCTTTCCACTGCTATTACTAGTATCCAAGAGGCCCTAAAGGATAGGGACTGGACCACACGCAAAGCAGCTTCAATAGCATTAGGAGAAATTGGTTTTACTGGTGGTTCCTTCTCAAAATGTTTAAGGGGTTCTTGTATTACTTCTCTTGAGTCATGTCGGTTTGACAAGGTAATATTAGTCCAATATTTAAATTCATTGATAAAATGCTTTTTTTTTTTCTAATGTTATTAGATAATGCTATTTTTTTATTGTAGGTTAAGCCAGTTAGAGATGCAGTTTTGCAAGCCTTGAAGTATTGGAAAAGTCTTCCAGGCCCCAGTACACCGGAGCCTTCTGAAACAGGATCCTCCCTAAAAGGTTTAGTGGCTCTGTGCCTTTTCTCCTTTAAGATTAGTTTTGCAACAATTGAGAAAGCTTTATGTATTGCTGACTTGCTGCACGAAATGCTGTAGAAAAACCTAGTTCCTTTCACAATAAAGTGTAAATCTGGGATATTGTAACATAAAGGATCGTTATCATCATTTATGATATCTTTCTTTTTGATTTAAGTATTTAACCGTTTCTTCATTCCACTTTCCTTCACCACTAAAATTGGCCAAATTAAATGGAATTTTTTCTCTTACGGTTTTCCCAGTAATTTTCACACTGTTTGCTTTTGAGATAACTTTCCATATCGATCAGCACCTTTGGTTTAAAATTGTTTATATGATTTGTAGTGCATCAATTCTGAGAACTATTAAGTGCCTTTTTGAACTTGATCTGAAGTTTTTCGTTTTTTTTACTGTGCATGAATTGCTTCTATTTATTGGCATGCTTATTATTTCTCTCCTTATCTACGTTGCCATCATTTACTCATGTTGTTCATAGCAAAAATATACAGAGGTGACTTTGCTGATAGATTGTAAATTGTAATCTCTTCTTATATTGTTATAGAAAATATCTACAAAGGCGACTCTGCTGATCTTGATAGTACAACTAAATCTGGACACAGAGATTTCAACTACCAGAAAGTTGCTATAGAAACTACAGGCAGGACTCCTTTGTCTGTTAGGAAAACACGACAAAATTACACTGGAAACACTTACTGTTCCAAACCAGATGATTGGGACGTTGAAATTGCAGTGCCCAGTAACTGCGAAGTAGCAGACTTTCAAAATGAAGAATCTGTGAGCAGCTCTATCACTAAGTCATTAGAAAGAATGAGTACTGACGTTTCAAGCATGAAGGACGTGTCCAAATATTTTCCAATGTATGACAGACAAGAGTCTTCTTCCGTCTCTAATCTTGCCACTGGTAACATTGAGAATAAGTTTTTAACTCTTTCTCATGACTGTTTCCTTAAAAGTGAACTGCTGAAGCCAATTGGAAGAAGCCAACAGTCTTCTGGTGAAGTTATAAGTTATGATGAGCAAATATACTCCACAAAAATGGAAAATCATAGAAATTCTGTTTCTTCAGCGACAGAGCCGGAGCCAACTTCCCAAACTACACATGAATGTATAAGTTATGATGAGCAAATATACTCCACAAAAATGCAGAATCATAGAAATTCAGATTCTTCGGCCACAGAGCCGGAGCCAACTTCCCGAACTACACATGAATGTTGTGCGCTATTTGCAAATGAAATGGTTTGTATCCGAAAACAACTTTCAGATATTGAAACTAGACAGACAAACCTGATGCATCAACTACAGGTATATCTTGCATTACAAGTGATTCTAGGTTTTAGAACTCTAATTCTGTTGATCGTTTGTCTACATGCAGTGATTTCTGAAACACTGGCATCCATGTTTTCTTTAACAGCATGATGAAATTTGCAGCGCTATTCATAATAGTTGTTAGCTTCCTCTGATATATTGATATAATGAGCTACTTATAAAAAAAAGCCGCCAACATAGAAGAATTCCAAGAAAGTGAAAAACATCTATATATGTTCTACTTTATCTTCAGGAAAAAAAGAAAGATTATATGAGTTTTGTAATTTTTCACACATGCAGATTGCAGACACAGATGTTTCAATACTGAAGTTGAACATTTATCGTTAATCTGTACGCATCACATGTTATTATGTATACCTTTTATATAGTGTGCTGTCCATTTTTTTGGCAGGTTTCTACAACTGGCATAATGGATACACTCTCTACAATTCAATTCAGGGTGGCAAGTTTAGAGCATGTACTTGATAGATTAACTCAAGATACAATACATAGAGAAAGATATTCCTTTTCAGAGGATTCCAAATCTATGAGGCAGAGCCAAAATGTGGCCTCTCCCAGGTTCTCTACATGCACTCCAAGGCCATTTGTAGATATCAACAACAGGAAGCCAGCCTTTATAGCTAAAAACTCTCGAAGTTGCGAGGAAAAAGCATTTCCAAGGAGCAATTTAAGGAATCCTGCTGGAAATAACGTTGATATGTGGTCCAGTTCTAAGGTTAAGAAAGCTAGAAATTTTACAGATAAGGATATTCTGAACAGCTCAGGTCAGGATACACAGAAAACAGGTTTTGCTCAAATGAGAAAGAATGATGGGGTCTCTTCTGCTACTAGAGCCAGTGCCAAGAATGGTTGTTCAGATAGGAATATTAGCTGGAAACATGTTAAAGGTCTCTTATTTGAAGGGGATATTGAATCAGCATACATGGAAGCTGTGTCTTATGGTGATGAACTAGTTCTAGTTGAGCTTCTGAGTAAAACTGGCCCAGTTCTAGAAAGGTTATCACGTAAGACTTCTGATAACCTACTTAGTATTTTAGCATCATATCTGCTCGAGGGAAGATTTTTTAATACCATCATCACCTGGTTGCAGCAGGCGAGTCCACTTTCTCTTACTAATTATAGCATGTTCATATAATTTTTTATTGCTGCATGCTCATATTTTGATATTGAGGTTAAATTAGTTTTTGGGTAAAGTACTTTTGGTATCCCAATGTTTGAGCATTCGGTCAAATATGCCCTCAAGTTTGATTGCATTCAATTATGCCCCTAAATTTTTGTTTTTTGAGCAATCTTGCCCTTTTCACTAACACCGTTAAAATAGATAATGGTTGTGGCTTATGTGGCGACGTGGCGTGACACATGATAAGAAAATATGACTAGGTTCATGTATGCCACGTCATATTTTCCTCCATCCTCCATGTTATCATTCTGTCCATTTTACATCTCATAAAACACTTTGAGTGTGGTGGTCCAGTCAGGTTTTCTTGCCACGTGTCACACCACATAAGCAGAAGAGTGAAACATGGCGTGGCATTTCGATCCCAGTCAGATTTCTTGCCATGTGTCACGCCACATAAGCCCAACCATAATTTATTTTAATGGTGTTAGTGAAAAAAGGTAAAGTTGCTCGAAAAATGAAAGTTTGGGGGCATAATTGACCGCAGTCAAACTTTGGGGACATATTTGATCAAAGGTTTAAACATTGGGGGTACCAGAGGTACTTTACCCTTATTTTTTTAGTCACATTAGTTTCACTCAATTTGTATATTTAACTCTCCCTAGACTCCACCTAGTGGGAGTCTTGTGTAGTGGGTTGTCCTTTTTTTAGTTTAGAAATCAATAATTGAACCTTTTTAGTGCAACTTTTAAAAAAAAAATTTAGTCTTTACCATTAAACTTCTGTCAATATTTTGTTAAATTTTCTTGACATAGCCAAATACATACCATCTTGACGCTAGGAATGTACACTATTTACTCCCTTTTTTTTTTCATTTTTGTTAACATAAATCATGTGTATATTCATAGTGTAAAAACAATATAAGCCTGTTATGTCAGCAAAATTTAATGGAATATTAACGAAAATTTAACAAGGTCTAGGTGATGTAGGACCAGTTAAGATAGAAAAATGATGGGGGAGAAAGAGAAATAGAGGGAGAAGACTGAAATAGGGAGAAGGTTAGGGGGAAAAGAGAGAAGGGGAAGAAAAGAACAGGGAGAGAAAAAAGATGAAACGGAAAAGAGGGAGAAAAGAGAGGAAAGAGAGAGCCAATATGATAATATTTTTATGAATCCCAAATTTCACTAGTCCAACTTTCAAAAAGTAAGAGAGTAGAGAGTCAATCTGATAATACTTTCATAAATCCCAATACACGGTGTGACTAACAGTATAAGTAAGTAAAAGCAGAATACATTAGTGTCGTTTGATCTGTATAGTCGACCTCACTTAGTAAAAAAAAAAGGCTTTAATTGTTATTGTTACCGAGGCCGTGAACAATTTTCATAAATCCTGTTTCTTAAATTGATTTTTCTTATTTTAGGTTGTTGAGTTGAGTGGTATCCATGGACCAAACTACCTTGGCCTATCTACAAATACGCAGGAACAACTTTTATCTGCAGTTATGGAGGCTGTGAACCAACAAGTTTTCAGTCCTCAAGAAAGACGATGTGCTGTCCAATTAGCCACAAAATTGCATCATTTATGGCGTAAGGATACAGAAAGTTAATATTATTCGTTTAATTCCAAATAACAATATCCATTACCTATGAATGTTTCCTTTTAGTTGAAGAATCCAATCTATTAATATGATTTCAGGTTAAATTTGATATTACAGTTTGCACTAAGATTAATTCACCTCTATGCTAGTGGATCAAAATTCCACTTCTCTAGTTCTGAAATTACTATAGTAATACTAAACTTCGGTGCATCTTTCCTATTATATAGTGTCATTTGTAAATATTAATGGAGACTCACATTAATAAGAATTCACCTTAAATAATTAAGAACCAATTGATTGAAGTGATGTACTGAAATTTAGTATTATTGTATATTGAAAGATGTTGTACTTGTATTGTGTGACATTTTAGTAAAATCAAGATTGAGTTTCAGAATACAAAAGAGAATAAGAGAATAAATTGGTATGTCATTAGTAAGAGCCAAGGGATATTTATACTAAGAAAATGAAGTTTAGGAGTATCACACTTCAGACTTGAGAGTTCGTTTGTGCATACTAATAAAAATTATTAATTTTTAAATAATAAACATAACTAGCTTTGACCTCTTTCGAACTTATTTATGGTAGAAATTTAGTTAAAAAAATAGTTATAATTTTAACATCTTTTGAATTTATTTTGGAGAACTTTATCAAATGATAATTATAATCTTAACATCTTTCAATTTTGTTTTTTGCAGAGGTTTAGTTAAAATAATTGTAACGTTACCTCTTTCGAATTTATTTTGTGGAGGTTATTTACATAATAATTATTAAATTTAATCTCTTTACACTTCATTTTGAGGAGATTTCAATTTCTTTTTGGTGCTGAAAGAAAACTAACAAAGTTAAGGTGTCCTTAAAAAGGTTGTTCTTACACGATTAACAAGAAGGTGAAGGTGCAAGTCAGTAGGAGGGGTTTCTCAAATTGTAATTCTCACAAAGCTCTTAGTTGTATCTAATGTTGTAAGAATCGGATCGGACGGGACGGTCCGACCGGTTCAACCGTCAACCGAATACAAAGGCGAGTCAGTTGGACCAAAAAATCGTTTTTCTAATTGGACCGGATTTAACCGGAGTTGGACCGGTCAACCGGTGGTCCAAACGGTCCAATTTTATTTTTTTAAAAAAATTAAAAAATTAAAAAAAAATTAGAGAAATCTTAAAAATTAAAATTAGAAAAGTTTTGAAAATTAAAATTTAAAAGTCATGATTATCAATAATTTTATATTTAGTTTAATTAAATTCTTTCAAAGCTTGATAAGTCTTAAAAATTAAAACTTTGAGAAGTCATGTAATTTAAAACTTCAAAATTATATATATTGAAACCTAAAATTTAAGTGATGTCATTTTATATATTAAGAATAATAACAATTTATTATTTATTGCGTCATCCGGTTCAACCGACGGTTCGACCGGTTAAACCGATCAAACCATGCACCGAACATTTGTCCGAGTCTTTATCCGATTCGGTTCTTAGGTTGTATCAACACAATAATTGACTTCTTTCAAGATGTGGAAAATAGATAAAGCAACTTTAAGGGAGAGTAGGTTTTTAATGTCTTTCACCATAGCCCCATGATAATGAGTGGCCATGTCTACTTTTAGGATGATCTCCATAACTTCTTTAGAGTCAGTTTTGAGTTGAGCTTTCACAAAACTCATCTCTCGAGCAATAACAAACTCCTAACGAATTAGAAATCATTGCATGCATACAAATAGTTGTCTCAAGAGAATCAGAAAAACCCATGACCCAATTACCATTATCATCGTGAATGATATCGTCGAAACCTGCTTTCCCTGAATTATCGAAGAAGTTCCCATCGGTGTTGATTTTAACGAAATCGATACTAGGTCTGATCCTTTTAACACCCATACATATTCATACTTTTATCACAAAAAACGACGTCATTTCTGGGCTGCCAAATCCACCATAAAGTGCAAAGGAAACGGATGTCTCTATCATGCAAATAGTCAAAGGGAGTCTTGGCAGCATTCTCCACCCAATATTCACGAGATGGTTAATTATATCCTGAATTTATTTTGAGAGGTTGAACTAAAATAATAAATATCATTTATTTTTGGTAGATTAATTAGATATTTAAGTTTATAATAAATTATATCTTTTAACACTTGGCTTAAGCAACACTAAGTCGTTTATTACTTGAACCAACCTCTCGTTGGTATTGGTGTCCAATTTAAGCCTTAGGCTATGTTTGGTACATGTAAAAGATGATGGAAAAAAGCCTCCTCTTCTCTTCCTATCACACAAACTCATTTTTGCAATGATATGATATTATGTTGTTGCCCTTACTTTCTTACTTATTTTTATTTTATTTTTACTTTTAATTTAAGGGTAAAATGGTCATTTTACTCACTTTTATTCCATTCACATCATATCACATCACATTGACATAACAGTTCCATTCCTTCCTCGTTTCCCATTCTCATTCTCTCTACCAAAGGATTTTTTTTTGTCTAGACCAGGATATCCACCGTCGAGCACAATGACTAATCCCCTCATTGAATTGTTGGCACCTCAAAGGGTGGGACAGCTGACCCAAGGATTTAAAGCTACTCCATATCCAAGACAAGGATCGAACCCCTGACACTTGGTTAAGGATAAATGAGTTTCTTCCACTCGACGACACGATTTCTCTACCAAAGGATTAGAAAGGTGAAATTCTTTCCAACTAGATCCTAGTTAATGCAACTATCACATTAATTAATAATGTTGTCTTCTCAAACATAGTTTAGATTAATACAAAGGATATGGAAATTATAAAGCCTAAGGCACCAATAATGGCTATGAGCTTATTATAATCATCAATATTGCACTCTAGCTATATAGCTAAATATTACAATTTAAAACTCAATAAACTTCTTTTCTTTGAAGCATTCCACAGTCTCTCTTAGACTCACTTCAAATGGAGTAAACTCAATTCCTAAGCTTTTTGCTTTTTCTTTGGAAACTTGATACTTTGGCATCGTTCTCTTATCATCAGCACACCTAACAAGTTATTCAAAATGCAAGAAATTTATAAAATTAGCAAAAATCTTAAATAAAAAAAACTTGAACTATGTATCTAACTTTATACCTAGATATAAAGAAATGAGAGTGCAAGGCATTTGATCAATTGTCAAATATGATTCAAGGATCATAATAAAAATTCATCATTAATTATTATTTTTATGTTAATTTAATTTATTGTTGAAAATATTGTGTTTATGGTTGGGATTGAAAACTTATTTACAGTGAAAAATCTAAAAATTTATATTCTTAATTAGTTCGATTCAATTCAAGCCAATTCAATTCATTTTGAATTAGTTCAATCGAAATTGAATCATTTTCATAGTTTTCGAGTCAATTCAATTGAACAATGAGTAATGTTCTTATGGATTCGAACTTATATAAATCATACATGGGCATGTTATATGTATTAAGAGTTTAGTGCAAAAATATAAGGAAAAAATGCAAGATGCACTAATGTAGTTATAATTGACGGTTTTAAAAAATGAAATTATATTAAAATATTTTTAAATATTATTTTTAATTTTATCTATTTAATTATTAACATGTAACGGATTTATATAAAATTAAATGGCGGGATTGTAATCCATCAAAACATTTTCCTTAAACAAAAGAGACTATATCGAATCAAATTAAATCAATGTTCACCCATACCTTTTTAGACAATGCTACAAAATATTTAGGGAAAAGTCTATTTTTTGAAAAACAAGAATATGTATGCATTTTATATTCATTCTTAAAATTAAATAAGCTAAAGTATTATTTTAATCTTCAATGTTTGCATGAAGTTTAATGTTGGTCCTCAAAGTTATTTTTTTGGTCGATTTTGGTCCTCGAGCATAACACCGTTAACTTTTTGCCGTTAAATGATGGCGTGACATGCTTATATGGCACACCCTCTCTCCTACGTGTCATATTTTAATGACGTGGCATGACACATCACTGCCACGTCACCCCACATTGCCACATCATCATCTTCTCTCCTTCATCATCATCTGGGGTGATGTGGCAGTGATGTGTTATGCCACGTCATTAAAATATGACACGTAGGAGAGATAGTGTGCCACATAAGCATGTCACGTCATCATTTAACGGCAAAAAGTTAATGGTGTTACGCTCGAGGACCAAAATCGACAAAAAAAAAACACTTTGAAGACCAACATTAAACTTTTGAAACATTAAGGACCAACATTAAACTTGATGTAAATATTAAGGACCAAAATAATACTTTAGCCAATTAAATAATAATAATAATAATAATAGAAGTTACCTCTCTGGATATTGTAATGTTTGGCCATACATGTCACGTAACTTGTTGACAACTTCTGAATAGTGTGAGACAGACTCAACCACTAAATATCTTCCATTAGCAGAAGGAATTTCAAATGCTTGAACATGGGCATATGCAACATCTTTCACATTAGCCCATCCTAAACTAAAATTTGGATATGTTTTTGTACCTACATCCATCATCAACAACAATATATTTAATTAATTAACATATCTCTAGCTAGTTCATTTAATATTTCTCTAAATAGCAAAAAAAATTAAAATTAAAATTAAATCACAATCAATTGATTATCCTTACTCTCCATTGCTATACTTTCACACTAATCCCTTAGATTTTATTAAAACCTAACAATTTGTTTAGACTCATTTTTTAAAAAAATTGGAATACACAGAAGATTTATAAGTTTCAAAATCTTGCAATAAACTCTATAATTTTTTAATTTCGAGCACATAACCTCCTTTCCTCAAGTGTCCGTATAGTTTTTAATATTTGTTTCACCACGTTATCATTTTTTGGAATAAGTGAGGGGCATTTTGGTACTTTTACACAAATTCCCGAATACCAACTTATTCCAGAACACCCATTTCGATAATTTTTCGTCAACATTTGTGTAAAATTATCAAAATGCTCCTCACTTATTCCAAAAATGCTGACACGACGAAAAAAAATTTAAAAGAAATAAAGATGCCCAACAGAAGAGGATTTTATACTTAAAGTTGAAAAGTTAGGAGAGTTAAGTACGAGATTTTCATATTCAAAAAGATTATGTGCCTTTAACTTAAAATTCTTAAATCTTCTGTGTATTTTAACCTTTATGTTACGAGTTAAATACATAGACATACTCACATACATGTCTAAGACCAATTTTAACAGTATCAACTAGTTACTAGAAAAACAATTTAATTGAAGATGGATGAGAGTAATTAACTAAAATGTTTAGTGAAAAACTAAATATTATTACCATTGATTAGATTGAGAATTACAGTAGCACTTTGGTTGATGGTAGGTTGCAAGAGAGGGCCAATCACCATTCCTGGATTGATGGAAACCATATCAATCTTGTTTTCTTTCACAAATTTCCATGCTGCTTCATCAGCCAATGTTTTGGAAAGTAAGTACCAAAACTGAAATCACAAATTAAATAGGAATTATATATATATATATATATATATATATATATATATATATGTTATAATGATCCTACAGAAGCAGAAATATGTTTCATTTCTTAAAATATTTAAATTTTAACTTCTGTTTAATTAGAAATAGAAGCTTAAATTTCTAATTTATTTCAAAATTGAAAAACTATTTCTATATACTACAACTTAAAAGCATTTTTGAAACACAAACACCTCAAAATTTTAAAATAGACGCTTTTGAGATAATATATAGAGCAATTCTACCCACTCAAAAGCCGACACAAACAAGCTATCGGCCTATTTGGTCGAGGATTTTGAGGGAAGGGAATAAGTTTGGTATTTGCAAAGCCTAATTTAGTACAAGATTTAGACATTGCAAGGTTTAAACATAGCCCTCAATTGACGACTATGGCAAAACCTTCGCCTATAAAGGTTTTGTCAAAGTCTTAGTGGCTTTTTACCATTTTACCCTCAACTATTATCACCAGAATTTGATTATAAGGGTAAATTAATTATTGTACTCTTTTTACATTTTTATTACCAACTCTATTCCCACCTTTTTTATATGTCATACCATACATAGTCTTAAATATTCTCATTCCCTCCAAATAAATCCATCAACCAACCGGGCCATATATATTATTAGTGCACCAATATATATATATATATACCTTGCGTTTGGTACACCATTCAGAATCTGAATACCATGTCTCATCAACTACATCTTCAGGGCCTCTTGGCTTTCCATTATATATTACTGAAGCAATGGAAGATGTATAAACAACTCTTTTTATTGATGCTGATTTTGCACATGATTTCAGAACATTCAGAGTCCCCTTCAATGCTGGATCAATTAGTTCCGTCTGAAATGTTGAGAGAAAACAAACATTAATGCAGCTTGTCTCAATTTAGTTTTTAAAAATTTTCATCAACATAACTAATTAACATAAAGTTTTTACGGGAATTAATTAAATTGAGATGAATTTCATTTTGCAAGGACAAATTAAAATTGAGACAAATTATATTTTTCGTGAATTAAATTTAATATTTTTATTTTTGGGGGACTGAATTGAGGCAGAATGTATCTTTTAAGGACTAAAATAATAATTTAGTCTAAAATTGTTGAAAATTAAAGGTTCTTCAAACATACACCACAACACACTCAATCATAAATCATAATTTATGAATAATTAAGCAATAGGTATATCATAGAATCATATATACATATATACACAAGAGGGTTCAACTTTTGTTTTTTTTTTTAATTTTTGAAATTTATTATTATTATTATTATTACATTTTAAAATAATAAATAATTTACTAACTATCTATTATTTTAACTCCTCTCTTATCACTATTCACAACGATCTTACCCATGATCTATTTTCCTCTCAAATCTCTTTAATATTTTTTTAATTATAAAATATAACTATTTCGTAAGTCCAATGATCAGAACAGCTAACAGCCGTATAATACAGATATACCTGTGGATCTTTGACATTATAAGCAAAGGGAGAGGCAGTGTGAAAGACACCATCACACCCATCAACAGCAGAATCAAAGGAACCTTCTTCTAATAAATCTGCTTTAATTAGTTGCAATCTCTCTTTTGCACCTTCTAGATTAAGCAAATGCTCTACCTTTTTCTCATCATCTGTACACAATTATACATAAATCAAAGTATAATATATATAATTAGAGATTGTTTGGTTCATCTCCAAAAATAGATAGTTAAATTTTGATGAAATGGAAAACATGTAGGTCAAAACTTTAAATTGGTCCCTTATGTTTGCACGAAGTTTTATATTTCAAAAAGTTTAAATTGGTCCTTTATGTTTGCAAGAATTTTCAAATTGGTCCTTCCGTCCAAGTCCGTTTATTTTCTCCGTTAAGTGCTGACGTGGCGTGCTGAGGTGGACATGTCATCTCTCTTACGTGTCCATTTAAGCTGACGTGTCATGCCACATCAGCGCCACGTCATTAACACATCATCGCCATGTCATCATCCACTATCATATGTGATGACATGGCGCTGATGTGGCAATGACGTGGCATGACGCGTCAGCTTAGATGGACACATCAGCACGCCACGTCAGCACTTAACTTAAGAAATTGACGAAAGTGGACGGAAGGACCAATTTGTAACTTCTTGCAAACATAAATAACCAATTTAAACTTTTTGAAACATAAAGGACCAATATGAAACTTCGTGTAAACACAAGGGACCAATTTAGAGTTTTGACCTATATATATATAACTAAAAATTTCTATGGCTATTATTATTGTCAATAACTAGGTAGATATGATTAGTGGGATGTTTGGAATTGATTCTTCAGAAGACGAATTGAAGCTGCACATTTTTCGAGAGATAAATATTTTAGTACCTAAAAATATAATTTGTTTCAATTTAGTTTAATAAAAAAAATTTATCTGAATTTAATTACTGTGAAACTTTCAGTAAGTTGTGTTATTGGAGATTCTCATGTACTAAATTGAGAAGAAGAGCATCTTTCAATGACTAAATTTATTTCCATATTTTAATGACTAAATTGAGACAAACAATATCTTTCGAGAACTAAATTTGGCGTTTCCATCTTTCAGAGATTAAATTGAGCTAAATTACAATTTTAGGGACAAAATATTAACTTAGGAAAAACATATGATGTTTGGCAAAATCTTAAAAGTGCTTATAACTTATAAGTGGTAGTAAAAGGAGCTTTCTAAATTTGAAGTGAAATTATAAATTAGAGATTTTACTTCTAGCTAGAAATATAAGTTAAAAAATAAATATATTTAAGACAAAAACATCCTAACTAAAAAATTTTATATTTATCATTTATGTTTATCTATTTAACCAACATCAATAGCTAGGAAACTAAACATAAAAATGTCATTTTTTTTTTAATTTGACAATCAAAACCTCTCTGTTTTTTTTTTTTTTTCAGTTTTTTCAAATAAAAACGCCTTCTAAAATACTGTCAAAAGTACTTATATTAAATAGGCCAAACACAAAACTATTTCTAAATATGGTGGGATATCCCCTACCATATTGACCGGACGATCGGTATCTACCGGTCACCCTTACACAAAGTATGATTCATTCAATTCTTGGCATACCCTCACACAAAATTGGTGCAATTTTCCAAAATTATTTCGTGCAGTTAATCTGAAGTCGATCAATTGTCCAAATTTCAAAATTTAGATAAAGTAACTTTACCTGATCCAAATTTACAACACGTCCAATCCCCTTTGTATCTCTCCTATTATTATATAAGTTCGTAGAATTTGGGTGAGAGAATGGGAATGAAATTAGAATCAAGATTAGGTATTATTTGAAATCCGACTCGCTCACCCACAATTCCCTTGAACCAAACCATCCGATCCGACCCTTACCTCTTACTCGACTTTGCTTCCACAAGTTTACGGTGACTCATTTACCCGAGAAGCTAATCAAACGTGTTGATTTCAATTTGAGAAAACATGAAAAAAGAAGAAAAAAAAAATCAGAATATGAAGAAAAGATCATTTACCAGGATTACGAACAGTGGCTTTGACAGTGTAACCACGTTGAAGAAGAAGCTTCACAATCCATGAAGCAATATAGCCATTACCACCAGTCACACACACTACTTTTCCTTCCCCACTCACCATTTTCTCTTCTTTTCTTTGTAGCCAAACACTCTTTCTAGTATTGCTAGTATTGTCTTCCCTTTATATATTAGTCCAAAAAGCGTCACTATCTATGCATGTCAGCATTTATATTTGTCAATATCTTTAACAACAAATAAGTATAATTTGTGTTACCAAAAAAAAATAAGTATAATTTGTACAACGTGACTTGGTACAAATGGTTAAGCATAAACCAAGCTTGGTTGGTCTAGTGGTTAGCTCACTAGGTCGCTTAAGCAAGTGTTGGGGGTTCGAATCTCACCTTGTGTATGCAGCAACCAATTGGCCAGCGGTAAACTCTTAAATGGAGCTCAGATCCGTGGAGGATTAGTCCTTGGCCTCTCAGGCTGGAGGATATCTTGGGAAACCAAAAAAAAATGGTTAAGCATCTGGATGATAGTTCTTGCTTTATTCATGGGAAAGGGTTTGAATTTTTCTGAAGCCGGACAAAATGTCGCTTGGTGAGTATCCCTTTCCAAGGAAGATGTGTCAATGATGTGGGGTGACGTGGTAGTGATGTGTCATGCCACATCGTTAAAATATGACACGTAGGAGAGAGAGTGTGCCACATAAGTATGTGCCACGTCATCATTTAACGGAAAAAGTTAACGGTGTTACGCTCGAGGATCAAAATCGACAAAAAAAAAACTTTGAGGACTAACATTAAACTTTTAAAACATTCTATTTAATTAAAAGTGAATGAATTTTGTTTCATGACTCTAATTAACTTAATCACGAGTTAGATTAATTATATATGTTTTAATTAACCTTTAAATTGAAGTTTATAGGTTAAGACATTATCTGCTCTGAGATTTGGATTTTGAAGTTTGCAATCGTTTGTTTAGAGTTTTGACTAATAAACTGAACTAGCTTGAAGGTGAAAACATTTTTTAATCTTCTAAGATTATTTTTAATAAAAATAAAATATAATATTATTCAAGTAAGCATTTCAAGCATGAATGGCGATTTTTGTTTATTTTAAAAAAAATATGTTTTTAAAAAACTAATATTATGTTTTAAATTTGCATGATTTCTTTCTATTACAATGAAGCATTTCAAGCATGAACTGTCATTTTTTTTTTAATGTGCATCATTTAATTGAAAGAATTTATTTATAATAATTAAGATTGATCTTAACTTATTTTTCAATCCTATGTATTTTGACTGTTAGTATGACTAAATGTTATTCTTTGACATTTAAATATTATTTCATAATCTAACATGAGAGTATGTTCAGTAGTACGGTATAATGAGTTTCAGTATATTTTTTCACTCAGTTGGTCTCTAATCTATTTAAATATGAATTTCTATTATATATATAATTGAAGTAATGTATCGATGTTTAGTATTATCAATACTGAACTTTTATCTCAAAATTAAAGTTGATCTTAACTTAATTTCTTAATGTAAAACTTTTATCTTTTCTAAAGACTCGGAGAGAATGTTTAGTATTATGATACGGGCCTATTGAAAATTTGCCATTCTCTTTCTTTATTATTTATTATTTGTCAATGTTACAAAAATTTGGATCTATGAACTGAACTATTCAGATAGATTTCTATAAATTTTGACTGATAATAATTTATAAAAATATTAATTATCCAATACCCTCATGCCTAATACTAGGCTATGTTTGGTATGGATTTGAAATAGTGAAATCTATGTATTCTTACATTTTTTTTTTAATTTTTACATTATAGTTTTTACTTACAAAACACAATTTTTATTATATTTTTTCTCTCTTAATTTTTCTCTCTATATCTCTCTTCATTTTTCTCTACAGTACTTTACATTCTTTCTCTTTTTATCCGTATATTTGTACCAAACGTAACCTAATCTTTTATCAAGTACCCAAACCTCAATAATATTTGAAAGTTACTTACTCCTTGTGAGTTGTGAACAAATATATTCTGATATACATATAGGCTTCAGTTTTTAATTCAAATAATTTATTTAGAAAGTTGATCCTAACTTATCTATTTAAGATTTCAACATATTTTAAATTCTTTAAATTTGATAAAAGTTTAGAATTACAAAACTTAATCTTATTATTTTATAAAATAATTCTAATTGTCTTATTTGATGAATTTGACATTTTATTAACTGTGTAATTATTTATTTAAAAAACCCTATTAATAATTTACATTCAAACTTAATATTCAAATCAACGGACTATTAAATTTTGAATAAAAATTAAATACAAATAACAAGGTGGATCATTTTAGAAAAGTTAAAATGCACTGAGACTTTCTGAGTTTTGAGCTATGAACACATACATCCATTGAGCTTCAAAACCTTGCAAACAGACCCCATGGACTTTTAATTTGGGGCACTTAGCACCCTTCTGTCAGATTTCTGTCCACATTCAGTCATTATCTGCTACATAAGCACATTTTATTAGGGTATTTTAGCCGTTATCTCCTATTTAAGTACATTTTGTAAGTGTATTTTAATCATTATAATGTTATTTTAGTCTTTCAATTTGAAGCCGTTAAAATATAAAATGATTAAATTATTTCTACAAGATATGCTTACATGGTAAATAACGGCTGAATGTAGATAGAAGGGTGCTAGGTGCCCCAAACTGAAATTTACAAGGTTTTGAAACTCAAATAGTGTATATGTCCATGACCCAAAACTCACGTAATCTTAGTGCATTTTAACATTTTAGAAAAGAGAATGATCAGATTGTTTATTCAAGAGAACTAAGAGGGCAGCTTGTTTGGCTGTAACATTTTTAAGCTTAAAAAGCAGTTATTTTTTTAAAAGCGCATTTTTTTTTTAAAATATATTGTGTTTAGCATCATATTGAAAAGTATATTTAAGTTGTAGTAAAAATAATTTTTTAATTTTAAGCATAAGATAAAAATTAGAGCTTTTATTTCTAGTCAAAAGTATAAGCTTAAATTCAAATATTTTAAAATATATAAAACTACTAAAATATTTTATCATCCATCATTAATAATAAATTAATAATTATAATAATAAGTATTTAAACTTAATTTAATTTTAATAAAATACATATTTAATTAATAAAAGTAATAATCATAAATAACAAAATCTCATTAACTAAAATTAATAATTTATTTAACTAATTTTTTATTTAATTAATAAAATAATTAAAATTTTATATTTATTTGTTTAAAATTTAACAATAAAATCTTCGTTCTCTCTGAGTTGAAGCAAATCGTCGTTTTTCTCCGAGTTTAAAATTTAATTTAAAATTTTTGTTCATAGAAAAAATCTTTGTTCTCTGAGTTGAAGCAAATCGTCTAACCTTGTGAGATTTGGATATAAAAAATGGGGTGTGATTAAATTGAAAAGTGAATTCATTTTTTTTTTTATAAATGAGTTGGATTTTGGTTTTAGGAGATAGAAAATAAGGTGAAAAAAAATACACAGTTAGCTTTTACGTCAGGCCACGTTTTCAGCAATTTTCATTAACATGGTTAGCAGCGTTAGTAATAAAGGTATGAATGATCAAAAAATAAAAGTTTGGGATAGGCATGAACGAAATAAAAATTTGTGGACAAAAATAAACAATTTATCAAACTTTAGGGATAACAAGAATCTAACCTAACCTCTATGTTAACAGAAAGCTACACACTCTTTTAATTAATTAATTTATTTAAGGTGTAATTAAATGCCTTTTTAATTCCTTTAATTTTATAAAAGTTTACAATTAGCTTTCCTCTTCTTCTTTTTTTTTTTGTTTTATAGAAAATGAGTTAAAAAATATGTTTGGTTAACTTTTTAGAAAAGATTTTCTAAAATGGGCTATTTTTTTAAACCGCAAAATGATGTTTTCACTACTCTTTCTATTTAGAAGTTTGAAAACTAAAAATACAAATCTGAAAACGTCAAAAACATTTTCTAATCTAGTTTATTTGATCAATTTAACAATTTACTTATTTTTTTCAAAAAAAATTATAAATTTGCATTCAATAATAGTATTCAATCCAGCCAATAACTATTAAATTATTTGACATTAAATTTTGAATTAAAACTAAAATAAATAATAAGATTTAAGAAAAAAATATAATATAATGATCAATTTTTTTATTAATTAAGAGGTACTAAATTAAGCTAACCTGTGTTGGCACAAAAGAACAAGTATTTAGAAGAGAATTCTTGCATTACCAATTTTGAAAGTTTGATAAAATTAAACTTTTCCTCAATTACATGTAGATGGAAATTGACCTTAATTTGGAAATGAATTTTTTATTATTATTATTATGTTCCTGTCAAGCTAAATATTATAACCAATGTATAAATAACACGTCAAACCTTTTGGAAATTCGAGGTTTATTTATTGTAGGAATACTATACAATACATGAAAATTTTATTTTATTTATTTATTTATTATTAAAATATGATTGAGTGACCAATGAAACTCAAATGATCAGGCCTTAAACTAACATTTGAAACTATAAATTACAAACGCCTAATTTTTTTTTTAAATAACAAAAATGTAGTTTGCCCATTGATAAATTGATGTAGCTAGATAAAACGTCTAATTTTTTTTAAGGTCAAAACTCCAAATTGGTTTTTTATGTTTGTACGAAGTTTCATATTAGTCATTTATGTTTCAAAAAGTTTAAATTGGTCCTTTATGTTTGCAAAAAGTTTCAAATTGGTCATTTCGTCCACTTCCGTTAATTTCTTAAGTTAAGTGCTGACGTGCCCATCTAAGTTGATATGTCATGCCACGTCATTGTCACATCACTGCCACATCATCACATATGATAACAGATGAGGACGTGGCATGACACGTCAGCTTAAATGGACACGTAGGAGAGATAATATGTTCACCTCAGCACGCCACGTCAGCACTTAACGGAGGAAATAAACGGACTTGGACGGAAGGACCAATTTGAAACTTCTTGCAAACATAAAGGATCAATATAAAACTTCGTGCAAACATAAGGGGCCAATTTAAAATTTTGACGTTTTCAAAAATGAGTGGTGTATGGGTGTAGTTGGAGCAACTTTCACATAGTGGAATTAACAATTTGAAGGAAGAATAATATTTGCCTTCATAATCAAAATACATTAAATTTGCATTGATTCCTTCAGATTTTAATTGTAAATTGTAAGATTCCTCGTTCTTATATATTCCTTCAATTCAGAGTCACTATTTGCAAAGTTGTAATTTTAGTTTAACACAATTATCTTAGTTAACTTTTTATCATTAAATTTGAAAACTCTAGGCTATAATTAATTGATGGATCTTCTGAACCGGATTTTGTGAAGTGCGGAATTTTTTAGTTGTTCGTCTAGTTTTCAATACTTTGACTCGATGGGAAAATTTTCAAATAGAAATAACTGTATTTACAAGACCTCAAATCCATAACTTTACTTAAATTATACCAAACTACTTACTACTTAAACTAACCTCATTTAAAGTGCGCTCTTTTTATACATTATCCCTAGAAATACAATATATAGAATCCATTCTCTTAAATTGAAGTTTCCTTACACTTTATTCTTATTTAGAACACTTTTTTTATTGAAAGAAAAAAAAAAGAATCTTTCTGCCTTCTAAGTTCCTACTCCTATACCTCTATAAAAGGGAGATAAATAACCCTTCAAAAGGACCCAACTTTTAGGGTTTGCATTATTTTGCTTGTTTATATATATAATATAATTTGAGAGTATATATCTATATTAATATGGCTGTGGGGTCTTCTCGTCAACGATCTCTTAAAATAGTCAATTAGTTAATTAAAAAATAAAATAAAATATGATATGAGAAGATCATGAGTGAGAGAAAATAAGAATAATGATAACTTTCTAGGATTCTATTAATTATTTTAAATATAATAATTATTTTATTTTTTATTTTAAAATTTTGAAATAATTTAATATTTTATTTTTTATTAATTTAAAATATAATAATCATAATTTTATAATATATTTTTTAAAAAATTAAAAAAAATAAATTACATGCACGGTACGTGCATGCGAAGCCTCTAGTATATATATATATATTCATCAATGGAAGGCATTAATAATCCTTATTGTTTTGCAGGCAGTACTTCTTTGGGTCATGACCAACCATTATTTCAACCTCAACCTCAATATTTTCATCCTCAATCACAATATTTTCAACCTCAACCTCAATATTTTCCTTCTTCTAATTATGGTAATTATTATTACAGTGCAATAATACCATCAATGGTGCCTTTAGGAGGGTCTAATAATAATTCTAACCACCAATCTCACAACAATAGTGGCACACAAACTATGGAAGGTGCAAGTGTTCAGAGTGGTACCTTCAAGGGACACGGCATCGGAGCCACCGTCCGCGGCGGCTTCACCACCATCAGCTCCATTCAGTAACTTTGTTTCTGATCGATGTGATGCTCTGGGTCTGGTAGAAGGACTGGTCCCTTACAACGTGATGAACCTGAGTTTAAATCTCCGCTGAGAAAGGTGCTTACGTTTACTTACGTTTAGTGCCCGGGAGAGCATCAAGTAAATTCTAATTTCTTGAATAAATTACTCTTGCATTATATATTAATTAATATATATGTATTATTATATCTTTAATCACTTCATCATAAGTGAATAATTTGAGGTTTTAGTAAATAATTGCTTTCTTTAATTTCATGTTTAAATCTTGGGTTTCAGTTCCATGCGTTCCACAATTTACTGTAAATTTCGTATATAATCGCATCATCAGTGAAATTGTATATATATACTTTTTTTTCTTTTTGTGTTGTAATAAATGGGATTTAAAATCTGATTTAAACTAAAAATTTTAATAATAAATGATAATTCGGTGAATAAGTATACTATGGAAATAATGTTTTTAGAAACAAAAATAATAGTTAAAGGCTCATGAGATTGCAATAATCTTACAAACGTGCAATTTTTTTTTTCTTTTTAAGATAAAGCATCTGAATAAACTAGAAAACAAAATAGAACCTAAAAAAAAAAAAAAACTAAAGTACTATTTTGATTCTCAATGTTTGCATGAAGTTTAATGTTGGTCCTTAATGTTTTAAAAGTTTAATGTTGGTTCTCAAAGTTTTATTTTTTGGTCGATTTTAGTTCTCGAACGTAACACCGTTAACTTTTTGCCGTTAAATGATGACGTGGCATGCTTATGTGGCACACTATCTCCCCTACGTGTCATATTTTAATGATGTGGCATGATACATCACTGCTAAGTCACCCCACATTGCCACAACATCTTCTTCTCTCCTTTATCATCATCATTATCATCATCATCTGGGGTGACGTGACAGTGATGTAACATGCCACGTCATTAAAATATGACACGTAGAAGAGAGGGTGTGCCACATAAGCATGCCACGTCATCATTTAATGTCAAAAAGTTAACGGTGTTACGCTCGAGGATCAAAATCGACCAAAAAATAAAACTTTAAGGACCAACATTAAACTTTTGAAACATTGAGGACCAACATTAAATTTCATGCAAACATTGAGGACTAAAATAATACTTTAACAAAAAAAATAGAAAAATAGTCCGAGAAATAAGAATAAAACATGCGAGACTATTATGTTTTAGTGGGAAATGGGAATAAAGGCAAAGTTCCAACTTTGAAGCATATATGGTGCGAGAATGGATCCTCTACATTATAAGGTAAAATGCTCTCTAAAGTGAGGAGAAAGATATAAAGAAAAAATTGTGGGTCTTACATTTTCACAATTTCTGTCTCTTAGTTGTTCTCTCTATCTCTCTCCTTACTTTAGTGAGCACTTTACCTTACAATGTAGAGGATCCACTCTCATATGGTGCATAGTTTTCTTTGACGAACGGATATAAATATTTCTCGATCGGTGTATAAAGCTCTCTTAACAATAATAATTATATTTTTACAAGATTTTGAATTTGAGATCTTATTTAAACAATATCAAACCACTTATTAACTACTTCGACCAACTCCTCACTAGTTACAAAATTGAGAGTGACACAGTATAAAATTGATAGTGAGAGTACTCTCAAGAAACATTCACTTTCAAAACAAATTTCCATATCAGAAGACAAGATTTAATGGCATAAATAAATAAATCACCCAACAACACATTTTTCTTGCAGAATATAATTATCCCATACATACATACAAAATTACAAATACATATAATAAATGATTTTTTTTTTCATTATCATGGACTTGTGTTCTTTTGAGTCTCAGAGGCCTCTTTTTTTTCTGGGCTTGTACTCTTTTATCTTTGAACCTCATAGGCCACATTTTTTTTACTGGGGAATCTTTTTTTCACATCTTGAATTTGGAACGTCATGAGTCGTGAAACCATTGAGCTCTGATACTATGTTGAAATTCAAGAGACTTGGGAAACCCACCCTAAAAAACTACCTCATAAGAGGAAAGAACTAAACTCTTTAAGTACTCCAGTGAGTATCTTATCATACTAGACATGAAACTTAATGTTTATCTTCAATATAACCAATTTAAGAACAACTAAAAAAACTATCTTAATTTCAATAGAATTCTATAGCACACCTCATTATCTGCAAGGCCATAGAGAGCAAAAGCAGCATTATGTTGCAAAGAAGCATTTTTTGAGTCAAGTAGCTTGAGTAATGGAACTAAACCACCATTGTGCGCAATACCAGCTTGGTTATGTATGTCCTGAACTCAAATTTTTATTTTCAAGTCAAAAGGAAATGGTGCTCAAAAGAACCTCTAGTCTTGCAAATTGCAAATAGAAAAAATGCATACTGCATAGCATTTATGTTCAAAAAGCTTATGATATTAGGGCTCGTTTGATTGCTTGTTTTAAGGCTGTAATCCAACATTTCCTCTCACATTTTTTTCATACCAAATATATCTTACTTTTTACAATTTGATAAAATTATGTTTTTGTCATTATTTTTTTACCCACTTTTATTCCATTCACATCACATTACATTCGGTTAAAACCCCAAATTGGTCCTTATGTTTGCACGAAGTTTCATATTGGTCCTTTATGTTTCAAAAAGTCCAAATTGGTCCTTTATGTTTGCAAGAAGTTCCAAATTGGTCCTTCCGTCCAAGTCCGTTAATTTCTTAAGTTAAGTGCTGACGTGAACACACTATCTCTCCTACATGTTAATTGAAGCTGACGTGGCATGCCACGTCATCACCACGTCACCATCCAATATCATATGTGATGACGTGGCATGACACGTCAGCACGCCACGTCAGCACTTAACTTAAAAAATTGACGGAAGTGGACGGAAGGACCAATTTGGAACTTCTTGCAAACATAAAGGACCAATTTAGACTTTTTGAAACATAAAGGATCAATATGAAACTTCGTGAAAACATAAATGACCAATTTGGAGTTTTGACCCATTACATTCCTATTCTCATCATTCCCCCAACATTCTTATAACCAAACGAGGCCTACTGAGTCGTGCTACGACCTTTAAATTCGATGTCTAAAACAAATAGGGAATAGTTTAGAATAAGATATCGACATATGTTTCAGATTCAAAACTATCATCAAGAAACAAATAAAATATCATTTCCAGGGATATATCCATCAATGACTTTGCCCAACAGTTTATACAAGTGAAACAGTGAACTAAAACTTGGAAAAGAAAGTGCCAATCTCCCCAATGCAAAGGCAGACATTTCTCTGAGGTGTATATCAGAGGAGTGAAGCATCTCTATCAGAGGTGGAACAGCACCTCTCTGTACATTAATGTGAACCTACAAAAATCAAGTAAGAATAGATATTAAGACTGAAGAGCAGGAAAGGAAGATAGAACAATAAGGCCATCATCACACAAGTTATCATCTATAAAGATATTCTACAACAATTTGTTCCATATCTAACAAGAAATAGTAGGAATTAGGAAGGAAGCGTGGTTGGTTCGGGTGGTAGATATTTTATTCTCTTTAAGTAGAGTCTCAGGTTCGAGTTTTGTGTATAAAAAAACCTCTGTTAGGAGAACTCTACTCTTATTATGGGGCCTCAATGACCATTTTACCCTTGTATTAAAAGTGGGTAAAAAAGTAAGAGCAAAAACATAAATTCACCACGTTGCAAAAAGTAAAGTATGTTTAGTAAAAAGAATGTTGGATGCAATTTTTTATAGAGTATATAGACAATTTCGTCCCTGAAAGATCATAAGTGTACAATTTGGTCCCTGAAAGATTGCACCATTACACAAATTGGTCCTTCTGTCATCTTCAGTTAGATTCTCTTAACGGACTTGCTGACGTGGCACGTTAATTGTAGACGGGGGCTGTTAGTTGCTCAGTATGACATGCTTACATGGCACAAGCTAAAATTCACCTCCAACTCAGCACAAAACGCAGCGTTTTGAAGCTTCACTTTGCATACTTACACTAAGTTGGAGGTGGATGAAATTATGTTTTTACTCTTACTTTTTTTAACTACTTTTATTCTATTCACTTTTAAGGTATATTTGATAAAAATACTATTGAATATAATGTTAGATTATACCACAGATTACATCCTCAACCCCATTAAACAAACGGCCCGGTCTACATCTCCCACTCCACTATATTTTCATGAGCAAGATTAGTGATAGCATCTGCTGCCCTTCAAATTACACTACTCACAACACGTACGAGTCGAAGAGTTTAAAAGAAAAATGAAACACATTATATTTACAAATTAAACATTTTCAAAATACACTATTTATATTTTTACATACATCTTATAAATATAATATGTTTTATTTTATAAATTACACATTACTAAAATGAATAATTTTTAAGATTAAATTGAAAAAATATGTATCTTTTAAATATTCTAAAGGTCAAATATTTATATTGGTCCCAAAAGTATAATATGAATTTCAAATTGATCCTAAATATTTCATTTATTTTACATTGATCCTGCTTTTATCGTGTTTCAGATTAATCTAGCCATTACAGTCCGTCAGTTTTCTCTGTTAACAATGATTAGGCACACTGATGTAGAACTATTCTCTCTCCTATCTATCATAATCTCTCTTTTATGTGACTAATAATATGAGGTGATTGTTAAAAAAACTTTGTTAAACATGGATAATTTGGTGAGCTTCTCCGGTGTCGTTTGGGTATTTTAAAAGTTTTAAAATTTTAATTATCACTTTAAGTTATTAGCCACCTAAGAGAGAGATTATGATAAATAAGAGAGAGAATAATATCACATCAATGTGCTACATCACCGTTAAAAAAGAAAATTGATGGATTATAACAATTGACTAATCTAAAACATAAAGAAAACGTGTAGAACCAATGTGAAACAAATGAATTACATGAAGGACAAATTTAAAATCCACCCCGCATTTTTGGAACCAATGTGAAATAAATGAAATATTTATGATCAATTTAAAATTTATCTTATACTTTTGAAATTAATACGAATATTTGACCTATTCTGAAAAAATGATAACGATATTGAGAACAAATCAAGATTGAGTAAGAGAATTTAAATTTGAGTAAAATAAAAGCAAAAAGTATCCTTCAAACCATTAATTAATAATAATTGATCATTACCAAATCCGAAAAACACGAAGTCAACTTAAATTGAGACGCACGTCTCATATCTTCTATAAGAAATTAGATCCAGTGAAGTATCGAAAATATAAAGTGTATGAAATGTATTATCTAAATTGTTAAATAAAAATTAAAATTTGTATCTGTAATGTAATAATTTCATCTAACGATCTTTAAATGTGTATTTTACACACTTCATCGGATCTGCACTTTAACCGATCCGAATTTCTATAAATGAATGCCTCTACCTTTAACCACTTGTCATCTTCCGTCAATAACCACAAAAACGACAAAATGCCGTCTTTAACCGGCTCACTCACTGCTCCAACTGCCCAGGATTTTTTCAACTCAATTATCATTTTCATCCCTAAAATATTTAATTTATCTCACTTTAGTCATTCTGAAATTAAAATATTAAATAATCCCTTAAGAATAAAATTGATATCAATTTTAATTAGGGGTGTTCAAATCCAATATGATCTAAATCCAACCATACAGATCAAATTTGATTAAAGTATTAATTATAAAAAATTATTAATTTATGTTTTATTCTCTGATTTCCTATGAAGTATTTATGAATTTCTTTTTGATGACTTCATGTTTTGTTGTTGTATTATAGAATTGATTATAAAATTTACTTCATATATTTCAAAGTTTTTTTTTTCTAAACATATAGAAAACTGAACTAAACAAACCTAGAATTCTTAAAGTTGGACGATTTTAATGAGTTTTTCCATCATCCAATTAAATCAATTTGGTTGGATAAAATTTTCAACTGAATCGAATTGGAAAACACCCATACTGTAAGATTATCCATTAATGTGTGACGAACAATTTTTTAGTGATTAAATTGAGATAAATTATATCTTTTATAGACTAAATTGAGACAAATTGTATCTTTTATAAACTAAACTTGAAATTTCCATTTTTAAGGACTAAATTGAAATATATTATCTTTTTATGATCAAAATGACAATTTCCTCTTCTTCTTTTTCCCGCGTTAGTGATTACATTTACCGTATTATTTTTTCATTTTTGGTAAGCGGTCGTTACTATATATTCTTTTCTTTATTCCTTTGCCCTCAATTTGTGGTTCCCCACTATTCCTTCCTTGTATCGTTCTCCAAACGACCCCTTCAAATTCAAACTCTTTTAACCAAACCCACTTCTTCTTCTTCTTCTTTCACTACTCTTCTTCTTCTTCCATTCTTCATTCTTTTCATGCCAAATCCATTCATTCCTCCATCACCATCATCATGCCCTTCCTTTCCCTCCTCCTCCTCTTACCCTTCCTCTCCCTCTCTCTCTCCCAAACACCCCCCAAAGGTACTTCTACTAATAGCTTCTTTTTTTTTTCAATTTTGAGCTTTCTGATTTGAAATTTTGCTTTTATGTGAACATTTTCTGAGAAATTCGTGTGATACTGTGGTTATTACTCCTAGGTTTTCTTCTTGATTGTGGAGCAATTTCTGGTTCTGAAATCGACGGTCTCTCATGGGTCACCGATTCTGGCTTCGTCTCTACTGGAACGCCCAAGAATCTGACGACGACGACGACGAATACTACTACACTTCTGGTCCCTACTCTATCCACCGTCCGGTCCTTCCCGCTTCGAATCCGGAAGAACTGCTATACTTTTCAGGTGTATCGCGGAGCACGGTATATGGTGAGGGCGACGTACTTCTACGGAGGAATCAACGGCCCTGATCATCCTTCGCCGCCGGCGTTCGACCAGATCGTGGATGGGACCTTATGGAGTGTGGTGAATACCACGGAGGATTATGCTAATGGGGATTATACTGTTTATGAAGGGGTTTTCTTAGCTCGGGGGAAGACTATGAGCTTCTGTATCGGGTCGAATAGTTATACGGATTCCGACCCGTTTATTTCGGCTTTGGAGTTGGTAATACTGGGTGATTCGTTGTACAATACTACGGATTTCAGCAATTTTGGGCTCAGTTTGGTTGCTAGGCACAGTTTTGGCTACTCTGGATCCGTCATGAGGTCAGTGATAAATGATATTATTTTCCCTTCTTTTGATTAGATTGTAAGTAGTTTCTTGGATTTCAAGTTGTAATGCTAACTTGACTTTGTTTATAATTGCTAGCTTGGTACATTAATCTAAGGAGGCATTTGGTACAGTGTCATATTGACATTTTGTCATAGTATTATGTGGGGAGCTTATCAAGTGAGACGAGTATATTTATGTGAGAGATGAGGGGATATCATTTTAAGAGTTAGATAAAATTGAATAGTTGAGCGATTCAATGTAATCTAATGGTTAAAATGAATTCCTCTCATCTTTCACATAGGGATACTTATCTTACTTGGTATGTTCATATGAGATAACATTATTTCATTGCATGACACAAAGGGTGTCATCTTACATGAGAGAGACATTTTTGGTGGAAAATTTTCTTGTTCACTTACCAGTTTTACAAATATTTTATTTTATTTTTTTGCAACATAAATTATTAATAAGCATTGATTTTTAATTACTTTTGTTTAGATAATTGTTATCCAAAATATTTTGTTGGAATGAAGGCTATTTTTGCTAATCCGGAAGAGTAAGATAGACGCTTGATTGATTCTCTGCCATAAGAGACATTTCAAGAAGGAATGACATGTTTTATTTAATTATGGTATAAATATAATAGGCAGTTTATGTAAATTCAAAACATGGACTGATGATTAGTTTTTTTTTTTTTAATTTATAGTTAATTATGAAATTTTAAAAATAATCATAGTATAAATATAATAGGTAATTTATTTAAATTTAAAAGGGTAAATTTGGAAATTATAGAAACAAATAACATTGATTAGTATAGATAACTAAACATTTGCATATCATATCATTGTGATGTAAATTGTCAAGCCTAAGTATGGTATGTAACATAACATACCATGTTATCTGAGATGACACTGCACCGAACACCCTCTAAGTTTACAAAGTTTCTATGGTTGACATGAAATTCTTGGATGGAAATTAATTTAAACACCATAGAATAGACAATTTTCTAGGGTGGGAAACTGAAGTATTGTGTAGAGGAACACACCAGAGAATGAACATGACATAGGTCACTAGGTACTTGAAGAAGCCTATAAATTAATTTGCAGCAAAGAAATAAGAATGTTACACCAATGATAAATTGGAATTACTGTGTTGGCCTCCTGTTTACTTTTTTCTAATACCAAATTCATGGCATCACCAGATATCCTGATGATCAGTTTGACCGTATGTGGGAGCCTTTTGCATTGAATAACTCCACCAAAGCAAGCAGCAGCAATGTTTCTGTTTCTGGATTTTGGAATCTTCCACCATTAAAAGTATTTGAGACACATCTGGGATCCGATCAATTGGAATCCTTGGTCTTGAAATGGCCTCCAGCATCACTTCCAAATGCCAAATACTACATTGCTCTATACTTTGCAGATAACAATGGATCATCATCAGGGAGATCAAGGATTTTAAACATCAGCGTAAATGGCATAACTTATTACCATGATTTGAATGTGACTGCTGACGGTGTTGTTGTTTTTGCCAACCAATGGCCTCTTTCTGGTTCTACAACAGTAACTTTGGCTCCTGCCGCCAGTTCATCCTTGGGTCCTCTGATCAATGCCGGGGAAATTTTCCAGGTGGTGTCACTTGGAGAAAGAACTTTGACACGAGATGGTATAGCTTATCATTTTATGTTTTCTTGGTTAAGTTTGAGTTAATTCTAAAATGATCTTAGACCAGGATGCAAATTTATATTCACGAACAAGAGTAAATTAACATTTTGGCCCCTAAAAGATGAAAATGTCAAATTTAGTTCCTAAAAGATACAGTTTGTCTCAATTTAGTCCTTGAAAGATGAAAATATGTCTCAATTTAGTCCTTGAAGATGAAAATTTGTCTCAATTTAATCCTTATAGAATTTTCTGTTAGTTATGTTAACGGAGATTTCAAGGGACTAAATTGAGACAAATTAAATCTTTCAGGGATTAATTTGACATTTTCGTCTTTAAGGGACTAAATTGAAACAAACTGCATCTTACAGGGACCAAAATATTAATTTACTTAAAAAGAAAATAGGAATATATTATTACATGAAAGAAAATAAATATTCCTCCAGTGAACATGATATTTAAGATATATGTCATTGCCTAAGATGTTTTCTCATTGCTTATCCATATGTTGACAGTCAAGTAAATTGTCCAGATTTCAAATTGATCTTATCTAAGTATTTAACTTGTATAAAATACAGTTAGCTAGTTATCTGGTGTTCCAATTCCTTACCTTTCTAAGATGTTATAACATAGGTAAAGGGCACTTGTATGTTATTGTAAATTTGTAATTATCCAAGGTTTTTGTAAGGGGACTTTTTCCTCTCCAGTTATCGCTTTGGTAAAGATAAAAGAGAGCCTCCAAAATCCTCCACTTGATTGGACTGGTGATCCTTGCATGCCTCAACAGTACTCATGGACCGGCATCACGTGCTCTGTAGGACGACAGATCCGAGTTGTGACCTTGTAAGCTCAGACTTGAGTTGTCAAAGCATAATAGTTTGTACTTTATAATTCTATTGTGCTATTAAAATGATTTGCTTATTCATGATTTCTGTTGATTTCAGGAACTTGACGAGTATGGATCTTTCAGGATCTTTATCACCTTATATTGCCAATATGACAGCATTGACTAACATGTAAGTTCCTTAATTCAAGTATATAAGCTCATGAAATTTAGTAATTAGAATATAAATATTTCTGATAGGCAAGTTATTACCTCATTGCAGCTGGCTTGGGAATAATAGTTTGTCTGGACATATTCCTGACCTCAGTTCACTAAAAATGTTAGAGACACTGTAAGTTGTATCTTCTTTCTTCCTCATGATTCAGATAAAATGGTTTATCTTTATCTTTTAGCTTATGATCAATAACACCATTGCCTATAGTTGCTATACACTTCTGCTTTTCAAAGGCAACAATATTCTTGTTGCTTTTGGCATCATGAAGTAATTAATGTGTTTGAGAGCAGCAATTTGCCCTATCCAAATGGTTGCAATCTAAGAGAACCTTATTGTATATATGGAACTCAGTGTTTTCACTTTTTTATTCACTAATATTTTAAGGCACCTGGAAGACAATCAACTCAGTGGAGAGATTCCTTCATCCCTTGGGAACATCAGCAGCTTGCATGAAATGTAAGTTCTGCCTTTCTTAAGAAATATTAGACTACAAGCAACTTGCTTTTATTTTGATTTTTAGTGCATGAAACTTGGTGTTGCGTCCTAATTAGTTTCTGATAGTTTCAATGCTTTCCATCTGTAGAAAATGTAGTTATTGCATTATTGCTTGTTTTCCTGTAAATTATGATTGTTCCGAGCTCGATTTGTTTTGATTCATTAGGGAGTAAGACAGGAATTTATTGATAAATAGGATATCACTTTGGTCTGCTTTGTCAGAGGTGCTGTAGACTACGCCTATGTCCATATTCATGCATTTTAATTTGTAACTTTTTTTTGGTGAAACCAGGGCTGCATGCTTCCACTGAAGCCTTCTCATGTTGCTTATAGAATTCAATTTTTTTTACTCTTCTACTCAATAATATCAGCTCTGTGTCCTTTTAAGAAATAAGATTCTCTAAAGTTCTGTATTTGCCTCTAGAATTTTGTTCCTTCAGTTCTTTCCTCATCTTTATGCTTTCAAGGGGATAGAATTTTGGAGTTCCTAGAGATTGGATTACTGATTCAGTTCCTTTTGGTGTTCCAGATTCTTACAGAACAACAATTTGACTGGTCAAGTTCCAAAAAGTCTCACTGAAAAAACTGGACTGGACCTTAAGTAAGAACAGTTTAGAATACTCATTCTACATGTGAATCTCTGTCTCAATTTTTCCCCTCATCAATTCTTCCTTTGCTGACTATTCTGTTAATATCAACAGGACCTCTGGTAATAATTTATTATCGCCTCCAGCGTCTTGAGCCATCTGCTCAACGAATTATGCGGCCACCATGAAGCCATTGCTTTTATGAAGAAATTTTGATTCTAATACTCTTCCGTGTATAGTTTCTTTATCCCATGAAGATGTTCTTCTACTTCTATTCTAACTTCTGCTGGAACTTCTCCATTATCAACCCTTCAACTGTAGATTGAAATTCATGCCATTCTTCACTTGCCTGCCAGAGGAGATAAAGGTTTCTTATCTTGACTTTGAGAGAACTTTCCAATTTGTTTGTCCCACTAGTTTGATTCTTAAGTCCTTGATATATGGACATGGCTTTGAAATTTGTATCTTATTCTTGTATAGGCATATTCATTATTTTATTTTTTTGGGTATTCTGCCACCTTTTGTTCTTCAAACATTTGTATTATGGTCTGGTTTTTCTTTGGTGATTGTATCTTCAGTTTTGTCTCTTGTTTGGCTTGACTATAATGTAATTCCTAATCTGTTCAAAATCTTCATTTCTTTTACTTTCTTCTTATATGGATTTCTTGAACTCTTATTCCATGCTATTACCATGGCAAGTTATCTTAGTATTCAACTATAAATTTTCTACCTTTTACACACCCTGGAAAAGAATGCAGTTCTTACTTGGTAGTCAAAAGGTCAAAGTCTCATCAGATAAGGAGTCCATGTTTCCTTCATCATTGTCTCCAGGTTCGATCGTAAAAGAATGAGAATAGAACATCATTTGATAGGAGGGTTGTTTCCAGCAATGGTTCCCACATTCTTTGAGGGATTAATCACGAGACCCGCATTGGTAGATACCTTGGTCCAAGACCAAAAAGGTCATAGTCTCGTAGACTTTGCGTACGTAAAAATCTTCTGTCTATTTTTACTCAGGAGGACGGAATTTTTTATAAATGTTTCTAGTGTTTGTTCTTTACTTAATTTGTGTTAGGATTTGGATGAAATTCGATATAATTTAATCATATAATTGTTTCCCAACAAAATTAGAGGTAAAATGTCAATTTTTCCTTTCAATTCCTTGTGTTACTTCGACTTTTTTTTTGGGTCTGATGTGTTACTTCGACTTGAAACATACAAAACAACAGTTTCAACTCTAGCATTGCCCTAGACTTGGACCCAAATCCTCGGATCCGGGCCCAAGTCCCAGGTTTGACATGTGCTGAACATGGCTCCAGAAAGAACTTGAACCTCGCCACTGGATAAATTTTAAAAAGAAAATTGATAAAATTAAAGTAAAAATTTATTCAAACAAAACAATTTTCATATGACCAAAAAAAATGATTACATCAAATGAATTTCTTTTCATTTTCAAATTTCATAAAGTTCTAAAACACTTCATCCATCCATCCATCCAAACTCTCATTCATATCCATCTCACTCTATGAAATGTCTAAAACTCATTAATATTGTGTCCTCTCATCAGATCTCTGTGTCTCAAAGGTTCCCATGTGGGACTCACAGGTTAAAGAGCTCTGCATCTACCATGTGACAACTTCCTCCTTCCTAATATAGAAAACCAGAAAAAATGAATAAACACACACACACACATAGGGAAAAAAGAAGAAGAAGAAGAATGCTTCTAGAGATACAAAAAGAATGGACAATCCAATATGACTAGAGAAATCAGAATTTACATTGTAATCTCTCAGATCCAATATGTAAAACCCATTCTGATGAAATGAATGAAAAGAAATAAGGAAAATGAACTTATTTGAGAACCCTGGATGATGACACCTCTCTTATCTTATCTTCCTTTCTTAAGTGCAAACAGAGGAGGCAAGGGATTGCTTTTGACCTGTGAGCAAATGGGCATGTTGATCATTGGTCTAATTCTGATACTTGCTGATCTTGTTCTCTCTAACCCTTTCTTTACCCTCTTCACATGCTTCTCTCTTCTCCCTTCTTCTTTGGAAGCCATGTCAGAGAGTGAGCTTGAAGAAGAAGATGAAGAAGAAGAGGGTGATAATACTGATACAGCAGAAGAAGAAGAAGAAGAAGATGAAGCTCGTTGCTTCTTCAATTTCAATAACTCTTTCCATAAAACTGTACACTTAGGTGGCCTTGGAGATGGGTCCTCATCTAAAAACCAGTTCACTCTGGTCTCTTCCTCTTTCTTCATCTTCTTCTTCACCTCTTCATCTTCATCTTCATCATCATCATCATCTTCATCTTCTTCTTCTTTGGCTTTGAGGCTGATCTTCTGGAGCTTCTCTGAATGCTGCATCTGCCAGAAAGGAAGGAGCTTCCCTTCAAAGAAAAGCTCATCAGCTGATAACAATGTGCTGCTAGTGCCTGAGAGGAACTCAAATTCTGCATTATTATTATTATTGTTATTCATTGCTGATCTTTCATTTTGGTTTTCTGTGTCTCCTCCATAATGGGATTTTGGAGTTATGCAGATGAAGTTGCTGTCATCTGAGAACTGATCTGCAGAAAAAGAAATCCGAGGGCTTGAAGCTGCATCTATGGTACCTTGAAGAGGTTCTAGAGACACCATAGTTTGTGCTTTTTGGGTACCAAAGAGATGATACTTATCATTTATAAAAGGAGAAGAAGTTGCTTTGATGTTTCTTTTTGTTTTTAATATCTCCTTTGGATTATTGTTCAAGTTACTGTCTTTTTGATTCTGTGCTCAATATATATATATATATATATTATTGTTAAAAAATCTGTTTGAAAATATGATTTTCATCTAAAAATGTTTATAATATATGCTTCAATAACAAAAAAGAAAATTTTCAAACATGTAAAAGATTTTCTAAACTTTTACTTTTTTTAAAAAATACATAAAACAAGTATTCTCATTAATGACATGCATGTAAATCTATATCTATATTTAAATAATATTGACATAATATTCTTAAAATTAATTTTATAAAATTGTTTTAAAAAGTAAAAACAAAAACAAAAACAGAATTTTGGGCATGCTTGAATACAATTTTTAAATTTTTAAGAGTAGAAAAAAAATGTTTGAATTTTTTGTTTTCCATTGGAAAAAAAAAAAAGACAACTAAAAAAATATTTTGAACTCTATTTTTTTAAAAACAAAGAAAATACATAAAACAAATGTTTTTATTAATAGCATATACATAAATACATAAAAATAATTTTTGCATGACTTCTTAGAACTAACTTTATTAAAAAAAATTGAAAATACCAAAATTACACTCAAACATATAAACCTTTATTAATCTTCTAGTTTGAAACTATTTTGATGGTGAGGGTGAGATTATAAAAATCAGATGACCTGTTAATGCAAAAAACAAGTGAGTTATGGTTGTGTTTAGAATAAAGGGACACCACATGGATGCATTGGGAAGTAAAGACAAAAAACTTTTTCAATATCCAAGCTTTTGCAAGAACTTAATTATTAGGTATAACATAATTTGTACATTGGTTAATAATATTTATTTAATTATTTTAAATTAAAATTTTTACGTGATTATTAAAATTTGAATAAATAGATTAATATTATTAATATGTGTACAAATAACATGACATAATACATATATTTAAAAAATTTTCGGCTTTTGCATGGTGTTCTAACCCTCTTAGTATTTATGCCTTTTTTCTGTTTAAATTATTCCGAATTTTCCTGTATAAGTGAGGAGGGAAAGGAGGAATATGTTTTGCCAAATGCTTAAATAATGGGAAAAAGATTTCTTATATTTGTTTTCTTGTAAATGAAAATTAGTATATTGTCTTTATAGCTTCAAGAATTATCCATGTATGAGGTGTCTGAATTTCAGAGAAAATAATATTCTATTACTGAAATGAAATATTCAGGTGATCTCATATCTATAATAAAAATTTATGCATATCAAATTACTCTACTATATATTTATATATACACATTTTTCTTGCCATTGTTGACAAAGTTAATTTAAAGCTTATCTATACATAAAACATAGATAATTCTTAAGCAAACATCATTTAAAAAAAAAATCCCTTATTTTCATTAATAGATGTAATTTCTTACACTTATAATTCTTACCAAAACATAATTGTGCTAAATGCTCAAATTACATACCAACTTAGCTATCTTTTGACTAATTTCACTTGAGTCTCCCATATGAATAATGACATTTAATTAGAAGGAAAAATTGCATTAATAAATATAAAAGAAAAAAAATCAAATTTCATATAAAATTAATAAAAAAATATTAATTTTTTAATCTTTTTTTTTTTTTTTGCATTATGCAATTATCACTTTTTGAACTTAAATCTTCCAGCTATTATGGGCTCAATTCCAAAATTATATTAAGTCTTTCTTAACAAATAAACAAAGATTTCTTATTAATTATATATTAAACTTAATTAGTCAAACAAAGTATTTTTACATTGACTGTATCCCTTGCATGTAGGGATCATAACATGGGAGGAGCCTCAAGCATGTGGCCACATGAGAATGGCCTTCTTGCCATGGCCCATGTGATTGGTTAATAGTTCTATGTTACCATGAAATGACCAATTTACCCTCCATGTGAATTAATTTCCTTATTGTGATAATGGGTTTATTGTCCTAAACAAAAATGGGCAGACAAGTTGTAGATAACAATAGGTCATGCCTATCTTGAAAATGCTCCCAATTAAGATTTGAGTTCTGTAATTAATTTCTGACAGCTAATTATAAACATAACATTGCTGGTAAATCTTTCCATTATTACACATTAATTGTTGCTTTTATTAATTTATTTAAAAGAGCAAAAGGTTCTTAGGATGTAACATTTTCTTTGCAAGCAGAATTGAGACCAGGTCTTTTGTTTTTTTACCGACTTATTACAAATGGTAAAAAGTCTGTGATTTTAGGTGACGTTTGGTAATCAGTGAGTATTTTAGTGGGAAGTGGAAGTGGTTGATAAAAAGTATGTTTGGTATGCAGAGAAATGAAAGTGGAATGTAAAAGTAATATTGTTTGGTATGGTGGGAAGAAGATATGGAAATAAAATATAAAAGTATGAAAAACCTTTGGCTAAAGTACTATTTTGATCCTCAATGTTTGCATGAAGTTTAATGTTGGTCCTCAATGTTTTAAAAGTTTAATGTTGGTCCTCAATGTTTTATTTTTTGGTCGATTTTGGTTCTCGAGCGTAACACCGTTCACTTTTTACCGTTAAATGATGATGTGGCATGCTTATGTGGCATACTCTCTCCCCTACGTGTCATATTTTAATGACGTGGCATGATACATCACTGCTACGTCACCCCACATTGCCACATCATCATCTTCTTTCCTTTATCATCATCATTTGGGGTGACGTGACAGTGATGTGTCATGTCACATCATTAAAATATGACACATAGAAGAGAGTGTGTGCCACATAAGCATGCCACGTCATCATTTAATGGCAAAAAGTTAATGGTGTTACGCTCGAGGATCAAAATAGACCAAAAAATAAAACTTTGAGGACCAACATTAAACTTTTGAAACATTGAGAACCAACATTAAACTTCATGCAAACATTGAGGACCAAAATAATACTTTAGCCAAAACCTTTTTTTCCCTTACTTTTTTAAAAGCCACAAATTTTTTAAGGGCATTTTGGTCTTTAAACTTCATCTCACCTTCTCTCAACTTCCCTCCCCATCATGAGGGAAGGAAGCTTCCCTCTCCATAGGAACCTCAACCTCACCTCACCTCACCTGTGGTGAAGACATACCAAACATGCTCAAGCTTAAGCTCACCTCACCTTCCCTGCTAGTAAGGGATACCAAACATGCTCTTAATTATTGCCTCTTAAATTTAATTCTTGGACGGATGGGAATGAAACATATATCATTTGTTGAGAGTATCACCCCTAGTAACGGGCTCGACATCACTCCAGAAAATAGTTATTAGACCTACTTCAGTGGATACTTGGTCAAGACCAAAAAATAAAAGGGGTCATTTTTAAAATTTGAACCAATCACCTCTAAGTTATATGATAATAACCTTATTTTGCTTCAATGCTCCACCACCAAAAAAAAATAATAATATTAGTTATAACGTTTCACATATAAGACTTGAGATAACGTTAAGAAGTTATAACAATTAAGTTAACAAATAAAATTATTAATAAATAATATTATGAACTATCACATCAATTATCAACAAATAACGTTAATTAAGTTATTTTATTTATTTATTATCTTTGTGCAATATGTGGTCCCCTCCTTAGACTATAATTGAAGTTATCAATAATGTAAAATATCAGCATTCTATCTGGTTTTACCAGAATTGTGAAATTCTCTGTAGTTGAACTGATATTTAAAATTAAAAGTAAATTCATATATATTATTTGTATTAGACCTAATATTATATCTCAAATTAAACTTAAATATTATATATTTTATGGTATCATACTATCATTATAAAGTTTAGTGCTATTTTCTGTAATGTCAATACATGTATAGACTTTCTCACAAATTAAATGAAATAGTTTGAAAAGTACACCTATCTCTTATCTAATTTATTTTTAATATCTGTATAGTATAAAACTATGATTTTATATTTAATATAACAATAAATATAGTTAAACTTATTATTATGATGAGCTTTTAACATGACATTTTTAATATAACAGTAAAAACATTTAAGTATGTTTATTTAGTGAATGCACTTTTAAAATTAGAGAAGTGATAAATGTAATTAATTTGACCAAAACTCAGAGAAAATTTATGTAATTTGCTTTTTGATAATTTCATAAGTTCATCAGTTAATGCATTAAATTAGATCCAGTGCAATTTGCTTCTGTGCAATTCTTTTAAAATGTACATTTTTACTTTATTTTGTAAGCACTAATACGGACTTACTCTAATAATAACCCACTCTGAATGGATTAAGGACGAAGTTATTATCAATTTTGACAAATATCATAACTAAATAGTCTTGTGAGACTATTTTTCAATATCAATAACAATTTAGTCCCTAATCCATTTAAAGTGATGATATTTGTCAATATTGACAATAATTTGGTCTCTAATCTATTCATGGTAGATTATTATTAGTACGAGTTCATATTAGTACTTAAAAAATGAAGTAAAAATGTACATTATAAAGGAATTACACCGAAATTACACGAAAGAAAATTACACCGAATCCAATTTCTGCATGCGTGTAGCTAGAGAATTTGAGTTCTTCATCAATTACTCTATGTATAGATATTGAGGCTAAATACGGTATAGAGGTGAGGGCCCCATCGGTTGTGAAAAATAATTTTGAGAGAATGAGAGGCTTTTTGACCAGAGGGTGACGTCAAGACCTGCAAATTTTGCAATTAGGACATTAGGTCCTTAAATTCCCGCCGCCGTGACACCTGACAATACAATCATTTTTTAAAATGACTCGCATTGGCCATATGCGAGTCTTGAAACAGGACTCGCATATGTCCAATGCGAGTGATGCACTGCACAAGTAGAAAGGTTCAAATTTGGGCCTTTCTTCTTTTGTTTTTTTTTTTTAAGTTTTAGAGGTTAAAATTATAATTATAACCCACTTTTTTTGTTTTTATTTGTATATCTATAGGCTCAAATTTTTCTATGTCTCGTTTATAAATTTTGATTAGTTTTTATTATTCAAAAAACAAATAAACATATTTAAAATATTACTTTTTAAAAATAAGAAAAAATCAAGGTAAAATTGCTTAGATGCTTGTTATGAAGTTCATTAATCATAAACATTATTTATATTCTCTCTCATATTTGATTGGTTATATAATTTATTGCTTTTTATTTTCTTTTCTCTATCATGATTAGTTATACAAAAAAATTTTGCCACGTGAAGTATAATTAAGTAGTACTGAACTTTATAAAACAAATAAATATAATTATAAATTAATGGGTTTTGCTAACAAGTTCCTTTAGGGCACTCTTTAAGGTTTCATTTCAACTAATGAGAGGGGCTTAAAAAATGTATTGGTTTACTTTTTACTAAGGGCCTTAAAAATGTGTTGGTTTACTTTTTACTAATTTCAAAAAGAATTATTCCCTCTCCACCAATTAAAAAAAACCTTAACAAGTGCCCTATGACACTTGTTAGATAAACCCTAAATTAATTATACTTCAGTTAATAAGAAAGTTTTATAATAATTAATGTTTAAAATAAAATTTATTTGTGTTAGATTATTGTTAAGGACTAAACTAAGGTAAAGTTAATTAGGTGCTTGCTATAAAGTTCACCAATATAATTAAAACACGTGGCAAAATTTTTTTTTATAACTAATAATGATAGAGAAAGAAAATAAAAAGCAATAAATTATATAACCAATCAAATATGAGAGAGAATATAAATAATGTTTATGATTAATGAACTTCATAACAAGCATCTAAGCAATTTTATCTTAGTTTTTCCCTATTTTTAAAAAGTAATATTTTAAATATGTTTATTTGTTTTTGGAATAATAAAAACTAATCAAAATTTAAAAACGAGACATAGAAAAATTTGAATAAATTTAAAATTTGAGCCTATAGAAATACAAATAAAAACAAAAAAAGTGGGTTATAATTATAATTTTAACCTCTAAAACTTAAAAAAAAAACAAAAGAAGAAAGGCCCAAATTTGGACCTTTTTACGTGTGCAGTGCATCACTCGCATTGGTCATATGCGAGTCTTGTTTCAAGACTCGCATATGATCAATGCGAGGCATTTTTAAAAAATTATTTTGTTGTCAGGTGTCACGGCGGCAGAAATTTGAGGACCTAATGTCCTAATTATAAGATTTGCAGGTCCTGACGTCATCCTCTGGTCAAAAAGCCAGAATGAGAATAAAAATAAAAATAAAATGTGTTAGAATGTGTCATTATACCATATTACTATGCATGTGTTTAGTTAGTCATAAAAAAAACAAGAATATTACCTTTATAATATTTGATTAATAGAAAAATACTGGAAAATGAGACGTAATAATCAAAATAATCCCATTAGAAACAAAAATATTCCTTATGTCGGGAATATTATTTTTGTCCATAAAATTTTTACTCCATATATAGAAACAAAAATATTTCTTAATTTTTTTAATAGAAAGAAATTTCCTTCAAATGAAGAAAGTCGCTTTCCGAATCTTGCTTTCCATTAAATGACACAACCAAACATGTGTAAGTGCGTATTTTGCTCTCTCATTCCTATTCGCATTCTATTACCTCAAATATTGCAACCAAATAAGCCATTAACAATATTGAAATAAGTCTATAATGAGATAAAAGTTGAGGTAAAAACTTTAAATTGGTCATTTATGTTTGTACGAAGTTTTATATTGGTTTTTTATGTTTCAAAAAGTCTAAATTGGTCCTTTATGTTTGCAAGAAGTTCCAAATTGGTCCTTCCGTCCACTTTCATCAACTTTTTAAGTTAACTGCTGACGTGGCGTGCTGACGTGTCCATCTAAGCTAACGTGTCATGCCACGTCAGCACCGCGTCACTGTCACGTCATCAAATATGACATTGGATGATGATGTGGCAGTGACGTGGCGATGACGTGGCATGCCACGTCAGCTTCAATTGACACGTAAGAAAGATGGTGTGTCCACGTCAGCATGCTACGTCAGCACTTAACTTAGAAAATAAATGGACTTGGACGGAAGGACCAATTTTGGAATTTCTTGCAAACATAAAGGACCAATTTGGACTTTTTGAAACATAAATGACCAATATGAAACTTCGTGCAAACATAAAGGATCAATTTGGGGTTTTGACCTAAAAGTTCAGTATTGAATTTCGGTGTATCCCTCCAATCATGTAGTGTCATTTGTTAATATTAATAAAAATTTACATTAATAAGGATTCGCCTTGAATAGATTAAAGACCAACTGATTAGAAAGATGTACTGAAGTTCAGTACTACCGTACTACTTAACTTTATAATAATGAGATTGTTGAGTAGGTTTACTTAATGAAAAGTGAAAACAGTATAATACCCTTAATTATACATCATGTGTAGATAATCTCTCTAAAGTATAACAATTGACTTAAAATTTTGGAAAACCTTACAATTTGAATAAAAAAAATCCATATACTTTTTTATACAAGGCCTAAAGTTTATAGAGGTTTAATTTGCTAGACAATACCTAACATTTTGGTATGAATTTATTTTTTGATAATCTATATCATTGTTATATTAGAGTTTTGGATTAAAAAAAAATAACTGACAAATATTTTTGTACAAATTATCAAATTTGAAGAATTGTAGAATAATTTTTATAGCTAAGAGAATCTATGTATGTATGACCTATATATGAGTTTTCTGCATTTACCCTAATAAAAAATCAATTGAACATATTATAAGGAGTGTCTTAATTTTCTTGAGTTGTCAATGAGTTGCTTAGGCGGACTTAATCATCTTTCTCACCTTCAGAAAACCCAAACTCCTAAATTTAATAATTGAATACCAAGATATATATATATATATATATATAAGATAAGGAAAATTAAATTTATTATACAATCATATCATCCAATAGGATTTTGGGTGAAGAAAAAGAAAGAGACCTGATAATGGTAATTTCAGATCATACTCCAAGTTGCAGACGAAGGCTGGCTAGAGAAACACATTATATAAAAATTTGAGTATTTTTAACAATTTATATTAATTGTTGAAAAACAATTTATATTTATACCGGCAAAAATCACGCGAAGTCTTAGATCTCTTCTTTGTTTGGGGTCCACGTTTTTGTGCCTGTGTTTTCACGGTCTTTGGTTTTCCCTTCTTGTAGTGTGACTGAGTTCAATTTTATTTTTTCTTTTCAATTTCAAAACCCAAAACATACCAAACACAGCCTAAAAGAAAGTAGTGTAAAATATGCCAGCAAGCATCAAGATTCTGGCAAGAAACATAAGCATTGGGAATCTTCAAATCCACTAGTATATAGTACTAGTATGTTTGAGAGTCTAATTTCTGTTTTGAGTAATGATATTGTGTGTAATTGTTACATGCATATATAAGCTTTGGACACATGCTCCTCGCACCGGTGACCACTTTGACGACGCTACCAAGGTCGGAGGCGACAACCAGGAAGTCGCCTACGACGACGACCAAGACCCCACCCTAATAAAATGAAAGTTTTAAAGTTGAAAACGCGCGGGATAAAAATATAATTTCTGGGGAAAAAATTCATCATGCCACTTCACCAATTGACCGACCAAATTGATATTGTTAGACAAAAGGACAAATTTGGAATAAGTTGTAAAGAGAGATGATTGATTTAGAACCTTTGAAAGATAAAAGACCAATATAAAACGAATAGAAAAAATAGGGGATTAAAATCAAATTTTGGCCTTTGTAAATATATTTTTTCACGGATATCTTCTCATTAGATGTAATTATCATGAGATACTATCGAAAAATGAATATAAACACGACTCTCATAAGATTTAAAGTTTGGTTGGTAACATTTGGAGAGACTAGTCCCTTGTTAAACCAAATTTAAAGTTTGGTTGGGCACATACACCCCCTGAGTTTTGGGTCAGGGGCACATAGACCCTCTGAGTTTTAAAACGTTGCACATAGACCCCCTGGGTTTTCACTTTGGGGCAGAGACACCCCTTCTGTTAGGGTTTCGTGAAAATTAACCGTTAAGTGCCATGTCAGCAAGTATGTGTGAGGGGTGTCTCTGCCCCAAAGTGAAAACTCAGGGGGTGTATGTGCCCCTAAAGTGAAAACTCAGGGGGTGTATGTGCTCCTAAAGTAAAAACTCAGGGGGTGTATGTGCCCATAAAGTGAAAACTCAGGGGTGTGAAAATACTAAATTGCCCTCACACATGTTTGCTGACGTGGCACTTAACGGTTAATTTTCACGGAACCCTAACAGAAGGGGTGTCTCTGCCCCAAAGTGAAAACTCAGGGCGTCTATGTACAACGTTTTAAAACTCAGGGGATCTATGTGCTCTTGACCCAAAACTCAGGGAATGTATGTGCATTTTAGCCATTTTTTAACCAAACATCAAATTCAATAAATATATATACTCCATAACTCTAAAACATTGAGAAAAGAAATAACATGACGTAATAAATACAGAGGAAAGACAAAAGATTACTAAAAATTAAATTAAGAGGAAACTATTTGTATCAGGATAAAAGTTCAATGGTACCGTACCACTGAACTTCAGTGCATCCCTCCAATTATATAGTGCCATTTGTTAATATTAATAAATACTCACATTAATTAGGGCCCACCTTGAATGGTTTAGGGACCAACTGATTGGAGGGATGTACTGAAGTTCAGTACTACCGTACCACTAAACATCTGAATTTCAGAATCTGAATTTGATTAATTTGGTCCAACTCAATTTTTGAAATTATATAACATAACTAACTAATATCTGAATTTAAGACCTTCTTTAAAGGATGTATAAGCTTATCTATCTAACTAAATAATTAAAGATTTATGTCTTTAGTATTACAAGATATTCAATCAATCTGATTGTGGTTTATTTAATATATGAGTAATGAAGTCAACTTTGAGAAATTGAGTTTTAACTAGTCAACCAATTTTAGTTCACTTGGATCCCTATTTAATGAGACATGTACACTTGGCATTAAGATAAGCGACAATAGCATGTTGCCTTTTTGGAATTCAAATCCAGTCCAAACAAAACCATATGCTCACAATTATTTAATAATAATTCTTCTCAACTATATACAAAGTAGGGGTGTACACGGGCGGGTTTCGGGCAGACTCGAGACCCGGGCCGAGTAGGACCAGGTCGGGTCCGACTGGGTCAGCCGGGTTTTTTTTTTTTTTTTTAAATTTGAGTCATGGAAAATAGAGAATAGACATGGGAAATAGAGAGTAGGCATAGAAAATGAGGAGTAATTAATACATGTTGACATTTTGAATAGATTTTTTAAATTTTAAATTGATTTATTACCTAGTTTTTAGGAATAGATTAATAAGATATTAAATAATAGATATGATATCTTATTTTCAGCTATTAATTTTAATCTTTTTTACATATAAAAATACTTAAAATAACAAAAATTTAAAAAAAAAAACAAAGAAATGGGCCTACCCCGAGTCGGGCCGGGTTTTGGGGAGCCCGACCCGGCCCGATGGACCCGAATGGGCCCGGGCCGGGCCGGGTCCATGTACACCCCTAATACAAAGTAATAGTAAATACTAGAGGCTTCGCATGTACCTTCGTGCATGCAATTTATCATTAATTTTAAAATAATATATTTCATAGTTTTTAAAATTTTAAATTAGAATTATTATCATAATTAATTAGAATTAAATGATGGAAAGTTATTTACTTCCCACTTTTTTAGTAACTACCATCATATATGTTTTCTCTCTCCCACTACCTTCCATTATATTTTTATATATCTCAACTTCCTCACTTACCTTTCCTCCAATCAATTTTTTTTGTTATTTTTTAATTAGAAAATATGGCTATTTTGTGACCCCAATGACCAGAAGGGGTCACAGCCATATTAATATAGATATATATATATAATATATATACATATATAAAAGAAAGGAAAAAACTTAGATCAAATTCTTTATATCCTTGCCATGAAGTTTCACCAATTATATATTGCATTTAGACTCTCTTTCTTTTATGATTGATCTTATAAAAGGTGGTCTTCTACATTCTCTCTCTACTGTGATTGGTTATTTAAACACTTTTTGTCACATTTCATATTTATATCGGAGAACTTGATAGAAATGATATAAGAAACTTGACCTAAGCTTTTTCCTGTAACAAATGGTTAAGACTGTGTATTTTCTTAATTAAGAAACTCAAATTTAATCTTTTGAGAGAAGAAAATGAAGTGTTATGTTCATTTTTGATATAGTGTAATTTGTGATAGAAATAGAGGACCGCAAGGCGTCGAAACTTTGGAGGACTTATCCTTAGATGGGAACCTAGGTACCTACGTGCCCTTATGAGGGATCAAAGTCCACGTAATTAGGTACGTACATGGGAGCCGTTAGGCAAGATTCTTACCTGTAAAGGCTGTGTGCGACTAGGACGTGTATGTGAACAGGCAAGCTGCATCGCCTGGTGGGGAACAATTGCTAGAGGTGATGATTCGGTGCGATGATGGGATTGCTCCTTGGTGGTTGTAGAACTTAGGATTTGTATGTTAAATGCTCGGTAGATGAGATTGTTTATTTGTCTTCGTTTGAGGAGCCTTATATAAGTACTTGGAAGTGATGGTTGTGGGCGTCCCACGTCCCCTTGATATAAGCATATTAAAGGAACATGGATTCGTACCTTACATGAACCATGCAGTGATACCACGTGTGCAGTGAAATATTTGGTATTAACATAAAACATCTTTTATTAAAAGGATCATTCTCAACAATAAACTTGACCATACTAAAAACATTAGTTATCGGATTCGATTTAGTCGATATCGTATCCAAGACTAAATAATATATTATATATACAAATTCAAATTCAACGAAGCTAGGTAAGATAGCATTATTAGCATGCAAGAACCTTCCCCTCTCCTCCTTTCAACAAATTTTCCAAATGCACATTTTTAGAATATATCACCGACTTATCCAATTTCCTAAAACTGAAGCTTCCCTTCCTAATTCCTATCTATAATTAATTTGTATGCAAATTAATATATAAAATAATTAAATCACGATTTTACACTGTAATTTACGTATAGGTTATATAATATATAAAACAAATGCACTTTATAATACATTACAAAAAATGTACTTGGTTCTCATAATTATATACTATCTCTTTTTTTTTTTAATTATGGTCGGTCGCTATTTTTTTCCACAGTCTTCTTTGATTTTTTGGTCTTATGGTAAACACAAATTTTTGTTTTTTTATAAAATTCCAAAATATTTTAAGTTAATGATTGAATTAATACTATTTCTTTCTTGATATATATAACGAAAGTTTTGAATTGATTTTACTTAAATTACTTTAAGAACAATTATATTTTGGAATGAAAAAGATATAATTAAATAATATATTGTTGGTATGAAAAGGGCTTTGTTACATCTTGTTTTAAATTTTTTTTAATTAACTCTCTCATAATTTGGTCTCTCAAATGAGTATTTCTCTTTCAATCATTTAAAAAAGATTAGTGATGATGAAAGCCTAATTAAATATATGTGATTGTTAAATAGTTAGTGTCATTGCAATGCAACATGCCATAATATAATATAAAGCTGCATCTTTCATTTCGATGGTTTTTTTTAGTAAGGAAAGATACGAGAGAGAGCGCCAATGGCATAATGTTGAAAAGATTAACAAAGACACAGGCAAAAAAACAAAAACAAAGACTTAATAAAAAAAGATTACTGATATAAATTACAATTAGTTTTGTTTAGTCATAAAAACTCAACTAGTTATTGGATGCAATTATGCAAAATAATTTCTTGAGAGAGATGTCCGTTAAAAGAGATTCTGAATGATTTTTTGAAAATTTTCTATATGCTATTTCATACAATGCTTTAGTAATACTTAGATCACAATAACTTCACATTTAGTCAAACAAACTATTTTTATTATTACCTAATTTTAGTTAAAACTTTTGAAGTTTGAACGCTTGAATATATATTTTGATTTCTCACCAGTATTATCTAAAAATCATGTTTGATATATATATATATATATACACACACTCGAATACTAGATCATTTATACATGTGAGAACATCTCTCAAAAAAAATGGAGTCATTTTTTGGCTCAGACTCTACTTTCATTAAGTAAATATACTTGTATTTAATATGGTTATTTTTATGGAATTACTTGTCGATATCCAAGTTTCAGTTTTTGATATCGATGAATATCTCTATACAAGTTTTTAATATCTTAATATGAATGGGAGCTATAAGATAATATTAAATTTTGAATGTGACAAATGCATACTACAGCTTGAGAATTCAGAAGCTAATGGAATCATTTGGCAGAAAGCTCCAATTCAGACTCTGCCAATGTAACGTTGCTTTGCAGAGAAAGCAGCACGCAGAGTAATTAAATAATTACAGCAACAACCAAAATCACACAGTTGTTATAAGGGACAAAATACTATCTAGTCCCTGAATTATTGGTCAAATTATTATTTAGTTCTCGGATTTTATAAAAATACTATTTAGTCTCCGAATTTGCAACTCTGTCAACTATTTAGGCCCCGAACTTGACAAAATTACTATTTAGTCTCCAAATTTGCAACTCTGTCAACTATTTAATATTTAGTCCCCTGACTGTTACCCGTCAGATAAGCAGCTGACGTAGCCGTGAAATGCTGATGTGACATGTGAGGTGGCATGTGTCCAAGCACTTAACAGTGCCACATCAACATTTAACAGCCACATCAGCTGGTGCCTAGTTATCCAATTGGTAACGGTCATGAGACCAAATAGTTGATAGAGTTGTAAATTTAGGGACTAAATAGTATTTTTGTCAAATTTGAGAACCAAATAGTTGACAGAGTTGCAAATTCAGGGATTGAATAGTAATTTTGCCAAATTCAGGAATTAAAGAGCTGACAGAGTTATAAATTCGAAAACTAAATAGTATTTTTGTCAAATTTGAGGATTAAATAGTAATTTGACCAACAATTCAAGAACTAAATAATATTTTAACTATTGTTACTAACTATTATTCTTAAGACACTTCTTATGAACTACTTTTTACAAAAGGAAATTATTTATAAATTATTTTTGTTGACTATTAATTGAGTTCTTTTTTTAATTCGTTTGGTTTTTAAGTCTTTACTGATCTTGTTTGAATGATATCAAATTATTTACATTTGGACCAACTCTTTATTAATTTTTCCTAAGTTTAAGATAATAAATTTTTTTAAAAACCAATTATAAAAAATCATTAAAAGTGTTTATGACACTTGTTATATATTTTGCTAACAAATACTCTTAGTACTGTTTAATGATTTATTTCAACAAATAAAAAAATTTGAAAACTCTTCATAGGTTCTTTTAAGAAGAGTTTAATCTTTCAAAAAATTGAATTATTTGTATTTTCTTCCATGAAGAGTTCTACTCTCAAAAAGTGGAGTTATTTATATTTATCTCTGTCTTCTCCTACTCATATTTTAATAAAAAAATTCAAGCAAAAAATTGACAGGTTATACTTTCTATAATGTTTCTCTTCTGGTTAACTTTTGATTAATACAATAAATTCTCTCTAATTCTTATGCAAAGACAGAAGAAATAGAAACCAACGAAAACATCTTAAACTTCCAAAGTTTTACAACAAGTCAACAAGATACAAGAGAGAGTCAAAATATTCCTACTTTCTATGCAAATCTAAATCAGACTTTCAAATGCAATAATCACATACAGCTTTTTCACCTCACTTTCCTTCACCATGATGATTTTCACGGAAATAACTAGAGAAAGTGAAAACGACGGACGTACAAAAAGCCGAGAACAGAATCTCTTTCTCAAGTTGTTTCAACATTTTTGGTTAATCACAATCAGATTTCGCAAAAAAAAGGACCTCCACGTTCAAAATCAAACTTCCTCTTCTATCCATCCATTCATATTTCATTCATGGGATTAGATTAGAAATTAGATTCATTAATTAATCAGATTTCGTCACTTACCGTTGATTTGTTCTGAATCCACGAGTTCTTGCAATGCGCTATCGCACCTTGTATTGCGCTCTGCAACTCCTCCATCGTCGACGACGACGACGAGGAGTTTCCTCCGGCGGCGGCGAATCCGCCTCGCGAGAGCGCGCCGGAGTGGCTCGGCGAGGATCTCGTCGACGAAGGGCAGCTAGAGACGCAGCTGCTTCGCCTCCTCCTTCGCGCCGGTGCGGGAAATCTCAGATTTCCAGAGAAAGAATGAGACAGCATCGCGTTCGCATTCGCACCTTGCTTCCTCTGATCTGTTTCTCTTATTATAGATCTCTCCGTTTTCGCCAGCAGGGAAAACGACGTCGTTCTCGAACCCTCACGCGGTTCGTGCTGCTGTTGTTTTGGGGAAATCTTCTCGTACAGCGGCTTCACCTTCTTCAGGTACTTCCTAACAACCTCCCTCGCGGTTGAGCCCACGCGCTTAATCGACGACCCGGATACTGCATCCGGGTCGTCTCGGGTCTTATTACTGCCCGGTTCCTTACGGAAGACGGAGGAGAATCTCGATAAGGAGAACAAGTAATGGTACTTATTGGTGATCTTGATCTTCATCTCTCTGTGGAATTGGAATCGATTATTATTGGTTTGATGATGAGAATGTAGGAGGGGATTGTGGAAGTGGAACCGCTTGAGCTCGTCGTCCTCCGTGACGGAGCTCGGGCGGGAGGAGTCGCAGTCGGTGGCGGCGCTACTGGCGGTGAAGAGGGAATGGGAGTCGTTGGAGCTGCCGGAGGAGTCGCGGGCGGCGGCGGCGGTGTCTGCGGCGGAGGAGGTGGAGAGGAGGGTACGGACCATGGAGAGGCGGGGGGAGGTGTGGAGGGGCAAGAGTTGGCCCTTGTAGAAGAGCTGGTCGGCGGGACAGAGGGCGGTGGAGGATTTGCGGGGGGAGATGGACATGGAGAACTCGAAGTCGGAAGAGGCAGAGGAGGAGGAGGAGGAGGGTGATGGAGGAAGCGTGTGTGAGTGTGGTGATGATGATGACGACGAGGACTTTGTGGGTGTTTTCGCCATTTTTGGTGTGATAGTGTGGGCTACATGGTAGAGGAAAGAGGAGGGAAGGTGTGAGAGAGAGAGAGAGAGAAAGATGGGAGTTTGAAAGCAAAATGATTTGGAGAAAGGGATTTATAAAATAATGGTCAAGTCTTCAAGGGTGCTGAACATTATAGAAAAGTAAGGAGAGAGAGTGACACATAGTCCCACATGTGAGTCCCACTTATTTATGAGACTCATTTATGTGTCACTCTCTCTCCTTACTTTTATATGCTGTTCAGCATAGGATCCACTCCAAGAAAGGTGGGGGAAATGGATTGGCCTTATCTAACTAGTTTGATATTGATTAATTAAGATTAAGATCTTAGGTTCCCGAAAATGTTCGTATGCCTTTGGTTTAACAAAATTATGAAATTAAAGTTGGATTATAATTGGAATTGAAATTGCTGAGATGAAATTAAAATTGAATTATTTGAATTGAAAAGTGTATGTAATATAAAAAGATGGAATTAAATGTTTGTAATAAAATATGATGTAAAAAAACTAATTTATCCCTCAATTAATATTAAATAATTAATTTTTTTATATCAATTAAATAGAAAAATATAACTTATCAAAAATAAATAATAATAATATTTTCACCCAATTTCACACCTTTTATCCCAATTTCGTAAAAATACCCATGAATCAAATTCCATCTTTTTTTTCTAAATTACTATAGAATTGGGCTCCAACCTTGAATTCAATTCAAGGTAACAAAATTGCGAATCAAACACCAGAAACGTGGGGATTTGTGCAATTTCTGTTGGAATTCATTTTTATTGGAAGAGTCTCTTACTCTAATAAGTGTGTGGGAATTAAAATTAAGGATAAAAATATAGTGTTATCGTATTATTGAACTTCGATGCATCTTTTAATTATGTAGTGCTATTTGTTAATATTAATAAAAACTCGCATTAATAAAGACCCATTTTGAATTGATTAGGGATCAACTGATTAAAAAGATGTATTGAATTTCAGTACTACCATACTACTGAATATCTACTCTCAAATTAGAGACAAAAATTAATGCTATGTTTGATAGAAATTTGGAAAGAGAGAATGTAGATGAGTTTGTAAGATTGTTATGTTTGGTACATGTGTTAGTGGTTAGAGGATTTGGTCCATTCCTTTATAAATGGGTTTGTACAAAGTCAAAAAAATGAAGAGTTTGTAAGATTTTTACTTTGTCCATTTATTTTTTAATAAAGGATTTGTAAGGGTTTATTTTTATAATTTGTTTATGATGGGTAAAATTATAATTTTATTTAACTATTGTTCCTTTTCACTTTTGATTTTATATTCTATCAAATATAATTTTATCTTATTTTTATTTTTACTCTCTCAAATAAATTTACTAGTCAAATACGACTTTAAATTAAAGATCGGACGGGACAATATAAAAATGTAAGTGGAGAGAAATGTGTTTGGTCATGGTGTGATTGTGAGCCAATATTTTATGTAGTGATGTAATGATTTTTTTAACATAGTGATTTAATGAATTGGTTCTTCAAACATGTATGTATTTTTAATTTAGACTTTAAAGTTTAAATAATAAAATATCTCATTTTAGTTAATTGGCTTGATGAAATGTTGATTGATAGTGTAAATAACATATATTAAATTGATTATTAAATAATGAATTTGATTTTATTTAAAATAACACAAATTGCAAATTAAATATTGTCAAACACACATTTATATTTTGTTAATGCATATATAATTTATAAATTTGTTGTGTTTCATTTTACAACATCATTAAAATGGAGTGTTAGTATTTTTTTCCATTGAATTGTGAATAGAATTATGTTTATCAATCCTCTGTTAGAGTTGAACAATATCTTAGGAGATTGAATTTTTTAATTTACCTTTCTGTTTTTATCTCGCTTTCTCTTACCTTTTAAAATAAATTCAAATAAAAGAGAAGCAGAAAAAAAAATACTCAACTTTTTCAGAAGTTGAAGTTCAAAACACTTTATCAACTAAAATGAAAAACATACATTTTTTAAAGAGTAAAATTTCATTTTGGTTATCTATATTCTAATTAAGTTTCAAATTAATCTTTTATGTTTTAAAAGTTTTAAATCAGTCCTATATATTTGTAAGTTGTTCCAAATAAACCCTGTTGCCTGACACCGTTAGTTTTCTCCGTTAAATGATAACATGGACAGCTGATGTGGACAAAATCTCTCTCCTACGTAATCTTTTTTTTTTGTTCTTGTGTATTTGACCTTTGTTTTTAGTAAATGTGCATACACATTTAGCTTTTGTTTTAGTTTATTTTTTGTTCTAACGTGGCTCTAGCTCAATATCACTACCAGAAAAACGTTCATTAGAGACGGAAAATTCCGTCTCTAACAAGCCCAACTTCCGTCTCTAATTGGATTAGAGACGGAATCGAGACAGACGTCGTTCCATCTTTAACATCCGCGTCGCAAATTTTTAGAAACAGAATTTCAGGTTCCGTCTTTAAATCATCTGTCTCTATTCCGTTTCTTTCCCGTCTCGAGCCATATTTTAGAGAAACTGGTTTAGAGACGGAACATGCCTTTTCCGTCTCTAATCAAATTTCTGCAACATGCGTTTAGAGACGGATTAGAGACAGAACATGCCTTTTCCGTCTCTGTTCCGTCTCTAAACGTATGTTGTAGAAATATTATTAGAGACGGAACAGAGACGGAAAAGGCATGTTCTGTCTCTATACGCACGTTGCAGAAATTTGATTAGAGACGGAATAGGGCTTTTTCTGTCTCTGATCCGTCTCTAAACGTATGTTGCAGAAATTTGATTAGAGACGAAAAAAGCCATATTCCGTCAACTGTATACGCCATCATTTAACGGAAAATACTAACGATGTCAGACAAAAAAGTTCATTTATAAAACAACTTATAAATATAAATGATTAATTTAAAACCTTTAAAATATAAATGACTGAATTAAAATTCAGATGAAACATATAAAATTAAAATAGAGTTTTTGCCATTTTCTAAATCATTAATTTACAAGAGGTGTCAATGTGAATGGAGAAGAGGTGGATGGCATCATCAGAGTCCTTTTCCTTACCATTCTTTCTTGGAATGGGCATTTCGGTTGAAGAGATCAGATAAGTGATAGCGATGCATTCAATTCTTTGAACATTTGCTAGTATTTATTTTAAACAAATATCTTATATTTATTGAATATTAAATAGGATATAAATAATAAAACACCTTATATACTAAAATATAATTTATTTTATGATGATTATGTTTTAATTGTAAAATTTTTTTTTTATAATCATTTATAATACCTGACAATTTTTTTATTGAATCGATATTATGTATTTATGTATGAGATATTGGGTACATTATTCAATTACAAGATATTCAAATTTTAAGGCAAAATATTATTTAGTTCCTGAATTATTGGTTAAATTACTATTTAGTACTCAAATTTGGAGAAAATACTATTTAATTCATGAATTTGTAATTCTGCCAACTATTTAGTTCTTGAATTGGGCAAAAATACTATTTAGTCCCTGACTTTGCAACTCTGTCAACTATTTAATCTCCGAACTTGGCAAAAATACTATTTAGTCCCCAAATTTGTAACTCTGTCAATTATTTAGTCCCTGACTATTGCCCGTTAGATAACCAGTTGACGTGCCCGTTAAATGCTAATGTGGCATGTGAGGTGGTATGTGCCCAGGCACTTAACGGTGCCACACTAGCATTCAACGGCCACATCAGCTAGTGCCTGGTTATTTAATGGGTAACGATCAGGGGACTAAATAGTTGACGGAATTGCAAATTCATAGATTAAATAATATTTTTGACAAATTTGAGAACTAAAGAATTGATAAAGTTACAAATTCGAGGGACTAAATAATATTTCTACCAATTTTAGAGACTAAATAATAATTTAACCAACAATTCAGAAACTAAATAATATTTTGCCTCTTCAATTTTTATTAGACATTACTTATGTTTTTAAGGATTAGGTGGTTTGAGATATTAGAAAATGATAATCTTTCTGAATTTAAATAGGGTGCGAATGGAAGAATATATTGGATAAAACAAACAGATAGTTAAAAAATAATAGGTACCCACTACCCACCCATTATATTTCTTTTGTGTACTATTGTTATCTGATTAATTCATTGAATATCGTTGTCAATGGTTAGTAAAATAGGAGAACATCTAAATAATTACTTTATATAAGGTTAAAATTATTTTGTATGAATATTAAAGTAAACATTCACATAATATTTGCTCTTAAGAAAAAAAAAAAACCAATGCTGTGAAGGGCTCCTCCATTGCTAACATGAGAAGCTCTAAAATAGAGTTTATGTGTACTAAGTGCAGTTTTCATTTTGATTTTTATATCTATATTAATTTGGCTCTTAACATTTATGATAATTGGCGTCATAAAATAAAATAATTATTTTATAATAAAAATTTAAAATTAAAATATATGTTATGATTTAACATATATTTTTATCATTAAAACCTACTTCAGTGTCACGATGAAGGATGTCTCAATTGAGTCTGTCATTGAATCAAAAAAAAAAAAAATTTGTCGTAAATTTTCAGAGGTGAATCCTATAGAGTAATCCTCTATATTTTTTGTGGAGTTAGAAAAAAGATAGAAAGAAGGAAAATTAAGAAAGAGAAAATTTTATCTCTCTATCTCTCGCTTAACTTTACCAAAAAATGTAGAGAATTAATGTAGATGATCATTTCCTAAACTTTCAACCTTAATTACCATGTAACATTTAAAACCTTTTTCCCTCTTCCATAGAGTAAATGGCCTCTTGGACAATGATAATGTTATCTGAGCCACCAAGTTATGGGAGAACAAATTCAGTGTTGTACTTTATAATACAGCACTAGGAGAGATAACAAATAGGGATAGGCCCCACACATAAATGTACTATAAAGTATAGTATTGGATCCAAAATCGAGCTATGACACTACGTTTAATAGTAGAAAATGGGAATGAAATGGGAATGAGAATAAAGTAAAAATAGATAAAATAATCATTTTATCCTTGTAATTGTCGTTTTTGTCACGAATAATTTCGTATTAAATTATAAAGATCGCAAGGGGTTTTTGCCTTGGGGACTTGTCCTTAGGTAAAAACTTAAGTGTCTACGTACCCTAGTTAAGGGATCAAAGTTTACGTAGTTCAAAGAGGAAACGTACATATGAGCCGTTAGGCTAAGGATTTACTTGTGGTAACCGTAAGCAGTTAGGACGTGTAATTGCTACGGGCGGGCAAACCACCTGTTGGAGGAAATGTGAGTAAAGGTTGAGAGTAGGGGTCTCCGGAGAGATAGGATTGCTCTAGTACGCAATGGTGTCTCGAATGTGATGCACCTGTCCCCTGAGTGCCCCAGGTGAGGGTTGTTTATACTTGGAGGGGGAGAGGAACGTGATCGTCCCACGTTCCTCCGATCAGTGCACGTCCCATGTTTTGATACTCTTCCCACGTCTTACGTTATATATTAAATTAAAGGAGACCCAAATCTGAAATGTGTATATTTATTAATTTATAATAATAATAATTGATTGAATTATTATTGTTATAAATTAAATATAATGTTTATTATATATATTAGTTAGTTAAAGGGGGAACCACTTTGTTGCATCTTTGAAAGTGTCAAAGATCCTTCCACCTTTTATGGTGATGAATTGCCAAGTGGTTACAATTTTACTAACGTTATGCATTCGGTTGTTTCTCACGTTTTCATAATTAATATATATATGTTAATAATAAAAGTAAAACGTGAAGGCTTTATTTATATATATATATATTATTGCATTTGAATTGGTCAAATAAAGTTGTTGCATCTTATATGGTGAACGTTGCCAACAAACAGATATTTTGGTGAACGTGCAACAATTGTGGGATGCTTATCACGTTTTATTATTTATTATATATATATATATATATATATATAAATACATATATAATATACATATAAAAATATGTAGTGATTGTATCAAGTTGAGATAATAACTGAATACAATTTGGGCCTCTTCAATTTTTGAGTGTTCTAATTCTTGAGTCTCTAAAAAAATCTTTTGCTGTTCTTGATTCCTCCGGTGTGCGACATCGGGGACGAGTTCGTTTTATCCTGTGAGAGTGCCGTTACCTAAATTGTGAGGGTACCGGAATATCTCTTAAGGTGAGTGTCTTAATCGACACGACTCGAACTAAGATACGTGAGAATCCCCAACAATACTTAAGAGATATTAAATCCATAGCTACCAAAAATTACCTGGTCTTACAAGAAACGGCAAAGCGGCGCTAAACCCCCTAAACCCTCTCCTCTTGCCGCTCTCTTTTCTTCTTCCACACGCTGGCTGGGATTGAAAATTTGCAATCTGAGTATGAGGGCTGCCGCGGTAATGTGCGTAGGGGCTTTGGTGGGATTGTGTGACTTGGGAGTTTGTGATTCGTTCAAATTGGGTTTTGAAACACTTTCGAAGTTCTCCATTGACAAGCAAAACCTTTAATTTGAAGAAGCCAAAGACTTTGAGGTATTTCATCAATCTTATGTTGAAAGAATGGTGCATTGTGGCTAAATTATTGATTTAAATACTTCCCTATTTTTTGTCATTATGTGAAAATTGTTGGGTCATGGTATGAAATCTCTCTCTTGTTTCTTTGGTTGCGACATGAATTGTTATTGTGTTTTTCTTAGTGGTAAATTTTTGCTACTAGAATGGAGACTGCACTGAATGCTGTTATATGTTAAATGGAGACTTCTATCGATTGAATGCTAATTGTTGACCGATGAAAATTTGTGTGATGTAAAAATGGGTCTCGAAACTCTATTTGTGGTGGTCTTTATTCATGGAGTTTAATTGTTGCTAAAATACATTTAACTGTTGGTATCATATAAGTTGATACATTGCTTACTCATCTTATGAGCAAACTTTGTTTGAATGGAATATAAAAAATTTGTGATCAAGTATTTGATATTATATCATGTTCTCTTAAAATGGACCATATCAATAAGGGAGAGAATTATTGATATATTGTTATAAAATATATATTGAATTTTATGATCAATGGAATAAAATTACTGTTGGCTTTTATTTAATCCTAAAATTGAGGCTACAAATTTCTGAATTTTGCATTGAAAATTATTTTGGGTTAAAATAAAAGATTAGTAATTAGACCAATCTTTATAATTTCTTTTAGTCCATTTATTTGGTTTTAAATGTGTGGCTCTCATGGCTGTTGGTTAGTTCACATATGATGTGAAAGATTTTATATTGAATTAGTGATGACAAAAATAATTACATGTGATAGTTATGTATCTTAACTCACATGTCACTTTATTATTTTCTTAAGCTTATATGTGATAAAGCACGAAAATATTAGAGATATGTTTATGCATAATTTATATTTTATATCTTTGAAATTTTAATGGCCTTATATTTCTTGTGAAATTTTAAGTCATTAAAATTATGATAAAATGAGAGTGTCTTTATATTTATTTGGTGAAATATTTTGAGACTATATGTTTGCAAACATTTAGATTTCACATTAGTATTAATAGTGAATTGTGTGATACGTACATAGTTGTGAAAAATAAAATTTCACATAATTGTAAATTTAGTGAAATATTCATATATATAAATTGTGATTTCACATGTGATATTTTAATGAGTGTCACAAAAATATTATTTAATTTTGGGTGAATTAAATTTGTGATCTTGCAAAAGACACCATACGTATCTGTACCTAATTTTGTGGGTATATTGTAATTGCTAGAAAGTGCTATGCAATTTATACTATGAGTTATATATTTTATTTTTGGAACTTGTTTTTTTATTTTGTGAATATGTGACCAAAATATTGTAGATTTATGCATTTAATTATCTGTGATTAATTTATAAATTGATGATGCCATCTCAAAGGAGATGATGATATGTATTGGTGATACCCATCTCAAAAGAGATGATGATATGCCTAATTTATATTTTCATTGTGCATTTTATGTTAGTGATTGAGAAAATATTACTGTACAAAGAGGTACAATAATATTAAAATTTTGGTCATATAGAAGTTGGAAAAGTTCCTCAAATGAATATATATTATATTTTTATTGGCTTATATTATTATGTAGTAGAATAATATATTGAAATATTTAAAAGTGTGGGGGTGTCTTGCAAAAGTTTTATTACTTGATTAGGTTCTAAAACTGTTGATTGCATTTTTATTGGTCATGCTCAACAAATTGCTGCATTTCTTTTAAAATATCTTCTCTTTGAAAGTTGAACATGTTCCTAAAGATGTTAAGAAAATCTTCTACTTCTTTCCTTTTACTTTTGAAAATTGAAGTTAAAATTTAGTTGAAAACTTGAGAAAAAGTAAAAGAGAAAGAAAAGGAAAAATCATTGAGGTGATTTTTATTTGGATTGTGCAAGATGACCCTACAAATTTCTATGTACATTTTGATAAGTATAAAGGGAATCCAATTGCACCAACATGCCCATATCTTTGGGAGTTTGATGCAATTGATGAATTATACCATGCATGATATGTTATACTGCACAATGTAGTAAGAGGGCTAGAAGAGATGATAATCCTCCTAAGCCAAATATGAATTTGGTTAAAGGAGATGATAATAGTAGTGATGAAATCATTGCTGAAATGATATCTCTAGTCATTCTTCCTATAATATGAGAAAATGGTTGGTAGACTTTGGGGCTATCAAGCATATTTGTGCAAACAAAAGATGTATACCTCCTTTGAAGAAGGGGAAGACAAAATTATTGATATATTTGAGAGGTACCATGCATTATGGTATAATATAGTGGATTTTCCATTGTATTAGAGGATACAATGATGAAAAACGAATCTATGATTCAGAGGAGAAAAAAATCCACTAGTGGCTATGTGCTTATGTTTGGTGGTGAAGTTGTCACATGGAAGTTAGCCAAACAAAGCATTATAACTAAATCCTTAAGGGGTTATGAGTTTGTAGCTTTGGAGTTGGCTGGAACTGAGGCTGAGTGGTTGAAAAACTTCTTAGCAAATATCCCATTAGATGACAACCCAACTTCATCTGTGTCATTACACTGTGATAGCCAATTAGCGATAGCTACTGCTAAAAATAAGACCTTTAATGGCAAAAGCAGACACATTCGATTGAGACACAATATTGTGAGGCAGCTGCTCAAAGATGGTGAGATCTCAATTGATTTTGTGAGGTCAGAGGTAAACCTTGCGGATCCGTTTACTAAACCTCTGGGAAGAAAATATATTACTGAAACATCGAGGGGAATGAGACTTAGGCCAATTTGAAAATTAACAACGATGGCAACCCAACCTTTGTGATTGGTGATCCCATGAATAAGGTTCAATGGGAAGAACAAGTCGTCTGTTAGTTCTGGCAGCACTAAATATTTTGTCACTTCCTATGGTGTGAGATAGTGCTATACTGCATTTTTTGTGAGGTTGTGCAAAGGCACTTAATGATTTCATATTCCTAAGGGATCGTGTATAATTGCAGATACACTTAAATGAAATCACCTCTACGAATGTGGAGTGGGGCCGCTCCTATGAGATTCTGGCAAAATCTCTAGAGCATTCGTTATGAAACAGGCACGCGCAAGGCCGTTGTAACGCGCAAAACCGACGTTAACAGCAAAAATGTGGGGGTATAATCTGACTCTTAATACCTCTAGTATACAACAAGAGTTGTTGGTTCATAGAAGCCGGCTTCACTAACAACTCTGTGTACTATGTGTTATTGGTCTAGGTCTAGTTCATAGTCGGAAAGACACTAGATACAATGATTATATCCGTGAGTGAGACTCATGAAAATGTGGTTCTTTATTTGACACATGTGGGGGATTGTTGTAAATATAAGTGCACATGTGTGTGTCAAATAAAGTCTTACGTTATTTAAATTAAAGGAGACCCAAATCTGAAATGTGTATATTTATTAATTTATAATAATAATAATTGATTGAATTATTATTGTTATAAATTAAATATAATGTTTATTATATATATTAGTTAGTTAAAGGGGGAACCACTTTGTTGCATCTTGAAAGTGTCAAAGATCCTTCCACCTTTTATGGTGATGAATTGCCAAGTGGTTACAATTTTACTAACGTTATGCATTCGGTTGTTTCTCACGTTTTCATAATTAATATATATATGTTAATAATAAAAGTAAAACGTGAAGGCTTTATTTATATATATATATATATTATTGCATTTGAATTGGTCAAATAAAGTTGTTGCATCTTATATGGTGAACGTTGCCAACAAACAGATATTTTGGTGAACGTGCAACAATTGTGGGATGCTTATCACGTTTTATTATTTATTATATATATATATATATATATATATATATATAAATACATATATAATATACATATAAAAATATGTAGTGATTGTATCAAGTTGAGATAATAACTGAATACAATTTGGGCCTCTTCAATTTTTGAGTGTTCTAATTCTTGAGTCTCTAAAAAAATCTTTTGCTGTTCTTGATTCCTCCGGTGTGCGACATCGGGGACGAGTTCGTTTTATCCTGTGAGAGTGCCGTTACCTAAATTGTGAGGGTACCGGAATATCTCTTAAGGTGAGTGTCTTAATCGACACGACTCGAACTAAGATACGTGAGAATCCCCAACAAAGGGATCAAAGTTTACGTAGTTCAAAGAGGAAACGTACATATGAGCCGTTAGGCTAAGGATTTACTTGTGGTAACCGTAAGCAGTTAGGACGTGTAATTGCTACGGGCGGGCAAACCACCTGTTGGAGGAAATGTGAGTAAAGGTTGAGAGTAGGGGTCTCCGGAGAGATAGGATTGCTCTAGTACGCAATGGTGTCTCGAATGTGATGCACCTGTCCCCTGAGTGCCCCAGGTGAGGGTTGTTTATACTTGGAGGGGGAGAGGAACGTGATCGTCCCACGTTCCTCCGATCAGTGCACGTCCCATGTTTTGATACTCTTCCCACGTCTCTCCAACTGGAGAGCTTGGGGGAGACGTACGTGTACATCACGTTCAAAGCCAGCGGGCGGTGTCACATGTCACTTTATAACCAAGTTCTATTAAGTTTCTAGAAGTTTCGGACTATGTGTAAAGAAGAAATATTATGCAATTACAACTCTTATATTAAAATATTAAAAATAAAAATAAAAATGTAATTTTATCACATAACCAAATAAAGTATGTTTAATACAACAAAAATTTACAAAGGTTGCAAATTCACGAAAACAAACAAGGCCTAAGACAAGGTTTCCATACACAATTACACATGCATCCTAGGGATGTTAGGACTAAAAGTATTATAGTTTTTAAAAAAAAAAAAATTGACAAACTAAAATACGTATATCGGTTAAGGATTTTTTTTGGTGGGAAGTGTGAATTATTGGTATTCTTTGTCTATTTATTTTAATTATTTAAGTGAACATTAATCCTATGTGAGTTGGGTAGAACTATAAGGACGATAAAATTCTCATAACCAAGTTTCAATATAACTGTATTCTTAAAGCTCAAACTCAAAACTTTTGATTAAACTAAAATAATTTCTTACTAATTGATCCACGTATTTGATAATATATCTGTTAAAAGATATATGAGATATCACTTAATAACTTTCCCTAGAACCCTTGAAGAATAAGATGGCTTGCCTCATGGAGCAAAATTTTTTTTACATCAAGATAATTTCTTTGTGACATCATTATTAATTAATTACCCTTTTCTCTGTAGCCTATGCTGCTATAGCATTAGTTGCCTATGATATCTCCAACAGAATATTACGGAAAAAATTTAGATCCATTTTCTTATGTCAAATACATCAAGTTCCATCAATCATATATTGTATTTACACTCTCTAATTTCTATGATTGGTTATATAAAAGGTGGTATTCTATATTCTCTCTCTACTGTGATTGGTCATTTAAACACTTTTTGCCACGTGTCATATTTATATTGGAAAACTTGATATAATGAACATGAGGAAATAGACCTAAATTTTTTCCTAATATTAATTAGAAGAACTCTTTACATAGGTTGCTTTAATTGAAAAATCGATGAATCATCACTTTTAATTTCAAAGAATAACCATTGGATATTAGTGGAGGTGGATATTGGCTTTGAATATTAATTTAAAATGAATAAGCAGATAGGTACCTAATATCTAAATAATATATATTATAAAATATAATATTAAATATTAATACAATATATATTATTAACTAAAATTTTGTGTATCTAGTATTATTAAAATGATTGTTTTTTATTTTTATTTATAACAATTAATTATATATATATTTTAATTTTAAAATATTATTTTTATAAATATGTATTTATTAGGTGGATATTGAATAGTTTACTTCATTATAATATCTAATATTTTTTTTTGAATATTTCAAATATTTTAGATATTTCGTATACAGGGTGATTTCAGAGTTTGGATCCAGTGCAATTCCCTTCCGTGCAATTCTTATAAAATACACATTTTTACATCATTTTTGAAGTACTAATGCGAATTTATTCTAACAATAATTTACTATGAATGGATTAGGAATGAAATTATTATCAATTTTGACAAATATCATCACTAAATAGCCTTGTGAGACTATTTTTTAATATTAATAACAATTTGGTCCCTAATCCATTTAAGGTGATAATATTTGTCAATATTGATATTAATTTGGTCTCTAATCTATTCATAGTGGATTATTATTAGTGTGAGTCCGTATTAGTATTTCAAAAATGAAGTAAAAATGTGTATTTTATAAAAATTACACGAAAGAGAATTACACTAGATCCAATTTCGTGATTTCAAATATTGATATTGGAAATGACAATATCTTTATATTGAATTAGAGTACGGATATTAAATATATTGAACAAATTTAAATACAAATAATAAAAAGATAATCAGTACCCGTCTATTACCATATTTACGTGGATTAAAGTTGGAGGGAGTCACGACTCACACTCACATGGATACTATAGGCGGTGGAGTTTGAAAAACGTTTTGGAAGAGAATAGAGCACGTGTTGTGAATTGTGTGATATAGGGTGTCACGTGGTCTTACGTGAATGAAAGGGGTCATGGGTGAGAAAGTTTACTATATGTTTGGTATGTAAAATGCTGGAGGGGATACGAATGCGAATTAGAATGAGAATAAGAATATAATGTGACTGCTATGTGAATGGAATAAAAATGATTTGAATGATAAAATGATCATTTTAATTTTATATTAAAAGTAGGAATGAAATAAAAATGGGTAAAAAAGTAACGACAAAAACATAATTGGCCAAATTACTCTTTTGGTCCTCAACGTTTGCACGAAGTTTAATATTGGTCCTCAACGTTTCAAAAAGTTATTTTAGGTCCACAATGTTTTATTTTCGGTCAAAATTGGTCCTCCAGCGTAACTTCGTCTGGTGTTTTTTGTTAAATGCTGACGTGGAAGGTTTATGTGGCACACTCTCTCTCCTACGTGCCATATTTGGATGATATGACACCCTCTCTCATTCCAATTCAGCAAAACGACGCCGTTTTGCATCACTTCTCTCTCACTCCAACTCAGTAAAACAGCGTCGTTTTGTTGAGTTGGAGTGAGAGAGGGTGTCATATCATCCAAATATGACACGTAGGCGAGAGGGTGTGCCACATAAGGCTTCCACGTCAGCATTTAACAAAAAAAACCAGACGGTGTTATGCTGGAGGACCAATTTTGACCAAAATAAAAACGTCGAGGACCAAAAATAACTTTTTGAAACGTTGAGGACCAATATTAAACTTGGTGCAAACGTTGAGGACCAAAAGAGTCATTTGGCCAAACATAATTTTATCAGATTGCAAAAAGTAAGATTTATTTGGTATGCAGAATATTGGAGGGAATGTTGAATTACCTCTAACATTACCTCCTAAAATCTTACTACCAAACAACCCCTCAGAAAGGATTTATATATTAATTAAGGCAACTTTTGATAGGAGGTGAGTGTTTCAGTAGAAAATAAAAATAAAAGTGGGAGAGGGAGAGAAAGTAAAGTGATAAAATGTGTGTTTGGTGAGAATAGATTATCTATTATTATTTTTTCTGTCATTCTCTGTTACTAGTAGAAAATATTACTTTTTAATAATTTTTTTACAATTAAAAGTTTTAGATGCTTCAAATTTATCATTTCTCAAAAGTACAATAGATATATAAATAAAAGAACTGAATACCATACATTAATTCAAACCAACCATAAATAGATTAAGAATTACTATTTTATTTCTATCTACCTCATATTAGGACCTGATTTGGCCTTAGTCTATTTTAGCTCTATTTTATTAAAGCTAAGTTGAGGGGTTTGTTTGTTTTATTTAAAAAAGATTTTTTAATTATAAAATAGTTTATAATATAATATTTATTTTTATTTAAAATTGATATATTAATAAAATATACAATTACTTAAATAAAAATTCAAAATTCATAAAATAATTTCAATTAAAATAAAAAATTATAAATTTAATTCAATATATAAATATTAAAAATAAAATAAAAAATAAAAATAAGCTAAGTCCCGTCCGACCTAATATAGTTTAATCATATATTGTTAGAGTGAACTGTCTCCTTTTTAATTAAAACCAAAATTTTTTTAATTCGATCCTATATATTTTATACCTCTGCTCATATTTTATTATTTGAAGGGGAGATTTGTATTTTTTTTTTATAAAAAAAATTATATTATGATTTATGAATCGAAAAATAAACTGTTGTAAGCTTACCGCATGTTTTTTTTTTTGGATAAAAAGTAAGCTTACCGTTTAAAATGTGGATAATGCTTAGTTACTTACCGTTTTGGATTAGCCTTTCTTCTTCTGCCTTTATATATATATATATATATATATCCTTGACCTTCTAATACAAGTTATTCCATGATTCATCCTTTTTCAAAACCCTAATTTTCATTCCAATTGCAATCTTCATCGTTGACTTGTTATCATCGGATCGGCTTCGCTGCTAATCTATCAGGTGAGTCTTGCAATTTCTTACGTGTTTGATCAATTTTGGGGCGCTGTTCTGTTTATTTGATTAAAATAGTTTATGTTAGACAAGATCCGCGTTATGGATCTTTCTGCTTCGAATTCTGTATATTTTGATTCTCTGTGGCATCGGATGCTATAATTCACGTCGAAATTGCGTATTTTTGGGTTTATCCGGTGCCGCAACGCTGGGTTTTCAGGTCCTGGACTTTAATGTACCGAAGAACATTGCTTTTCCTAGTAAATTCTAAATTGTATTATGGAGATCAGATCTTGTAGTTTTTATGAATTGGATTTGTTATCAAAGGGACAATAATGAAATGGGACTTTTGTTACAGAGGTGGCTTACTGTGGCATCCTGAAAACTTAATGGATTATTGTGTTTATTTATTAACATGATTGCTATGAAGTTTTAAGTGCTTTGATTTCATGTCTAACTTTGCTTGATATAATTTGCAGTAAAATGTCTTTCGCACCAAATTTCCAGAGAGAAGGACATACTTTACACGGTGGTTATCCATGCACCATTGACGGAAACAACTGCAGCAGTACCAATAGAAAGAGAAGCAGGAACAATTATAATAATAGAACTTACAACAATTACAATGATTTTGTAGCAAAATTTGGAGTGCATAGTGGCAACTCTAACTTTTACAGGGATGATCGTGCTAACTACATTAAGTATAATGCTGTCCCATCGTCCTCGAAAAGAAGAAAATATTCAGCTTCTAATGGAGAAAACAGCTGCAAGTATTATCTTCCGCCCACTGTCCATGACATTGTCCCTCAATCCTGCAACTTTCCAGCTCCTCATACGAGAATGAATGCTGATACCTCTACATCAGCTAGTTGCAAGCATGATTATTCTAGACTTGAAGATGAAGAGCCGATCTTTCTCTCAAGGGATGAGATTGACAGATTCTCACCATCAAGAAAAGATGGTATTGATGTTCTTCATGAGACAAGCTTGCGTTACTCGTATTGTGCTTTCCTTCAGAACCTTGGAATGCGGCTTCAGCTGTAAGATTCACTGTACAATTTCCCTTTTCACTTTCTATATATTGAATTCGCAAAAATCCCTTTTCGACCATTGAATTCAGGGTCATTTTCAAATTTCCACTGACTTTTTTTGGTGTTAATGTTGCCTTAAATATATAAAAAGAATTCTCAATGTCGTTTTAGTTGCTAATATCATCAAAATTTTAACAGAAAATTTTCATTTGACTGAATTTTATATGACCCAAAGAGCCAAAAATGACGTCTTTTTACCACCTGTTTCTTCTTTCAAATAAACTGCAGATGAAGCTGTGTGCCTGTATGAATACTTTCAGTGAAATAAGTATCTATTTGGTTGAATTCATCTTCATGTTTGTATCTTCTTATGTTCTTCTAGTCATAAGTTCGACAGGTAAGCTAATTTCATTGATAATTTGGACATCATTAGCAATTGGAACAATATTGAGAAACTTTCTAACATTTAGCACAAAATTGACATTAAAAAAAATAATCTAGGACAAAGCTAAAAATGACCCTATAAAAAAGGTACTTTTGCTTTTGCCCTTTCAGTTTAAATATTTTCCAGGAGATTTTATGGTTTCTTTAATAATACTGGCATCCTGCTAATAATGTGGCTATATGATCTTGGTACTTTTCAATATGATCCGTTGTCATACATTATTTGGCACTAGTGTAAAATTATATCATGTTCTTTTGCAGGCCTCAAACTACCATCGGAACAGCCATGGTTCTGTGCCATCGATTTTTTGTTCGACGATCACATGCTTGCCATGACCGATTTGTGAGTATTTAATTGTTTTCTTGGTCCAAGTGTCTGCTAATGCTATTACTAAATACTTCACTAAATTGGTCTACCTCTAGAATTGTGTTCCATTGAACTTGTTATTGACGGTAATAGTACCTGCTATTTTGTTTAACTAAGATCCCTTTCAATTAGGCAATGGCATTTACTTTTAGGATACTTCTTTTTTTAAAAATAAAAATTTGTTGAACCTCTAAATTTGAATGGGTTTTTATTAATGCTGATCTTGCTCTGCTGCAGCTGATTGCTACTGCCACTCTTTTTCTTGCTGCAAAGTCTGAAGAAACACCGCGCCCTTTGAATAACGTTTTGCAGGCATCCAGTGAAACCTTACACAAGCAAGATTTTGCTTTGTGGTCCTTTTTACCAGCCGTGAGTATATTATCCATTTTTCTTCATTTTTTTGGCTATAGTTCTCTGGAAGGCTATTGCCCCCAAAAGGGTCAAGGGCAAAGTCTTTATCAATTTTTCTAGTGATATGTCCTGTTTTCCATGAAATTAGTCGTGTATAATTACTTTAAATACCATTAGTTAAGGTGGCTTAGGACAATATTTATATAACAACTGAATCGCTGAAATTTTAGATTGATATTGTGTGTCCGGAGTTTTAGATCACAAATGAGTCTTTGTAGCTTTAAGCTACTTGAATAATCTCTGAAAGATCCATTTTACTTTAGAATTGCATAGTGGCTTATCTTTTACATGGTATTTTTATTTATTGATTTATTTGTTTTGCAGAATTGGTTTGAACAATATCGTGAACGGGTGCTAGAGGCTGAGCAGTTGATACTGACAACCTTGAACTTTGAACTCAATGTGCAGCATCCATATGATCCGCTCACTTCTATTCTTAACAAATTAGGTCTATCTCAGACTGTTTTGGTGAATCTGGCATTAAACTTGATTAGTGAAGGGTAAGGTGTCTTTCTCAAATATTTATTTGCTTATGGGATTTAATATCTTCTGCAGATGGAGCATTGGCGTTAAGTTGTTTTACTCAATTTGAGGACAAAACTAATTGGCTTATATCAAATTTGATCTCATACACCTTCAATATGTTTAAGCCTCGATGCCTATATAACGTCTGAACCTGGTGTCATTGGATTGAAAGACTTAGTCCAGAATACATGATATGGGATGTTTTTGAGGTCTAGAGAACTAGTGGCCAAGGAGGATGGATACATTGGTGTCTCCCGTCTTTTTTGGTTCAAGATGTGTTCATTCTCTCAAATATAATTTTTAGAGCAACTGCTCTATGTAGTTATTCTGTCATAGAATATTGATTCTTTTGGCATGCATACAATTGCAGGGTTTTCACAAGATTAGCATGCTGGCCTGTATGATATTCTTAGCTGGCGGATTGATATGCTGTTCATGGAAAGTTTTATTTTGCATCTGAAGTAGAACTGCTGATGTCTTATGGATTGATTAACCCCTGCCCTGTCCCATCATCTGATTTTTGGGACAAGATTGGCAAACCATTTTTTCTATCTAGCCCTTAATCCTGTGTGGTTAACACTGGTGATCTATTTATTCCTGGGCTACCCTAGACAGCCGCAAGATGCCCGACACATTTTTTCTATCTAACCCTGAATCCTTTATAGTTTATGCTGGTGACCTTAATTTTGGGCTACTCAAGGTAGCGACAAGATCTCTATCCCCATTTCTAACCCTCAATCCTTTGTAGTTTATGCTGGTGACCTTTAACCCTACGGCTTATGCTTGCCCAATTTTGGGGCCAATTTTACCCTTATAACAACCTGGGTGGAAAAAAGATTGTAGACTTAAAAAATAAAGACCATGTTGATCTGAATATATGATCTGATAACCAAAATTGAAAATCCAACAAATAGAGAAGAAGAACAAACTAATTTTGAAATTTGGATGCGGAATGAGTATTCTTTAGTCTTGAATCAATAATAAAATTATTCAACATTGGGCCTTGTAACTTGGGTCAATTTAATGATGTGGAGAAAGCTGTGAGGCCTTGTTTCTTGTGCTGCTGGTTTCTTCTAACTTAATAGAGTCCCTCTGCTGGCATTAAGAGGGATTTGTTTGCTCCCACTTTTTGCTTTAACAAAATGGGGCCACTCCCTATGATTAATCAGTTGATATGGGGGAAAACTATAACTCTGGCATGGATCTGCAGTTGAAATTCTCACATTTGAAGTTTTTTGTATTGGTTGGCAGATTTTTGTTTGGGTGAGGCATCTCAATTGTCTCCTCATTTTCATCTGCGATGAACATTTTGATAACTCACATTATTTCTGAAACGTCTATTTTTCCCCTGGTTCTTTAAACTTATATTTTAGATATTTTACATATGAGGTCTTTATCTTTTTTTTTTTTTTTTTTTTTTTTCTAATTTGAACCAAAACATTTTTCATGCAGCTTAATTGAGTTTTTCTTACTACTAGTTTTCTCTTTTTGTAGGACAAGATGCTCCATCTTTCTATTATTTATTTGTTTCTTTCAGTAACAGAATGTCCATTTTGGTAAAAAACACTTCTGATTTGCACACTTCGCAACTTTTTTCTTTTGTGTAGGCAAATAGAATGTCGATTAGATTTTAATGAAATGTATATTGCATTTTTCTTTCTGGTCTGAAGTATGTAGAAAAGTATCAACCCAGTCGCTAATCTCTTTATTACATCTTTTAGTTTAGATGGACATGCTAATCTTTGAAAATGTCATACTGGTTGGAGTGATTGATCTGTTATTCTTATTTATTGCAAGAATTTACTTAGGTTTGCCAAATTCAACTAGGTCACCTACTTTAGGTCGTTAATGGAATTGAAGAATTAATTTTGGTTTAGTTTGATTTTGCTTCTAAGTTTATTAGAGGATTAGTGTCCCTGTGGGCTTATGGTGTTTTTTTTAGCCACAGAGCTTATGGTGTTGAGGAAGGCCTCATTCTAGTGTTAGATATCCATGGTTTGAATCATACACATTGGTGCAGAACACTGTGCAAGTGTTTTCTCTCTCTCTCCCTCCCTTCCTGTGTGTACGGTGTACACAAGTTTTGACCTAGGCAAAAGTCATGTTCAAGGGATAATTTTGTTAAAATTCACCTTTGGTCAAAAAATTCCAGAGGATGTGGAAGTTTATACATCAAGAGACAGGCAAACATATTGTCTGATAAACTATTAAATAGTGATACGGGTAGCAGTCACTACAAGTTTGTACCAAAATTATCAATAACCTTTCTGCTCTTTTCTTACTTGTTTTTTATCAATGAACAAGGATAAATCAACATTTTTATTTAAATGCTCATAATTGTGTAAAGATATTCAAAGTTTCAACTTGTACGTGAAATAATGTGAGAGGATGTTGGGAGTTATTACTGTAGAGTGGATTAGATGCATTCATTATAAGCATCCCAATGTGCATGTTAGCAAGCCTGTTCAGGTCAAAATATTGAGCAGAAGATGTGGCATTGGCATTAGCTTTGAAAGATTCAAATTCAATTGTTTGCAATGTGCGGCTCTCCCTGTATGTTTTCTCATTTTAATGAATATATTTCTGGAGTTCCCCCTCGGCAAATTTGGGCCTGCAAGTCTGATAAACTCTGTAGATGATTATAAAATATTGCTATATTTGGTACCTATCAGCGATCCTGCAGACATTGTTGGAATATTATTCTTCCTGAGTTGCTGCTTTTCTTGTTGGTAAGGAAAAGTTAATAAATTGTGTTTTTCGCTTGGCATGAATGTTCATTTCTGTTTGCACTATGTAGTTTATATTGCCGTTTGTTTTAGAAGTTAACATGATCTCTGTTTTGGTGGGAGTACACGCTAAATTGTACAAGAATCTCTGCTTCTTCTAGTGTTCTCCCAGATGGTTATTTTGACTATTTATGTATCTCTCAACTTGTGCTGAGTAATTCTGGTAACTGCGGTAATGGTGCTGGCTGCATCTCTTGTAAATTTTTCTAGTCTTTGGAATCTGAAAACTGTTGTTTTGCAGGCTTCGTAGCTCCCTATGGCTTCAGTTTAAACCTCATCACATTGCTGCTGGTGCTTTGTGTCTTGCAGCCAAGTTTCTGAACATGGATCTTGGTGCTTTCAAGAATATCTGGCTTGAGTTCCAGACAACACCATCCATTCTTCAAGGTAATCCACACATTTTCTATTTCACTTTCAAGCTATAGTGTTGAATATATCATGTTATGATATCGTTGGTTCGTGGGGATAGGTGTTATCCCGACTACTAGGATGGGAAGATCAATTTAAACAATAGTAAAAACAATTAGGATTGACTTAACTATTAATAACTTAACTATAGAAATGAACGAAGACAAAATAAGTTGGTGTCACTTGATCCATATAGCTGACTCCACCTAGTGGAGAAAAGGTTTTGTTTGTTGTTGTTGTATCATTGTTTCGTAGGGACAAGACTTAAGAAAGTCTTTTTAAGTGTTTTCTATTAAGTTCTCTGTTCTCTAATAAAAACAGAGTACATAGAAGAAATTTTCGAAAAGATTCAGTCGTGTAGTTTAGTTATAAAAATTATCTGTTATTTTATATATAAATGAGAATGTTTACACTAGAAAGGATAGGATTAGGAATGTTTGTCAGGATAACTTTTGTCTTAAAAAAGTTGGTAGAAATGTATCTTAGGTGGCTTGGTCATGTACACAAGAGACATTTAGAAGCTTTGGTATGGAAAATTAGACCAAATAGAAGATTGTCCAATAACTAATGGTAGGAGACAAAAAAAAAAAAAAAAGAAAAAGAAAAAAGAAAAAACAATTACAATGGATTTAATTATTGAAATGAGCTGACATAGAATGCGTTGGCATTGCATGTCCATATAGCCAACCCTATCTGGTGGACAAAGCGTAGTTTGTTTGTTGTTATTTTATACCTAAAATCAATACCAAAGTTTGTTTGGTGGATTAAGGAGGAGAAGGGGAGGGAAGGAGAGACTTTCAAGATATCTTCCCCTTGTTTGGGAAGATAAAAATTGGAGGAAAAGATAATGGAGGATCAAGCCTTAATCCTCCATTATCCTTCTCCTTCACAAATTCAAGATACCCCAAATTGAGGTATTTTTGAGGAGGTATCAACACCCAAACAAGGAGAGGACATATGGAAGGTTAACCTTCCCTTCCCCTCCCCTCCCTTCTCCTCTAATCTCTCCCCTTCCCTTCCCCTCTTAATTCCCAAACAAACCCTTAGTGTACTGGATTAGTGAATTTCAGACTTAGTTGAAATTTGTCAATAGTCACTGTTTTGAGACTTAATGTTAAAAATTCCTCTTTGTTAACTATTCACAATGATTTTCGGTTTGATGCAGATGTGACGAAGCAGTTAATGGAGCTGTTCTAAAAGTATAACGAGATTACAGTAACTCTAGAGTAAAAAAGTAGATTTGAGTAAATATTCAAGTCAGGAAATGTCTCAAAATTGAGAAGAAAACAGAGTCAAGAAGATTGACACTAATGTTTAGTTTTAATCACTTTGACAAAATTATCTGTTTTCTTTTCTAGATTTCTAAACTGATCCTTGATGGGAATACACTAAAATATACAAACAAAAGTAATGATATATACAGACTATAAACCTGAATTGGAATTGTTAATGAATTAATGAGTTGATGATCTTTCTTGATATCAGTGATCACATGCTTTGAATATGAATTCCAATTCTAATTCCAATCAATATTGAGTTTAACTACTTCATATATTTGATCATCTGCTTCCTGAAATTTCAGTATAGGATAGCAATTTTGTAGGAAATAATGCACAAGATCAACAATCTTAAAATTGCCTATTATATATAGGGTTTAGTTAAGGTTTTGCTTGACTGATTGATGAAATTTTGAGATATTAAAAATTATTATTTTTATTGATATTTTACAATTTTCAATTATTAATGTTTAAAAGTTATCTAAAATAAAAGTAAAATTAAATCTGTATAGTTTTAATTTTACTAATTGTTATAATTATTTTTCTTCTAATCCAATGTGAATTGTAAGCATTTTATTTCTTTTATATATATATATATATATATATATATATATCAATTAGTAAAGAGACAAAAGATTGGTTTTTCCCTTTGAATATATAAAATTTATTTACGGTATTCTAATATAAGTCTTTTTTTGTAAGGTTCAAATATAAGTCTTTTGCATTTTTAGATTGCGTAAAAGCGGTAGTGGTGGGCATCCAATATTTAGGGGAAATTTTAAAGTCCAAGATTTAATTTGTAGCGGTGGCCGTTCCAATATTTATGAACAAGATTTAAAGATTGTGTAAGAGTTGAAATATATATTAAAAAAAAAGGGCAGAAAGTTTGGTCTTATTTTTTTATGATTAATTTCGTCTTAATCGTCTGAAAAATTGTGAGTTAAATTTATTTCATTTGATAATTTTTGAATATCATCGTAATATCTTAAATTGTTCAAATTATTAGCAAAAAAAAAAATAATAATAACATGACGTAATATTAATTCATAAGTTAAAAATATATTATCTCTTTATATATATTTTTTTAATGAATAAATGACATTGTTTTAACATTAGTACAAACAAATAATATTATTTTGAGTGATAAATTAATATTAATAATATATGTATGATATCGTCATTGTTTATTATGAATAATTTAATTGATAACGAAATTTAAAACTTTAAAAATAAAATCCATTACAAATAAAAGTGTAGCTTCCGTGGCAATGTGGGAAAGCTAGGCAGCCACTCAAACAAAAGGTGACATTTCAATTTAATGTGATGTGTCTATGGATCCAACCATAGTATTATGATGGTAACAAATCTAAATTTACTGAAAGATATTTCTTATTCTCAAAAAGAAAGAAAGAAAGAAAGATATTTCTTAACGCAGGGATGAAAGTTAATTAAATATTCTTTTACAAAGAGAGGTAGGACTTGCAAGTATATATATATAGATAAGAGTAAATTCTTTTAATTTCCTTTTAAGATAAAAACATATTTCAATTTTATTTTTTTCAACCAAAAATTTCAAATTCAGTCAGTTAGATCATTTTTTAACAAATTTAGTCATCCAATTAATGAAATGAATACATAATTAATTGATAGGTAAATATGACATTAGTAAACATTTATTTGTGTGTTAAATAATGAAATGAATTTTATTCAACAACAAAACAATAAAATTGAACACAACATATTTAATTACAAAGTTATACATGACAAATTACAAATATTTCTAAAAAATTTTGTAAGTCTGAATTTGGGTTTGTATTCATCACAAATTCAAATTCTCTTTATATAAATTATTAATTATTTATTTTTCATACTATATATTTATGTAATTTGTTATATTAAAAATAATTATATAATATTTGGGAATGTTATTTTTTAAGTGTCACACTTTGGGCACGTTTGGTTCGCTGTTTTGTTGATGTAACCGTAGACGTAGTTCTTTTATATTCTTTCAACCAAACAAACCTTACTTTTTTGCAATGTGATGAAATTATATTTTTGTCTTTATTTTTTTATCAACTTTATTCTATTCCCACTTTTAATATAAGAGTAAAATAGTCATTTTATCCACTTTTATTTCATTCACATCATATCACATCACATTGATATGACATTTTCATTCTCTTCAACTTTCCCACCTTGCAATCCCATTTCTATTATCATTCTCATTCTCTCAAACATTCCACTAACCAAACATACCCTTTGCTTTTGTGACACAAAAAATATGTAAATATTAATATAGATAAATTTATATTTAGATTAATCATAATTTTTTTAAAAAGTAATCATTTTACCAATACTCAATGGCTACTCTAAAATTTTATTTTGCGAGTTTGGTTATAAAGTCAACAGGTCCGAAAACGAGTAAAGAGGTACCCTACCTGCAATATTAATTAACTATTTTTATATATTTAAAAGTAATATTTTTAAATTTTTTATGTTGAAAAAATATATAATAGTAAGGAAAAATCTTAAATATTTTATACATATTAAAATAATTTAATAGTACATTTATGTTTATAATTTAATTATTTTATTTTTAAGATGAAAAAATTGATAAAAATAAATTTTATATTAATAAAAAAATAATTTATTTTAATATTTTTACGGATCTGGGTTTGAGTATGGGGATTCGACTATCCGTAAGGTTTAGAGGTGAAGATTGATTTTGATACTCGTTCGAGTCCGAATTCGGACACTCGGACACGAGGAAATAATATCCTACCCAAACTCTATCTATGATCATCCCTCTTTACCTTACAATGTCAGCGAAAAAACTAAATCTAACCGTTGATTCGAATACTATTCGTTGAAAATCGACGGACCACAACAAATTCCAAAAGAACAGTAAACGTAAGCTTTTCCACATGTGATAATAGCGCGAATCATCCCTCTCCCCACTGCCACTATATATATGTTTCGTCGCTGTAAGCTGTATTTCTCAAACTGGAAATTACAGTCATCAAACGCACACCATTAAAGCGCAAAACGACGCAACACTCAGCATACGAAGTGTCGCACGCACCACTGCAGTGTCGTTTTGCGACTAAACGACACCGAGCTGCTTCTGTCGATTCTCGCCGCTCTCTGTGCTTTCAATTGCGGCGGAGTTTGGAAGGAAGAGCAACCACTTCTGGCTTATGTGTTGATTGTTCCTTCAATTTCTCCGACTATGCCGTGCCGCGCAGTAGTTTTGGGGATTTCAGGTCTGGAATGATCTTGGGTTGGAGTTGGATCGATTGTAATTGATGACGACGATGATGTTGGCGAATCGTTTCCAGAACGGTATCGAAACGGCGAAGCTCGTGTGGTCGCGAATTCCGAGCTCGGAGGAACCGCAGTTCCCCGACGACGCCGTTGGACTCTTGAAGAAGAGTGATGGAAGTGGCGTTGAGAGCCTTGACTATGAAGTCATCGAGAATCATGCTTATAGGAAAGAGCAGGTTCCTCTGACTGATCATCTATTAGCTTTCTTGCTATTGCTATTTTTGGGATTTTTTTTTTCTTTCAAGTAAATGAATTTTGGCTGCTTGGTATTTTTTAGGCGCTAAGAGGGACGCTGTATGTGGGCTATTTGCTGGTGGTGAAATGGTTCTTTGCCTTGCTAATTGGAGTTGGTACGTTCTTGTTTTAAAGCTTATATATAGGCTGGTTATTTCAATTTAGTGGGTATGGGTTCTGAATTGCAATGGTTTTTAACTATTAGTGGATAGAATTAGCAACTTAAGGTTGTGTTTTGGTTTCTCGCGGTGGTGATTTTAATTTGAGGCCTCAATACATTAATACCCATTTATATATCCAAATTAATGAAGAGAAGTGTTTGTATATCCATGTCTGCCATGTTCATGAGTAGTACTTAATATGTAGTACCGGTGAACTTCAAAGAATAAAAAAATATGACATGGAGACTGATTTTCAGTGTTTGACTTTGATAATCGATCTTCTTGTTCTCCCATTTGTTTCTATATATATATATATAAAAAAAAGGTTGGCCCTGTACAAGAGGCTCCCACCGGGTGCGGTATGGGGAGGTTTACGGTACTTAGCCTTAACCCCACAAGCAGAGAAGTTGTTTCTATATCTATTGTTATAGAAAAATTTCTTTTCTCCCTCGTTTTGGTGAGTAAACCTTGGGAGTTGGGACCTTTATGAGCAGGCAAGCACTTGGACTTTCGAGGACTAGATTAAATTTATTAATTATTGGAGGAAAAAACTGAAAGAAAATGAGACATTGGCATAAAGTTTAGTTTAATGTGTTGTGCCACATATATGCCTTTTAGATGACCCTTAGCTTTTTTGTATATTACATATTATATTTTGTTTGTAAATTATTTATCTTTGCATCTGATGGCTTGCAGGTACTGGACTTGCTGCGGTTTTCATCAATATTTCTGTTGAAAACTTTGCCGGCTGGAAGTTCTCATTGACTTTTAATATTATTCAGAAATCATATGTGGCTGGATTTATTGTTTATGTCCTGATCAACTTAATTTTGGTCTATTCCTCGGTGTATATCATCTCACAGTTTGCACCAGCAGCTGCTGGATCTGGTATCCCTGAAATCAAGGGTTACTTGAACGGTAAAGATAAACATTACAAGTGTTTCTGCATGTGTTCCTGCAGCTTCTTTAAAAGTCTCATGTAGAGTTATGATTCTCATTTATGTCCAGGAGCTGATATTCACGGCATCCTTCTTTTTAGAACCTTGATTGGAAAGGTGTGATGGATTGCATTTTACTTCTTCTTGGTTAATATTCTGAAGATGTGTGTCTGTCCTAATAATTGCAAGATTCTTCTCATGGCCTACAGATATTTGGAAGCATTGGTTCAGTGGGAGGTGGCCTTGCTTTGGGTAAAGAAGGTCCTCTTGTTCATACGGGTGCTTGTATTGCTTCTTTGCTTGGACAAGTAAGCCCATCATGCTCAGTGTTGTTCGTAGTTTTGACCTTTTTTTTTTTTTCAAAAAACAAATTCTTGTGGCCCACAGTGGGGCAAGAGGAACTAATGGTATTATATTTAAAAGTTGGGTACTTGGGTTTAAGATAGGGACTAGACTTTGATGCAATTTCTTATATTTTTGCTTTCAAGTTATTCAATCAAAGTAAAGCATGTGAATTTTTTTTAAAAAACCAATCATTATAAACCATACACATGTCGATTTCTGATTAGAGAACTTGATAGCAAAAAGTAAAATTTCACCTATTTTTTTCCTTAAGAATTAAGATAGTGGATGCAAGAGATTTTGCACATATCTCTTTAAAGGGAGATTAAAATTTTTATTTTCTCAAGGTTGCATTAATTATTAAGTTAATTAATTATATCCGTTGTATCCACCATAATAGAGGAACATGGTAGCATTAAGATTTAACAAATTCAAATGTATATTGTTAAAAGATTTGAACTGAATGAAATATTTTATTTTTATTGTAAAGCTAAGGCAGTGCATATAGCTGTGGCTTCAGCTACTTGATAAATTAACTTCCAAGAGTCAGGGCATCTGTTCTTTTACTGTTTGTTCTATGATTTTTTTCCCTTTCTAGTTCCTCACTGATGTGCTGATGTTCATCTTCTATGTCCAAATATAACCATTACTATTTCATAGGAAAGCAGTTATACTAGTTCAATGCTATTATCTCTAGGTTCATAATCTAATTTAATTTATGCATATCTCCCAAAGTGGAGGTACTGATCTCTGTCTAGTTTGCAATTGGATATATCTATATGGATGCCCAACTTCTGACATGGTTGGAATAAAATTTAGCATCCAGAAATACTTTAGCTACTTTAGAGGTTAGAGCTTCATATGCTTTATACTATAGCTATATGTTTGTCTGCATGCACAAACTGAAAATCATCTTTTGATTTCATATAATGAGCAGGGTGGGTCTACCAGGTATCATCTAAGTTCAAGGTGGTTTCAAGTATTCAAAAGTGATCGGGATCAGCGAGATCTTGTAAATTAAATTTCATCTTAATCTAATATGAAAATTTCTGAGTAGATTGGAGGATGTACCATGATCCCCCCTTTCAATGGGGATAATCTCCCTGCTCCAACCTAAAATTTGATTGATGTCTTGAGCAGGTAACCTGTGGGTGTGCAGCTGGAGTAGCTGCTGCATTTAGAGCTCCGGTTGGTGGTGTATTGTTTGCATTGGAAGAGGTAACATCTTGGTAAGGATTATTTACTTTTGATTACATGATTCTCCTTACTTAGAAGTTAGAAGCACGTCTAGTAATTCTTTTTAACTGTTTTGAATCTATATATATGACAATCGAGAGAAGATCGGATAGACACCGGTGTAACATGCAAATTTCAATCTCTTATCAGTTATCACAAACATACACGCTTACATATTTGGCAGAAGCTACTAAGTAAATCTGTACATTCGCATGTGTAAGAATTTTGTTTTTGGACATTTATTGGCCTTTTGCACTCTTGAAGGTGGAGGAGTCAACTAATGTGGCGTGTCTTCTTCACTTCTGCTGTTGTGGCTGTTGTGGTGCGAACTGTAATGGGGTGGTGTAAGAGTGGAAATTGTGGACATTTTGGCTCGGGTGGATTCATAATATGGGATACATCAGGGTTAAGATCTGAGCTTTCACCTTTTTTTTACTTCCAATTGAGTACTAAAATTTTACTTCTTTTGCCGTTCTTGACTGGCTTTACTTTTAGTGGTCAAGAGGATTATTCCTTTTCTGAGTTACTGCCGATGGCTGTTATTGGGGTTATTGGAGGTCTTCTAGGTAGGTACTGTTAACATTATTTTGAACTTTAATAGGCTGGTGAGTTTTAGTCGCTAATTGTTAACCTAATGTCAAAATTCTGCAGGAGCCTTGTTTAACCAGCTTACTCTGTATGTAACTTCTTGGCGTCGTAATCATCTGCATAAGAAAGGGGGCCGAGTCAAGGTAGGACATTGATTTTGATCCAATGGTTGCTATCTTCTCCTCCTCACTTGAAATTAAATGGGAGCAAAAAAAATGAAGAAAAAAAAGTGGAATGAAAGAAAGAGCTGAAGTGAAGATAGTATTGTTTAATCTGCCCAATGTATATTTTATTCACAGTTGTCTGTTTCTCACTCTTTCCTACTTCTGTCATACAGATTGTTGAAGCATGCCTTATCTCCTTGTTAACTTCAATTATTTCATTTGGCTTGCCACTTCTAAGAAAATGTAGTCCATGCCCTGAATCTGATCCTGTTTCTGGTATTGAATGTCCACGACCACCTGGAATGTATGGCAATTATGTAAATGTAAGAGTTGGTACTATATGTTTCTTTATTTTCTTTATAACTTAGTTTCAACTAGTGTCTATGTGTAATTTCAATTATTTTTATCCTATTTTTCATAATCTTAATTTTTATTGGACAAACAAAAGTCTGGAAAAGCTTTGCTTAGTTGATGTCCTCCTATTGTCTGTCTGTTTGTTTTTTTAATATATATATATATATATATATATATATATATATATCATTTATTTCAGGAGGATATCTTATCCTCAGTCTCTGTACTTCATTCATAATTAAAAAAAAAAAGAAAACTAACTTTAATGACAGTGGAAATTGGGAAGGATGAATTCAACATCAAAGCACTTATTTTTTTTGTTTCTGTTGTGAAATTCTGATAATATAAAGTATATGCTTGTCATGAAACCAACTTTCCTAAAGGCTGAAGCTGTCAGGTTCAGCTTTAAAATAGGTTTTATATCTTAAAAACCTACTCACATAATAGGCTGACCGTTACCTTTTGCTAAAATTTTAATTTACTTATGAGAATGGGGGCAGCAATGCTTGACATCTAAAGCTCTGACAATACTGAATTTGAGCTGTTAGAAATCATTTAACGGGAACTTTGTGGTAAATATATATGCTGGAGTAACTAGGATGTCAAGCATGTGTAACTTTACTTTGGTGTAATTTTATTGGTTAACCTTTTGTATTTTCTTCGTTTAGTGCTTGTGATCTCAAAAGCCTTTCTCCCTCTTCCCCCATCACTGAGAGAGAAAATATTTTGCCAAATGCTATTTTCTTTCTATAGATTACTGAAATTGTGCTTTTGGATTTAATTGGTCTTGGTGATTGAGTGGTGATTTTTTTTCATTTTGCAGTTCTTTTGTAGCAAAGACAATGAATACAATGATCTTGCCACGATTTTTTTCAATACACAGGTTTTGAATGAGTATCTGGAAATCTTTGTTTTTATTTTTCTTTTCTATCTCCTTTGGTACATTAAAGTTACTTCTCCATTGTTTCAGGATGATGCGATAAGGAATTTGTTCAGTGCAAAAACAATACATGAGTACAGTGCTCAAAGTCTATTAACTTTTTTGGTACTTCATTCTTCACTTATTACTTTGAACTTTGCACACATGGGACATTTTCTTGTGATGTTTTTCTATATTACAATTATAATAAAACAATGTTCTGTGCTAGTATTTGCATGGGTGAAATGTCTGACCTGTATGCAAATTTTTTTTTTTGCAAGAATAAAGATGTCATCTCAAGTATTTCAGTGTCCAAGGCCTAATCCTTAAATGTGAACATAGGAAATGTTCCTCCCTCTTTAACTCTTTTATTGGCCTTCCTTCTCAGGGGAAAATATAAGTTGATAGATAATTGTGTCAGTACACCATTCTCACCTGTATATTTGTGTAGCCAGTTGATAATTTATTTTCAAGTTCCCGAATGGGACACAGTGAGCACTTTTGATGCTTTTATTACTATATCAAACAAAGCTTTTCCCCACTAAGTGGGTTTGATGCTTTTATTACATATATTGATTATTTTTCTTATATGCATGGCAGGTTATGTTTTATTCTTTAGCAGTTATAACTTATGGTACTGCAGTTCCAGCCGGTCAGTTTGTTCCTGGAATAATGATAGGATCAACATATGGACGTCTTGTTGGCATGCTTGTTGTAAAATATTATGGAAAGCTCAATATTGAAGAGGGAACGTGAGTGTGCTTCTCATTGCTTTTCTTTGAAATCATGGTCAACAATATACATATATATAATGTCCCTTGGTCCCCAGGGGGGTTTTAATTTATTTTTTCCTTGTATTTAACAATTATATATTCTTTGCTTCTAAACTGCTATAATATGGATGTGCTGTTTAGATATTTGTCTATGAAAATATCAGACAAATGTGACAACTTGCAGCTGCCATTCTTTAGTGAAGATTGAATAATTATTATCAATTCATTTTCCATAGCTGCATATAAAGAAGCTTCAATTTTGAGTCATAGAGATTAACGGAAGAGGCTTTTGATATGAGGTTTATAAGACCTTAAAGATGTGGAGGCATATTCAAGTTCTTTGTATTGAACATTGGGTGCACTTATCAAGGAATGGGATTAAGATTATGACTTATCTTTTATAAGCTTGAAAAGCAAATGATTGTTTCCAGTGGGATGGTTTTATCCCAATATTTGTAACCCAGGGATTACTTCTTTTCCTTGAATAACCATTGGTGTGTATGGAGTATGGTATCATATTGAAATTTTCTTGTGGCTATGCACTGCTGCTTTGGGTGTGGTGAGAGGGTAAGATGCAGATACTTCAAGTGTTAAGAACTGGGTTATGCTTACACAAATTGTCTTTTTCATGTGGGGGCAACAGAAGTGAGGATGGAGTTTATGGATTGGAGTCCTTTTTTTCTTTTCTTTTTTTGTTTTCTCTTTTTGAGTTTCAGTCCACTTCCTTATGATTCTTTTTCTTTGGTTTATTTTTAGAAGGTATTTTTGTGGACCTTTGAGGGTCTTTAAGTTTTTGAACTTGCCTTAACATCTGGGGCATAATTCTTAGGATTTTTTTTTTAAAAGCATTTGAGTACTATCCTTAGGTAAGCATGATTAGAATATCTTGTAGCAATTCATAAATACTCTGCCCAGCTTGGGTGGGTTTCAGATCTTTCCTATCTGCTTTTACTTGTTACCTTTGTTTGCTGCTTCACATGCTAGGATTGTGCTCCAGTGTCCAGACAACATGATTTGAAAAGCCTAAAAATGATTTACAATATGAAATTTGGCATTGTGACTGTAATTAAAGGATAGATTTTTTTAAGTTTTGGTTTTAATTTCAACTGTTTGTTTCAAATAGATGCTAGTGAATTTTCCAAACAATTTATGCTTCTACAAATATATGAACCTCATCTTGCAAGTCTGCTTCAGGTTTATAGTTCCATATGGGACTTGCATGACAATTTCTATTGCCTCTTCTTCTATGAAGAAAAACTTGTTATGCACTCTCTGTTTTCCTTGTTCTTGTCTCCAGGTATGCTCTGCTAGGAGCTGCATCTTTCCTTGGAGGTTCAATGCGAATGACAGTGTCTCTCTGTGTCATTATGGTTGAAATAACTAATAACTTACAACTTTTACCTCTTATTATGCTTGTTCTTCTTATATCTAAGGTATGCATTTCAAACTCCCTTTCTGCAGAAAGTTACTTTAAATGCACTAAAATGACAGTGTTTCTGTGTCATGGTTGAAATAACAAATACCTTACAAATTTTACCTCTTATTATGCTTGTTCTTCTTATATCTAAGGTATGCATTTCAAACACCCTTTCTACAGAAAATCACAATGAAATGCACTAAGTTTTTTCCACTACAGGCCGTTGGTGATGCTTTTAATGAGGGCTTATATGAAGAGCAGGCACGACTGAGGGGCATTCCATTACTAGATTCAAGGCCTAAATATGAGATGCGTAATATGACAGCAAAGGAGGCATGTGGGAGCAGAAGGGTAATTGCACTTATGAAATTCGATTAATAAATTGACTATCCATTTCTAGTTGTGGTCAAGTAATTTATTTTGCACTGCCAAAGTTCCCAGAAATGATACCATTAGGAACATGGAAAAGATGTTTAGGCCTCCTAAATTTGAAGGAAGCCTAATTGATCTACTGGCTATTCCAGATCTTTTAAAATATCTACAGCTTAAAAAAAAGGGTTGCCTATTGTTCAAGGCCGAACAGTTTTTATATTGTTTTTCTTCTAGATCTCTGCAAGACTGGAGCATTTAGGTAGATGGAGTCCACAACACTCTCCTCAATCATCCTTCATCAAGGGCTTGGGGCATCAATGGGTGTGGTATACAGAAAGATAGAGAGAGAGGTAGAGTCTGGGCTTTATCAAAGTGTTGGCTACTCATGTATGAGTTACTCTTTGGTGATTTGCCATTAGGCATCCACTCTGGGAAAAATGGGGGTTAAGAATATGCCACCTTTTAACAAAAGTCTACTGAATATGTATGCATTAAATCATGGTAGTAAAATACAGCCTGTTATTATAAGATGCAGGGAAAAGGGGCTACCCGTAATTGATTTATAGTTCGCATGCTTTTCATTTAAAAATATTTCCTTGGCAAGTAACTGAATACCTAATTCTTTTTGTTGAAGGTGGTCTCCTTCCCCCGTGTTGTTAAGGTCGCAGATGTAGTTTCCATTCTGCGGAGCAATGAACACAATGGTTTTCCTGTATGTATTGCTATTGTATTGATCCCTCCTTTTACTTTTAATGCCTGGAATGTTTAAACTGTGTTCAATAATTTACTATGCACAGGTAATTGATCACACAAGAAGTGGAGAACCACTAGTTATTGGATTAGTCCTTCGGAGGTTAGCATAATGAATTTCTAACTCTTTCTGTCTGTTAGTCTGTTTGATTGTGTTTAAGGCTAAAGTTTCATTAATTAAAAAATAAAGCTCCAATACCTTTCTTCTGGGCAGTCATCTATTGGTAATTCTGCATTCTAAGATTGATTTCCAGCATAGTCCTTTACCCAGTGATCCCAGAGGTGGGATCAGGCCAATAAGGTAATGCTTGATGAAAATTTTTAGTTTGGCTTTGGCCTTTTCCTTCTCTGTTCTGAAGGCTCATCTTAATTTCCAGGCATGATTCTGTTGAATTTACTAAGCCTGTTTCTAGTAAAGGAATCTGTATAGATGATATACTTCTAAGTTCAGATGACTTAGAAATGTACGTAGATCTTGCACCTTTTATGAATCCGTCACCATATATTGTGCCTGAAGATATGTCTTTGACAAAGGTATGTGATTTTTGTTCTTTGAAGACATTTGGTCATTTCCATTGCTACATTTTTTGTCATATAATCATTTATTCTTGCTGATGGCACAGGTGTACAATCTTTTCCGCCAACTTGGTTTGAGGCATTTATTTGTTGTTCCACGCCCATCTCGCGTGCTTGGTTTGATAACAAGAAAAGATTTGTTGATTGAGGTAATTTTTCTTATTAACTACAATAACAACAACAATTAAAGCCTTTTCCCACTAAGTGGGGTCGGCTAAATGGATCAAGCGATGCCATTATGTTTTGTCTTTATACATTTCTATGGTTAATTTATTTTCTGCTAAGTCTCTCCTAATAGTTTCTCCTATTATTTTCTTTACACATTTCTATGTTCTATCTTTAGACATTTCTTATTAACTGTTACATTTTAATTTTGTTGGACTACAGAAAATTAATTTACTTTTTTCTTTTTTACTTTGTAATTGCTGTGTGGGCAGGAGACAAAAGATGTGAATACAGTAGAGCTCCAGTCAAAAAGTGTAAGGATTCTATAATGGTTTACGCTTGTCAGTTATCACACCTATTTGGTTTCATTTGAATTTGGGAATTTAATAGTTCATGGCAAGCATATTTGTTTAGATTCCAATTGAAGTTTGTGATTACACAATGCCAATATAATTATGGGTCTATTTGATGACTCCTGAATTTTGACATGATATTATATAATGTCATAATGTCTTGGATATGAATACGACTTTTCTGTCTAAGCTTTTGCTTCAAAGCCACTTGTTTGAGTACCATGATTCAGTTGCATAATGATTTTCATTTATAAATAGTGCTTTAGAGCATGAATAAGAAGGTTATCCTTGTGACTAAATTGAGACAAACTACATATTTCATGGACTAAATTTAGCATTTTCATATTTTAGTAACTAAATTGAATTAAATTGTATTTTTCAGTACCAAAATGTTAATTTACTTTTGCCATTAAAAGATCCTAGGTTGAAGCATGGAAAATTTTGGTTATATTTGTCCCCAGAATCCAGATACTACTCCTAGTCAATTGATTATGGGTCCTTAATCCTGTCTATGATTCTCATATTGCAGGATTCTGCATTGTGATAAAAAGTTAAAGCCGAGGAATGCCGATGATCGCGCCCTCGCCCTCTGCTAAATGGTCTTCTGGCTCGGGATCAAACCTTTGACTAATACAACTTAGCTACTTTTCCTTAAGTAGTCATTTGAGCTTCCATTTTTCCATGAAGCTCACTCTTTTGTAGTTTTGTGTGCTCTTGTTTGAATAGGTTATAATGTCTCCTAATATTAGTCAAGTTAATTCATAGTGGAGAGGTTTGCAGAAAGCATGCCCTAAAACTGTATATTATCAAAGGGGAAGAAAAGGTATCATTATAGAAAGATGGTAGAATAAAAATTGTATGGGTTCTTTCCTTTTCTTTGTAGTCTAGAGTTGCATAGTAATGACGAATTTCTAGTGGCAATTTTTATGATGAGAGGTAGTTCAAGCATGCTTCGTCTATGAATGATTTTTGGTGAATTTGCATGAGAAATGTCAGAGTCTAAAGAATTTAATGGCATACTAAAAGAGATTTAACACCTTTAAATTAAAGGAAGTAAATTAAGAATATTGGAAAACACTCTAAGAAAGGTACTTTTTTTTTTTTTTAATGAAGCATGGCTAGAAATGAGACAATCCCATGACATCAAAAGCTACCTTAGAAGCAACTAGTGAAGGATAAGCCATGGCCAATTAGGGTTGGCATATCTGGTTTGCTTTCGTTTATGACAATTGTATAATTTGATTTGATTTTAGGTGATTCTTTATTTGGTGAGTTACGGAGCTCAAGGCTTGTTCTGAACATGTTATGAAGAGTACAAAAGGTGTATGTACAGTGGACGGTGGAAGCATAGAAAGTGACATTGCTGAGTGAGTTGGAGTTTTAGCAGAATCAGCAAAAACCCTAGGCACATAAATGTCAGTATTTGATATATATTAGTTATTTCATATAAAAGTTTTAAAAAAAGACACTCAATTATTTGTAGTTCCCGATAAGAGAATGAAAATTATGTACAATTGATGAGCATTATCTCGACAATTAGCACATGAAGTTAAGAAAAAAAAAAGATACATTAATTATGATTAATGGCTTGATTGGAAGTTTTTAAAGAGAGTAAAGAGGGATAGTCATTAAATTTAAATGGAGTGGTCTAGGGATAAAAGTTCAATGGTACCGTACCACTGAGTTTCAGTGCATTCCTCCAATTATATAATGCCATTTGTTAATATTAATAAAAACTCACGTTAATTAAGGCCCACCTTGAATGGTTTAGGGACCAAAAGATTGGAGAGATGTACTGAAGTTCAGTACTACCGTACCACTGAACATCTACTCGTGGTCTAGAATGGAGTGGGATGGAATAGTTTAAATAAACTATTTTTATTGATTTGGAGTTTTAAAAAAATGAAAAGGATGATTGAGATGAAAATTTTAATAGTACCTTTATAATGAATTAATAAATGTAAGAAATAAAACGGTTAAAAATGAAATTACATTTCAGTACTGTACAATATATGTGTATATACAAACTATAAATATTTATACACGCACCCCATATATGTGTATATTCAAACTATAAAGAGAAAAAGAGAGAAGAATTTGCAAAGATGACTAAAATAGAGTGTTAAATGAACTAATTTATCTTGCTTGTCATTGCAAAAGAACAAGAAGACTTTCACAGTACTATCGCAGAAACCACAAGAGATGGGATTAAAATCTAAAAGCCATCCATACCATGAGAGTGTCATTGATAAAGATAGGAAAAGCATTTTGAATTTTTCAGGAATTAAATTGTTAATAAATATAAATTTAGAGATCAATTTGTATAATGTGTGAATCTTTAAATAATTAATTTATGTAACATGTGGATCTTTCGACCACATCATATATATATATATATATATATATATATATATATATATATATATATATATATTTTGGCCAGGACCACATCATATATTAAAGATCCATGTATGCAATTAAATGGCTACTTCATTACGTCCGTTAACAGCGTCTCCAAAAAAATTGACGAAGGGACTGATATATCTCTTTGGATTTCTTGGGAACCAGTTTGTATAGTCACAATATGTAAGGACTAAAATATCAGCGAATGAATTTTCCAAGAATCAAGATGTGATAGTTCACTCAAATTCTTTTAGCTTTGTTTTTAAGTTTCAATATCTAAATTAATTATTTGCTTGAGCATGTGAGGAAAATTAAAATGACTCCATGGACGACGAAGTCATTCTAAAATTGGTGCCATTAATGTAACTTGTTGTATTGTGTAATGATTATGTGGCACAATTAGTGCCATTGATGTCACATACCCAATAAGAATCGCATCAATGGCACTAATTGTGCGCATACTCATTGCATGATGTAACAAGTTGCATTATAGACCTACCATTTTTATTAGGAGTTGTAGTTCTTTCCTTTACTTGTGTTGTTGTAGGCTGTATAGTGTTTGGCTTCCGAGAAAAATGACTCGGAATACTCGCTGGACTCAAAACATTTGATTAGAAGATCTTTTAGCTAATGACAATTCAGTTCTTTAGAATTTGCTTGAATTGGAGATTAAGAAAGAGAATAAGAGGGAAAGAAAAAGAAATATAATCTATTCACCTTATTTAAAAAGTTTAAAAATGAAAAGGAAGAGATGATAGATGATTAATTTATAAACTTATATTATTCTTATTTCTTATAATTTTAAAAACTCCAATTTAAAATATTTTTTTTTGATAAACCAATTTAAAATATTTTAAGAAAATCCAAACAATAGAAAGAGAAAGGGCAATTTTACTTTAAAACCTTATTAAAAAAAATTAAACTCCAAAATTTCTCTTCTCAAAAAAATATTCCCTCAACATCTTATTTTTATCCTTTTCCTACTAGTAATCCGTCTGGGCCTAAGACAGATTGAAATCCGTCTCAGACCCAGACGGATTGCACTATTTTTTTTTTAATATATAACATTGCAATCAGTCTGAGACGGATTGCAATGTTATATATATATTAGTTTTGCGTGTATATATATATTAAATATAATAATATAATATATAATTTTTATTTATAATTAAATATATAATATTAATAGGTAGTTGGTTGGAGTGGTAGGTATTTTATTTTTCTTAAGCAAGGTCTCGAGTTCCAGTCTTGTGTATAAAAAAAAATCTCTGCTGGGAGAGCTCTATCCCTATTATGGGACCTCAGCTAACTCGAACAGAATTGTCTCAAATTCGAGTTAGCTGAGATCCTATAACAGGGGTAGAGCTCTCCTAACAGAGATTTTTCCATACACAAGACTCGAACCCAAAACCTTATTTAAAGAGAATGAAGTACCTACCACTCCAACCAACTACCTATTAGTATTATATATATATATATATATATATATATATATATATATTTAATTATAAATAAAATATATATTATATTTAATATATATATACACGCACAACTAATATATATATATATATAACATTGCAATCCGTCTGGGCCTGAGACGAATTTCAATCTGTCTTAGGCCTAGACGGATTATTAGTAGGAAAAAGACAAAAATAAGGTGTTGAGAGAATATTTTTTAAGGGGAATTTTGGGGTTTAGTTTTTTTTTTAATAGGGTTTTAAAGTAAAATTGCCAAGAGAAAGAATGAATTAATCTCCCCTTCTATTTTCTGAGAAGATGTTCAGTATTACGATAGTACTGAACTTCAATGCGTCCCTCCCATCAGTTGGTCCCTAAACCATTCAAAGTGAATCTTTATTAATGTAAATTTATATTAATATTAACAAATAACTTCTCATAATTAAAGAGATATACCAAACTTCAATATAGTAGTAGTAAAATTTTATCCCTATTTCTTTTCATTCTCTCTCTCTTCTCTTCGCCACCTAATTACAAAACATACACTTTTAACATCACTCGAGTCTGTTCAGTGTTTTTGCATTGATTTAATTTGGGAGTGTTGAGAGTTTTAGTAGAATTTTTGTGTTCTTATAGGTTTAATGTGTAAGAAAAAGTTCAAGGAAAAAAAAGTCAATTTATTTGATTTTTCAGCACAATGAATAAAGTTTAAGAAAACTTTCTGGTTCAAAAAAACTTTTTTTTTGCACAAATCCTAAAATTTGTAGGAATTATCAACATTTCAATGTTACTTACATGTCACTATATTATTAAGCTTTCGGGCAAAGAAATAAACAGATAAATTTTTTTGAACAAATTGCAAAATGTATAATGATTTCTTGTCAAATTTTATAGTTAAATATTTATGTTTAAATATTCCATGCACATGAACACTTGAGAATTGAGATATGTATATAACGAAACAAGATTTCAAATAATTCCCACTTGATACGTTATATATATATATAATTGAGAGAGAGAATAATCTGCAAAGATGACTAAAATACAGTGATAAATGAACTAATAATTTGTCTTGCCATTTAAAAAAATATATAGTAAGACTCTCACAGTACAATAGCAGAAGTGACTAAATATGGGATTAAAATCTAAAAGCCATTCATCCCAAACAATGCTTGGCTGCTAAAATGAAGTTTTCTTCTGTGTTCGCTCTTACATGCTATTGCTGTTCACAAGGTCACTTTCATGGGGCCATGAGGAAGAGCTGCACTTCAAATTTCAATATTTCTGCTGGTAACAGGAAAAATAAAAACTGATAATAAGACCCAATAAAGAGGAAATAAAAAATTTACATAATAGTGAGTTAAAAGGAGGAATTCCAAGAGATGATTGTGAGCATTCTATTGCTGCGTGTTTGAATCTGTTGTTGAAGGAGATTTGTCTGTGAATGCAACTAGCTCTTGGTCCTGTTGTTTCTTCAGGTGTCCCTGAGCAGTTGCATTCACTATCTTCACAAAGAAATTCATAAGCATCAGCCACACGATTGTGTTCCAGATCGATGAAAACGAGAAATCCCACTTTCCCCCCTGCAAATTATGAAAAAATTACGATATATCAGCCAAAAATATTGTAGTAACTAATATGTATATATATATGTATAGTCAAAAGCACCTTTTATTTCCTCAAAATTTACACGAATTTTCAATTTCGTCCCTGAACGTTTTGTATGGTCCATCTTGTTGCAAAAGTTACGAGGTAAGAGTAAACTTTAATATTACATATGTGATGCTACGTTATCATTTGGAAGGCCTTAGAAGTTGGGACGAAATCAATTGTAATTCAAAACTTTTTGGACAAAATTGACCGTAAAAAATGTTTAGGGACGAAATTTGAAAATTAGTGTGAAGTTTCAAAGACATAAAAGGTGTTATGCCTATATATATATGCAACAAAACAAAAAGACTTTGAAGTTGTCATTTACAACATTGAAGTACATGAAGAAATGGGCTAGCTCTAAAATTTAAAATTCCCAAAGCCTGGCCCACAAACAACCATACGTGGGAAGTAGAAATATAGAAGTAGAAAGTGGGTACCTGGAGTTTTTGGGGGGGAGCTTGATGGGGTGCCTTCATATACTTATCTCTAACTGCATTGAGATTAGCAATCATACAGGGTGTTACAGAAGCTAAACCAGGAAAATGGCTGAGAACCCAGATGAACTCGTTCTCTATCCAATCAAGAAGTTGATTGTTGCAGATTAAGATGATGAATACTGTCTGCAAAATAAGTATATAGTATAGAGTCAATCAGAGTTTCTCTTCCACATTCTTTAGAATCTTACTCATATTTGGAATTGGAACCGTGTAAGATATGGACAACTTTATCAACCTTCAGAATTAGAGAAGATATGAAATTAACAATTTTTTAGATCAAATATTAGTGCAAGAGACCCACTAAAGCTCCCCTTCTAGTAAAGCATAGAAGTATGGTAACACATGAATTTGAATCCTTTCATGTGAGAAAATCATACGGTGTCAAGTGAAGAGAGAGAGAGAGAGAGAGAATTGATTGAGCTGAGGGCCCCATTTATTGCCACTCTGTGTTTATCTCTTTCCTCACAAGACACTATCATGTTATTATGTCACATGAGAGGATCCTAATCCGGTAACACACTAAAGATCAGACCAGCCCCACAAATTTCTGATATTAACCTCCCTTTTGCTCCCATATGATTATTTAAATAACGATGTATTACCATTTTATTGTACTTAGCAAGTATTAAATTGGGAGTCTTACTAAGCAAAGGAAGGGCGTCAGAAGACTACAATAAAAGGAAAGGAGAGAAGATAACTCCAAACTGTGTAATACTGAACGCAATTCAACTTGTACAAACCTGTATGTGAGTTTTAATAAGTGCCTTTCCAATCAAGGTTGGGAGGAAGAATTTCCAAAATGGAGTCCCAAATTGTCCACACATGATGCCAGCAAGGTCAAATAGAGGATTTGGTACCTGAAATATATATCATTCTAGTTAATGGCAGTTCACATGCTGATACAAAATAACAAGACTATTTTAGAATCAGATGCAACTTTAACTAAGTAATCACCGTTTCATTTTCTCAATCCCAACTTTTATTTATAGGACTCACATGACAATCAAAATTAAGAAATGCAATGTAGCATCTTGATGTGTATGATTTGGGATGGGATAATACTCACACTAACCAGAGAAAAAAAATTAAGTTCAAAGGCCAAGGCCAAAATGTATATGCTTTCCAATACTTTCATTCACTAGCAATGTACCAACCAAATAAAGACGTAGATTTGCAAAAATGATCAACCGAACAATGTTTCAACGACCATATCCCAGCCGTTAATGTGCTAAGGCCTAAGAATATGTCTAAAAGTCTAAAACCAAAATTAAGAAGCCATAACAGGAAAGAATTGTAGATTTACCTAAAACATGTAAAAGGAAAGTCGAAGAATATCCCACTTGTACATGTAAAAAAGTGAAACCATTGTTTTGAAAATCTCCATTTTATGCCATATTCCTTGATATGATCTCAATGAATGCTCAAGGAAGACTTGGGGCATGTTTGGAGGTTATGTTTTTTCATTCTTTAAAAATGTTTTTATAACTAGTTCTGAGAATTCAAGTTAGTATTGTTTTCATGTATATATATGCTATTTATAGAAAGACTTGTTTTCTACATTTTCTCTGTATTAAAAAACTGGAATTCAGAGCATCTTTTAATAGTTTTGTGTTTTTTGTTCCCATAACACATTCTACTTTTTTGTTTTCAGTCGAAAACAATAACTCAAACAGGTTTTTTTGGTTGTTTTTAAAAATAAAAAAGAGTTTATAAAATCTGCTACCAAAAATGCCCTTGAATTCCAGCTCTGAATGAAAAATATTGTGGAGAATTATCAACTGTTAATGGTGGAATGTAAACAACAGCCCAGCTCCAGAGCCCAGATGTTATTATACATACATATATATTAAAAACAAGCATATAGTATTAAAGTGTTAGCAACATATCAAGGAAATCCACCTATAGAAGAAATAACTAGTAGTAAATAAAAAGGGCCAAGCTGGTAATGTAGCACGAAGTCCATACTAACCGATGCAAGCACTAAAATGGTAAGGAAGTTCAAATGTTGGGAATGTGAAAGGAACCAGCGCTTGATTTTATTCAAGTGGGTGGCCATAAATCCTTTATTTTCAGTATCCAACTCTTCCATAGCCTCCAACTTCCTCCCAGACTCTCGAGCTACAGGAATATGATAGTTAAAATCATGCACAAACAAATTCCCAAGGAAACTAACAACAAACCAATGTCTAAGTATTTGCATCAGAATGGACATGCTGAAATCTCAAGATAATTACATAAATCAGTGCAGCATGTGGCCAATATTGACAAAGATCATGAAATAACACAGCATGAGATCAAAGTCAAATGCATATGGAACAGTTCTAAGGGAAAGAAAGAGATGCAAATGAGTTGCAATCCATAGCTTATAATCCATAACTGAATGAGACATGGGATTGGGTATGACTACAGTCTTAAACTTTAAACTTTAGGATGCATTTGTCACATCAACTCCATTCAATTGCAACTAAATTTCCATACCGCATGCCACAAGATATAAAAAAGAAGATATATTGAAGTTATATTCCTGCATAGGGTAGACAACCATAACTTCCAAAAAAAAGGTTCAGAAGCTGGGATTGAGCTTTAGTTTAGAAAAATTTGAATAGCAATTAGCCTATAATGGTCTCAAACACAAATTACTTATAGACTTTTCATATAATTATGTTTTGATTCTTATAAAGGCCTTTCCTTATTCTTCTCAGCCTAAAAAGACTTAAAAGGACAGAAGTTCGAGAGCTTCATATCATTCAAGTGAAGTTGTTACTACATATAAGCCAGATGTAAATAAACTAATTCCACACTAGGCATATTATTTCGGACGAGTATTATAATTAGATTATTATATCAATTCCAACATTGATTAATCAACTAATTAAACAAAGAGATTGACTAAGATACCAATATATACCTGCCCTTGAAATGAAGTAAGGAGGAAGCTCTCCTAGAGCAGTTCCTGCACCCCATAGAATAGCCTCCATCTGAACTTGAGGTAGAATGCTACTAAGCGGAACTCGCAAACCATATCCCAATTGGAACAATGGTGGCCCAAATTCAGAGCAGTCCTTATCAAGCCAAGAAGGACCCCTTTTCAACCGTATTGTATCATATGGAGCACTTTTCAAATCAACTCGACCACATTGCATTGCTTTTATTGTGAAAAATGCTATGTGAGGACCCAGATATAAGACAAAAGTGTGCAAACCAGATCCTGTGCAAATGAAAAAGACAAGGACAATTTAGCAGAAAATGGAATAATAATGGAAAGGAGGGGAGGGCTAAGGTGAAAAGACAAATATGGTCATGGCTACAAGTCATATGACCAAGATATTTGCATAAGGATTCATAAATCCTTACAAATATGAACCACATACCAAAAACATATGCCACTTTAAGTACATATTATAAGCTGTCAAAAAACCAACTGCATGTCTAACCATGAATTACATAATCAAGAAAACACATCTGATTATGGAATTAAGTTCGTGTATTCATATTTCACTTACCAAGACCAATTGAAGATGCAACCCCAAGGGCCATCCACCAAACTCCAAATTGGAAATATTTAAGAAGTTCTTCAATATGCTGCAAGATCACAGGAGATTATTGCATCAAAATTTAAACAATCTGAACAAAAGAACTGTGATGAATAAGGTAGTCATTGGAGTGACAAAAGTGATATATTATCATATATCTTATATCTATATATATATGGCTGCTGAGTTTTTATGGTGTCACAAAAATACAGTTCAGAATTTAAAAATAAAATAGAAAATGTGATGTGAAGAAATGTGGAAGAGAAAGTAGGAATTATGGGTAGGGTAGTTATGAGAAAGATGAGGAAGTAAATATTAAATAACTTTTTATTATTTAATTTTTATTTTAAAATATAATAATAAAAATTTTATACTGTATTTTAAAATTTTAAAATAAATACAAATAAAAGACACGAATGTGCATGTGAAGCCTCTATTATATATATATATATATATATATATATATATATGTGTGTGGATTTTATCATTATTAGTTTATTACAATTGAAATTTAACAAATAACCGATCCGACATATCAAGGATGAAAAGCCTCATAGGTTACTTGTAAGTTTCTACAAAATATTGAATATTTCAGAGGGTTTTCAATCTAGGTTCATTTCATGCTACCAAGGGTGCGTAAAGTGTTGCAAAACAAGCCTGCATAACATCCTACTAAGGTTAGAAGTGGAACATATGATAATACCTTTTCATGAGGACCATCAATGGTCATCAGCACTATGCCAAGAGCCGCTACCAAAGTACTGAGAAGCATAAGCCACCCACCTTTTGCTAACAAATATATTATTGTCTTCTTGATAAATTCAATAACAGCTAAAGTGAAGAATTTTAATGTTTTGAATGGTTGTGTGGTTAGTGTCAAAATTTCTAGCTCCCGCTCATGCTTCTCGTGGAGCCCTACAAAACAAAGAAATTTTAATAATCAGTTTGAAGGATTTTGCTGTACTTTCAGTCACAACTAATTATGGGTAATGACTAGAATAATTGGGTGAAAAAAACAAGTGAGGGTTTATCAACTTTGCCAATAAAGCTTAAATTTTTAATACTCCAATAATGAAGGAAAGGCAAATCAACAACATGACTAGTAGTAACCACTATCAAGTTACCTTATAGTTTCTACAAGTTGTTTTTTATTTACAAAAAGTAATGAGTGACAAGTCTTCCGTCATTCAAGAAGTCAGTAGAGAAAGCACCATATTTGATAAAATAATTTTAGAATGTTAGCAGCAGCATCAAGCATAATGATAATATAATTTCAGCGTTTTCTTTGTAAATAGAAGAAAAAAATCGTTACACACAATTGGCTCACTTAAGTTTTCTTATTGCCATGGTGAATAATTGAAAGAGCCAATTCATATAACAAAAACAATATATCGGACAAGAACCAAAAAGGATTAGGAGCCAAAAATGTCCACCACAACATTTGTGATGTCTCTCTTCCATTTGATATTCACTCCAATGTCAAGAATTGTACCACTATTTTCCTTTCCAATGTCAGCCATTGGAATTGGAAATGCACTAAGCTGTTTTTAGTAAAACATTCTCTCATCCCCAGAGTAATGCATTTATTACACTGCCCTCCCCTCTTAGATGAAAATATAATCAAACCTCCCATGAAGAATAAAAATGCACTACAGCTCAATTTAGACCTGACGTTAAAAAAATTTCTAACTAGCTGTCAAAGATCTAATAGCTTGATTAGATGCGTAAAATAACCTTTAGTCCTTTACGAAGACAAAAACAAAAAACAAAATGCACTCCCTCAAACCAAGCCACCAACATCACACCAAATTCTCATCTGATCTTCCTCCCTTCAAACCTCTTCCACTCCTCATTCTCTCACCTGCTGTGGTTCTAGTGGTATTGCAAAGTTTAAATAATAGTAAAATTGTGGAAAGCAAGCCTCATTTCCTAGATGTCTTATTCCTAGTGAAAAAATGATTCTTCTGAATTGCCTAGAGAAAAAAATTGAAAGGAAAATCTCAGTCCATATACAACCAAGTTCATAACTAGGCTCTTTCCCACAAAGAAAAAGGTTCCAAGTGCTATTGAATCCAGAATAAAAGTGCTCTTTTTCCAAATCTTGTAATATTACCACTCTTGAAAGAAATAATTCCTTTCCATGAGTAAAATCTAATAAACATATCATGCTATGGTTGTTGTAAAAGAGGAAGCTCTTCGAGGATCTAGGCAATTGAGTCAATTTCTGGTGATGAAGTCAGTCAAGCTGAAAGAAGAAATGCCCAATTGTGAAGTTGATGAGTATATTTTGCAATGGAATAGATTATTAGGCTTCTCTGAAAAAAATTGGGTTTGCCTAGCTGATATTGCAACTTCACTAGCTACCTAGTTTGTGGACTTTAGGAGGGATAAGGATTAAGGAGTATAAAGCTCTTTGAAAATGTGCAGTATTTGCAACTTTGTCTTGTCTTTGGTTGGAGCAGAACACTAGAGTCTCTAATAATAAACTCCTACAACCTCATCTTCTTCAGGAAAGAATCACCTTTTTGTTTACTATGTGGGTCTCTTCAAAGGGTTTATTCAGAGGAGTATCCCTCATGGACCTCTAAAGAAATTGGAGGGCTTTAGAATCTGTTCTTTTCTTTTCTTTGAAATGAATTGGGTTTTCCCAGCCACGCCATTACATTGAAAGTGTGCAAGTGCCAGTCTATGTTGTTGTGTGCAATAAGCTGGCAAGAAAAATGACCTTTTTACACTTGCAACTCTTGATATGTAATCTCCATCACATTATAAGAGCCCTCTAATAAAAGAGACAGATGTTGTTAACCTATCCTAATATAAATTGACCAAAAAAAGGACCCCTGAAGAATATTCTTTCCAAGAACAGTGTTAAACTGAAATGTCTTCAACGGCAGTACTTGACATCAGTTTTCATTTTTGGCAGAAGCCCTCGTACCCTTGCAAGTTACAATTTCCAGCCTAGATACTACCCTCATCTTTTTCAGAGATCCAAAAATCGAGGCCTATGATTTCAAACCAAACCTCAGAAACCCAGACTATGCTTACCTCAAAATTCTACCCCAAAAAACAAACACAGAAATAAACATAAAGAAACTAATACTATTATTATTATTATGAAAATCGAACACTTCAACATACATAATCAAAATCTAGATACAAATAGGATCAATAGAATAGTATATATTGAGCTGAAATCAAACGACTTACCTGAGATCGACATGTCAGTGCTTGCAGAAGAAGGAGAAGGAGAAGGAGAAGAAGCTGCTCCACTTCCAGACCCCATTATCGCTCACATACTAAAACTAAAATCCTCTTTTTGGGTCCCCCTCTCTATCCCTAGCTTTCTGGATTGCGCCCTGTGACTTCCCAATACGGCAAAAAAGTGATTCCGAAAGGGGTATGTAAGAATGAATGAAATCCTAAAAACTAAAGCCCCATAATTTTGGAGTTTGAAAATTTGAATGGTTTCAAGCAACTTCGCAGATCTAGACGAGCAAGCTCGGAGATTTGTTTGAGGATCGAGCGTGGAGCCTTTTGTCGCTCTCGTCGCCCACTCGCTCTCCTTCCTCTGATGATGGAGTTCCCTCTACGCAACCCGTCCGTATTAGAATTCTTTTCTTTGGTGTTTTTTTATTTTATAGTTTCTTCCATAAAAGCAATAATACGTTTGTTTGGATTTTACTTTCTGATAGATGGGGATCATAATCCAAAGACAGTAGGGTTTTTTTTCTTTTTTTTTTTTTAAATATTTATTTTTAAAATAAATAAATAAAAGTATATATATCACACAATTCTATCCTTAAATTTGTTTGTTGTTAAAATAAATAAAAAAGTTTCTCTCACAATTTTATTCTTAAATTTTGTGTATTGTTAATTGTGTCTCTAAATTCTTAATATAAAAAAAATGCTGATTTCGTTTAAATAAATAACGGAAATTCAAATACAAGGACTAAATTTAGGTAAAGTTTCTTATATATTTGTTATAAGGTTTTTCAATGTAAATAAAATACGTGGCAAAAAGTGTTTAAATTACCAATCACATAGAGAGAGAATATAAAAAACTACATCTTACATGACCAATCATAAAAGAGAGAATGCAAATGAAGCATATGATTAGATGAATTATAGGGAATCTTACCTTAAGTTTTTTTCAAATATAACTGTTCACTGGCCTCTAATATTGACTATAATATCAAATCATATATTTAGATGTATTGTTTTGTCAATTTAGTTACTTTAACTAAATAACAAAATACTATAATTAAATATATGACTTAATATCATATTAAGTATTGGAGCCTATATGGATAATCATATTTGTATATTCCATTATTTATTTAGACGGAATTAGAGGGAAGTGCAAAATGCCTAACAATTGAATGTTTAGACATACAATTGTAGCAAACAATATTTAAGAACCAAATTGACAAAAAATCATATAGTTTAGTTCATGATAAAAAAATACTTTTTACTAAAAATATATATTAGGGTATATTATAATAACTTATGTGGGATTTTAGTTCAATTACCCGAATTTATTTTTTTAAAGAAACAAGCTTTAAAATTAAGTGACATAGAAGATAATGATTTTAGATTATGTTTGGTATTAATATTTTAAATATAAGGGTATGAGATTTTATAATATTTACGGTACTAATGTTTGATATGACCATAGACAATATTAGATATATAAGGGATACATGTTTGATATTTTTGTTTAATTGCATAACTTCTTTTTTTTTTAATTTTTTTATTTATCCTTATAAATTTTAATAAATTACAAAATTGTCCAAATTATAGGGGGATCAAACTCATGAGCCATACTATGAAGCTATGGGAGAAGATTATCGAGCGGAGGCTGAGGGTGGAGACGCGAATTACAGAGAATCAATTTGGGTTCATGCCAAGGAGGTCAACCATAGAGGCAATATATCTATTAAGAAGATTGATGGAGAGATACCAGAGGTCTCATAAGGATCTATATGTGGTTTTTATTGATTTGGAAAAGGCCTATGATAGAGTACCGAGAGAAGTATTATGGAAGGCTTTGGAAAGGAAAGGAGTACGAGTGGCCTATATTCGAGCAATCAAAGACATGTACGATGGAGTCACGACTTGTGTAAGAACACAAGGTAGTGTCACGAAGGATTTTCCTATAACCATAGGACTACATCAATGTTCAGCTTTGAGCCCTTACCTCTTCAATTTGGTATTGGATGTGCTCACTGAACATATACAAGAGGTAGTACCAAGGTGTATGCTTTTTGCTGACGATATAGTCTTGGTTGGAGATTCCAAAGAACAAGTGAATGAAAAATTAGAGAGATGGAGACAAGCTTTGGAGACATATGGATTTCGCATAAGTCGAAGCAAAACGGAGTATATAAAATGTAAATTTAGTGGTAGGGACGCTGATTCTGGGAGTGAGGTGAAGCTTGGAGATCACCCCATGCGGGAAGTCACAAGTTTTAAGTATTTGGGAACGATAATACAAAATAATGGAGAAATAGAGGAAGATGTAAACCATAGGATCCAAGCAGGATGGATGAAATGGAGGAAGGCATCAGGTGTTATTTGTGATAAGAAAGTACCGCTTAAGCTTAAGGGGAAATTTTATCGCACCGCAATAAGAACAACTTTACTGTATGGTACTGAATGCTGGGCGATAAAAACCAGCATGAGCACAAATTCAATGTGGCAGAAATGAGAATGTTGCGCTGGATGAGTGGTCACACTAGAATGGATAGGATTAGGAATGAGTATATTAGAGAGAAAGTGATGGTAGCACCTATTGTCGAGAAATTAATCGAAACACGCCTTAGGTGGTTTGATCATGTACAAAGGCGACCGGAAGAGGCTCCGGTACGTAGAGTTGACCAAATGGAAGATAACCTAATAACTAGAGGTAGGGGAAGACCAAAGAAAACAATAGGAGAAACGATTAAGAGGGACCTAGCCATAAATAACTTAACCATAAAAATGTGCAAAGACAGAACATTTGGCGTCGCTTGATCCATATAGCCGACCCCACCTAGTGGAAAAAGGTTGTTGTACACATTATAAATATATGAATATTTTTAAATTAAAAAACATTCATCCATATTTTTATACTAAAAAATTATTGTTTTAAAATATTCATTAATAATTAAATAATAATAATCTAACAAAGAGTATTTTTAAATGTTTAAATAAAAAGGAAAAATTCTAACAAAGAGTATATTGTCCCAATAACATAAAATCAAAAGTGGAAAGATAAAAACAAAATAATTGTGAAAAGCGAGGGTAAATTTTGGCACCAAGTAGAAAATAATTGAAAAAAAAATAAAATCGGTAATTTCATAAAAAGTTATCATATTTAACCACGAGATATGAGATAATATAATTTTTGAATTATCATCAAATCATTTTTTTTAATTGATATGTGATAATTATCTTAGATGTTATCATATGATAAAATCATACCCATCGTTAACATTCATTCCCAACATCAAAGGTACTATAATATATATAATATGACAAAATTAGGATAATAACATACTAAAGGTCACATTAATGTGATAATTATTGATTGATTGTTTGAAAGGCAACCATACAACATTTTAATTTTCAAACCTCTTTAAATTAAGATATTTGAAAATTGTGATGATTTAAAAAATTTTGCAATTTGTCACTTACTTTTTTAACTTTCTTCATGTGTTCGCATATTTACTTGATAACTATAAAAATAATCATGGGTAGAATATTATAACTCCAATACTCGGTTTCAAATTTGATCGAGTAACAAAGTCAATCTACATCTTCGAACCCTGTGTATTTCAGAATGTGAACCCAAACTTATTTATCATAAAAAAATTTAAAATGACTTTTTTTAAAAATTATAATTCATCTACATATAAATTCATAAAAGAAAACTCATATCACATATAAGATACATCAATTATATTATGTAAATTTCAGAATATAACCAATATAAAATCTTAACCAAATTATCCTTATAAAATATCAAAAATAATAATTTAAGACAAATATTAAAAACAATCATGAAGTTGCTAAAGGGGCACGTTCAAACTTTGAGGAGTAAAGAATGATAATATTTTCTCGCATATTGAGAACTAATTTTAAACATTGCATAATTATATTCACTATCCAATATCCAATTTAAAATCTTTCAATCGCAAGTGCATTTCACAAGTTGATAATTAACATTAATATATATGTAGTGCCGTGTCATCTTTTTTCGTTAATGATTTGAACGATGTTATATATTAAGACAAACTTTAAAACTTTAGATATGAAATTAATTGAAATTCGAAAGTTCAGGAGTAAAATAGACGCAGAAAAGTTTACTAATAAAATTAAAACTTGGGGACATAAAAGTAGTTTTGCCAAAATTTAATGATTAAAATAAAAAATAATTACAGAAAATAGTTTACAATTTTATTTTTTTAAACTGAATGGTAATATTAACTACATACGCAATTACGCACTATTCTTTATTTTCTTCACAAAATTGTTAACGTGTAAGAGATCCCTATATATTGTTCATACACAATGGAGTCCATTATTATTAACCTTCTATACATTCTGTATTACTTACAAAATAATAAAATTACTAATTCTTCAGATTTCATGTTGTGATAATAGTTAATAAATATTTATTAACAATCTTTACGGCAAATTAAGAAAAAACCATTCATAATTATCTGAGATGACATCTCTGCTTAGTGCTTAGCCATGTATCCTTTAGACTAAGCTATTCAAACTGGCTTTTTTAACATTACATGTACAAAAAATCCACATTCAAAAATATATAATAATAATAATAAAGGAGAAAAAATTTCCAATACTCACCCATCCACCCACAAAAAAAAAAAAAAACTTTGTTCTTTTCCAACCAACAAATTCTCCTAGTGAAAAAATATAATATTACAAAATTTACCTACAAAGTATTACTATAGAGATAACAATGAAAATCTAAATGGGAGCCTCCAACTTCTACAAGTCATAGCATGCCTATGTATGTTTTAGATTAGAGCTAAACATGAGATTGAAATGGGAGATATTTTTACTACTGACCTCTAGATGAGAGTAAGCTGAAGTTTTGGGCGGTGAGGCTGAGGCTCCACAACCTCCATGTGAATTGTGACGGGTTGCAGAATGCTGTAGGAAAGGCTACCATCCATCTTTTTAATCTTTTGTTGTTGCTCATCAACATACCATTCTCCACCTCCCTTTTCAGTTCTTGGGATCAAATACACTGGCCCTTCTATGCCATATCTGCAGAGAGAAAAGAAGGTTGTCACTGTCATACACCACTCCAGAAAAATATTGACAAAAGTAGCCTTTGAATGTAGTTTTTGAAAGCTGTTTTATTTTATTTTATTTTTTAAAAATCTATCTGAATTACTGTTTTTGATTAAAAACAAAAAATAAATGGAATGTGTGATATGGAAACAAAAAAGCATAAAAAAAAGATGTTCTAATAAAATGTACATAAATATATGAAAATACTCAAATAGTATTAGCATGAATTCACTGGCCAAAAAAATATATTAGCATGAATTCTCAAAACTAATTTTATAAAGGACTAAACTTAAGTAAGATTTCTTATATATTTACTATAAAGTTCTCCCGTAGGAAAAAGCTTTTGTATGACCATTAACGGTAGAGAGAGAATATAAAAGACAACCTTTTATATGACCAATCACAGTTTTAAAGAATGAAAAAACAAAATGACATTCAAACAAGCCTCTAATTTCTGTTTCATTGATTAACATAACTGAATAATATAACCAGGTCAGATCAAATGTTATCTCATTCATTTTTTTGTCTTCTATAAGTGAAAAACATGAGGAAAGAGGTGAGAGACTTTACTTGGGAACAAACACAATAAATCCATTGGATCTTATTTTCACTATTCTAGCTTCCGTATCAGTTGGCCTGCATAAATAAAGACAGAAACTCAAACTCCAAAATAAGCTGCAAATGCATAAAAAGCAGTGATAGTGCCAAAGGAAGCTATGTCGCATACCTATTTCGGAAATAAATGAGTGTGTGAAGCTCTACAGAGGCCCGGCCTGCCATTTGAGCATTCCTATGCCGATAATTTAGATCTGAACCACACAGTCAAGAAGATAAAATTAGAGAGTCAGCTTCTTTATAAATATATATATTTTTTTATAATAATTTATAAATAATATTCATCCTAAAGAAAAATGCTACCGACAAGATTAGAGAATTCAAATGTAAAATGCAACTTGGAAGAAAGCAACCATAATTGGCAAGTTTATGTTCAACTGTTGGTACAAACAAAAATTATTTTTATGATACAAAAGAATAGATCCCATACTGTCGGAAATGCTAGTGAGCTGGGGCCTGTCTCGAAATATTGGTGGTAGCTTGAATATTCCTAAAGATGCAGCAAGTAGTCTGTGCACAATGACATCTGCAAGAAAAGAATGTTTCATCTCTAGCAGTTTTGCACATAATTGACCCCAAAAAATTGTGAAATCACTGAACCTGATGCTCACCTGCATATCTTCTAATAGGAGAGGTAAAATGGGTATATAAAGGTGCTGCAAGCCCATAATGATGATATTCAGGAGGGCTGAGATCCCCGCTACAAAAATAAACGGCCTAAAAAGGGAAAAAGAAAAAGAATTTTTTTCACTCTTGAAATGTACATCTGGATTCAGAGTTGTTTATCTACTACTTACCTGAGTCATGCATCTGGTCGCCAGTATGCGGATTAACTTATTAAAATATGGATCATCACCCTGAAAGAAGTATTTGCTATAAGTGGGAGGGAAAGAAGATTTGAGACCAAAGAATGTGCTCAACTGTTGAAACTGAAGCTAACATTGAGAAATATAATAAGAAAAACAGGAAAGAAGCACCGAACAACTAACATGATAACTAATAACTAAGCAAAAACCATATATTGTTGGTGGAATATAATTACAAAATAAAATGATGCAAATGCATGACTTACCACAGCATGGTCAAGGGAATCAGCCAATGCTTTTGATGATGTGACATCCAAGTGGAGACCAATTACAGCAGCAGTACGCAACAAAGGTTCAAGCATCTCTCTAGTTGGAGTTGGATGGCGCCTACACAAAAACCAACAACGATTGGGTACCAGTGAATCCAGCAAAAACACTATCATGCCTCATGTAATTTTTTTTTTCCTGTTTCTAGCATATGTTTTCATTTAAGGCTTCCAATCAACTGTGTCACAAACTTGGGGAAAGATATTGCTCCTCACATCATATGTCTGATGAGCGTTATGTGAAGACATTGAAGTACTTGTTCTACAATAATATGGTCCATTATACTAAATGATACCTTCCTATTTAGGTTAACAAGTATGCATTTCTTTATTTTAATAGTACGTATTGGATAAAAATTGAGAATATTACACTTTTATCAATAGGGCTATGCTTTGTGAGGGGGGAAAAGCAGCTTCTATGAATTAAGTGTCTCATACTGAAGACTTTCTGCTCATCAGCTCAGACAATAAAAAATTATTTAACGTACTAAATACATCTTTTCAATTTATAATTGTCATATCACCGGCTAAATCCTAATATTGACATGAAAGAAAGAGAATCAGAAACATCCACCAATATTGAAAGCAAGGTCTGAATGTGCTTTAGGAACCCCAAAAGCTCAATAGTAAAAGGTACAGTATCCCCTTCCAAAAAGAACATCCACATAAAACCAAGATGTGAAAGAGGCAGATCAGAAACCAACCTTAATAATGAGCATGAAGGAAAACTCCTGAGAATTTGTTCTGCAACAGAAACATTAGCAGCAAGCATAAACTCCTCCACCATTTGGTTTGCTTCCCGAATCTGGTACATACCTGTAAATCATATCAAGAAACTGATAGATTCTTTCTAACACTTACGATGAAAGGGGATGATTAGAAAGAATTAGTGGCGAGATTAAAGCGCAAAATCTGAACAATGATAACAATTCCAAAGACACTAAATGAAATTAACCTAAGGGTATCTATAGTGATCATACCCAACTACTCCTAAATAATAGAATATTAATTGCAGAAAATATAATAAATGCATAGGAAAAATTAATAAAACCAAATCATGCTGAAAGTAGTTGGAGAGTGGGAATGTGGGATGATACTATAAGTAGTAGGAGAGCAGATTAATCTACTTCACAACCCTATGACCAGACTTTCTTCCTCTTACGTGGTCCCCTCTTTGTGGAGGTAGTGGGATTAAGGAGCTTTGGGATCGCATCAGAAACTAAATAGAACTCATTATTATAAAAAACAATTTCCTTTTCCCCATTCTTTTCACATGAGAGGTAAGTAAGCTACAAGAGAGGTAAAAAATCAACCTCAGCCAAACATTTTGACTATAGTTACAAATATCAATCTTTTGAACGAAGAGATTACTATGCCTGCATGTAGCAATTTCAGGAGACCTGAACATATATAGATCTATACTCACTAATATTTTAACATGTTCAGAAGCCAAACTTCGAAAGGCAAGAATAGAGAGCTACAACTTTGAAGTGCTAAGTCTTCGGCGTTCATGTGATGATTTTAAAAACAATATCACTTCTGCTCATATTCCATAACACCGCTCACCAGGATTAGTATCCTCTAAACCACTAAATGTTTCAAATGACACCCAAATTCATGTCAGATTATTTAACTAATTAGGCTCCAGCATCCTGAAATTGTACAATAATTATAGCTATCCAAGATTATTTTTTAGCTATTAAGTTCAATGGTTTGGGAGCAAGAAGGAACAAAAAGTCCTCTGACAGAGTGCAGCTTTTGCAGGCCTCAACTTCGAGTAATCTGAACAATAATAAACTTTCCCACCTTCCAATCCTTAAAAAAATAAATAAATTACAATTAAGACGGAAGGTTATACCAATATCAAGGGGGTCATGAGTCTCAGTGTCAATTTGAAATTTCACTTCAGCAGAAGCCAGAGTTAGTGCCCCTTTCTCAATACGGCGCAACCTCATTTTCTGTAGAACTCACCATACACCAAAGCATAATTTTCAGACAAATTCATAGAAGAGTGAAAATTTATTCATACATACATGTAATGATCATGTGATTAAAATAGTAAATATTTATAAGCAATCATAAATCCATACCTTAGCTAAACTATTCATATTCCTCAAATCTGTAGTCACTGGATCCATCAGCCGACTGGAAAAGAGAAAATGAGACAGTGACCAAACTACTTAATGGAAATAAACATTCATGACAAGCAGAACAGACTAGAGGAAAAGATTAAGCATAAAAACATTTGATCCTGTTACCAAAAGAAAAGTGAATATGCAATGTACCCACAGTTTAACCTATACTCTAAAACTCTCTATCTCCAAGTACATTACTACTAATTTTTCTGTGATTAGTTACACAGTGCAGGCTCAGGGCTAAACTTAGCAGTTAGCACTATATACTATTGTCAACTCAATCAGAAATTGGGCAAAGATCTTTGGAGTAGGGGTGTCCAAAACCGAACAAAACCGCTGCACCAAACCAAACCGATAATGTGGCAGTTTAGTTCAGTTTGAATATAGCTATTTTTGGTGTCCTGTTAAACCGAACCAAACCGCCATATGTTGTATATATAGGCTATGTTTGGTAGAAATGCACGGATGGAAAGGGAAGGGATATAAAGTACTGTAGAGAAAAGTGTGTTGAAAATGTAAAAAATATGATGAGAAGTGTGTTTGGTATGTAGCAAATATGATGTAAAGTTTATTGGGAAATGTGAGATTACATTGTATGTACTGTAGCGCAAAGCTACCAAACACAGCCATATACTTCAGTACTTGAAAATTTTCATAAGCAAATTACAATACACACTAATTAAGTAAGTAGTGCTGTTTAGATTTTAATTAAAGATTTATATATATACATATATATGTGCATCTTCCCTTAATGCAAATCTAACTAATTCAATAGCTATATTTTGTGCAAATGAGGCAGTCAGTTCTTTGTGCAAGTAAAGATTTGATATTGATTATATAATAACCATTTCATACATATCTTATAATATTCGAAACTTTATATATGTGGAAATAAATTACTATTTTAATTAACTTTTTTATTTTATATATATGGTAATTGTTTTACTTATTATTTTGTAGTGTTGCTTGATTATAAATTAGCTTAAATGTGTAAGTTTGGTAAGATAAAAAGATTCAAACCGCCCAAACCAAACCGCTCAAAACTATTCGCCTATGGTTTGGTTTGATTTGGCACTACAAATTCAAACCGCCCAAACTGAACCGCCAAAACTAAAAGTGATAGGTTTGAAAATCCCTTCAAACCGCCCAAACCAAACCAATGAACACCCCTAAATACCGAACAAAACCGCTGCACCAAACCAAACCGATAATGTGGCGATTTAGTTCGGTTTGAATATAGCTATTTTTGGCGGTTTGGTGTCCTGTTAAACCGAACCAAACCGCCATATGTTATATACATAAAAAATTTTATAAATATATTAAATGTTGCAATTTAAGGATACAAAAAATAAAATGATATATATATAATGCTGCACTTCATTGACTTAATATCTGATACAAGAACACTGTCAATCAATATCATATACTTCAATACTTCAAATTTTTCAAAAGCAAATTAAAATACACACTGAAAAAGTAGTCCTGCTTAAATTTTAATTAAAGATTTATATATACATATATATATTCGTCTTCCCTGTACGTAAATCTAACTAATCCAATAGCTATATTTTGTGCAAATGAGGCAATAAGTTCTTTGTGCAAGTAAAGATTTGATATTGATTATATAATAACCATTTTGTACATATCTTATAATTTTCAAAACTTTATATATGTGGAAATAAATTACTATTTTAATTAACTTTTTTATTGTATATATATGGTAAGATAAGAAGATTCAAACCGCCCAAACCAACCCACTCAAAACCGTTCGCATATAGTTTTGTTTGGTTTGGCACTATAAATTTAAACTACCCAAACCGAACTGCCAAAACTAAAAGTGATTGGTTTGGTTTGGTTTGAATTTCAAACCGCCCAAACCAAAGAACACCCCCCTACTTTGGAGGAACAAAAGCATACCTGTCATCCATCCTAGCCTGTGCTTCAACATAAGACAAAGCTGCAGAAGATTTTATGACACTTTTTGTGTACTTGGTGGACAAAATATCTGCTTCAGGGGTCATTTCCTGAACATATGCAAATAGTTCAAGTGAAAATCCATGAAGATAGTGAGTTGTACTTCGATATGGATTGCACCAGTTAAAAACCTCCTTTTGGCATGATTTATATGAAGCATAACTGTGTTGTACACATTAAAGAGATATATATAAGAGTGTGACAAACTAGGCAGAATAACATGTAGTGTAAATGCATACACATTTTCTGTATCAAATATTGTCTTAGAGGACAATAGAACAGCCCCCACTCTAATGTAGGTGTTACCAGGACTTAGGAGGAGCAACTAAAATTTTTCCCCAAATCGTTGAATGCTAATAGTTAGCCAAATCAGTATCCACATGATTCAACTTTGTCAGAAACATACCAAAAGGGTGAATGATGAATCTTATATTGGATAGCATTTTTCAATGATATAGAACAAAAACTTGAAGCTATCAATTTATGACAGAATGCGCAACCATAATCAGAGGTGGGGTTAGGTCATATCTTTTGAATGACGGATATAAAAATAAAATTACAAATATTGATGAGAAGTGAGAACAACTAATAATGGTAACAAATGGTAGTGAAAGTTTTGTGATTGTCATTGTAGTAAGCGAAGCTCTTATCTACCATACACAGCAAGGGAATGCAAGATGTCCTGGAACTAGCTTTTGCACTGAGGAACAGAATTTATCTAAAGCTCATACTGATGTCAAATTTAAACAATTGCATTCTATTGGATGTAAAATGCAATAATTGAATAAAGATCTACATAAAAAATTTGCATACGAGGAGACTATCCTAAGAGGAATATGTTCTATGGAATGGACGAATGGTTACTATTCCTAGTTAATGTTTTTGTTTTCTTCTGTTATTTACTGCCTGTTGGTTGTATTTTGTGCAGGTATCTGTGTCTGATCTGTTTTCTAGGATATGTGGTTCCCAATTTATCCTGGGACCTAAGAGATGGAACCGATGGTTAACATAAGTGGTAGGTGGGGAATAGGGACAGTAACGTTACCAATAAGGTGGTAGGGTTAAAAGTTCAACCATGAGGTCATAGTGATCATGGTAAAGTATATTATGAGCAATGCAAGAGATCAAAGCTAAGTCAAAAAAAAAGCTAAGGCAAAAAAAAAAAAAAACGAGTTGTTGAAAGTATGCAATCTTTCTGTTAATAGATATGTTACAAGATTTTACACTAAACAAAAAATGTATAGTTTCTATCCAAAATAATGCACATAAACAACTACAAAATCCCATTTTTTTTTTAACAATGGTAAAAAATAAGGTTATACACACCCATATGACGGAGAAGGCAAGTCTTTCCACATCAGCTCGAAGAGAACATATGTCTGCCAAATAGAAGTTTTGAGTGTAAAGCTGAGAAACTAGTATCATCACAGTATTCAACTCTTTTACAGCACTCTTTCTATTTTTTTTTTCTTCTTTAAACAAGTAAAAAAAACTAAATGAAATTACCCTCTGTAAGAGGTTTTGGTAGCATGTCTATCCGTCGCTCAACAAGGTAGACAGATGTACCCCTTTGTGCAGCCTCTTCGTCAAGTGGTGTTCCAGGATGCACAAAATTTGTCACATCAGCAATATCTGATAGAATATCATTAAAGATAAAACTTGAACAAGCGCATATAGGAATAAAATAGCAAAACTCAGGGAAGGGGAGAGACAGAGGGGGGAGGTCAATAGAATTAATGAAACTGTGTTACTCAAAGGACATAGAAACCTGTCAGAAGATAAATATTTATAACAACTTATTACTTCCACAGGGTGGAAGATAATGTTATTCTATTTTGGAGAAAATTATTTACAAAGGAAATTTAGAAATTTTATATTTTGTGCCAGCAATGTAGTATCATAAAGTGATATACAATTCCAATATGCTATACAAAACACTAAGATTTATATATTTCGGAAAGTTTACCAAAAAGTAATAACTAAGCAGATATTCGAATTGGAATTTTCAGCCAGGGCACTTAATGGAAAGTGCATATATAAATGAAGTTTAAAAAACAAACAAATGCTAGGAGTCCAATAATTTTGATTTGTTTCTATCAAAAAAAATAATTTTGATTTGCATACAACGTAAAAACTCTGTCGAATCTTCATGAATATGGATCAACGTTGTTGTTGTTGTTGTTGCATACATATCAAGTCTCAGTGAACTTCACACAATGCTTTTACTTATCCTTTTGCCCAGGTAAGAGCTTGATGTTGCCCTTTCAACAAGAGAATCAATATTGCTTATTCCATTCCATTAACAGCAAATTCAATGGGACATGGAAAAGAAATAAGAAAATTCCTTTTTGCCAGGTATTGAATCAAATTCAATGTTTTTATTCTACTGTATAACCTTAAATAAAGGATACGAACTCCAACTTCAAAGTTCCCATTTGGAAGAGCAGTGCAGTGGAGTGCATCATCAATATCCCTGCATCCTACATGCAATTAGCAGTATAGTTATTTGTTATGACATCATAATTAAAGGTGTAAACAAATGTATATACAAACATACACCATGTGCGCTTATAGATTAAATCATTAAATAAGTAATTAGTTCTTATGCAGTTAAGCTTATTTTTCAATTTGAAAGAGACTATAAGATGGAAATTAAAAAATAACACGGTGCTGGTATGCAGATGTGAACAGAGAAAAGGATACATAAATACCATAAATTTAAAAGCAGTAAGGGTTGCTCTGCATTCAAGCTTCCAATTTCATCATGAATGACAAGTTTATTAATCCATGATTGAAAAAAGTCTTGAAGGTAAAGGAACCAAACCACCAACCATCATTGGTTTTGTTTGACTTACATTTACAGAGTATACAAAAACCAGTTAAGAGACCATTTCCTTCTTTCTCCATCTTATAACTAATTAGTGTTTCCACACTCTTGCTTTCCTAAACATAGCTTTCTTTTATTCAGTTTTTCATAGAAAAAGATTTATTGAAGAAGGAAAGTACAATGGAAGAGGACAAGAAGTCCTCCAAGAAAAACTAAAAGGAAAAACAGAAAAAAGAAAAACAACAAAAGCAAAAAGCAAAACTCTAACTCAATAGAGCCTTCCAACCAGCTTTCTTTTATTCGTTTATTTCATTTCCTTCTTGACAAGATTCTCTACCACTACGTGATAGTTATTATAAAAGCTTTTAATTATCATTGATATAGACAATATATTTCGTATAGTGAATTGTCTTTTCATAATTGTTAAACCATTCTGTAGAATTATGATTTAGATCAAACATGATTTGACCCCAAAACAAAAACAAAAGAAAAAGGAAAAAACTAAGATAAAGTTGCTTAGGTGCTTGCTATAAAGTTCACAAATCATAAACATTATTTATTTTCTCTCTCCTATTTGATTGGTTATGTAATTTATTGCTTTTCATTTTCTCTCTCTACCATGATTGGTCATACAAAAATTTTTTGCCACGTGTTTTAATTATATTGGTGAATTTTATAACAAGCACCTAAATAACTTTACCTTAGTTTAGTCCAAAGAAAAATTGTCTTAAAAGGAAAACCATGCCTAAGTTTATTTCTATCAGTTGTACTAAATTAATCAAACATAAAGGGGTCAAATGAACTTGCCACACCTGTAACAAATAAAGAAAATGTAATTTCTAGTATTTTGATCATAAATATTATTTTCTTTCCATTCAATGACTACCATATTAGGTTAAATTATTTTAATGCTAACAGTAAAAAAACCAAGCATTTTGATCTCGAAAATATGATATTTATATAGTTTTCAATAATCAATAACATATCATACAGTATTGTTTTATCCTTTGCAGAATAACGAGGGACACATAAAAAACACACCTGGAGGATCCACACTGAAGACACGCAGATTACGCAAATCCTGCCTAATTGGATTTGTCAAGTCTACAGAAGAGACTGACCATGGCAACGGTGGCAAGCATGCTAGCACTTGTGAAGAGAATGGCCTTGAATTTATATCATTTTCTATCAAAACTACCTAGATTGTACAGAAAGCGGGAAAGTGCCAAAGGATTAATATCGTTTAGTGGATAAGGAAATCAACAGCACATGCACATCGCATACAGATATATGAAAATATGTTTGCAAATGCACAGGTTGAGAGCGATTTGCAATTTTTGTTTCCTTTCTAGCTAATTAAGTCATCATCAGCAGAGAGCTGAGAGCAAATACCTCACTTTCAGTATCTCTATCACCTATCTCTCCTATTGTTCGGACATAATGGCCTGAAGGATATCGAGATTGGCGATCCCAAGAATCAACTGCCACAATAATCCTTTTGTCTAGAAGGTTTTCAAGCTGACGGGTTTGGATTCGAATCTTGGGTATTCTGCGATCTTTGGACACAAATAATGCATGGGCAACACCACCACTCCCTGCAGGCATAGGCATAGGCTCCAAAGATCCACAATAACTGTAAAGACAATGTAAATAATAATAATATTATTTGTTGTTATTTTGTCTATCTCTACTTTTTTTTAATACTTCTGAATGTAAGCTGAGTGATGAGCAAAACAATGACTAGTCATTACAGTTGAAAACTGCTTAATTGGTGCAGATAAAAGTGATATGGTATCTGCCCCCTATCAATTGAATGTCAATTTGTTAAATAAAAGAAAAATTCCAAGCAATGAAATCAACTCACGAATGCCAGTTTCGTTTTATAATGCCAACAACACAACCAGAAGGACGACTGGATATGGGATTTGTTTCTCCAATAGAACCTTGCTGAGGAATAGTTCTAGGTGCATCATCAGCACTGCTTGGAGCTAGATGAACATCCTCATCCTCATCCTCATCCTCTACAAGCAAACAAATTATCCAGTGAAGGTTTTACTTAGAAAGGCATGCTTGCACATGTGCTCATATAGAAGAGGATGGAACTAATTAAATCTAAGTAGAAAAAACACTGTAAATGAAGGATAAGAAAAATAAGCTGCATCAAGCAACTTCAACACTAATTTTGAATGTGTATGTCTCTATGATCCAAGTATATGAACATTCCAAAGGGTTGAAGAGATCTCTTTGTATTAATGTCCTTGTTCGTATTTTCTTCTTTTAATTGGTAGCTTTGTATAACTAGAATACCTTACTTCTTTTTCCTTTGTATTCCTTCTCATGATAAAGATTCTTCTTGTATCAAAAAAGATATTACCCAAACACATGAACAGTTGAACACCATCACTGTCTCGAAGTAGCAACTGAGCCGAAAATGATGAAATTGGCTTAAATACTAGGTTTAGAAATTGACCTATAATGGGTAAGTTACACTGACATAATGCCAATATAATACAGGATTCTGAACTCAGCAGTTTAGACATCTTAGGTTAAAATGCAGCACATAGTTGATTATTCCTTCTAAATTACCCAAAGCTCACTAAATGGCTATTTTATTCTTCCAATTTATTCCTTTTCACTGTCAGTGAAATTCAAAAACAAAATTATCATTTTCTCTGTAAAGTATTCCTATCCTCTCAATTTTTTTAACTTTCAAACAAGACAGATAATATAATTAAGATACACAATCTAATACAAATTGATTTAATTTTCTGTATTACTTCTAGATTAAGCTTGCCAAAGCCAAATAGTAAAATCATACAGTTGTGGGTATGAAAGTTGAAAGTCCCAGACCGATTACATAGTATATTCTTTAGTAGTTTTATTTCCCAACTAAAATTAAGCTTACTTTTACAAAATACAAATTTGATAAGTAGCAACTTTGCCCAAGAAGGAGTGCAGAAAACATTATAATTAACATACCATCACACGCTATAGACAGAGATTTCTCTTCACGCCACTGGTCTTGAGGCAGAAGTTCAACAGCAACTATATCACCATCAAAAGCTCGATTCATGTTTGTACGCCCATAAATAGTTATCTCATCACCGATGCTCTCACTCCCAACATATGCTTCAAATGGATTATAACGATTTACGCGGAGTTTTCCCTGATGATATATCCCACGATGCAACCCAGAAGTAATTTCCGACATTGGCTTATGCTGGAAATAGAATAGAGGGGGGAAAAATAATCATGTCATAACAACCAAATTTGCACACACTGATCACTAAAAAGAGACAAAATCAGCAGGATACCTCTGTATAAATGACTTTTCTTTTGGATGGTCTCAAATCTTCGACCTCTTCCATGTCTACATCTTCAGATGAAGGACGTACTACTAGATCTAGTAAATCTGACCGGGCCAGAGATTTTACATATGACTCAACTGAAAGTAAAACATAAATATTGATTAATTATAATAATCTTTATGGATTTAGTAACCATTCAACAAATTACTATTTTCTTGATGTTCTTGACAGATGTAGCCCATGTACATTGGCTCCCAAGCTATTTAAGATACAGCTAACAGGGGGAAAACATTCAATTACCAGTCTCAGCACGTATTCCCTCTTCAGTAGCCTTCCTTTTGTTTTCTTTATCATTAGTTATAAGCAAAACCTTCACTGCATCACCAAGATGACTTTGATACCATTGAGTAGCCACTCGGATAGCTGTGTTACCACTTCTTCAAGTTAAAAGATTAAAAAAAAACAATATATCTAAGTGCAATAGAAAGCAAAATAAAAGAGCAGCCCGGGGGAGAGTTAGATTTCCGCAGTCTTACCCTACAAGTAGACAGTTTCTAGTGCAGTAGACAGCAAAATATAAAGAAAAAATCATTGGTGAAAATAAACCCAACCTCTATCATTCCTATCATTTTTAGTTTCACCGCTCATTTCCTTGACATATGTGTCTCTGCAGCAGAGGGATACACAATATTTTTTTTAGAAGTTCCAACATGCCATAATCAACAAAAAGAAAAACGCAGATACCACAGTATCGAATCATTAAAAGAAAAAAATTCAACCCACCTATGGTATTCGTTAGAGAAAACAAAGAATTTCCTCAGTGAATTGCTACAGATAGCTCTAATCCGGTTATAAACAGCCATGTTCTTGTTCTTAACCTCTTCCAGCACAATGGACAACACAACGACATCATCAATGGCCGGATTCTCCAACAAATCAATCTGTTGGCATGGAATTTCTCAAACGCCGCAAACAAAGTTCTCAAACAAAAAACCTCATTTCCACACACAACAATTACGAAGCAAAACAAAGCGAGTATGAACCTGGTTGAGAACGACATTGGTGTCGAGAACGAGAACTGTGGAAGCAGAATCACTCAGGCGAGCAGCTGAAGTGTCGCACACTTTACAAAATGGAGCACCGCAGTATATATCATCTCTTAGGTAGTGCTCCCTGACTTGCTACTCCAAACCACACAGAAGCAATGATAAGAACAGAAACACAGCTAAGCTAGGGTTAGAGTTTTTGAGAAGAAGAAGAAGCACACCTTCATCACTTTGCCAGCCTTAGTTTTCTTGACGAAAGACTTGTTGTGCAGCATCTTCGATTCGCTTCAATCAAAGACACTGAAATTACGTATAGGAATAGGGAAGGGAGCGAAAGGCGAAGCGTAAAATTGGAAGTCTTCGATGGCGGCGAAGAGTGGTTTCGTTTCGACGAGCTCCTCCGTGGCCGCCGCTTCTTCTTTCCCCGGGAGTTTAGAAGCAACCAAAGTACCAAACCTTCGCGTTTGATTGGATTTTTTTTTTCAGGGGAAGAAATTAATTAAATATATTTTACAATAATTAACATAAATAAAATATGAGAGATGTACTCATTTGGTATAAATTGTTTTAATTTAATTTCTTAAAAAATAGAATATTTAATTTAATTTCTGAAAGATACTTTTTATTTCAATTTGGTCCTTCTATTTTTTTCCATCGGTAGGGATGGCAATCTTACCCGGATCCAATGGGTACCCAGAAAATTTACTTGTTGGGTTCAGGTCTAAGTATTGAAAAATGGGTCTGGGTCCGGGTCTGGAGATTTTAACGGGTAAAAGTTCGGGTCCAGGTTCGGGGACGGGTAAGGGTATTCACCGCGGACCCGGTAATATAATATATATATAAATATTTTATATAAAAATATATTATATATCATATCAAATTGTGTGTTTGAAGTTTGTTTTTCTTAAATTTGGAAATAATTAAATTTATGAATGTATGTTCAATACTTGTGATTAAAGTAC